>CM064544.1:12621290-12709613 GCA_032716605.1 Paralithodes platypus | reverse complement strand
AAAAGGCAATCAAAGCAACAACAGGATCTAGTTGACCCTTCTAGGATTGCTTGTCCTCCAAAACACTGAGGATCACAGTGGTCCAAAAACAAGTGGTTCACGTGGGGTAAGGGGAAACATTTTGAAAGGGAAATTAACTGCCTGGATAAACTATTGTCCGTTGGCAGGATTAGGAAAGTAGTAGAGGACAGAATGGGTTAGAAAAACTAGAGGGGGGGGATTAAAACTAAAGTTATTCATTACAACACGCAGTCAGTCGTGGGTTTGATGCGCAGATATTTGTCTAGGCGGAGTTTAAATGAAATCAGCGGTTGATGCAGTCTATAAAAACGTTTTCGGGGAGAAAGACATTTCCCCACAAGTTGACAACTCGATTGACAAGAAGAAATTCTTAGATTAGGCGAGGAGGTAAAAAAAGAAATTACCAATAATTTTGCAACCGTTTTCTCCACCGCGTGTGTAATTAGATTGGTTCGATAGTGAAAGTACTTACTACAGTTCATATTGTTCGTTATGCATCCTTTGATGATTTTGAAATACTTGAACCTTAAGTCACCTCTTAATCGGCGTGTGGTGTAAAGGAAATAGTTTAATGTTTAAAGGAAAAATAGATTTAATTCTCTAAGGACGCCTCTTCGTATGGTTTGTTCTTTAGGCTAGGTATTCATTTTTGGTTAAACTCTACGTTGAACTCGTTCTAGCTTGCTTTCTGATATCTTTTTGGTAATAAGGGCCACACCAGGATTTGAATACGGGCAGTATTCCAGAAGCGGGCCGCGGGGAACTACTAAGGAATTGTAAAAGGTTAGGGGATAACTTTTTTGGATTATGCTCAAATGGACCTGCCTATTAAAGCCAATTATTGTGGTTGCCTTCTTATACAACTTCTGAAACATTGGCGTGACTCGAGTTTTAGGTACTCGTATTGTTACTCCCAGATCGGTTTCTCTGTGTACATTCTTATAGCTGAGGTGCCATTCATCGAATAGTTTGCTTTCTCAGTTAATGGTATACGACAGGTAGTAAGTACTTTACCATTGTATCCGCATTGAAACCTCATTTGCCAAATTTGGGCCCAACATGACAATTTATCTAGATTGTTTGTTGCATGATCGGTCAACTGGTTCTTTTGAGAGTACGCTATTTTGCAATTTTTGTATCGTCAGCAAATATTTGAAGATTGAGATGTACAGGTGAGACCTCATCTATGGCAGTTGATGGGTAAATTTAAATTAGAAAAAGAGAATTGGTCCTAGTACCGATCCCTGGGGTAACCGCTACGTACCATTGGTCCAATTTAGATGCCCTACCGTTTCGAAACTACCCTTTGCTTTCTGGTGCTGAGCGGACAATTTTCTATCATTTCAACCCCAACCGGCTTTGTATTCCCATGCGCTTTTAGTTTTAGCAGTAAACGTTTGTGGGGAACTTTGTCAAAGGCCTTTTGAAAATCAAGGTATATAATATCTACAGCTTTACTCTCATCGTAGAGGTTGAGGATATCGTGGAAGAAGTCTAAGAGGTTTGTTAAACAGGAACGTTTTTTACGAAAGCCGTTGTTGAGTATCTTTAAGTATGTTATTTTCCTCTAAGTGATTTACGTGTCTGTCTCGTATGACCGGTTCTAACATTTTACATACTTCTGGGGTTAAGCTAATTGGACGATGTTACAGGGTAGGGATTTGCTGCCTTTTTTGAATATCGGTGTTGCGTTGGCTAGCTTCCACTGATCAGGCCTAGTTCCAGACTGCAGGGATTTATTGAATAGTAATGACAGTGGATTGGAGACATCTGTCTTAGCTTCCTTCAGAACTCTAGGCGAGATGTATCAGGTCCTGGCGTTTTATTTACCTTGAGTTTATCTAAACAATTCAATACTTCTCTCTCTGTAACGGTGATATTGCTTAGAACATCTGAATTATCAATCTGAATCGGCGATGGTGTAGGGATATCACTGAGGTCTTCTGTTGTAAAAACTGATGCAAAGAAGGTATTGAGGGCATTACTCATTTGTACTTCGTCTTTGGTGTATTCTCCATTTTCATCGACTAACGGTCCAACAGTTGAAGTAACTACTTTTTTCTTTCTGATATAACTATAGAATTCTTTCCGGTTTGTTTTACTTTGATTCGCAATATGTAACTCTAAGGTCTTTTTACTTTGCTAAATTAACTTTTTGGCTTTGCGTCGTTCCTCTACCAATTTCACCCGTTCTTCGTCATTTTGTGAGGAGTTTAATCTATCATTAGCAAATTTTGTAGCAAGCAGGCAGTTTGAAATATCTTTATTCCACCATTTGGGCTTATTATTATGGCCTGGACGCCGTATTTGCGATGGTATGCAGTCTTGCACTGCTTTTAGGTATGTGGTTTCGAATAACTTCCAAGATGTATTTATGTCGTTATTGTTAATTAAAAAGCTTCAGTCAGTTTCTTTAAACATAGCTCTAAGTTTATGGAAGTTTGCTTTCTTGAAATTAGGGACTTTTTCGATGCTACTATTTGGTTAGTTACTAGTAAACTTTAAAGTGAAAGTTATCGTACGATGGTCGCTGTTACTGAATTCATCACCAACATTCAAATTCTCTATCAATTCTTCTTTTGTTGAAAGTACAATGTCAAGAACGTTATTACCACGAGTCGGCGTTCGAACAAATTGATAAAGCGAACTCTCTTGCAAGTTCGTATACAAGTCATGTCCAGAGTGTGAAGTAAGAGTATCGCCCCACTTGGTCACAGGTAAATTAAAGTTGCCAAAAATTACGGTATCTTGTGAGTTACTTACACCTGCAATTTGTTCCTAAATTTCTCGTCCACTTTGCACTGATTGAGCTGGACGGCTGTATATTAACACATGTATTATTTTTGTACCTTTATTAGTCTTTATTAGCACAAAAGATGTGTCGACGTTCACAATTTGAGGTTTTGACACGAGGGTCGGGTTAAGACTTTCTTTGATATAAAATAAAACGCCACCTCCATTTTATTTATTCGGCTGTTCTCAAACATTACATAACCGGGAAGTGAATACTCTGCTAAAAAGTCTCTATCTTCTGTATTGAGCCAAGATTCTGTTATGCCAATCACATCATAAATTTCTGTAAACACTAGTTCCTCTAAATCTGAAAATTTATTGCGTATGCTACGGGCGTTTGCATAGAAAACCTTTAAAGTTGCGGTTTTAGAACTCACAGAACGTTCTTTCATCGAATTTTTGGTTCTGGTCGGATCTACATTTACATTCATGGCTGTCCTCGGTACTCGGTCGTTATCCCTGGCGGTTTTGAATTTGGGTCGTGTTGGTGGAGCTTTATCCAAATTCGCGGTTCTTGACGGATTAGCATTTAATTCCTTTGTAGGTTGCCGTCCTCGCTGTCTTCGGTCCTCCTTCATGGTGGTCCTGTGCTGAGTCGATTTCTTCTCCGAAAATCATTCACCGCATCGTTGAGAAGACGCCCAAAACGTGCTGCTCCCACCTGGTTCAGATGAACTCCATCGTCCGAAAACAAATAGTCATCGTAGTAGAAATTATCCCAGGTGTCAACGAATCCCACGTTCTCCTTCCTGCAGAGGTTTGCTAGACAACGATTTGTGCTGGTGGCTATGTTGTAAAATCGGCTCTCTACACCGAGCCGGGGGACGATTCCTGAGACGATGATCCTTGATGACTTATCCTTAAACGACTTGATCAGCTGCTGGAACTTTAAAAGCAAATCTTCCGACCAGGTTCGCTGTACATCGTTGGATCCAACGTGGATGACGTACATTGTATTAGCAGGGGCCAGCTTTGATACTTCGTCAACTGCTGCAACTACGTCGTCCACACCACCACCAGGGATACAAAAACGCTTCCTGGTCTTAGGTGCCCTGGCGCAAAACTCTGTGAGCTGACCACGCATCATCGAGTCTCCCACAAGCCGGACTTCTTCTATTTCCTCTTCGTCATGTGAGTCTGAGAGTATCTGGAAACGGTTTGGCACTCGGTAATCGGTATGTGTTTCCTGGTCTTGGGGCAAACGTTGTTCCTCACGACACGGAAGTTGTCTTGAGGGGGAAGAGAGTCACTATTTGTATCTTGAATATCGGAAACATCAGCTGAAGTGGCTACTGTAGGCGTTCAATTGTTGGCAGTTGACGTTGGGGCGTTGGTGACTGCTGGAGTTGCGGTGACAATTGAAGTTTGTGGTACTCCAACGTTGAGTGTTACAAACTCTTGGAGTGATTCCAGCTTCATGGTGAGGACGCTGATCTTGTTGTAGGCTTCATCTAATTTCACTGTAAAATTCTCTCGTTGCTGGCAGAGCCGGCAGACTTGAAGATCGACAGTAGCAAACATGGACTCACCAAACCTACCGGCGCAGTTCGCACAAGCGCGAAGCATGGTGACAGTCACTTTCTTCAGATCACTTCACTCACTTAAAAACACTTCACTCACTTTAAAACACTTCACTCACTTTAAAAACACTTCAATCACTTCAACCGAAAACAAATATGCTAGAAATATGCAGAGAGAGAGAGAGAGAGAGAGAGAGAGAGAGAGAAGGGAATGTAGGGTATATAGGGATTGATAAGGAGGAGAGAGAGAGAGAGAGAGAGAGAGAGAGAGAGAGAGAGAGAGAGAGAAGGGAATGTAGGGTATATAGGGATTGATAAGGAGGATGGTGGGGGAGAGAGAGAGAGAAGGGAATGTAGGGTATATAGGGATTGATAAGGAGGATGGGGGGGGGGAGAGAGAGAGAGAGAGAGAGAGAAGGGAATGTAGGGTATATAGGGATTGATAAGGAGGATGGGGGGGGAGAGAGAGAGAGAGAGAGAGAAGGGAATGTAGGGTACATAGTACAAAGGAGTACAAAGGAAATCAAGCAACAATAGGTCTAGTGACCCTTCTAGGCTGCTTGTCCTCCTAAACACTGAGGATCAAGTGTCCAAACAGTGGTTTAGAGTGGGTAAGGGAACATTGGAAAGGGAACTACTGCCCTGCCACTAACGTGGCAGGACTAGGAAATTAGTAGGGGACATATGGGTTAGTAACTGAGGGGAGGATAAAATAAAGTTATTCATTTACAAACGCTGTCAGTCGCGGGTTTGATGCAAGATATTTGTCTAGGCGGAATTTAAATGAATCAACGGTGCTGCAGTCTATAACGTCTCGGGGAAGCCCATTCCACAAGTTGACAACTCGATTGAAGAAGAAATTCTTAGATTCATGTGAGTTAAAAGATTTACCAATAATTTTGCAACCATTTCCCCGCGTGTAATTAGATTGGTCGGTAGTGAAGTACTTACTACAGTTCATATTGTCGATGCCTTTGATGATTTTGAACACTTGAATTAAGTCACCTCTTAATCTGCGCTGGGTTAAAGGAAATAGATTTAATTCTCTAAGACGCTCTTCGTATGGTTTGTTCTTTAGGCTAGGTATCATTTTGGTAATTACGTTGAACTCGTTCTAGCTTGTTTATGTCTTTTTGGTAATAAGGGCACCAGCATTGAACGCAGTATTCCACAAGAGGGCGGACTAAGGAATTGTAAAGGGTTAGGATAACGTCTTTGGATTTATGCTCAAATGATCTGCCTATAAAGCCAATTATTTTGTTTGCCTTCTTAACAACTTCTGAACATTGTTGACTCGGTTTTAGGTTACTCGATATTGTTACTCCCAGATCGGTTCCTGTGTTTACATTCTTAAGCTAAGTGCCATTCATCGAATAGTTTTCCTTTCTCATTTAGGTATCCGATATGTAGTACTTTACATTTATCCGCATTGAAACTCATTTGCCAAATTTGGGCCCAATATGACAATTTATCTAGATTGTGTTGCATATTGTCAACTTGTTCTTTTGAGAGTACGCTATTTGCAATTTTTGTATCGTCAGCAAATTTTGAGATTGTACAGGTGTCTCAGACCCTCATCTATGTCGTTGATGTAAATTAGAAAGAGAATTGGTCCTAGTACCGATCCCTGGGGTACCCCGCTACTTACATTGGTCCTTTTAGATGCCTTACCGTTTATGACTACTCTTTGCTTTCTGTCGCTGAGCCAATTTTCTATCCATTTCAACACACCGTCTTGTATTCCATGCACTTTTAGTTTTAGCAGTAAACGTTTGTGGGGAACTTTGTCAGAGGCCTTTTGAAAATCAAGATATATAATATCTACAGCTTTTCTCAAATCGTAGAGGTTGAGGATATCGTGGAAGAAGTCTAAGAGGTTTGTTAAACAGGAACGTTTTTTATGAAAGCCGTGTTGAGTATCTTTAAGCATGTTATTTTCCTCTAAGTGATTTACGAGTCTGTCTCTTATGACCGTTTCTAGCATTTTACATACAACTGAGGTTAAGCTAATTGGACGATAGTTACCGGGTAGGGATTTGCTGCCTTTTTTGAACATCGGTGTTACGTTGGCTATCTTCCACTGATCAGGCATAGTTCCAGACTGCAAGGATTTATTGAATAGTAATGTCAGTGGTTTGGAGAGCTCATCCTTATCTTCCTTTAGAACTCTAGGCGAGATTGTATCAGGTCCAGGCGTTTTATTTACCTTGAGTTTATCTAAACAATTCAATACTTCTCTCTCTGTAACGGTGATATTGCTTAGAACATCTGAATTATCAATCTGAATCGGCGATGGTGTAGGGATATCACTGAGGTCTTCTGTTGTAAAAACTGATGCAAAGAAGGTATTGAGGGCATTACTCATTTGTACTTCGTCTTTGGTGTATTCTCCATTTTCATCGACTAACGGTCCAACAGTTGAAGTAACTACTTTTTTCTTTCTGAAATAACTATAAAATTCTTTCGGGTTTGTTTTACTTTGATTCGCAATATGTAACTCTAGGGTCTTTTTACTTTGCTTAATTAACTTTTTGGCTTTGCGTCGTAGCTCTACAAATTTCACCCGTTCTTCGTCATTTTGTGAGGATTTTAATCTATCATTAGCAAATTTTTTAGCAAGCAGGCAGTTTGAAATATCTTTATTCCACCATTTGGGCTTATTATTATGGCCTGGACGACGTATTTTCGATGGTATGCAGTCTTGCACTGCCTTAAGGTAAGTGGTTGTGAAACACTCCCAAGATGTATTTATGTCGTTATTGTTAGTCAGAAAGCTCCAGTCATTTTCTTTAAGCTTTGATTTAAGTTTATGAAAATTTGCTTTCTTGAAATTAGGGACTTTCTCAATGCTGCTATTTGATTTGTTCCTAGTAAACTTTAAAGTGAAAGATATCGTACGATGGTCGCTGATACTGAATTCATCACCAACATTCAAATTCTCTATTAATTCTTCTTTTGTGACGAGTACAAGGTCAAGCACATTATTACCACGGGTCAGAGATTGTACAAATTGAAAAAGTGAACTCTCTTGCAAGTTAACATAGAGGTCGTGTCCAGAGTGTGAAGTAAGAATATCGCCCCATTTAGTCACGAGTAAGTTGAAATCGCCAAGAATTACGGTATCTTGTATGTTAGTTATTTCTGCAATTTGTTCATAAATTTCACTGTCAGTTTGCACTGATTGAGATGGGGGTCTGTATAATAAAGCTAGTGTTATTTTAGTTCCTTGTTTATTATTTAATAGTACGTAAGATATGTCTATATTCGCAATTTGAGGTTTTGACATTAAGACGGGATTAAGACTTTCCTTTATAAAAAACAGAACTCCTCCTCCATTTCTATTGATCCGACTTTTCTCAAACATTGTATAACCAGGAAGCGAACATTCAGCTAAATATTCTCTGTCTTCCGTATTTAACCAAGATTCTGTAATGCCAATTATATCATAATGTTCCGTAAACACGATTTCCTCTATATCTGAAAATGTATTGCGTATGCTACGAGCATTTACATAAAACACCTTAAGAGTATTAGAGTTGGATGTTACCGATTGTGATTTGTCTGAATTTTCAGTTTGTATTTGACTTACACTACCCTGTCTGGGGTCTGGTTGACCCCGTTTTTTGAACGGAAATCCTTGACTGCATCGTTCAGCAGACGACCAAGATGTGCAGCTCCTACTTCATTGAGATGTACACCATCTCCTGAAAACAAAGATTTATCATAGTAAAAATTATCCCACGTGTCGACAAAGCCGATGTCCTCCTCCCTGCAAAGTTTGGCTAGTCGGAGATTTGTACTGGTAGCTATGTTGTAGAATCGGTTTTCTACATCAATCCGGGGAACAATTCCTGAAATTAAGATTCTATTAGATTTCTCCTTGAAGGACCTGATCAGCCGCCGGTACTTGCAAAGTAGTTCCTCTGACCGAGTCCGTTGGACATCGTTAGATCCAACGTGGATGACGTACATAGTGCTTGCGGGGGCGAGCCTGGAAACCTCTTCCACACCCGCAACAATGTCATCCACGCCGCCACCTGGGATACAGAATCGCTTTCTGATCCTGGGTGCCCTGGCGCAGAACTCGGTTAGTTGGCCACGGACCATGGAGTCGCCCACAAGCCGAACTTCTTCCGTTTCCTCTTCCTCGTCAATAGCCAGAATTTTGAAGCGGTTTTGGCAAGTTGTCGGGATGACCTTCCTGGTACTGGTACTGGGATGCACATTGTTTCTCACTAACTGAAAATTGTCCTGGGGGGGAGTGAGAGTAGAGTCATTATTATTTTCTGCAACATCTAAGGTAGCTGCTGGTGTGGGTACTGGTACCAGTACTGTATGCACTGGAATGGCGGTTGACATCGTAGTGGTTTCTTGGGCCGAGGGCACTCCTACGTTGAGTGTGGCAAATTCTTGAAGGGATTCAAGCTTCGTAGTCAGGGCATCGATCTTGCGGTGAGCTGCATTCAATTAATCCGCAATCTTCTCTCGGAGCTGGCAAAATCTACAAATTTGGACATCAGTATCAACAAACATGGTAGGGCCAAATTTACCGGAACAACTCGTGCAGGTTCGTTGCGGCGCCATGACGATATAATCACAATATGCCTGAAAATCACACAAATTTATGGTAGCAAAATGGTACAATTAAAGCCTGAAAATCACAAACAATTTATGTTAGTAATGTGATACAATTAATTCCTGAAAATCACACAAAATTTTGTTAGCAATATGATAAAATTAATATGCCTGTAAATCACAAACAATATGTTAGCAATAGAACACAATGTATGCCTCAATTAAACAAAAATTATTGATGTTAGCAGTATGACACAGTTAAAGCCTGAAAATCACAAATGGACTAGAAATTTGTACAGTACAGTAACAACAAATATTTGTTAGCAATATGGTGCAATTAATGCCTGTAAATCACAAAAAGAATATGTTAATCACAAGAACACAATTTATGCCTGAAAATATAACAAAAATTGATGTTAGCAGTATGACACAGTTAAAGCCTGAACATTGTAAATGGACATTGGACTAGTAATTTGTTACAAAAGTTACTGGAAAAAAAAGTGGGAGAGGGTTAATTTAGCCTAGTGAGAAAACTGGAAAGCAGTATACAGTACAGTAACAACAAATATTGGTTAGCAATATGGTACAATTAATGCCGGTAAATCACAAAAAGAATATGTTAGCACTAGAACACAATGTTATGCCTGAATATAAAAATAAAATTATGTTAGCAGTATGACACAGTTAGGCTAAAGCCTGTATATTAGTTTATACAGTGGTCGACACAATACTAATAATAATGGAGCTAGTAATATCCCTGGCAAGAGTGTGAGAGGCCTATTATTATGGTGACAAGTATCTGAAATGCGATTAATAAATAGGCTATCAAAAAGTATTACAGTAACTAAATTATTCTAACCCAATATTAAAACTATCTTGACAAATGTTAGTGTGTGCGATTTATATAGATAACCAAGATAAAAAGTTCAACCAAGTACAGTATTGGCTAGACTTTGATATATAATATACAAGAAGAGGGTTTGTTTATGCATACACAGGTGGCGCTGGTATCGGCGGCGTCTCTACTAACTTGACAAATAGAATTTAAAAAAACAAACGTTTATTAGTCAAAACTACAGTACAATGTCATGCAAGATAACTACTAGGTGGTGTGCTAAGCACTTAACTACAGTGAGGGCTAAAATATCTACAATAAGTGCTAGAACTTTATAATATGAAACAAGCAAATAGTTTGTTGCGTCGGTCGTCACTAACCGGTACAAATGTAAACAAAAGCAGTCTCGATAAACAAACGTTTATCAGTCAAAAACACAGCAAAATTACATGCAAAGCAACTACAGGGTAGTTAAGCTAGAGCTTAGCTACAGCTCATGCAAACAAATAAGGGGATGAGTAATGGAGTACTCAAGTTATGGTCAAAAGGAGGATGGGGGAGAGAGATTGAGAGAGAGAGAGAGAGAAGGGAATGTAGGGTATATAGGGATTGATAAGGAGGATGTGGGGGGGGGGAGAGAGAGAGAGAGAGAGAGAGTACAAAGGAGTACAAAGGAAATCAAGGAACAACAGGTCTAGTGACCCTTCTAGGCTGCTTGTCCTCCAAAACACTGAGGATCAAGTGTCCACACAGAGAGAGAGAGGAAGAGAGAAAGAGGGAGAGAGAGAAAGAGAGAGAGAGAGAGAGAGAGAGAGAGAGAAGAGTGGGGGGGGGGTTAGAGAGAGAGATAATTGACCAAATTTTCACATATATTTACATTTTACAGTGGAAGAGTGCAGGAGGGAAATATGAATTGGTGGTATTGGATCCGTTGCTTAGCTCAGTGGAATGGGTGGAAGGGGAGTGGATTGGGAGAGGTGTGGAAGGGAGAGAGGCGTGGTGGGAAGAGAGGTATGGAAGGGAGAGAGGTGTGGAGGGGAGACGCGTGTAGAAAGGAAAGAGGTGTGAGGAGAGAATTTGAGTGATAGTAGAGAGAACGGACCACTTCATATATAAAAATCTACCCCAATTACAGACATATTCCACATTTTCCAGTAGAGGAAGGAAGGACAGAATATGAGGTGGAGGTATTGTGGTGGTATTTGTCAGGAGTACATTAAAAAGCTGTATTAAATCAGGTATTAGACTAAATAATGATAATGAAAGTGTTTGGGTAGAGGTTAACGAAGGTAGTGAGACCATAGTTATTGGAGTTATATATAGACCGCCTAATATGAGTAGAAATGGCGGAACATCGTTATGGGAGGAAATTAAAATAGCATCAAGGTTTAGCAATGTGTGCATTATGGGGGATTTTAATTTTCCGAACATTGATTGGCAGCACCAAATAGGCGACTCCGATTCAGTAGAGTTTATTGAGGTAGTACAAGATAGTTTTTTATTTCAATTCATAGATACGCCGACTAGAGGTATTAATATTCTTGATTTAGTTTTCAGTAACAATGAACATATGATAAATGATGTAGAGATTGGTGACCACCTAGGAAATAGCGATCATAAATCTATTTATTTTAATATACAATGGACAGGGAATGCTAAAGAGAATACGACACTTATCCCAGATTTCAGAAAAACCGATTATGGTGGGCTAAGAAGAGACTTAAGGGTGGACCCTATTGTTAAGCAATTAAGTCAGGATATGCCAGAGTTAAACTTGCCACCTACATATAACCAGTTTATTGCTTCACTCCACAATGCTCAAAATAAATATATCCCTAAAAGAAAATTTAGATCGCCGCAGAACCAACCAAAATGGATGACTAATAAGCTAATAGATCTTATAGGAAAAAAGAAAGGAATATATAGAAAAATAAAGAAAGGCAAAAATTATCTACATATATACTATCAGACTCTATCAAGACAGGTCAAAAAGGAAATCAGGAAAGCAAAAAGAAATTATGAAATAAGGATAGCCAGTGACTCAAAAAACAACCCTAAAGCTTTTTACCAACTATATAAATCTATATAAGTTATATACAACTATATATAAGTTATATATGTAATAGGCCCCCTAAAAACTTCAATAGGAGAAATAACAGAAAATGATTTAGAAATGTGCAGTACATTAAATAGTCAGTTTCTTTCCGTTTTCACTAATGAAAATTTGGCACAGATTCCAGAAGTCAATATGGTATATAGTGATAGTATAGAAAATATGTTAAGTACAGTTAGTATAAGTAGAAATGATGTGCTTAAGGAAATTGACAGACTGAAACCTCAAAAATCGCCTGGTCCTGACGAGGTATATGCTAGAGTATTAAAAGAATGCAGAGATGAGTTAAGTAGTCCATTAGCATTTTTATTTAACAAGTCTTTAGAAACAGGTTTAGTTCCAGAAGCTTGGAAGCTTGCAAATGTAGTTCCGATCTTCAAAAAAGGTGATAAATCGATAGCATCCAATTACCGTCCCATTAGTCTCACATCAATCATAGGAAAGTTGCTAGAGTCTATTATTGCTAGGAAAATTAGAAGCCACTTAGACAAATTTAACTTAATAAATTCTTCTCAGCATGGATTCACTCAGGGACGTTCTTGCCTTACTAATTTGCTTAGCTTTTTCTCAGAGGTATATGAAGCAGTAGATAGTGACAAGTCATATGATATTATTTATTTAGATTTCAGTAAAGCTTTCGACAGAGTCCCTCATGAGAGATTGATGAGAAAGGTTGAGGCACATGGAATAGGAGGATCGTTGTTGGGATGGATTAGGTCATGGCTAATTGGTAGGAAACAGAGAGTCAGCATAAATGGTACCAAGTCAGAGTGGGGAGCAGTCAAATGTGGTGTCCCCCAGGGATCGGTATTAGGTCCCCTGTTGTTTCTTATATACATAAATGACCTAGATTTAGGTATAACTAGTAGGATAAGTAAATTCGCAGACGATACTAAAATGGGGAGATCAATTGATTCAGATAGCGATATAGAGTGCCTCCAAAGGGATCTAGATACCTTACATGAATGGTCAGTAAAGTGGCAGATGAAGTTTAACATTGACAAATGCAAGGTATTAAAGATAGGGAAGATGCATACAAATGTTAAATATAAACTAGCTAATTTAGAATTAGAAAATTCAGACTGTGAGAAAGATCTAGGTGTGTTTGTTAGCAATGATTTGAAGCCTAGAAAACAGTGTATAAGCGTTCGTAATAAGGCAAACAGGATTCTCGGGTTCATCTCTAGGAGTGTGAGTAACAGAACTGCTAATGTTATCTTAAAACTTTACTTGTCATTAGTGAGACCCCCTATGGATTATGCTGTCCAATTTTGGTGTCCTTATTACAGAATGGACATAGATTCATTGGAGAGAGTACAGCGTAGAATGACAAAAATGATCCATAATATTAGAAATCTTTCGTATGAAGAAAGGTTGAAGAAATTAGGTTTACATTCGTTAGAGAGACGCAGAGTTAGAGGGGATATGATAGAGGTGTTCAAGTGGGTTAGTGGGATTAACAAAGGGGACATGACAAATGTACTAAAGCTCAGTGATAGCGAAAGAACTCGTACCAATGGTTTCAAATTAGATAAATTTCGTTTCAGAAAAGATATAGGCAAATATTGGTTTGGTAACAGAGTTGTAGATGGGTGGAATGGACTACCAAGTGCTATAGTGGGGTCTAAAACGGTAGGGAGCTTTAAGATAAAATTGGATAAGCATATGGACGAGAAGGGTTGGGTGTGAAGGGGGATCAGCCGGGTTGGGCCAATCAGCACTCTGCATACCCCCATAATCCTGCGTTAATCTCTAACCGTTTTGGTAAGATGATCCTCAGGGTATTCGAGTGTTGAGCCTATAATTGGGCTTTGTAATTGAACGGGGGTTGTGTGGGACAGGGATCTGCCTTGCTTAGGCCAATCGGCTTTCTGCGGACTCCCATTTTCTTATGTTCTTATGTTCTTATGTATTAGTCGTGAGGAGAGGGATTGTGGGTAGGGGAGAATTGGAGAGGGGAGGATGGGGTAGGATTAAGAGGGAGTGAAAAAGGAGGAGGGAGTACAAAGTACAAAGGAAAGGAGTACAAAGGAAATCAAGCAACAACAGATTTAGTGACCCTTCTAGGTTGCTTGTCCTCCAAAACACTGAGGATCAAGTGTCCAAACAGTGGTTTAGAGTGGGTAAGGAAACATTGGAGAGGGAATTACTGCCCTGGAACTAATGTCCGTGGCAGGATTAGGAAGTTAGTAGGGGACAGATGGGTTAGTAACTGAGGGGGGGATAAAATAAAGTTATTCATTTACAAACGCAGTCAGTCGCGGGTTTTATGCGAGATATTTGTCTAAGCGGAGTTTAAATGAATCAACGGTGCTGCAGTCTATAACGTCTCGGGGAAGCCCATTCCACAAGTTGACAACTCGATTGAAGAAGAAATTCTTAGATTCGTGTGAGTTAAAAGATTTACCAATAATTTTGCAACCGTTTCCCCGCGTGTAATTAGATTGGTCGATAGTGAAGTACTTACTACAGTTCATATTGTCGATGCCTTTGATGATTTTGAACACTGGAATTAAGTCACCTCTTAATCTGCGCTGGGTTAAAGGAAATAGATTTAATTATCTAAGACGCTCTTCGTATGGTTTGTTCTTTAGGCTAGGTATCATTTTGGTAACTCTACGTTGAACTCGTTCTAGCTTGTTTATATCTTTTTGGTAATAAGGGTACAACGATTGAACGCAGTATTCCAGAAGAGGGCGGACTAAGGAATTGTAAAGGGTTAGGATAACGTCTTTGGATTTATGCTCAAATGACCTGCCTATAAAGCCAATTATTTTGTTTGCCTTCTTAACAACTTCTGAACAGTGTTGACTCGGTTTTAGGTTACTCGATATTGTTACTCCCAGATCGGTTTCTCTGTTTACATTCTTAAGCTGAATGCCATTCATCGAATAGTTTGCTTTCTCATTTAGGTATCCGATATGTAGTACTTTACATTTATCCGCATTGAAACTCATTTGCCAAATTTGGGCCCAACATGACAATTTATCTAGATTGTGTTGCATATCGTCAACTTGTTCTTTTGAGAGTACGCTATTTGCAATTTTTGTATCGTCAGCAAATTTTGAGATTGTGCAGGTGAGAACCTCATCTATGTCGTTGATGTAAATTAGAAAGAGAATTGGTTCTAGTACCGATCCCTGGGGTACCCCGCTACTTACATTGGTCCATTTAGATGCCTTACCGTTTATGACTACTCTTTGCTTTCTGTCGCTGAGCCAATTTTCTATCCATTTCAACACACCGTCTTGTATTCCATGCGCTTTTAGTTTTAGCAGTAAACGTTTGTGGGGAACTTTGTCAAAGGCCTTTTGAAAATCAAGGTATATAATATCTACAGCTTTACTCTCATCGTAGAGGTTGAGGATATCGTGGAAGAAGTCTAAGAGGTTTGTTAAACAGGAACGTTTTTACGAAAGCCATGTTGAGTATCTTTAAGTATGTTATTTTCCTCTAAGTGATTTACGAGTCTGTCTCGTATGACCGTTTCTAGCATTTTACATACAACTGAGGTTAAGCTAATTGGACGATAGTTACTGGGTAGGGATTTGCTGCCTTTTTTGAATATCGGTGTTACGTTGGCTAGCTTCCACTGATCAGGCATAGTCCCAGACTGCAAGGATTTATTGAATAGTAATGTCAGTGGTTGGGAGAGCTCATCCTTAGCTTCCTTTAGAACTCTAGGCGAGATTGTA
Organism: Paralithodes platypus; assembly: GCA_032716605.1. Lineage (NCBI taxonomy): Eukaryota > Metazoa > Arthropoda > Malacostraca > Decapoda > Lithodidae > Paralithodes > Paralithodes platypus. Next base: position 12,694,061 of record CM064544.1, on the reverse strand, counting down.
TCAGGTCCAGGCGTTTTATTTACCTTGAGTTTATCTAAACAATTCAATACTTCTCTCTCTGTAACGGTGATATTGCTTAAAACATCTGAATTATCAATCTGAATCGGCGATGGTGTAGGGATATCACTGAGGTCTTCTGTTGTAAAAACTGATGCAAAAAATGTATTCAGGGCATTACTCAATTGTACTTCGTCTTTGGTGTATTCTCCATTTTCATCGACCTAACGGTCCAACAGTTGAAGTAACTACTTTTTTCTTTCTGATATAACTATAGAATTCTTTTCGGTTTGTTTTACTTTGATTCGCAATATGTAACTCTAGGGTCTTTTTACTTTGCTTAATTAACTTTTTGGCTTTGCGTCGTAGCTCTACAAATTTCACCCGTTCTTCGTCATTTTGTGAAGATTTTAATCTATCATTAGCAAATTTTTTAGCAAGCAAGCAGTTTGAAATATCTTTATTCCACCATTTGGGCTTATTATTATGGCCTGGACGCCGTATTTTCGATGGTATGCAGTCTTGCACTGCTTTTAGGTAAGTGGTTTCGAATAACTTCCAAGATGTATTTATGTCGTTATTGTTAATTAAAAAGCTCCAGTCAGTTTCTTTAAACATAGCTCTAAGTTTATGGAAGTTTGCTTTCTTGAAACTAGGGACTTTTTCGATGCTACTAATTGGTTCGTTACTAGTAAAATTTAAAGTGAAAGTTATCGTACGATGGTCGCTGTTACTGAATTCATCACCAACATTCAAATTCTCTATTAATTCTTCTTTTGTTGCAAGAACAATGTCAAGAACGTTATTACCACGGGTTGGCGTTCGAACAAATTGATAAAGCGAACTCTCTTGCAAGTTCGTATACAAGTCATGTCCGGAGTGTGAAGTAAGGGTATCGCCCCACTTGGTCACAGGTAAATTAAAGTCGCCAAAAATTACGGTATCTTGTGAGTTACTTACATCTGCAATTTGTTCGTAAATTTCTCGGTCAGTTTGCACTGATTGAGCTGGAGGTCTGTATATTAATGCAAGTATTTATTTTTGTACCTTTATTAGCACAAAAGATGCGTCGACGTTCACAATTTCAGGTTTTGACAAGAGGGTAGGGTTAAGACTTTCTTTGATATAAAGTAAAACGCCACCTCCATTTCGATTTATTCGGCTTTTCTCAAACATTACATAACCGGGAAGTGAATACTCTGCTAAAAAGTCTCTATCTTCTGTATTGAGCCAAGATTTTGTTATGCCAATCACATCATAATTTTCTGTAAACACTAGCTCCTCTAAATCTGAAAATTTATTGCGTATGCTACGAGCGTTTGCATAGAAAACCTTTAAATTTGTTATTTTAGAGTGAAAAGAGTAAGAGGACGTGTGGAAAGGTGAGGGATTTAAGGGATAGTGGAAGGGAAGGAGGAATCAAGGAAATAAGAGGAGAGGAAATAATGAAAGGAGAGAGGGAGAGTGGTATTGAGCCTATTTGATAATTTAATGGGGAGGTGTGGAGAGGGATTATGGGTACGGGAGAATGGGAGAGGTGGGATGCTTGTGTGAGTAGGACGGTATGAGAGAAATGGACTGTCGGCTAGGGGTTTGGACATTTTAAGGCGTTACACCCCATTAGTTTGGCGATTGTAGGACGCTTAACCCTAATCAGGTGTTGATTGTTGTGGGGGCGTCTGAGTGGGCATTTTTTATAGTTTTAAGTAGTCTGGGAAGGCGTTTTTGTTAGCTTAGGGGACAAACTAAACTACATTACTCAAAATGGTAAAAGCAAGCAAAATCCTCATACAAACATAATGATATTTAAAGACCAAGTGCTCCACACGAGATGCGGTCCGGTCTTACGTCATATTGGCGGCGCTCCAGGCAGCCCTGTTCAAAGCTGCCTCAGTTATCAGATTCTTTAAATCCAATTAGACCGTAAGGTTTGATCACACGCCTTCCTTGGTCTGCCCCTTTGGTGCAGCTCCCTCCACCATTCACGGACTTGCATCTTTTCAGCCAACTTAGTTCATGCATCCTCTCCACATGTCCCTTCCCACAATAATAATTAAACAACATATCATTCTAACCCACAAGACGTCGGACGAGATAGTGTTATGTCAAAATTAGTACAGGAAAGCTATTAGTGCGGTACTATGAGTTACAATATCACAGTTCTTAATATGCTTAACCCGGGAGCTGCAGGGAGACTCTTAAGAGTTCCCCCGGCGCACTGCGGGGAGACTCTTAAGAGCAGAGACTTTGAACACGTACCAAAACCGCGCGTTTATAGCCAGGCGGCTGAAAATTGGTGTGGGTATAGTACTACATGTCAACTCTCGATACCACCCCGCCAAACGCTCGCCCCGCACTCGTGCAAGCACCACCGCGCCAGTAACCACGCACTAGTCATGGAGCCTACACGTCCCTCACGCTCGCTCCCTGATGACACAACCAGCCCTCCTTCTGGTGGTGTTAGCCGCCGTGGAAGGCAGAGGGTGGCTGCCAAAGACCCAAGCTACCAGTACGACACGCCCTACAGCTCAGAGGACGAATCACCAGCACCCAAAGCACGAAAAACACGTGCAAGCAGGGCAATGGCACAGAGGTCATTGGTCTTTCGGGACACTGCCACCACGACCCAGGCCACTGCAACAACCACTACCACCACCACTGCCACCCCTGCCACCCCTGCCACCGGTACCAGCGACGCAGGAGGCCGCCCTAGGGCTGCATTACCTGCGGGGGCAGGAAAAATGAAAGGCACGGGCGTAGGGAAAAGAACCCGTACGCCAGCCACAGTGCCCCTACCACCACCAACACCACCAGCCGCCCCTGGCCCGGCTGCCCCTGCCGCCCCTGCTGCCCCTGCCGCCCCTGCCGCCCCTGCCCAAGGAACAGGGAAGGGGAAGGGGAAAGCGACTGGGAAAGCGACTGCTGGCCCTGGTGTCCCTGCCGGCCCTGCTGCCCCTGCCGGCCCTGCCCAAGGAACAGGGAAGGGGAAGGGGAAAGCGACTGGGAAAGCGACTGCTGGCCCTGGTGTCCCTGCCGGCCCTGCTGCCCCTGCCGCCCCTGCCGCCCCTGCCGCCCCTGCCCAAGGAACAGGGAAGGGGAAGGGGAAAGCGACTGGGAAAGCGACTGCTGGCCCTGGTGTCCCTGCCGGCCCTGCTGCCCCTGTTGCCCCTGCCGCCCATGCTGCCCCTGCCCAAGGAACAGAGAGAAGGGCGACAGGCACCACCATCATCTTGCCATCAAGGCCACGCACCACTGCTGCCCCTGCCGCCGCCGCTGCCGCCGCCCTTGCCGCCGCCCCTGCCACCACCTCTGCTGTCCCTGTCCATAAGACTCCCGCACGTGCCAAAGTGACCCGGAAAACTCTGACACCATCTAAGTATGCCGCCCTGCTGTTTGATGGTGATTCGTAGGACATTGGCAGCCCGGGTTTCGACGACGAAGCCCTAGCACGGGACCAAGGGTGGGGGGATTTGGGAGTGGACAGTGGGAGTGAGTCCGACGTCGGTGACGAAAATGAGGAAGGGCATCGTATGTCAAGTGAAGAGGAGGGTAATGATGATGAAGTGCTGTATCGCGACCATGGAAGCGATATTTCAGACGATGAAGCAGACGCAGACGACATTCCGATCCCTGAGCTGCCTTCGTTCGATTGGTCTGATGGGGTCAATTTTGTACCTGACGTGCCCCAGTTCAATCCTGGGACGTCAGGAACAACTGACGACTGGCCCTGTGATGATCAAGCGAACGAAAGCGACTTCTTCCTCGCTTTTTTCGACATGGAGGTAATGACATACATCGTTGCCCAAACAAACGCCTACTACAGGTGGGTGTTTGGCAGATTGGACGTCCTTTCTCCAAAAGCGAGAATACGAGGCTGGGTGGATACGACTGTGGAAGAATTTATGACGTTCTTTGCCTTGTTGTTCCTCATGCCTCTGATCAAGAAGCATGTGTTGCAACACTATTGGAAGCACGACCCTCTCATCGCCACCCCAACTTTCAATAAGTTCATGACTCGTGACAGATTTTTGTTGCTGCTAAGATTTATGCACTTTGCAGACAACGAAAATCCTAACAGGATTGACAGGATATGGAAAGTTCGGGATGTGTTCACCATGTTGTTGGAGAGGTATAGGAAATACTTTTACCCCTTCCTCAATTTGGTGATTGATGAGTCGCTCGTGCTCTTCAAAGGACGTCTTGTTTTCAAGCAGTATATCCCCTTGAAGAGGCATAGGTTCGGAATCAAGCTCTTCGTGTTGTGCGACTGTGAAACTGGAATAGTGCTTGACATGATCGTGTATACAGGAACTGACATTGACGTACCGAAAGCCGCTGCCAATGACCCCATGGGCATGTCAGGTGCCATCGTCAGGAAAATGTTGGCACCTTACCTGGGCAAAGGCCACATCATCTACACTGACAACTGGTATACTTTTCCTGCTCTCTGCCAGTCTCTTTATGACAACCAAACGGGGTCATGTGGGACTGTCAGAAAGACAAGAAAGTTTATGCCAAAGTTCACAGGTGATGTCATTCCTCTCACAGATGCCTCCTCCAGTGACACACCTTCAGAAGACGACCTGGCCCAGGAACACCGCGAGAGGCATGTGCGAAGAAGGCGACGAAAGGGGCAGAAATACAAGCAGCTCGAGAAGTGTGGGAAACTGATAGCCCTGAAGTGGAAGGATAAGCGAGACGTCCACCTGCTTTCCACCGTCCACACAGGTGCCCAGGTGGATTCTGGCAAAATCCACTACAGAACCAGGAAGACAATCTACAAGCCCGACATGGTAGTGGACTACACAAAAAACATGCACCTGGTGGACAAGTCTGACTGTCAGCTGTCAGGCGTTGAGTGTCTGAGGAAGACTGTGAAGTGGTATCACAAGCTCTTCCTCCACCTAGTTGACATAACGATGCTGAACGCCTACAACTTGTGGTTGGTGAAAAAGGATATGGCCCCAAACCAGAAGCTGAAATTCCGGGAGTTCGTGTACAACGTCTCCTACCAACTCCTGGAGAAGTATGGCACCACCACTCACAGACGTACGGCATGGCGTGGGGATCACGTTCCTGACCGCATCCAGCTGGGTGTCGAAAGACACTACCCAACCAACACCGAGCTGATTGGCACTCGTCACAGGCAGGTGCAGTGCACCGTCTGCAGCTCCAGTGTGAGGAAACCCCATGTCACCAAAAGAGTCACCTCAATGTGCGCCGAGTGCAAAGTTCCACTCTGCCTGGGTGACTGCTTCAGGGACTACCACACCTTCAAGAACTACTGAGTGTCGGCCCCTGCCCTGCCCTGCCCTGGACTCGCCCCGTGCCCTGCCCTGGACTCGCCTCCTGCCCTGCCCTGCCCTGGACTCGCGCCCTACCTTACCTGACCTGACCTAATTGATCACGCTACCTCATAATGTAACATATATATTATATAATGTATAAGTTCCAAAGATGTCCCTGTGATATAGCTTTTACATTATATAATTGTATGTTTCATTATTTAGTTTATAAGTTTCAAAGATTTACATGTAATATGCCTTATTTTTTTAGTATATCAATATATATGTTTGTTATTAGCCAAAGTAATGTGTATATAATTATTTTCTTACCTCAAATGAATTGTACAAAAATAAATATGTTTCAATAAATCCTGTCAAACCTACTATGATAATAAAATAAAACAATAAAAAAAAAAAAAAAAAAAAACAAGGTCATGTCATTGTATTCTTACAATATGATATATTCTATGAATATTTCATATTGTTTGAATACAATGGCATGATCTTGTAAAAAAAAAAATTTATACATTTTGTTCTAGACAATATAAAACCTTCCCCATAACCCCCTCCTGGATTCGATCCCACTACCCTACGACACTTTGAGTTTTCCAGTCCGCGACCTTACCAACCATGCCACAGGAGCTCATACCAAATATCACTCAAAACTTCGTGTCTACAATCGAAATGACAATATACAAAAAAAAATGAATTATCCCACCAATTTACATTTGTAAATTGATGGGATTATCAATTATATCATGCCAAGGTTTATAATAGTTTGTCTCTGTCAAGAATTAGTAATTATATAACTTTATTCTGTCAAAAATTGCCCAAACACTCAGCAAAATTGCCCCTCTCAGTGTGACTCCACTCATTGTCATGCGGTCACGAGGTGACCCTTGCCGCTCCTTGATGCTCCAGCTACAGCAGCTCTGTCTGGGAACAAAATTGGTATAAATACAATAATGGATAAAATACTCTTCACAAATACATTTGTATTGTATAATATTGTAAATAAAAATGAATAATAACTGTGTGGGTGTCGAAAATTGCTCAACCAGCTTTCTTATGTCTCGCCTACGCGCGTATATTGGATTATACATAGTCATGACTGTCATACAAATAATTGCAGTAGGTCTCGAATATACATTTAGATTGCATATTACTTCGAAATAAATAAGTAAACGTTTCTCTGGTGGCAATCTACCCTTTCGCAGGTGTAAGGAGACACCAGTCTATATTTAGCCCTCTATCACAAAAGGCAATCTGCCTGTGTTGACTCAGCACCGTCGCTGGTGGTCTATAAATATAGTACTTTATTTACAGTCAATGGCCTACATGTTTCTGTGGTACTTCACATGTGTCTAAAATGCAATGTCTGCTTGCATAAAAATGCAATTCTGAAGTCCATTTATACGTACGACATACTACGCATGTCTCAGTTTCTCTCTCTCTCTCTCTCTCTCCATTCCTGACTCATGTTATTGTAGACCTGTTGATGGCAACGAACACCAGCCATCTGGTAGACATAAGGGTCAAAATACCAAACATCAATACGCCTGGGGCGCCTCCACAATTATCACTAAGCTGGTTATCTATCTAGAGATCTGCCTGACTTCCATCTCTCCACGACTCACTCACTCACTCACTGCACCCCTGCATGCCTCCCTCCCACCCACCCACCCCCAACCCACCCTTTCAGGCTTTCGTCTGCTAGAAACACATTCACAATTTGCGTAAATATCGCATCAATTGGGCTATATGCGGTATATTCCTTGTTATATGGGACGCCTACATATGTACACGTCTTTATTATAGCATGAGAGTGCTCTAAATACAAGATTGACGTGATATTTATGGCGTAACACACCCTCTCCCCCTTTCATTCCCACCACAACTCACTCACACCTTGGTTCACGCATAGAAACTCATTGATAATGTGCGTAAATATCGCATGAATTGGTTTATATGCGGTATATATTTTGATATATGGCACGTATACATACGTACAAGTCTGTATTATAGCATGACAGTGCTCTACGTACAAGATATACGTGATATGTATGGCGTAAACCACACTCTCAGCTCATAAATTGCCGCCAAACCTCCAACACATCTTCATTCCCGCCTAAAATCTTATAATTCCCTTATATATTGCAATTTTTGGTCACTATGAGGCATATTCATTGTTATATGGGTGCCCTACACACGTATACATACTCTAAATAGCCTAAAAGGGCTCGAAAAAGGAGATATACGTGATAATACGCGGTAACCCACCCCCTCCTCCCTCTCCTTCTATCCCCTGGGCGCGTGAAAATTCGGCCGGGAAATCTCGCCGCTCGATGACAATCTAGCCGCGCGGTGCCATTCGCTCCACATTTTTCAACTACGGACCGTTCCCCTACCCCCCCCAGACATTTTTTGGGGGGTCAAATATATATGGGCCGATGCACGCAAACATTCCCTACACGATGATGTACTTTTTATCGAAATTGGCAATAGGTCCCAAAATCATCATAGGTGCGCACAGTCTTACCCTGTAGAAAACCCCCTGTGCGCCGCGGAGAGGTAAAGGGGAGATGGGCCAGTTTTTTTGTCCTCTTTCTCCGTATGTTTAGCCCCATTGGCTTTTAGGTTTTTAGACGTTCGGCCCATTTGCTTGGCGAGTTTAAGACCTTTCGTCCCATTTCGTTATAAATTTTAAGACCTATCGTGCCGTTTAGGTGTCAATTTTTTCCTGGCGAGCGATAGCGAGCCTGTGATTGTATGAGGAACCGGCCTGCGGCCGGGACATTTTTCTACCGAAAAATGTACACATTTATCTTGAGGGGGGGTCTAGGGGATGTTTTTCTAAGCTTGATGGAGGTCTAGCGAGGAAACTAAGCAATAAAGGAATAAATGAATTAATTGACCAACAAAAAACGGCCCATCTCCCCTCAAGTGACTTTAATGTTTATAGCGTATCGGTGTATCGGAACACCCCCGTTTGTAGGAATCATGCTGCAAGTTGTAAACATTTGCGATGAAAAGCTCCCGTTATTGAGATGCAGTGTTCAAGGGGCGTATTTATTGAGATGCAGTGTTCAAGGGGCGTATTTATTGAAATGCAGTGTTCAAGGGGCGTATTTATTGAGATGCAGTGTTCAAGGGGCGTATTTATTGAGATGCAGTGTTCAAGGGGCGTATTTATTGAGATGCAGTGTTCAAGGGGCGTATTTATTGAGATGCAGTGTTCAAGGGGCGTATTTATTTGCTCATGTGTGTATCTTTTTATAATGTTTTTAGTTTCCTCCATAGACCTCCTTGAAGCTTAAAAAAACACCTCCACAAAACCCTCCATCAAGATAAATTTGTACATTTTTCGCTAGAAAAATTTCCCGGCCGAAGACCGATTCCTCATAAATTACAGGCTCGCTATCACTCGCCAGGAAACAATCGACAACTAAATGACACGAACAATTTTAATATTGACAAAGAAATGGGGCGAGAGGTCTTAAAATCGCCAAACTAATGGGCCGAGTGTCTTAAAAAGAAAACTAATGGGGCTAAACATGAGGAAGAAGGGGGACCAGAAAAACGACCTATCTCCCCTTAATAGCTTCGTGTAAAATGGCCTTTAGTGGGGGGAAGGGTGGAGGGGGGGGGGGGGGGGGGTTGGAGTGAGGGACATAGTCAATACAATTTTATTTGACATCCTTAAATAATTGTACAGTTGGCCACATAAGTTCTGTTCCTTGATGTGATCTTTTGTATGCAAGTAAATTAGTATGAATGAATTGCGAGCATGGTTTCCTGTAATTATCAGCTGGCTAATCAGATGAGTTAACCACTGCATAAGAAACTACACACGTATATATACCATACGCATTATATATCTATGCATAAGCTCACGGAGAGGAAAAGAAAACTTATGTGGGTAACTGTACCTACCAAATTTGATAAACAACCGAATTAGGGGTGAGGGCTGGTCTTATCCAGAGTGAGCTTTGGCATCCTCTACCCAACCTAAGCCGTTTGTTTCTGTCGGTCTCTTTTCCTGTACTTTTCTTTTCGGGCGAGATCGCCGGATTGGGTGGCACTGCAAGGGGAGCTGCGGACTGTGGGGGCATTGGCCTGGTGGTGCAAGCATGTAGGTTGATGATCCCCTCCCCCGCTGCCCTCTCGGACACATATCTCATCTCACCCTGGCCCCTTCGGAGGCACAAGCATCTGGAGCAGCTTCGGTCTACCGGACTGGGGATTGTTCAGCCAGACAGTCTGGGGAACTACAACAACAACAACAACAACTACCGAATTATGTATGTGGGTTAGTGTGTGTGTGTGTGTGTGTGTGTGTATGGTCGGTGTGTTGTGTATGTGTCGGTGTGTTGTGAGTGTGTGTGGGTGGGTGCGAGACTAAGGGTGGGTGGATGGGAAGGTAGAAGGGTAGAAACTGTCGTCTAAATATACAGTTTGATACCCATATAAAAAGTGTTGCGTATTACCAAATCTCTATGTCGATATTTTGCAATTAATGCGAATGCTCATATGTATATATCTATCTATCTATCTATTGCCTGACGCCGTGATCCCCGAAGGGGTGGACACGAACGAACCGCCCCCATGCACCTCTGTCCCCAGTCAGTCGACGCCCCACCCCCCAACCAGCACCGCCCTTGTTCATGTACTTCCTCACTCCATCCTTCCACCTCATATTCGGTCTACCTCTCCCTCTCTGTCCCTCCACCTCGCTCTCGTACACCCTCTTAGTCATTCTCTCGCTTTCCATACGTTCCATATGGCCGAACCATCTCAAGTTGTTCCTTTTCACACTTTCCAGCACATCTACCTCCACACCACACCTCCTTCTTACTTCCTCATTAGTCTGTCTATCCCTCCATGTAACTCCGCACGCACTCCTTAAGTAATTCATTTACACTGCTCTCACTCTTGGTCTGAGTCTCTCAACCAACGTCCATGCTTCGCTTCCGTAAGTAAGTGTCGGGATTACCACACTGTCATGCAAGGACTTCTTCACTTCCATACTGACCACCCTATTTCTTGTTACTGCTTTTAGCGTTCCTACAACCCTCTTCCCCTGTTGTACCCTCTCCTGCACTTCTTCATCCATAGTCCCATCTTTACTCAACACACTGCCCAGATACTTAAAAGAGTTGACGATCTCCATAGCCTGACCGTTCAGCTTCACCTCACACTCTGTGACTTCACCCCTTTCGAAGACCATAACCTTGCTCTTCCCGTATTTACCTTCAAATTCCGTTTTTCGCACACTGTTCCAAACTCATTTACCAGACCCTGCAACTCCCATTCATTATCACTCATCAGAACTGTATCATCCGCAAACAGCAGTATAGGTAGCTTCCACTCAATTCCCTCCCTTTTCAGCGATACACCAACATCCACTGCTCTTGATAGTATTTCTTTCATGACTCCATCCATATATACAGTAAACAACCACGGGGACATCACACACCCCTGTTTCAAACCAACATTCAGGTCAAAGAACTCGCTCTGCTCACTCTCCACACGTACTGCCGCCTTTGCACCCTCATACATGCTCTTCAATGCTTTCAGCAACTTGCCCTCTACTCCGTATATTCTTAGTACTTTCCACAAACCTTCTCTATCCACTCTGTCATAGGCCTTCTCCAAGTCCATAAAGGCAACATACACCTTTTGTTTCTTCTCCAGATACTTCTCCACAACACAATTAAGGGTAAAAATCTGATCTACACATCCTCTTCCCTTCCTAAAACCTCCCTGCTCGTCGCCTATCCATTTCTCCGTTCTCACTCTCACTCTCTCAATCACGACCCTACTGTATACCTTCCCTACTACGCTTAGAAGACATATTCCTCGGTGGTTACCACACACTCCTCTTTCCCCTTTGCCCTTATATAGGGGGACTATTATGACAGTCTTCCAGTCATCGGGTGCACTCCCCTTCTCCCATGCTAGTTTGCACATTTTCCATCCCCATTCTATCACTATCTCACCACCATACCTCAACAATTCCCCACACACTCCATCTGTTCCTGGTGCTTTCCCCAACTTCACTCTTTTCATGGCTTCCCACACTTCTGACCTCCTGATCCCCACCTCCTCCTCCACTACTTCTCTTCTTCTCCCTCCCATACCATATCCAGCTATGTTTGCTGGCTCTTCATTCCTTACATTTAGCAACTCACTGAAGTACTCCCTCCATCTTTCGACTCTCTTTTGCTTCTCGGCTAGCATTCTCCCATTCTTATCTTTCACACCCTTACTGTTTCCCTTACTACCTTCCCTAACTTTCTTGACTTCTTTCCAGAACAGTTTCTTACTTACTCTCCCTCCATTTTACACTCAGATTCCTTCCAAATTCCTCATCTACTCTTCTCTTACTATCCTTCACTACTCTCTTCACCACCCTCTTACTCTCCACGTACCTCGCTTGTTTCTGTCTCTCGGAATCTTCATTCCCTCTACTACCCAACCACTCTCTATATGCTTTCTTCTTTTCTTCCACAGCTATTGTTACCTCTTCTGTCCACCATGCTGTACCTTTCACTCCCCTCCTTCTTCTCCTCACTCCACACACCTCCTCATATGCTGCACAGATCTCATCCTTAAACACCTTGCTCATCTCCTCCACTTCCTCCATAACTTCCAGGTCGAACCCACCTAGTCGTCTTTCCACTGCTCTCCTGTACTCCTCCCTGACTTCCTCCTCCTGCAACCTCTCCACCCTCCTCACCATTCCACCCTCCTCTCGCCTCCCTCCAGCTCTCCTCACCCACTTCTTTTGTATCCTAACCTTAGCTACCACTACATAATGATCAGACAGACCCCCTCCAATACCCCTATACATCCATCACAGATGTCTTCATTCGTTAATCCACACATACATAATCAATCAATGACTTTCGTTCCACCACTGTCTTATCCTTCATCGTCAACATCCGTTTCCACGTGTACCTGTGGATCATTCTGTGTCGGAAGAAGGTGTTGGCTATCCACAGCCTCCTCCCCACACATACGTCCACAAGTGCACTGCCATTCCCATTCACCTCTGATGGTACCCCCCACCCTCCCACCCCTCCCACCACTCCCCCAACTTTCCTATCACCCACCTTACCATTCATATCCCCAATCAGAAATATTCTTTCGTTCTTGTCAAACTTCTCCAGGCACAAGCATCTGGAGCAGCTTCGGTCTACCGGACTTGGGATTGTTCAGCCAGACAGTCTGGGGAACTACAACAACAACAACAACAACTACCGAATTATGTATGTGGGTTAGTGTGTGTGTGTGTGTGTGTGTGTATGTGTGTATTGTCGGTGTGTTGTGTATGTGTCGGTGTGTTGTGAGTGTGTGTGGGTGGGTGCGAGACTAAGGGAGGGTGGATGGGAAGGTTGAAGGGTAGAAACTGTCGTCTAAATATACAGTTTTATACCCATATAAAAAGTGTTGCGTATTACCAAATCTCTATGTCGATATTTTGCAATTAATGCGAATGCTCATATATATATATATATATATATATATATATATATATATATATATATATATATATATATATATATATACAGTATATATATATAATGTACATAATGCATACAAATATTGAGGATAGGGAAACAATTTCAATACAAAACGTAACAAATACATACACTACTTTAGTGAATACAATAATAAGTATTGTTTACTCGATCCCTCGAACGGCAACACAGTACGAAACATAAGTATACAAGTAGTAAATAATAAAATATATAAGTAGGAACGCCCGGGGCAGCATAAGTAAGATGCGTGGGGGGGAAGGGGGAGGTCAAAAGTTAAGCAAGTGGCAGAAGTGACTCTGGAAATTGGCAGCAAGTGAGGGCTGTCTGGGGGATGGGTCTTCTGCCACCAAAATAAGGAGAGTGGTGAGGTGAGGTGAGGAGAGGAGAGGTGGGGAGAGGAGAAGAGAGGTGGAAAGAGGTAGTGAGGTGAGGAGTACAAAGGAGTACAAAGGAAATCAAGCAACAAGAGATCTAGTGACCCTTCTAGGCTGCTTGTCCTCCAAAACACTGAAGATCAAGTGTCCAAACAAGATCAAGTGTCCAAACAGTGGTTTAGAGTGGGTAAGGAAACATTGGAAAGGGAACTACTGCCATGGAACTAATGTCCGTGGCAGTACTAGGAAGTTAGTAGGGGACATATGGGTTAGTAACTGAGGGGAGGAAAAAATAAAGTTATTCATTTACAAACGCAGTCAGTCGCGGGTTTGATGCGAGATATTTGTCTAGGCGGAGTTTAAATGAATCAACAGTGCTGCAGTCTATAACGTCTCGGGGAAGCCCATTCCACAAGTTGACAACTCGATTGAAGAAGAAATTCTTAGATTCGTGTGAGTTAAAATATTTACCAATAATTTTGCAACCGTTTCCCCGCGTGTAATTAGATTGGTCGATATGAAGTACTTACTACAGTTCATATTGTCGATGACTTTGATGATTTTGAACACTTGAATTAAGTCACCTCTTAATCTGCGCTGGGTTAAAGGAAATAGATTTAATTCTCTAAGACGCTCTTCGTATGGTTTGTTCTTTAGGCTAGGTATCATTTTGGTAACTCTACGTTGAACTCGTTCTAGCTTGTTTATGTCTTTTTGGTAATAAGGGCACCAGCATTGAACGCAGTATTCCAGAAGAGGGCGGACTAAGGAATTATAAAGGGTTAGGATAACGTCTTTGGATTTATGCTCAAATGACCTGCCTATAAAGCCAATTATTTTGTTTGCCTTCTTATCAACTTCTGAACATTGTTGACTCGGTTTTAGGTTACTCGATATTGTTACTCCCAGATCGGTTTCTCTGTTTACATTCTTAAGCTGAGTGCCATTCATCGAATAGTTTGCTTTCTCATTTAGGTATCCGATATGTAGTACTTTACATTTATCCGCATTGAAACTCATTTGCCAAATTTGAGCCCAATGTGACAATTTATCTAGATTGTGTTGCATATCGTCAACTTGATCTTTTGAGAGTACGCTATTTGCAATTTTTGTATCGTCAGCAAATTTTGAGATTGTACAGGTGAGACCCTCATCTATGTCGTTGATGTAAATTAGAAAGAGAATTGGTCCTAGTACCGATCCCTGGGGTACCCCGCTACTTACATTGGTCCATTTAGATGCCTTACCGTTTATGACTACTCTTTGCTTTCTGTCGCTGAGCCAATTTTCTATCCATTTCAACACACCGTCTTGTATTCCATGCGCTTTTAGTTTTAGCAGTAAACGTTTGTGGGGAACTTTGTCAAAGGCCTTTTGAAAATCAAGGTATATAATATCTACAGCTTTACTCTCATCGTAGAGGTTGAGGATATCGTGGAAGAAGTCTAAGAGGTTTGTTAAACAGGAACGTTTTTTACGAAAGCCGTGTTGAGTATCTTTAAGTATGTTATTTTCCTCTAAGTGATTTACGAGTCTGTCTCTTATGACCGTTTCTAGCATTTTGCATACAACTGAGGTTAAGCTAATTGGACGATAGTTACTGGGTAGGGATATGCTGCCTTTTTTGAATATCGGTGTTACGTTGGCTATCTTCCACTGATCAGGCATAGTTCCAGACTGCAAGGATTTATTGAATAGTAATGTCAGTGGTTTGGAGAGCTCATCCTTAGCTTCCTTTAGAACTCTAGGCGAGATTGTATCAGGTCCAGGCGTTTTATTTACCTTGAGTTTATCTAAACAATTCAATACTTCTCTCTCTGTAATGGTGATATTGCTTAGAACATCTGAATTATCAATCTGAATCGGTGATGGTGTAGGGATATCACTGAGGCCTTCTGTTGTAAAAACGGATGCAAAGAAGGTATTGAGGGCATTACTCATTTGTACTTCGTCATTGGTGTATTCTCCATTTTCATCGACTAACGGTCCAACAGTTGAAGTAACTAATTTTTTCTTTCTGATATAACTATAGAATTCTTTCGGGTTTGTTTTACTTTGATTCGCAATATGTAACTCTAGGGTCTTTTTACTTTGCTTAATTTACTTTTTGGCTTTGCGTCGTAGCTCTACAAATTTCACCCGTTCTTCGTCATTTTGTGAGGATTTTAATCTATCATTAGCAATTTTTTTAGCAAGCAGGCAGTTTGAAATATCTTTATTCCACCATTTGGGCTTATTATTATGGCCTGGACGCCGTATTTTTGATGGTATGCAGTCTTGCACTGCTTTTAGGTAAGTGGTTTCGAATAACTTCCAAGATGTATTTATGTCGTTATTGTTAATTAAAAAGCTCCAATCAGTTTCTTTAAACATAGCTCTAAGTTTATGAAAGTTTGCTTTCTTGAAATTAGGGACTTTTTCGATGCTACTATTTGGTTCGTTACTAGTAAAGTTTAAAGTGAAAGTAATCGTACGATGGTCGCTGTTACTGAATTCATCACCAACATTCAAATTCTCTATTAATTCTTCTTTTGTTGCAAGTACAATGTCAAGAACGTTATTACCACGGGTCGGTGTTCGAACAAATTGATAAAGCGAACTCTCTTGCAAGGTCGTATACAAGTCATGTCCGGAGTGTGAAGTAAGAGTATCGCCCCACTTGGTCACAGGTAAATTAAAGTCGCCAATAAATACGGTATCTTGTGAGTTACTTACATCTGCAATTTGTTCATAAATTTCTTGGTCAGTTTGCACTGATTGAGCTGGAGGTCTGTATATTAATGCAAGTATTATTTTTGTACCTTTATTATTCTTTATTAGCACAAAAGATGTGTCGACGTTCACAATTTAAGGTTTTGACAAGAGGGTTGGGTTAAGACTGTCTTTGATATAAAATAAAACGCCACCTCCATTTTTGTTTATTCGGCTTTTCTCAAACATTACATAACCGGGAAGTGAATACTCTGCTAAAAAGTCTCTATCTACTGTATTGAGCCAAGATTCTGTTATACCAATCACATCATAATTTTCAGTAAACACTAGTTCCTCTAAATCTGAAAATTTATTGCGTATGCTACGAGCGTTTGCATAGAAAACCTTTAAAGTTGCGGTTTTAGAACTCACAGAACGTTCTTTAATCAAATTTTTGGTTCCGGTCGGATCTACATTTACATTCATGGCTGACATCGGTCCTCGGTCGTTATCCCTGGCGGTTTTGAATTTGGGTCGGGTTGGTGGAGCTTTATCCAAATTCGCGGTTCTTGACAGATTAGCATTTAATTTCATCGCAGGTTGCCGCCCTCGCTGTCTTCGGTCCTCCTTCCTGGTTGTCCTGTGCTGAGTCGATTTCTTCTCCGAAAATCCTTCACCGCATCGTTGAGAAGACGCCCAAAACGTGCTGCTCCCACCTGGTTCAGAATAACTCCATCGTCCGAAAACAAATAGTCATCGTAGTAGAAATTGTCCCAGGTGTCGACTAATCCTACGTTTTCCTTCCTGCAGAGGTTTGCTAGACAACGATTTGTGCTGGTGGCTATGTTGTAAAATCGGCTCTCTACACCAAGCCGGGGGACGATTCCTGAGACGATGATCCTTGATGACTTCTTATTAAACGACTTGATCAGCTGCTGGTACTTTAACACCTTACGAGCGGCCTATGCGGTTTATTTATATGTACCGCCCAGCGGGGTGTTTTTACCCAAAATAGGGCTGTTTACGTGATCATTTTCATGCCTAAATAAGACCCAGAACGTAAAACAAGTACCTATCCCTGAAAGGGCATAAACAGAGCTTTCGAATGACACCATAACGATCCTTTTATGATGGCTAGTTTTCTTGCAATAACCGTGCAACGCGAGTGCAAAAAGCATGTAATTAGCCACTTTCCCGATACAATTGCTTATATAGCGAGTGAGAGAGGGAGGAGGGAGCTGGAATTCGTGTCAGTATGTTCGCCGCGGTGGTCTGGAGCAGTCATACGCTCGCTACTCTCCTGCCACCACTTGTCTCTCTCTCTCAGCAACATTACGTGCTGAAATTGCCACTCGACCTATGTCGAGCGCCGCCACATAGTCCAGCTTTATTAAATACGACTTATGTGGTGAGCCGCTAATTAAGGGTAAAAAGCAAATCTTCCGACCGGGTTCGCTGTACATCGTTGGATCCAACGTGGATGACGTACATTGTATTAGCAGGGGCCAGCTTAGATACTTCGTCAACTGCAGCAACTGCGTCGTCCACACCACCACCAGGGATACAAAAACGCTTCCTGGTCTTAGGTGATCTGGCGCAAAATTCTGTGAGCTGACCACGTATCATCGAGTCTCCCACGAGCCGGACTTCTTCTATTTCCGCTTCGTCATCTGAGTCTGCGAGTATCTGGAAGCGGTTTTGACACTCGGTAATCGGTATGGGTTTCCTGGTCTTGGGGCAAACGTTGTTCCTCACGACACGGAAGTTGTCTTGAGGGGGAAGAGAGTTACTATTTCTTTCTTGAGTATCGGAACCATCAGATGAAATGGCTACTGCAGGCGTTGAATTGTTGGCAGTTGACGTTGGGGCGTTGGTGGCTGCTGGAGTTGCGGTGACAATTGAAGTTTGTGGTACTCCAACGTTGAGTGTTACAAACTCTTGGAGTGATTCCAGCTTCATGGTGAGGACGTTGATCTTGTTGTAGGCTTCATCTAATTTCACTGTCAAATTCTCTCGTTGCTGGCAGAGACGGCAGACTTGAAGATCGACAGTAACAAACATGGACTCACCAAACTTACCGGCGCAGTTCGTACAAGTGCGAGGCATGGTAACAGTCAGTTTCTTCAGATCACTTCACTCACTTTAAGACACTTAACTCACTTTAAAACACTTAACTCACTTTAAAACACTTCACTCACTTTAGAAACACTTCAATCACTTCAACCGAAAACAAATATGTTGAATTACACAACAATAGGTTATCAGGGGTGATAGCCTAACCGAAAACATAAAAATTGAGATACGCAGAATTAGGCTTCCAGGGGCGATAGCCTAACCAAAAGTTTAAAGAAAAATGAAATATGCACCAATAGGCTACAAGCGTTGAATAGCCTAACCAAAAATAATAAAATTGAAATACGCAGAAATAGGCTACCAGGTGTGATAACATAACCTTAAACAAATATATATATATAACAGAATATTTAACTAAATATACAATTCACCAAATAGAGATTATATAAAAATAAAGTGTGACTGCACACAAGGGGTTAATATACTGTATCAACAGATGGCCCTGGTGTCACTGTAGCCTAGTAAAGCAGTAGCCTACTCTTTTTAGATAAAACAAAACAAATGTATCAGTCAAAGGTTACTACAAGATCGTGCAAGCAACAACTAAAATTACAGATATATATAGCTACAGTAGGATACTAAATACAATATCTACTAGAGTTAATAAGAACAACAGATTGGCTGGCTATAGGCTAGGCTAGGTTTGGATTAGGTTAAAAGCTTGGCAGGTTGGGTTAGGCTAGGTTAGTTTGTACAAATACCACCCTTAGCTTAAAGTAAAATCACTCTGAGGAGAAAAAGTCAAGAATATATCTAGGGGGAAAAGATAAATGAATGCACTTAAATTTACTACAAAATTGGCTGGAATTTGATATGTATAATCCCCAAAAAAAGGTTTGTTTACAAAATGGCGTCGGCGTTCGTTCCTGTAGGCAGGTTAGTTAGTACACAATATTGTTTATTAGCAAATTAATATGCAAAGCTTTACTTACATACAAGGCAGTTAAATTGATTCTTACTACAGTAGGTAATGGGTAAAATTAGGGGCTACGATTGTACATCAAATAAGAAGAGAGCGTTTGTTTACAAACAAATCAAAACAAAACAACAGATGGCGCTAGTGGCGCCCTCTCCGAGCAGGAGTCTTGTGATAAACACAAAGTTTATCAGTCAATACTCAGCGAAATATCGTGCAGTGTTACTTACTAAGCTACAGGATGGTTAAACGTGCTCTTAACCACCTTTCATGCACAAGAATGAAGAGGATGAGTAGTTAATACTCAAATTATGATCGATATCGTGAGAGCGTTGACAGAGCGTCTGCAGCGTCTGGCGGTAGCGAGGCGAGTGGAGAGAGAAGAGAGGGGAGTGAGGTGAGGAGAGGAGAGAAGAGTGGAGGGGAGGAGAGAAGAAGTGAGATGGAAAGTTAAGAGAGGTAGGAGGAGAGGAGAAAATGATGGGGGTAGGAGAGAAGACATGATGAGAGAGAGGGATGGGGGTTGTGGGAGGAGGGGATAATAGATAAGACAGGAGAAGAACGAAAAGAGGTGGTGGTGGTGGGATGGTTGGGGAGGAGAGGACATGATGATTGGGATAGAACAAAATTTAGACAGAGGAAGAGAGGGAGGTGGTGATGGGAAAGTAGAGGAGTAGAGGATAGGGCATGATAGAGGAGAGGTGAAGAACAGAGAAGAAGCGAGGACAGGAAAGGATATTTTAGTAGGCGAGACAAGACGAGAGAGAGCCAGAAAAAAGAGGACGATATAGGAGATGAGAGGAGATAAAGGAAGACAAGATTGAACGAGAAGAGGATAAGCAAGATAAAAAAAGGGGGAGAGGATAGGCAAGACAAACGAGAAGATAGGCGAGACTAAACGAGAGGAGAGGATAGGCAAGACTAAACGAGAGGATATGCAAGACTAAACGAGAGGAGAGGATAGGCAAGAGTAAACGAGAGGAGAGGCAAGACTAAACGAGAGGATAGGATAGGCAAAACTGAACGAGAGGATAGGATAGGCAAGAGTAAACGAGAGGAGAGGATAGGCAAGACAAACGAGAGGCTAGGCGAGACTAAACGAGAGGAGAGGATAGGCAGGAGTAAGCGAGAGGAGAGGCAAGACTAAACGAGAGGAGAGGATAGGTAAGAGTAAACGAGAGGAGAGGCAAGACTAAACGAGAGGATAGGATAGGCAAAACTGAACGAGAGGATAGGATAGGCAAGAGTAAACGAGAGGAGAGGATAGGCAAGATTAAACGAGAGGAGAGGATAGGCAAAACTGAACGAGAGGATAGGATAGGCAAGACTAAACGAGAAGAGAGGATAGGCAAGACTAAATGAGAGGATAGGCAAGACTAAACAAGAGTAGAGGATGGACAAACTTAAAAGAAAGTTATATTAGAACAAATAGAAGGTAGCAGAACGGAGGATAAGCAAAATTAGATAATGAGAGAATAGAACAAATAGGAAGTAGAAGAACAGAGGATAGACATAGTTGACAAATGTGAGAATAACACAAATAGGAAGTAGAAGAACAGAGGATAGACATAGTTGACAAATGTGAGAATAACACAAATAGGAAGTAGAAGAACTGAGGATAGACATAGTTGACAAATGTGAGAATAACACAAATAGGAAGTAGAAGAACAGAGGATAGACATAGTTGACAAATGTGAGAATAACACAAATAGGAAGTAGAAGAACAGAGGATAGACATAGTTGACAAATGTGAGAATAACACAAATAGGAAGTAGAAGAACTGAGGATAGACATAGTTGACAAATGTGAGAATAACACAAATAGGAAGTAGAAGAACAGAGGATAGACATAGTTGACAAATGTGAGAATAACACAAATAGGAAGTAGAAGAACTGAGGATAGACATAGTTGACAAATGTGAGAATAACACAAATAGGAAGTAGAAGAACAGAGGATAGACATAGTTGACAAATGTGAGAATAGCACAAATAGGAAGTAGAAGAACTGAGGATAGGCAAGGTTAGACATTTTGAGAATATAACAAATAGAACTTGAAGAACAGAGGATAGACATAGTTGGAAAATGTGAGGATGGAAGAAATAGGAAATAGAAGAACAAATAGGGAGGGAAGTGAGGTGAGAGTTATTAACCTTTTCAAAATCCGATTACGCATTTCTTATCTGTTTTCTAGCTATTATTAGACGATTTTATTCACATTGGGAAGGGTATATGGAAGTCAGAGGGTTAATGGAGTTAGTATTTACCTTTATGATTCCCACAGATCCTTCCAAAATTGCCTAAAATATTTACCTGATAGCCAGATAAAACTGCCAAAATGTGACATAATGTTCAAATGGTTAAAATGAGCCTAAAACTAATACAAATTAATCATATTCCAGGATATCAAACATAGTAGATAATATTGATCGACGCCTAAATGACACGAACATTCTAAATATTGCCAAAGAAATGGAGCGAAAGGTCTTAAAATCACCACACTAATGGGCCGAAAGTCTTACAATCTGAAAACTAATGGGGCTAAACATGAGGAAGAAGGGGGATCAGAAAAACGACCAATCTCCCCTTAAATCATCCAATGGTAGCTAACATATAAATAAAGGCGATGTTACACGAGCGAATTTTTCGGCAATTTTGTACGAGCAAGTTTTTTTTTTTCTCGCAATATTTCGGGGCCTTGATTCATTGGCATAACAGACTAGACTGAAATTAGATTATGTTTGTTGGCTTAAGGGGAGATGGGTTGGTTTTTATGGACACCCTTCTCCTTCATGTTTAGCCCCATTGGTTTTTCGATTTTAAGACGTTCAGCCCATTAGCTTGGCAATTTTAAGATCTTTCGCCCCTTTTCTTTGTCAATATTAAGACTGTTCGTGTCATTTACGTGTCGATTTTTTTCCTGGCGAGCGATAGACAGCCTGTAATTTAGGAGGAACTGGCCTTCAGTCAAGACAATTTTCTACCGAAGAATTTACATATCTATCTTGAGGGGGGGTCCTGTTTTTGTTTGTCTTCTAAGTTTGATGGCGGTCTAGGGAGGGAACTAGAAAAATAATAAATACATGAACAAATCGACCAACAAGTGAAGCATCCCCCCTTACGACTAATACAAATTTAATTCTGAAGTTATCAGACGAGAATTGCTTCAACATATTGCCTGGCTTAAGGTTAATGGGGGATGGGCGTATGTATTTGCTCATATATTATATATATATATATATATATATATATATATATGTTGGTAAAGCCAGGTAATAAATTTTCTTTAATACATACGAGGTTGAAAGAAATGGCAATTTCTGCGTTGGAAATTTTATTATTCAAAGTTTCCAGGTCTCTGATGAGTTTTCGCTGGGTGGCAGGAAGTAGATGAAGGAGATGAGCAAAATTCATGGTGGTACAGGGTTACATTAAAGTACATGATGATACAGGATATACGACGCGTTTCACTGGACAACCAGCATTATCAAGTAAGGAAGGAATGATATAAAAGGTAAACAGGAAGGGTATATATAGAGGGTGGAGGATCAGAGGAGGCGGAAAACAGGGGGCAAAAGTCTGCTATTGGTGGAAGGGAAAACTAGGAGAGAAAAAGGGGGTAACCGCTTCACGCATGCGCACTGGATGCGGGATGGTGGTCGATAGGTGGGGTCGAAGCTGATTGGCTGTGTGTCGAGGGGCGTGGCCTAAGTTGTGTGGCGCCTGCAGAAGACGAAGCTGAAGGAGGTAGCGCATGGGGCTGCGTCAAGGGCACCGGGGGGCGAGGAGGGGTGTTAGGTCCTGTAGGGTAGTGCCTTTTGGCAGAAGGAAGGATCTGAAGGTCCAGAGTTTGGTTGTTGATGTTGTTTTCCGGGTTGGTTGGGTGGACATGCTTGGAGATTATTTCTTTTAAGACGGCCTCGTCATTTTTGTGTTCAGAGGACATGTAATTGCGGTAGAAGATCTTAATTTCATTGGGGGGGTCAATGTTGGGAGGGCTTTGGGTGTACTATTTTTCTTCTACCGCATCTTCTACCGCAATTACATGTCCTCTGAACACAAAAATGACGAGGCCGTCTTAAAAGAAATAATCTCCAAGCATGTCCACCCAACCAACCCGGAAAACAAAATCAAATTAATAATTTATTACAAATCCCCCAAGACCTCCAACCTCGTTCTCCGCAACAAACAAGCCTCCACCAAGATAAAGAGCCCGATGACCGACGATCACGTCATTTACCAACATACCTGTAATTATGAGGACTGTGAACCTCATTCCTATATTGGTATGACGCAGACTCGTCTTTCACGTCGGTTAACTCTTCACCTTCAGGCTGGAGCCATCAAAGACCACTATCTCACCCCTAACCACCCTCACCTCACACGCAACGAGTTAGAGAAACACACCACCATACTCGATAAAGAAAGTGACCCAAGGAGATTACCTATTCTCGAAGCTTTATATATCCAAGCCTTACATCCCAACATCAACAACCAAACTCTGGACCTTCAGATCCTTCCTTCTGCCAAAAGGCACTACCCTACAGGACCTAACACCCCTCCTCGCCCCCCGGTGCCCTTGACGCAGCCCCACGCGCTACCTCCTTCAGCTTCGTCTTCTGCAGGCGCCACACAACTTAGGCCACGCCCCTCGACACGCAGCCAATCAGCTTCGACCCCACCTATCGACCACCATCCCGCATCCAGTGCGCATGCGTGAAGCGGTTACCCCCTTTTTCTCTCCTAGTTTTCCCTTCCACCAATAGCAGACTTTTGCCCCCTGTTTTCCGCCTCCTCTGATCCTCCACCCTCTATATATACCCTTCCTGTTTACCTTTTATATCATTCCTTCCTTACTTGATAATGCTGGTTGTCCAGTGAAACGCGTCGTATATCCTGTATCATCATGTACTTTAATGTAACCCTGTACCACCATGAATTTTGCTCATCTCCTTCATCTACTTCCTGCCACCCAGCGAAAACTCATCAGAGACCTGGAAACTTTGAATAATAAAATTTCTAACGCAGAAATTGCCATTTCTTTCAACCTCGTATGTATTAAAGAAAATATATATATATATATATATATATATATATATATATATATATACGAGGTTGAAAGAAATGGCAATTTCTGCGTTGGAAATTTTATTATTCAAGGTTTCCAGGTCTCTGATGAGTTTTCGCTGGGTGGCAGGAAGTAGATGAATGAGGTTAGCAAAATTCATGGTGGTACAGGGTTACATTAATGTACTATTGTGGACATAAGTCCTGATACACCTGCCCGGCAGAGAATCACGAATTGGGATGGTAACATTGATACACCCCCCGCCCCCACTCCTTCCCCTCTCTACTACCCCCTCTCAGCCAAACCCTTCCTCGCTCTTTCTTTCCTGTTTCACGTATGTAAGCCCCTCCCCCTGGATTGTTTCCACCACTGTGACTATAACCAGGGCCCTGACTATAACCATAGGATGATAAATATCACGATAAGCTCTCTCTCTCCTTCATTTCTCTCATTTCTCCCTCTATCATCGTATATATATGTATTTTTATGCATGCTTTCCAAATCTTCTTCCTAAAATGAAATACCATATCGTTAAAATAGCAATAGGTTACGTAGCTCATGTTCATATTTGCCAATTATTATATCCTAGCTCAATATAAGGTGTTATGATCCATTTGGATATGTAAACATATCAACGATATAATGTTATCTAAGTCAGATACAATTGAGACTTTAATATACTTTTACATTCTCATAGTTCAATTAAGTTATGATTAATTAAGCCCATATATCCCAATATCTGGAGTAGGCAAGTATATACTGTATGTGTTTTACTGTATAAATACAATACTATTAAAAACAAAAATTACCCACTCATAAAATGGGTACCTTGATTCAATGCATTGAATATTAAAAGTTAAACATATATGGTTACGTATGTATTTTCAATACAGTATTCACCTGTCAACCCACCTCCCCCTTATATTGACTATGGTAGCTCACACTAATCTATTCATATTTCGTAACTAGTCAACGCAAACACACGGCCACACACATTAATGTAACATTACACGTTACACAAACGTGCATGTTATTTTCTTACTTGAGGAGATTTGGCGTCTTTCAACTGCCTCAGCGAGCGCTGCTCCCTCCGAGATTAACCCCTTCCGTACCCGGGTCCCGTTTATTTTTTATTTAGCTATATTTAAGCAATTGTATGCAGCTAATGAAGGATCTGTGGTATTAAGAAGGATTAATT
Organism: Paralithodes platypus; assembly: GCA_032716605.1. Taxonomy (NCBI): domain Eukaryota; kingdom Metazoa; phylum Arthropoda; class Malacostraca; order Decapoda; family Lithodidae; genus Paralithodes; species Paralithodes platypus. The sequence goes on along the minus strand of CM064544.1, from coordinate 12,668,858 downwards.
GAGATGGTATAAAGACGTTTAACTGTTAAACTTCCTTCTTTTACTGAATAATAATGTTAATAAATAGCTATACTCCATTCACTGGAGAGGGTGAGATTACACTGTTGGGAGAGGCCACCTATAACGGTTCTCCCTCCTTCCGAGTGGATAGATGGACCCACGAGAGTGGGTCTGGTTCTTCTTGTCCCTTCGATTACCATAAACAAATGCAGAAGTGCAGTTCAGTCAAATATATTTTTGGATTGCATGTATGCAAATTTACACCAAATTAATTTTGACTGTTTCATCATAACGTTGAGGCAAAATGACAATATATGGTATGAAATTTGGGTAGGCTATGTTAAATATGGCAGTTGACACGAATTAGTAAGTCGAACATAAGGCGGTGGAAATTTGTAAGACAAAACGGACCATAATTCCTTAAACATGACACATTTTTAGAACTAATATTTCTATATCTATATTAATCACGTGTGAAGTAGCTTAAGGGATATCGTTCCGCTGCAGGTGAATTTATATATGTGAATCTTAGCTAGGCCATAAATAGAGACATTTTAGTAGCCCTTTTGGTACCGAGGACATCTCATATATATTTCACTATAACTATATTCAGACTATTATTTGTAGATAAGAAAGGGGCTTTGGTAGCTATGGTGTTATTTGCGATAGAATGTAGCATTTCAAATAGTAGACGCCCTTCTTTAGCTTAATACAATCGTCTAATATTTGCCAGAATAATAGTATGATGAAAGCAATATCACCGGTACTGAATGAGTTAAACCTCATAATCGTAGCGTTAATTGGATGGGGAGATTCCTGCCCATACCATTATAATAAAACACCAACCAAAGAAACTAATACAAAAAACCAACAACCTAATGATTCATGAAGTAGGATATAAATGTAATGGATAAGGAATCTTGTAAATACTGAAACTGGGAATTCACCTAATGTAAATAAGATTATTCTATCTATCTAGCTATCTATTGCCTGACGCCGTGATCCCCGAAGGGGTGGCCACGAATGAACCGCCCCCATGCACCTCTGTCCCCAGTCAGTCGACACCCCTCCCCCCAACCAGCACCGCCTTCGTTCATGTAGTTCCTCACTCCATCCTTCCACCTCATATTCGGTCTACCTCTCCCCCTCTGTCCCTCCACCTCGCTCTCGTACACCCTCTTAGTCATTCTCTCGCTTTCCATACGTTCCATATGGCCGAACCATCTCAAGTTGTTCCTTTTCACACTTTCCAGCACATCTACCTCCACACCACACCTCCTTCTTACTTCCTCATTAGTCTGTCTATCCCTCCATGTAACTCCGCACGCACTCCTTAAGTAATTCATTTCCACTGCTCTCACTCTTGGTCTGAGTCTCTCAACCAACGTCCATGCTTCGCTTCCGTAAGTCAGTGTCGGGATTACCACACTGTCATGCAAGGACTTCTTCACTTCCATACTGACCACCCTATTTCTTGTTACTGCTTTTAGCTTTCCTACAACCAAAGAGATTAGATTTACACTAGAGTGGTAGAGGTATTGTTAAACACGCAGCGGAAATGTTTTGCGTTTGATTATCGTCTTGTCCAACAATAAGATTACCGGTAAAGTTTTTGGTTTCCTATGCAACACGTCATTAAACTGAGAGCACTATTGTTATAGCCTTATTTATATACGGTGGCATTTATTTGTACACTTTTTTTGTCCTAAATATTATTATATTGATTTTGTTTGTAGCTACAGTATTAGCTGTATACACCATCAATTTGCTGAATATATTTTTAAATCCAATATTTCTCAACTTCATGCTGTGAAAAGTAAATGCGAGGGTTGGTTACATATTATGAAATACCGGTACCATTTTCTTTCTTCCTTCCACATGCAATTAATTGATATACGTGAACAATGTATATTATACAATGTTCACGTGTTCGTATATAGCTTATACGTGAAGAGTGTCCATGTAGGGCCGAACCTGTTGTATACCAAGATAAAAAAATAATCAGAAAAATAAAATAAAAATAAATTAATTGTATGACATATATTAAAAACACTTCTTCGCTCTGGGCTTTATTTACGGTACTTAAGAGAGAGAGAGAACACAAAAACGTTTTAGAGAATCCTAAGCCGAAGTGTTTGTGGTGGTTTCACCATATAACAAATTCCCCAGGCAGTTTGTTTCAAAATTGATTATTACAATAATATGATGCAGTGTAGATATTGTTTGAGTTATAGGCTATTTGTTAACAAATTACGGACGTGCACTTAATTAAAACACATAATTGGAAGTAATGTATGAACAGTTACAACAGAAACAATGTGACCTTGTGTCACCATTATTACTAATGGAGGTGATGGTATGAGTGTGAAATGTGTGTGAAATGGTAGTAAATGAAGGCATATAAAGATGACAAAGATTCTACTTGTCAATTTATTATAAGTATTTGTGTCTGTAACTATGATAATAATACATGTGATAGCTTGTCCTGCATCATTTAAGCTACTTCAATCGTGATTAATATAGATATAGAAATATTTCTATAATTCAATCACTGTTAACAAATTATAGTTTATCCTACATCCCAAAGGTTCTTCTTACACTGTATAAAATCATCGAAAAAGGGCCACAATAAACTGTCAAAATGCGTCATAATTCTCAAGGGGTAAATGGTGTTGCAAGGTAAACCAAAGAATATCCTCCTCCTGTCGGAGGCAGTATTCAAACTCAAAACAGTTTAGCTTTGTGTTAAACACTTAATACCTATACCACACATTTACACATTTAAATAGGCAGTCACAGCATATGTTCCCTTGTTTGTGTTTACTGCATGATATCTACGTTATATATGTGTTCTCTGTGATATTGTATAGCTCTTAAGGTTTGGGTATAACTTATCACATTAGCATTCTAATTCTAATTACTAAGACTTATCTAGTACTAATGAACAAATATAGAATAATAAAGATAAGTTTAATTAATTTAAATAATGTGATAATCTAGAGTGATATCCAAACCTTAAGAGCAAATAATTATTACAGAACACACATAAATAACGCAGATATAATACCGTAAACACAAGCAAGATATGAAATGCCATCCCTGCCTATCATATTATTATTGTGAATAATAAGTGAAGCAGGGCCTGTGATTGGCTCTAAGCCACGTGGGCCAAGTCAGTCAATATTCATCTCTTGCTTACCGTACTTTTTGGGTTTATCATTTCTTTATTTCGCTTGTGTATACTGTATGATATATATGTGATAAATGTGTATTAATGTAATATATCATGACTCTTCAGATTTGGATATCACTGTAGATAGTTAAGTAATCATTAACATTATTAAAACGTGTCTGGTATAATGAATGAATATAGAATAATACAGATAATAATACAGAAATGATCAGTTTTGCGACTCTTCTGGGCCAGTGAGCTACGGTATTGATAAAATGGGAAATCATGAACGTCGATACAAACACCAACTAGGAGCCAGATGTATGGTTCGAGTGAATGGAGAATAGCTAAATTTATAAGTTTTTATTCAATTAAGGAAGGAAATGTAACAATTAATAGGCTTCATACTAGCTCAATTAATTCTTCTAAACGCGACAGATCCTTCCTTTTCTGCACACAATTGTGTAAATATAGCTGTAATAAAACAAAACACAACCCCGATACGGAATGGGTTAATCTCGGAGGGAGCCGTGTTCGCTGAGGCAGTTGAAAGACGCCAACTATCCTTAATTATGGAAATAACAATATGCAAGTTTGTGTAATGTAATGTTACATTAATGTGTGTCTGAGTTGACTAGTTACGAAATATGAATATGTTAGTGTGAGCTACCGTAGTTAAGGGGGAGGAGGGTTGACAGGCGAGTATTGAGAATACACACGTGACCATTATACAGTATTTATAACTTTTAATATTCAATGAATTTAATATAGGAACCCATTTTATGTGCGTCAATTATTTCATTCAATAATTTATATACTTTGACAGTGAAATCCATGCTTACTCCAAACTGAGGGATATATGGGTTTAGATACTTATAACTGAATTGAAATACGATAATACAAAAGTAAATTAAAGTCTCAGTTGTATTTTACTTAAATAACATATATTGCTAATAAACTTCCATATTCAAATGGATTATCAAACTTTATATTCCGCTACGTTTGTATAAAATGGCAAATATTCAGTATATATGAAGTATGTAACGATATAATATTTAATTTTAGGAAGAAGATTTGGAAAACATTCATAAAAATACAATGATTTGATGAGAGAGGCATAAATAAAGAACGGCTTATAGACGTGAACAAGAACGAAAGTAGAGGAGTAAGGGAGGGCTTGGCTGAGAGAGGGTGGTATAGTGGGGATGGGGTGGGGATGGGGGGTTACCAATGTTACCAACACAATTCGCGGATCCCTCTCAGGCAGGTGTAGCAGGACTTATGTCCACAATAGTACATGATGATACAGGATATACGACGCACGTTTCACTGGACAACCAGCATTATCAAGTAAGGATAGAATGATATGAAAGGTAAACAGGAAGGGTATATATAGAGGGTGGAGGATCAGAGGAGGTGAAAATCAGGGGGCAAAAGTCTGCTATTGGTGGAGGGGTATTCTAGGAGTGTTAAAGAGAGATCCGCGTCATGCAGGCGCACTGGATGCGGGAAGGTGATGGTCGGTTGGCGGGGTCGAAGCTGATTGGCTGTGTGTCGAGGGGTGTGGCCTAAGTTGCGTAGTACGTGTGGCGCCGGCAGAAGACGAAGCTGAAGGAGATAGCGCGGGGGGCTGCGTCAAGGGCACCGGGGGGCGAGGGGGGGCGTTAGGTCCTGTAGGATAGTGCTTTTTGCCAGAAGGAAGGATCTGAAGGTCCAGAGTTTGGTTGTTGATTTTAGGATGTAAGGCTTGGATATATAACGCTTCGAATATTGGTAATCTCCTTGGGTCACTTTCTTTATCGAGTATGGTGGTATGTTTCTCTAACTCGTTGCATGTGAGATGGGGGTGGTTAGAGGTGAGATAGTGGTCTTTGATGGCTCCAGACTGAAGGTGAAGAGTTAACCGATGTGAAAGACGAGTCTGCGTCATGCCATTATAGGAATGAGGTCCACAGTCCTCATAATTACAGGTATGTTGGTAAATGACGTGATCGTCGGTCATTGGGCTCTTTATCTTGGAGGAAGCTGGTTTGTTGCGGAGAACGAGGTTGGAGGTCTTGGGGGATTTGTAATAAATTATTAATTTGATTTTGTTTTCCGGGTTGGTAGGGTGGACATGCTTGGAGATTATTTCTTTTAAGACGGCCTCGTCATTTTTGTGTTCAGAGGACATAAAATTGCGGTAGAAGATCTTGATTTCATTGGGTGGGTCAATATTGGGAGGGCTTTGGGTTTACCATTTTTCAAGATGGTGGTTAATGGTGCTGGAGACGTCAGAGTTGGAGTATCCGTTATTCACTAAAACTTGGGATAGTCTTTCTAGTTTCTGGTGGGTGTCAGCCCATGTAGAGCAGTGCTTGAGGGCTCTCCTTACATAAGCGGATATGGAGGATAGAAGATAACGGCGGGGGCATTCACTACCGTCTACATTACCACCGTCTACATTAAATCAACTAACACAGGACAATGCCTCTACGGCGATATGTCAAAAGTTGATTTTTGTTTTCACTCACTCTTAAGAGTCTCCCTGCAGTCCGCCGGGGGAACTCTTAAGAGTCTCCCGGCAGTTCCCGGGTTAATCTATTAGCTCTGTTCTTCTCAGGATTTGTGTGCGCATGTTGTTCAGTGTATTGGGTACAATTGTGTGTTGTTCAGTATATTGGGTACAATTGTGTGTTGTTCAGTGTATTGGGTACAATTGTGTGTTGTTCAGTATATTGGGTACAATTGTGTGTTGTTCAGTGTATTGGGTACAATTGTATGTTGTTCAGTGTATTGGGTACAATTGTGTGTTGTTCAGTATATTGGGTACAATTGTGTGTTGTTCAGTGTATTGGGTACAATTGTGTGTTGTTCAGTATATTGGGTACAATTGTGTGTTGTTCAGTATATTGGGTACAATTGTGTGTTGTTCAGTATATTGGGAACAATTGTGTGTTGTTCAGTGTATTGGGTACAATTGTGTGTTGTTCAGTATATTGGGTACAATTGTGTGTTCAGTGTATTGGGTACAATTGTGTGTTCAGTATATTGGGTACAATTGTGTGTTGTTCAGTATATTGGGTATAATTGTGTGTTGTTCAGTGTATTGGGTACAATTGTGTGTTGTTCAGTATATTGGGTATAACTGTGTGTTGTTCAGTATATTGGGTACAATTGTGTGTTCAGTATATTGGGTACAATTGTGTGTTCAGTATATTGGGTACAATGGTGTGTTGTTCAGTGTATTGGGTACAATTGTGTGTTGCTCAGTATATTGGGTACAATTGTGTGTTGTTCAGTATATTGGGTACAATTGTGTGTTGTTCAGTATATTGGGTGCAATTGTGTGTTGTTCAGTATATTGGGTACAATTGTGTGTTCAGTATATTGGGTACAATTGTGTGTTGTTCAGTATATTGGGTACAATTGTGTGTTGTTCAGTGTATTGGGTACAATTGTGTGTTGTTCAGCATATTGGGTACAATTGTGTGTTGTTCAGTGTATTGGGTACAATTGTTTGTTGTTCAGTATATTGGGTACAATTGTGTGTTGTTCAGTATATTGGGTGCAATTGTATGTTGTTCAGTATATTGGGTACAATTGTGTGTTGTTCAGTGTATTGGGTACAATTGTGTGTTGTTCAGTATATTGGGTACAATTGTGTGTTGTTCAGTATATTGGGTACAATTGTGTGTTGTTCAGTGTATTGGGTACAATTGTGTGTTGTTCAGTATATTGGGTACAATTGTGTGTTGTTCAGTGTATTGGGCACAATTGTGTGTTGTTCAGTATATTGGGTACAATTGTGTGTTGTTCAGTGTATTGGGTACAATTGTGTGTTGTTCAGTATATTGGGTACAATTGTGTGTTGTTCAGTATATTGGGTACAATTGTGTGTTGTTCAGTGTATTGGGTACAATTGTGTGTTGTTCAGTATATTGGGTACAATTGTGTGTTGTTCAGTATATTGGGTACAATTGTGTGTTGTTCAGTATATTGGGTATAATTGTGTGTTGTTCAGTATATTGGGTACAATTGTGTGTTGTTCAGTGTATTGGATACAATTGTGTATTTATGTGTACATGTTGTGTATCTGTCAATGTATGTTCAGGTTTAGTCCTATTAGATTTGCGAGTTAAAGACATTCGCCCCATTATTTTGGCGATCTTAAGGCCTTTCTTGCCACTTTGGTTCGATTTTTCTTGGCGAGCGATAGCGAGCCTACATTTTAGGGTATTGTTTTTAAACTAATGGGGCTAAACATGAGGGAGATGAGGATCCTGAACCCCCCCCCCCTTTCATTTAATCAGCTAACCTCCTCAGATCCCTCCTAAGCCTAGTAATAGTACATCGTGTTAACCAAGATATACAATGAAGACAGCCGCCATGATGTATTGCAACACTTTACAACCAGGGAAGAAAGTCAAAGATTAAAGGGCAAGGGGGTTTAGTTTTATCTATTTTGTTTATTTTTCCTTATGTGAATGAGGGAGACAAAAGGCAGAACTGCCTGTGATGAATGTCTCCCCCAGAGTTAAAAGAGTGACAGGGCCAACATCAAGGAATGTACGAGCCAAAATCCCAGGACACACAGAGTTTGAAGCAATTTAAGTCATAAGATGAGGGGAAGATGGATTCAGGGACACAGTTTCAGAGCTCAGCTGTTGAATAGATGAATGCTTGGGAATGTAATTTCACTCTTGAGTTGGAGAATTGCACAGAATAGGGGTGGGATTGTGTTGCAAGTCGGGTGCTACTCTACGTAGAGGAGGTAGTATACATTGAGAGAGGTCTGAGGAATACTGGTTATTGTAATAGTGGTAGTATAGCGTGAGAGATGCAACATTGCGGCGAAGAGAGAGAAATTGCAGAGAGTCGGTGAGTGGACGTGAGTTAATGAGACAAAAAGCTTTCTTTTCTACTTTGTCAAGAAGTGCTGTGCAAGAGGATCCTATCCACATTGGTGAGCAATATTCAATACAAAGACACATTGTGCTTCTGTACAGAGCAAGAAGCTGTGCAGGGGCAAAGAACCCTCAGAGGTGCTTGAGTACACCCAGCTTCTGGGAAGCCATTTTAGCAAGGGTGGTAATATGGTCTCGGAGACATCGGGAATACTGAGAGAAGATGAAGGGTTGATTTTTGTATTGTTGAAGTATTTGGGAGTTCTTGACGGGTGGATAAAAGGAGAAACTGGGTTTTGGAAGCATTGAAAACAACATGATTCTTTCTGTCCCAAATGGAAATGGTTGATAGGTTAGAAGATATGTGTTTTATGGCATCATCCCGTGACTTTTGAATGATTGCTTGCTGGGGGATTCTGAACAAATTGTTGAATAGTGTAAGGTAGAGTCATCAGCATATGAGTGGCTAGGACTGGGGGTTCAGATGAGAAGATCATTAATGAAAATTAGAAAGAGAATTGGAGATAGGACAGAGCCCTGAGGAATACCGGAGTTGATAGTTTGAGAAAGTGAATGATGGCCATCCACAACCACAGCTTTGGAATGGGCGGAAAGGAAATTGGAGATAAAGGCACAGATGGAGGGATAGAAACCGAAAGAGGGTAGTTTAGAAATTAGAGATTTGTGCCAGACTATCGAAGGCCTTCGATATGTCGCGCAATAGAAAAGGTCTCACCGAAGTCCCGAATGGAGGATGACATAGAGTTGTTAAGATATGAAAGAAGAACACCAGTAAAACGACCCCTAAGGAATCCATAGTGGCGATCTGAGGGTAGATTATGGGAAGAGAGATGCTTAACCCGTCTAATCCCAGGCGATGGCTATAGCCGTCAGTAGATAAGTAACTTCCCAGTCCCAGTTACGGTTATAGTCGTCAGTAATGTACTTGTCTTGTAACAGCCTGTATACATTTTTTTTTTTTTTAAAGTCTTGTACAAAAAAAGAAAAAAAAAAAGGTAGTAGATCCATTCTTGCCTCATCTCTTGAGGTGAAAAGGTGGTCTCTCCTGTCATTTTTGCCACATTGCTTGGGACTGCTGGGGACTTTTATTACTGTATCCTACGGTACAGTACGGGTTAAGACATTTTGAAGTAAGAATAGTTTCAAAAACTTTGGTGATGCAAGAAATTATAGCAATTGAATGATAGTTGGAGGGTTGGGAGCGGTCACCCTTCTTTGGGACAGGTTGAATGAGAGCAAACTTCCAGCAAGAAAGGAAGACGTTAGAGGTGAGGCAGAGACGTAAGAGTTTGCCTAGGCAGGGAGTCAGCACGGAAGCACAGTTTTTTAGTACAACAGGAGGAACACCGTCCAGACCATACGCCTTCTTAATATTAAGCCCAGAGAGAGTAGAAAGTACATCTTTAGAAGATATTAGGATATACAGTATATATATATATATATATATAAAAAAAAAATCTATATTCCAACTACTCCCTCTCGGGCATAGGCTGAGTGACTGTACACTCCACCGCTGAACATGGTGAGGCCCGTGAGGTCTTGTTCCAGTCTAGGGAGTGAGACATGCGAAACACCCATTCACGGCTCGAAACAACCCCATCTCTGAAGCCGCTTTGCCTCTGCGCTTCACCGTCTCATCCCCCAGACTCGGGCCCTCACTCTCAGAACGCCACCTATTGAGCAATTAAATCACTAGGCATTGCCCCCTGTAGCATATTTTGAATATGGGAATATTCATTCAATGCTATTTAATCAGGGAACAATGAGGGTGGTTTTTTTTTGGCATTTCGGTGTGCTGTGGTAATGCACTGAAACTAGGTACAGCACAAATTCCATCCCAATAATATCTTCCCATTAACATATTGGGATTCGAACCCGGGTCTATTGGATTACCAGTCCAGTGGCAAGACCACTCCGCCACACCTCCCCTACAATAAGTATAAGTAGGATAGAAGGGGGTGGGGAGGGAGGAATAGCACCGGAATCATCCAAAGTGGAGTTTCTAGCAAAAGTTTGCGCGAAGAGTTCAGCTTTGTCAGAAGAAGTGACAGTAGTGCCGTCAGATAGTTCAGTGCTTTTATTATTGATGAAAGTGTGCTTGGCAAGTCGAAGAACAGATTTGGCTTGATTCCGGGCAGAAACGTAGGAAGAACTTGAGTTTGAAATTGTCGGTACCGCTTAAATTATTCCTCCTTATTGCGGACAGCAGTAGAACAAGCCTCAGTAAACCAAGTTTGCTCACAAGACCTCTATCAATCTTAAGCAAAATACCCCCAAGACCCTCCTTAGAGATTAAATTGTACATTCATCGGTAAACAAATGTTCCGGCCAAAGGCCGATTCCTCCTAAATTACAGGCTCGCTGTCACTCACCAGGAAGAAATAGACTTTTGAATGGTACGGAAGGTCTTAATTTTTTCAATTATATATGGCGAAAGGTCGCCAACCTAATGGGGCGATCGTCATATAATCTCAAAAGTAATGGGGAACAAGGGGGTCCAGAAAAAATTACCAAAACCCTCCCCTTAAGACACTGCTCGACTGCTTACCTTGTCATTAAGGCTGTGATGCTGGATGTGATGTTGGTGGTTGCAGGCAGGATCTGTAGGAATCATAGACCCCTTTACATAAGGACTGGAAACGAGCACTCTCGGAGTTTGAAATTGCTTAAAAGCAGTATCATGAAAGCAGTGGTCTCTCCAACTTTCTTAAACACAAAAATATGTGCACAAACACAACTTTACATATAAATGCATGTAATTTCACACGCAATCGTCTATATCCCCGCCATGTTGGCGACATAATGTCTCGCCAGAAAACGAACAGCCCAGGACGATGCCAGACGCCAGTCACCCACGAGACACCACCCACGAGACACGTTAGAGGCAACACATTTTTGTTCTGTTGTTCGTTATCTCTCAGCTTATTGTAAGTAATTTTCTTATAAATACTTACCAGTCACAAAAGGATCTGTGTTAACAACTTATTTAGCTGATAAATATTACAATTGAGCTGATGTCAACGGGTTGCTTTGATATGTACTGATAACCATTTTACAACTATTCTTGTTTTTTTGCTTTACAGGAACAATGCCAAAAAGATGTGCTGCATTCAATTGTCGTGGAAACTACAGGGGAGAGCCATACAGTCCTATGGTGTGTTTCCCGAATGAAGAACAAGAACGACATGCATAGATTAGTGCTATGCCAAATAGCCCAGAAAGTTTGAGAGACAGGTCGAAACTATGGATTTGTGCATCACACTTCGACTGCGATTGGGTCACAGTTCGGGGAGGAAAACGACCAGCTGGGCCTCCTACAGTTTTTAAAGGTGTACCCAAGTCTTGCCTCAAACAACTTACGTCAGCTCCTAGGTTAACTAAAACAGTGACAAGTGAAGCAAGACTTAAAAAACAAACTGAATTTGAAAATGAACAAGACAAAATGCACTATGACAAATTTGCAGGAGAGATTGGAAAACACTTCCCTGAGTTTTATATAATGCAAAATGGTAGAGAACTGACAATGTTTAAGACAGATGGTAATGGTAGAGCAGTTGATAAGTTTCTTCATTTTAAAGAGGTACAGTCTCCTTTTGGTTTTCTGCAGCTGGTAGTAGCAGAGAAATGTGGCTTGGAGATACAAAAAAGTAAACTGAATCTTCAAAAAAAATAGCTTGGTAAGTAAGTGGTCTCAAATTGAAGAAATAGTGAAAATTATGAACACTCATGAAGCGACTAATACTGACCGCTTAAAAAGAATAATTTCAGAACTTGACTCTATCACAGAATTTCATGAAATTGAAGGTTTTCAGTTCATTCAAGCACAGTTACAACTCCTTCTTATTCCTCCTAAACATCGCCGATATACAAAGCATATGTTAATTCTTGCAGCAGAACTGTTTTGTATATCACCCGCAGCATATAGAATGCTTAGAAACTCCAAAGCAATTAGTCTTCCTTGTGAGACACAGATTCGCCAATTGTTATCTCGCACTTATGCTGACAAGTGTCTCCCAATCCTTTTTGATCAGTTGAAGCCACAACAGCAGTTAGTTAACATTTTGTTTGATGAAGTCAAGCTTAAGCAGGCCCTTAGATTTACAGGAGAGCATATAGTAGGCTATGCAACAAACGGACCAGAAAATCTAGCAACATCTGCTCTTGCTATTGAAGTTGTTTGTCACTATGGAGGACCACGGTACATCATACGAATTCATCCTGTATCAAAACTGAATGCTATTCAACTGAAGGAAATATTACTTGAGGCTGTATATGGTGTTAAAGCTAGTGGTGGCCATCCAGTATCGTTCGTCTGTGACAACTGTCCACTGAATCAAGCTGTTTACAGAATGCTTGGGGGTCCTGGAAAAGTAACACTAGCACCAGATGGCATAAATGTTTTCCTTGTCTATGATTATGTTCACATCCTCAAGAATATGAAAAACAACTGGATCACAGAGAAATGTCAAGAATTACATTTTAGCAAGGACGGTACAGAATATTTGGCGTGTTGGAGTAATGTTAAAGCTCTCTACAATGAAGATCAGAAGACACCACTTTGTCTGACAAAACTCACACGCTCATCATGATTTCCTAAACCATTGCAACGTCAGAGTGTGCCCTTAGTTTGCCAAGTGTTCAATGAGAAAACGATTGCTGCATTTGAAGGTCTTAAAGGAACTGTTAAATTTCAGGATGGAACAGTAATATACATAACACTGGTAACCAATTGGTTTAAAATGATGAATGTTAAAAGCAAGTACAGCGCAGTTCATTTACGAGACCAATATCGTGAACCTTGGACATTAAACTGTACAAACTTCAAAGCTCTGCAGGAAATGTGTACAGTTGTATCCAGCTGTCGGTGGACTGGTGGGCATGGCAGAGAGAAGAAACTAACACAGTCAACAGCAGATGCCTTTGTCATCACAACAAGGTATAACATAGAAGCAGCACAATATCTTTTTGAAACCCATGATTTTGCTTACATCCTACCTGCTGTTTTTTCACAAGATCCCCTAGAAAAGTTTTTTGGTCAAGCAAGACAACGTAGTGGAGGAAATTTTTACATTGACATTGGGGATGTTCAAGCAGCATCCAAAGTACAGCAGTTGCATCAGCTGTTGAAACGTGACATCGTTCCTGACCGAGCCAAAGAAGTAAGCTGTGAATTTTGTACTGCAGCAATAGATGATGGTGATTTACAACTTCTGGAAGAGCTGACATTACAAGACACTCAACTACTTCTAGATTCAGATGATACTTTAAAACATAAAATTGTCTACATTGGGGGATTTTTAGCTCATAAACATGGACAACAGGAAGTAGATTCTGGGGAATGCTTGTCATCAGAGTTTTTGACTGCGCTCAATCGAGGTGGGCTGAGTATGCCTACACTGGCTACTGTCTTCTTTGTACATAGTGGCATCACCCTTCAAATGTCTCTTCAAGACTCGAAAAAGTGTTGTCGCAATTACTTGAAACAATACTTGTCTTATGTAGATGCTCCTTTAGCTAGCCATTCAGGAGCATGCCAGACATTGTGTAATGTGTTGTTTAACACCTTACGAGCGGCCTATGCGGTTTATTTATATGTACCGCCCAGCGGGGTGTTTTTAGCCAAAATAGGGCTGTTTACGTGATCATTTTCATGCCTATATAAGACCCAGAACGTAAAACAAGTACCTATCCCTGAAAGGGCATAAACAGAGCTTTCGAATGACACCATAACGATCCTTTTATGATGGCTAGTTTTCTTGCAATAACCGTGCAACGCGAGTGCAAAAAGCATGTAATTAGCCACTTTCCCGATACAATTCCTTATATAGCGAGTGAGAGAGGGAGGAGGGAGCTGGGATTCATGTCAGTATGTTCGCCGCGGTGGTCTGGAGCAGTCATACGCTCGCTACTCTCCTGCCACCACTTGTCTCTCTCTCTCAGCAACATTACGTGCTGAAATTGCCACTCGATCTATGTCGAGCGCCGCCACATAGTCCAGCTTTATTTAACTCGACTTATGTGGTGAACCGCTAATTAAGGGTTAAGGCCTTTGAATTTAATACAAGCGATCGGGAGTGTACACTAGGCTGCTTAAGGCGACAAGAGAAACTTTCTAATGTTTAAGTTAATTATTGTGCTATGTGACTTTTGATATATGTAAAATTATGTGTAAAGTAATATTTTGCAAAGGTTTTACTTTAATTTCTTCTAATATTTAATTAATGTAACTCATGGTATGATGCTTTGCTTGTATAATACATGTTCTTATAAACTATCTCATTATAACTGTATATTTTCCTATTATGTTCAATCACGAAAGAGACTTATGAGTCAATCAACCAAAAACAAATATTTTATTTTCCTTTACTTGGTTGCTCTAGTTAATAAGATGTTGTAGAGTAAAAACACAAAGTCCCATATCCAGTAAAACTAAAATAAGACCTCAGTTTGTGGGCCTGACAATGGACCCAAGTTCCGGGACCCGAGTATGGCCGACGCCAGTCCTATGTAGAGGAGTCTATGGTAGGAATATATACAAGAAAATACAATCATTAAGGGGGGATGGGCTATATATTTGATAATATATTCATCTTTTTATTAGTTTTTAGTTTCCTCCCAAGACCTCTCTCAACAACACCCCCTAGACGCCTCTTCAAGAAAAATGTACCGGCCCAAGGCCGGTTTCTCTTGAGATTACAGGCTCACTATCGCTCACCAGGAAAAAATTGACAACTAAATGACACGAAAGGTATTAATAGTGACAAAGAAATTGGGCGTAAAGTCTTAAAAACGCCAAACTAATGGGGCGAACGTCTTAAAATCTCAATAACAATGGGGGTAAACATGAGGGAGAAAGGGGTCCAGAAAAAATCCCTAATGTGAAAATCTCCCCTTAAGGCTCTAATGTTGGTAGTTCTAGGCAACGATCTGTAGGAATAATTAAAAGAAGATACAGTCATTAAAGGGGTAGTACTCGCTATTTCTGGACCTCCTTCTCCCTTATGATTAGCATATTAGTTTTGAGATTTTAAGATGTTCGTTCCATTAGTTTGGCGTTTTTGAGACCTTTCGACCCATTTCTTTGTCAATATCAAGACCTTTCGTACCATTTAGGTGTCTATTTTTCCTGGCGAGCGAAAGCGAGCCTCTAATTTTAGAAGGAACCGGCCATCGGACGGGAAATTTTTCTACCGAAAAATGTACACATTTATCTTGAAGGGGAGTCTAGAGGGTGTTTTTTTAAGCTTGATGGAGGTCTAGCGAGGAAACTCAAAACAAATAAATAAATTAATATATAGCTCAAAAACCAAGTACTATCCCCTTAAGCCTTTCTGTCCCGGCGACGTTATTTTAATATTATTGTAGCTTTATTAAGACGATTTGGTGCAGCTAAAATAGATCTGTTGTAGTAAAAGGGGATAAGTGAGATAGTTCGAAGTCTGCTAATTGCTGGAGACCCTGTTTAAACTGTATATAATCGTCTAATGGTATCTAAGATAAAGTAAACAAAATACAAATAAAAACGTAGCAGGTACAGAAAGGGTTAAACCTTGGCATTTTTTTAAACTTTATTCTGGCTATTATTAGACGATTTTATGAAGATAAGGAAGGGTATATGAAAGTCAGATGGTTGATTGAGATAGTCTTTACCCCCTTTAATTTCCACTGATCTTACCTATGCTCTTTAAGATCGTCTACTGATAGCCAGAAATGTCAAAATGCGCCATAATCCTCAATGGGTGAATAAATATACTGTGTTATGCATCGAGAATAAAATATTAAGTCTATTACTATGTTTTTAGCTGACAGAACAAATATAATTGAGAATTGCGAGATGGTTAAATGGGGTTGAGGTGAAATAGAGCTCTGAGGAGACGAATGGGTATAAAGTTATTTTTTCCGGTATCCCCTTCTGCCTCATGTTTAGCCTCTAGTTTTGAGATATTAAGACGTTCGCCTCATTAGTTTGTCTAATTTAAGACCAATTTCAATATACAGACCTTTCGTACCTGTTACGACCGGGACTACGAATAAAACAAGGGCACTATGCAACAACGGTACGCTAGATCCAAACCCTCGAACTAATATGCCGGCGAACAAAACACCTATACCCTCCAGGGTTAATCTGCGATAGCGGGGTATCCTTAACTGGGCATAAATGTACTCTACTTCAGGCTAACCTGCACTGGTATAGCCTGATAACAAACAAGATGCAAGTTACGTTAAAATGCATAAAAAGGAATCCATGGAAAGATCAATTAACACCTTACGAGCGGCCTATGCGGTTTATTTATGTGTACCGCACAGCGGGGTGTTTTTAGCCAAAATAGGGCTGTTTACGTGATCATTTTCATGCCTAAATAAGACCCAGAACGTAAAACAAGTACCTATCCCTGAAAGGGCATAAACAGAGCTTTCGAATGACACCATAACGATCCTTGTATGATGGATAGTTTTCTTGCAATAACCGTGCAACGCGAGTGCAAAAAGCAGGTAATTCGGTACTTTCAGTACATAATTGAGTATGTAGCGAGTGAGAGAGGGAGGAGGGAGCTGAGATTTGTGTCAGTAGGTTCGCCGCGGTGGTCTGGAGCAGTCATACGCTCGCTAGTCTCCTGCCACCACTTGTCTCTCTCTCTCAGCCACATTACGTGCTGAAATTGCCACTCGAGTTATGTCGAGCGCCGCCACATAGTCCAGCTTTATTTAACTCGACTTATGTTGCTCGCCGCTAAATAAGGGTTAAATCCCTGCAAGATTTAACACAATAAAAAGATGCTTCAATACAGTTACTCTAAACAACAATAAACTCTTCACTCCTATCTGAAAGAAAGTGAAGTATAGTCCTACAGCATAGACCTGGAAACTTCTGAAGAAAGTCTGATGCTCATAAGATGCTCGTACTGATTTAGAACTATATAAAGGCAGGAGGCAGGACACCACACGTGTAAATCAAATACACTAAAAGATAGGACATATAATGTTAACACGAGAATACTATAAATGCGCAACGGTAGCAATGCTCGACACTAAAAGAAGTACTTCCTCATCAACGAAACAGTCTGCTATGGTTGTGCGGCTCAGCAACAACCTAGACTAATAAATGCTGTGAATAATTATGCGCACATATCAAAGAGCTTATATTAAATACTAACAAGTGTCTACTCGATTAATAATGTCTAGCTGGGATACTCTAGGTAAGGAACTGGGGTTGAGCAAGACAGGCTCGTAGCCTAGCGATGTCCTTAAGACTGCATCCTTTAAGTTACGTTAATTGACAAGGGGGCTCTCTCGATAGATCCAGATCACAAGTATCTGGTTCTATCCTGGCGACCCTCTAAAGCCAAGCAAAGAGGCAGCAAAGTGTGGAACTGGTACAGGCCAAAACACTCAGTCAACACAATGCTGCACTCGCAAAGGACGCAACCGAAAAGACAACCCCGGCTACCACAGGACCGGTCGAAGTCATGTAGGTATAAGCAAACCGTACACACATCGGAGACAACGACTACAGTTACCTAATCCCAGTCTAGCATTATATAAAAGAGCAGAAACACTAAATCAATAATGGAGACACACAAAGTTCTTAACCTATACTAACTAAGAACCCACAAACCTATTCTAAGTACATGTAAATATCTCTGAGGACGGCGCATGCAATACAATGGGCCGGCTATGAAAACCGTATGCAGAACCCAAGGGGAGTGTTGTACAGTTAATAAAGGTTAGAGTATGGAAAGAGAGAATCGAGTGAGAGAAACAGCGATAAAGGTGGTGATCGGGAGAGAGTATGCAAAGGGATGTTAGAAGCACACGCACCAAGCCTGTCCTGACGAGGACAGCTCCAGGGGACCCTCATGGAGGAGGTAAGTTACACAGGAGACCGCAAAGGCGCGATGGTCGGCCAATCACGGGCCGAGACGTCACAAGACAGCAGGCGTCATATGACACAGCAAGACACGCCGTCCAATGGCGAGCGAGAGGCAGGAATGCACCCGTACATACAGACACTTACTACCTCCTCGCTCTGAAAGTCTTTCTCATTCACACGCTGGTACTATTATCACTACTGTTGATATAAAATATAACCCATTGTCACAGACGAAAACAAAGACCACCACTGGACTGTCTGTGACAATGCGATTACTAGGAAAGAAAGAACAACATTCTCTGATAACTGTAGCCCATTTCGATGTCCCTGGCGAGCACTAGTGGCTAACGAGAGGCGATTCTGCCAACGCTGGTAGACGTCACATACCATATAGGTGTCTATTTTTTCCTGACGAGCGAAAGCGAGCTACAATTTATGAGGAACCAGCATTCGGCTGCGGCATTTTTCTACAGAAAAATGCAAAAATATATCTAGGAAGGGGTCTTGGGGGTATTTTTTAAGTTTGATGGATATCTAAGAAGGAAACTAGGTTCGAGTCCTTAGAGTACTACATATAATCATTAGTTTCATTGATTTAAGTAACTCCCAGTTCTTAACATTAATCATCAATTACAAACCCCAATGTACTTGAGTAAACTAATGAAAGCATATGGTCCTCCCGGCATTCGAACGCGGGTCACCACACCCAGAACATAAGCACCTAAATCATTACAACACCAACACATTTAGGTGTCGAGTTTTCCCTGGCGAGCGATAGCGAGCCTGAAATTTCAAGAGGAATCGGCCTTTGGCCGGGACAATTTCTACCGAAAAATTTACAAATTTATCTTGAAAGGGGGTCTATGGGGTGTTTTTTACAGCTTGGCCTACGAAGGAAACTAAACAATAATAAAACGAATAAAACAGTAAGCAAATATATACGCCCATCTCCCCGGTGTCACACGAACTTTGTCCAGCAATTCTTTTGGTCAATTGTGGTCTGGCATCTCTTTAATGAGGTTATATGATTCCAGTCTCATTAAGTCCTATACATTCAGACTAGTCGTCGATTCCCAGAACAATTATCCATAACTAGAATGAGAAAAAACTTGCTCATCGAAAATGAGCTTAGCATCACTCCAACCTACATCTTTACTTGCTGTGAAAGAAAGCAACTATCGAGTAATGCAAAACACTCATTTTGCAAAAATTAACAAACGATGGCTAGAGTAAATTAGGAAAGTAGAGAGTTTTGGATAGAGGAAGAATAAGTTTAGAAATGGGAAGTACAGTAAACGATAAAAGTACTTGGGCTCAATCAAGTTACTCCATTGTCTATGTGTTGACGCTCATCTGGTGTAGGTACCGTGTATGTTCTATACTTAAACTGTTCCACTGATGAACTACAACGGTTGCATTTTCTAATGGAAGTTATTTCCAGGTAGAAAGCATTATATATTTAAAAATTTGTCCACAGGCGCTAGTGCTAAGCCTCTTCATTTCTAACTTGTAGCCATGGTTGCGTGTTATATTCATGTTGAGTATAATTAGTGTTCTATGTATTTCACACCCAATACATTTTAGTATTTTAAATATATAGTTCATAGAGTTGGCATCGTAGCCAATTAGTTTTCAACGTCACGAGACCGAGACAATTTATGTCAGTCCCCATAGCTTAACATTTTAATAGACGAAATAAACTTGATCTCCTTAAATTTAACTATTTCTTATCGTTCCTTGTCTTTCCTGATTGCTGCAGACCAGAATTACTCAACATATTTTATAAGGAGAAGGATTAGAGGATTGAAGAGAGTAAGGATTATCTCTCCATATTCCTGCATTGTAATTGTATCTAAAAGGCAAATCAATTCTGGGCTTCTTGTCTACTTCAATGCAAAACTTTATAGAAAACTGTGTCACTGCTATTCAGAACCTTCAATTCCTTTTTCAATTAAGTTACTTCTAGACAATCTGAGATTGTTTTGGCCGATGTGCATCACATTACACTGTTCCAAGTTTAGTGGAATATGTCATGTTTTAGATCATTTACCTATTCTATTAAAGTTGACGATGAGTCGTTCATGTTTACTTCAAGATTAATGTTTTTCACAAACTTGGAAATTACACTCAATAGAAGAATATCGATGATGTTGACATATACGACTTACAGAGAGAGAGAGAGAGAGAGAGAGAGAGAGAGAGAGAGAGAGAGAGAGAGAGAAGGAGAGAGGTATCGGGCATTAAATGTCCCGTCGACAAAAACACATAAAAATCGGAAACTCTCTTCAGTAAATCGGCCACAACCCAAGTGTGTCTGTCGAGGCGAGATGGAGGAACGAGAGAGAGAGAGAGAGAGAGAGAGAGAGAGAGAGAGAGAGAGACAGTGTGTGTGTGTGTGTGTGTGTGTAAAGCATGAAAGGAATCGAAAGAGAACAAATATTAGGGATTCAGAGAGATTTACCGAGAAAAAAAAAATTCAACTTCTTGCATAGTCTATTTTGGAGAGTGTTTCTCAGGGTTGATTATGCAGTTTTGGTTTGCACAAGGCAGACGACTAGCGTTGGTTCATATCTTACTGACTCTAAAATGTCACCTTAGTATCTAAATAACACTAATATACAGGAACCGATCATAAATATCTTACTCCTGTCACTGATGATAAGAAGAAAACAACAACAATCAAACAAGCAACAACAATAACAACAACGAAAATAACAACAATGATAGAACGACAATAATACAGTAATACAGCAACTATTACAACTACAAATGATGCATCAACATATATAACAACAACAATATACAACATAAAATACAGCATCAACAAATAAAACAGAAACAAATATAACATCATGTACAACAGCAACAAGACAACATCAACAAATACAACAACAATAATACAACAACAACACAACAATAGCAATACAACAACAAAAATACAACAACAACAATACAACAACAACAATACAACGACAACAACAACAACAACACAACAACAACAATACAACAACAACAACAATACAACAACAATACATTTATCTGAAGGAGTTTCTTGGGGAATTTCTAAGCTTGATGGATGTCTAGGGAGGAAAACATTTAATAAGCAACACCCCGTTCTTAACATTAATCATCAATTACAAACCCCAATGTACTTGAATGAACTAATGAAAGCATATGGTCCTCCCGGGATTCGAACTCGGGACACCGCACCCAGAACATAAGCATCTAAGCCATTACACCACCAACACAGATACAGAAACATCTCCCATTAATACTACCGCCAGATGATTTTATTGAGCATGAAACTAACCTGAAAAATGATGTGAGTAGAGTTCATTCAACATAATCCAAGTTGACCATACCCATCCGGAGTTAGGGCGAATTTAGTAAAATAATTGACGCGGCATCTACTTGACTACTAGAGAGTTTCAGGATATATGGAAGTTGGAGCTGTAGACATCCATAATTAGCATCATTACCAGCTAAAATATGGTTGGAGTGCATTTGTAAACACATAAGACCCTATTTGACGTACTGTTTATCCATCAGAAACCTATATTGTTTATTGTATTTTTGTATAATACCGATAATTACGACTCCAACTTCCTTACAGCCTGAAACTCGCCAGTGGTCAGTTGACAAAGTGAAAGCAAACACACAAAAAAAAAAAAAAAAAAAAGTGATGCACGGCAAAAATAGAAAAAAAAGAACGGCTGAAGAAAATAAGAAATACACTGAGAAGGCACACATAGAAAAGAGAGACAAAGAGCGACTGTAGCAATTAAGAAATACAATACAAGAACGACTGTAGTAAATAACATGACATATGAAAACGACTGCTGCAAATAACAAATAACAATAGAAGAGAGAGAGAGAGAGAGAGAGAGAGAGAGAGAGAGAGAGAGAGAGAGAGAGAGAGAGAGAGAGAGAGAGAGAGAGAGAGAGAGAGAGAGACTGTAATAAATACCAAATAAAATACAAGAACGACTGCAGCAAATACGAAATATAATAATAAGAGAAAACAAAACTAGAAAAAAACAGTGACTGTATCAAATAACAAATAAAACAAGAGAAGATAAAACTATAACAGTAAGGGAAGGAGCGAAGAAAATAACAAACAAAATAAAAGAAGGGAAACATAGAAAAGCAAGAGAACGACTGACAAAAATAACAAATTAAATAAGAGAATAGTGAAAGAAAATGAAGAAGAGGAACTAGAATAACAAATTAAATAAGAGAAGAATGGAGGATAGTGAAGCGACAAGGAACTAAACTAACAAATTAAATAAGAAAACAGTGGAGGAAAGGGAAACGACAAGGAACTAAACTAACAAATTAAATAAGAAAAAAGTGGAGGAAAGAGAAACGACAAGGAACTAAAATAACAAATTAAATAAGAGAAAATTGGAGGGAACAAAGAGCAGGACGGAAGAAAATAAAATATACAATAAGAGAAGACTGGAAGAAAATGAAGATGAGGAAATAGAATAACAAATCAAATAAGAGAAGAAGGGAGGATAGAGAAGCGAAAAGGAATTAGAATAACAAATATAATAATAGAAGAGTGGAAGATAGTGAAGCGAAAAGGAACTAAAATAATAAATAAATAAAGAGAACAGTGGAGGAAAGAGAGAGAACGAAAGAAGAAAATAACAAATATAATAAGAGAGGGCAAAATAAACAAGAAAGAGAAATACTGAAGAAAATAACAAATATGATAATAAGAGAGGGCAAACTAAACAAGAAAGAGAACTACCGAAGAAAGTAACAAATACAATAAGAGAAGAGTGGAGGATAGTGAAACAAAAAAGACATAAAATAACAAATATAGTAAGAAGAGTAAAGGATAATGTAGCGACAAGGAACTAAAATAACAAATACAATAAGAGAAGAGTGGCGGATAGTGAAAGACTGCGGAATATAACACTTTAAGGGGGGTAACCTGCTTTTTTTCTCTCCTTTTCTTTCTCTCTTTGGCTTGTATCCATTCGGCCCCATTCAGCCAACTGTTTTAAGACATTTATCCCCATCTAGGTGTCGATTTTTTCCTGGCGAGCGATATCGAGCCAGCATTGTTTGGAGAAATCCGGCTTTGCCGGAGAAATTTTTCTATCGAAAAATGTACAAATGTAACCTGCTGTTAAAAAAATAAAAATAAAAGAAAAATGCTGGCTCGCTACCGCTCGCCAGGAAAAATTTACACCTGCATGGAGATAAACGTCTTAACCCTTAATTAGCGGCGCGCAACATAAGTCGAGTATAATAAATCTGGACTATCTGGCGGCGCTAGACATAGGTCGTGTGGCAATTTCAGCACGTAATGTTGCTGAGAGAGAGAGACAAGTGGTGGCAGGAGAGTAGCGAGCGTATGACTGCTCCAGACCACCGCGGCGAACCTACTGACACGAATCCCACCTCCTCCCTCCCTCTCTCACTCGCTATATACGGAATTGTATGGGGAAAGTGCCGAATTACATGCTTTTTGCACTCGCGTTGCGCGATTGTTGCAAGAAAACTAGCCATCATAAAAGGATCGTTATGGTGTCATTGGAAAGCTCTGTTTATGCCCTTTCAGGGATAGATACTTGTTTTACGCTCTGGGTCTTATTTAGGCATGAAAATGATCACGTAAACAGCCCTATTTTGGCTAAAAACACCCCGCTGGGCGGTACATATAAATAAACCGCTAGCCCGCTAATCTAGTGTTAAAACAGTAGGCTGAATGGGGCCGAATGGATACAAGCCAGAGAAAAAGAAAACAGGAGAGAAAAAAAGGTAGGTCACCCCCCTTAACCCGTTCAGTGCCAGTGACATCCTATTACTAATTTTATGGCAATGATTGGACGATGTTATTCAGCTTAGGAAAGACCTCTAGCAATAAAAAGGCTTCATACCATCTTAAACAACCCTCTTAACCACCACAGATCCTTCTTAAGGTGCATAATAACGTCTAAATAATTATAGCCAACATATAATATAGCACACGTCGCTGGTACTTAAAGGGTTATATCAGAGAAGGCAACAATAGAGAAGCAAGAGAAAAACGAAAAACAACAAATACAAACAAGAACAACTAAGGAAAATTTCAAAGAAAATATATAGGCAAACAGGAAAGAAAGAGAACAAATGATTACACTAACAAGTAAATAAGAAGAAAGAGAACAAATGATTACACTAACAATTAAATAAGAAGAAAGAGAACAAATGATTACACTAACAAGTAAATAAGAAGAAAGAGAACAAATGATTACATGACAAGTAAATAAGAAGAAAGAGAACAAATGATTACACTAACAAGTAAATAAGAAGAAAGAGAACAAATGATTACACTAACAAGTAAATAAGAAGAAAGAGAACAAATGATTACACTAACAAGTAAATAAGAAGAAAGAAAACAAATGATTACACTAACAAGTAAATAAGAAGAAAGAGAACAAATGATTACACTAACAAGTAAATAAGAAGAAAGAGAACAAATGATTACACTAACAAGTAAATAAGAAGAAAGAGAACAAATGATTACACTAACAAGTAAATAAGAAGAAAGAGAACAAATGATTACACTAACAAGTAAATAAGAAGAAAGAGAACAAATGATTACACTAACAAGCAAATAAGAAGAAAGAGACCAAATGATTCACTAACAAGTAAATAAGAAGAAAGAGAACAAATGATTACACTAACAAGTAAATAAGAAGAAAGAGACCAAATGATTACACTAACAAGTAAATAAGAAGAAAGAGACCCAATGATTCACTAACAAGTAAATAAGAAGAAAGAGAACAAATGATTCACTAACAAGTAAATAAGAAGAAAGAGAACACATGATTCACTAACAAGTAAATAAGAAGAAAGAGAACAAATGATTACACTAACAAGTAAATAAGAAGAAAGAGACCAAATGATTCACTAACAAGTAAATAAGAAGAAAGAGAACAAATGATTCACTAACAAGTAAATAAGAAGAAAGAGAACAAATGATTCACTAACAAGTAAATAAGAAGAAAGAGAACAAATGATTACACTAACAAGTAAATAAGAAGAAAGAGACCAAATGATTCACTAACAAGTAAATAAGAAGAAAGAGAACAAATGATTCACTAACAAGTAAATAAGAAGAAAGAGAACAAATGATTACACTAACAAGTAAATCAGAAGACAAAAATGGAAAAGAAAGATATCGACTAAAGAAAATAACACATAAAATAAGAGAACCGTGAATGCTAATGAAACAAAAACAACAAATAAAATATTAATGGAATAAGAGGAGAATGAAGGATAATGCATCTAAAAGGAACTAAAAAAGCCAATGAAATATAAGAAGAGTGAAGGAAAGAGAGAACGTCTGAGGAAAAAAAACACATAAAATAATAGAAGGCAGAGATAAAAAAAAGAAAGAAAGCGACTGCAGACAAACAAAAACAAATACAATACGAGAATGACTGAGAAAAACAACAAATCAAATATGAGTAGACAAAAATAGAAAAGAAAGGGAACGACCGAAGGAAATAACAAATATAGTGAAAAGAGAAGATTGGAGGATAATGAAGCGAAAAGGAACTAAAATAATAAATAAAATAACAAACAAAATAAGAGAAGCCTAAAATAGAAAAGATACACAGTGACTAAAGAAAGTATCCAATAACATAAGAGAAGACAAAAATAGTAAAGAAAGAAAACGACTGAAGATAGTAACCAATAAAATAAGAGAAGGCAAAATACAAGAAAAACAAACAGCGACTGAAGAAAATAACAAGCAAAATAAGAGAAGGCAAAAATAGAAAAGAAAGAGAACAAGTAAAGAATAATAACACATAAAATAAGAGAAGGGTGGAAGAAAAAGAACGACCAAAGAAAATGACAAGCGAAATAAGAGAAAGCAAAAATAGAAAACAAAAAGAACGACTGAAGAAAACATCACACACAATAAGAGAAGAGTGAAGGATTGTGAAGCCAATATATAAACAGAGAGAACAACCGAATAAAATAATATAGACAACAAGAAAAAGACAAAAATTGAAAAGAAAGAGAAAGAGTAAAGAAAATAACAAATAAAATACGAGAAGAGCGAAGGAAAGAGAACGCCTGAAGAAAATAGCACATAAAATAAGAGAAGAGCGAAAGAAAGAGAACGCCTGAAGAAAATAACACATAAAATAAGAGAAGAGTGAAAGAAAGAGAACGCCTGAAGAAAATAGCACATAAAATAAGAGAAGAGTGAAAGAAAGAGAATGCCTGAAGAAAATAGCACATAAAATAAGAGAAGAGTGAAAGAAAGAGAATGCCTGAAGAAAATAGCACATAAAATAAGAGAAGAGTGAAAGAAAGAGAACGACTGAAGAAAATAACACATGAAATAAGAGAAGGCAAAAATGGAAAAGAAAGATAACGAGCAAAGAAAACATTACATAAAATAAGAGAAGAGTGAACGAAAGTGAAGCGACCAGAAAGCCAAAAGAGGATCAGGTTGTGAAAAAGGCCAGAGGGGGAAACTGAAATAGAAGGTACAGTCACAAGCGATAGTTTGGGGACAGTTGGATTATTACCCTTTCACTACTGGAATTTCGTATATACCAGGTATTAATTTGTTTATTTAAATATATATTTAATTATGTTGTTGCTATCATCGCTATCATTAGACGATTTTAGTCAGATTAGGAAAGATTTGTGGCACTTAGCTGGTTAAGGAGATTTTTATATATGTATGCACTTACGCATAATTATTACTTTTTAGTTTCCTCCCTAGACCTTCACTTTGAGTACTTTGAGTACCAGCGACGTATATGCTATATTTTATTCTAGCTATATTTAGACGATATTATGCAGCTTGGGAAGGATCTGTGGTAGTTAAAAGGGTAGGGTGAGATAGTTTGAAGCCTTTTTATTGCTAGAGGTCCTTCATAAGCTGAATAAAACCGTCTAATAGTTGCCAAAATATGAGGAAAAGGACGTCCATGGTACAGAAGGGGTTAAGATTATAAAAAAATAGCACCATAAGCACTTTTCGAAAAATAAAAATTTGTATTTTCTTCAAACACAAATATAATTAATGCCCTCCTAAATTGCAAGTTCGCTATCGCTTACCAGGAAAAACTGAGTTATATGGCACCAAAGGTCTTAACACTCAACGAGCGGCTAGGTCGGTAAATTCTACTACCTGCCAAGCGGGTGGTTTTACCCTAAACGAGCTTATTTCCGTGCTCTTTTTCATGCATAAACAAGAGCCAGAGCGTAATACAATTATGTATACATGAAAGGGCGTTAATTGAGCTTTCCAATGACACCTGAACCATCCTTCTACGATCACTGGTTGTCTTGCAACGATCGTGCAACCGAAGGGCAAAATCACTAAAATACGGTCATTTCGTTACATAATTACGTGTGTAGCGAGGGAGGGAGGGTGGATGTGTGTGTAGTATATGTCAGTAGGCCCACGGCAACCGTGGCGAGCGGTCATGAGGCAACCTACGCTCCTCCCGTCGCTCGTCTCTCTCTCAGAGCCAATATTGCGCCAAAATTGCACATGGACTTAAGTTGGGCCCCGCCACATAGTCCTTTCTTCTCCATACGGACTTAAGTCGGGCCCCGCTTCGAATGGGTTAAAATCACCAAACTAAATGGGAAAATGTCTTAAAATTTCAAATCTAATGTGATAAAGATGGAAAAATTATGAGTCTAAACCCCCCCCCCCTTTAATTGAGGATTTTAGAAGGGCCTTAATTCTTTAAAGTCCTTTTTACGTTGAGCAAAATTGTTTATAAGTAGCCATAGTAGAATGAAAAGTACAACAGCCGTACTTAACCCCTACTGTACCGGCGATGTCTTTCTAATTATATTCTCGCTTTATTAGGACGATTTTGTGCAGTTTAAGAAGGATCTGTGGTAGTAAAGAGGGTTGAGTGAGATAGTTCAAAGCCTGTTAATTGCTGGAGGCCCTTAATAAACTGAATATATTCAACTAGTAGCCAGAATAAAGTTAAAAGGACAGCACCCACACTGAAAGGGTTAAAGAGTTAGGTTTGTACTATGAAAAATACAGCCATCGAGGTTGATTGATGAGTGAAATTTGTTGTAGAGTCGCTCACGTTTATAAGTTCCTCTCCGTGTTTAGATGAGGAAGTCAATTTAACAATGAAATAAAGTCTAGTTTCTTATATTAATATTTTGTGTCATGCCCCGGCGAGGGTTCGAACCCAGGCCAGTAGTGCAGCACTTCAGCACCTAACCAACTAGACCACCGAGGAGCTTAAAAGTAATGGCTTCATTTGGAATTATATCCCATCCACCACCACCCGCTCAGACTCGTGATCACGTAGCTAGATACCGTACACACAATCACCTCACACACAAAATATTTCTTATTATCAATTAACCCTTTGGGTACCAGCGACGTATGTTATTTTTTTTCTTCTAGCTATATTTATACGATATTATGCAACTTAGGAAGAATCTGTGGTAGTAAAAAGGGTTGGTTGAGATAGTTTGAAGCCTTATTATTGCGAGAGGTCCTTCCTAAGCTGAATAAAATTGTATAATAGTTGCCAGAATATGATGAAAATGAAGTACCTGGCACTGAATAGGTTAACTGCATTAAGCAAACAATTATCTCTCATCACGACTATTATTACTTCCATATAAAAAAAGACTACTACGAAAGACCGAACGTGTGTGCGCGACAATACAATAAGCAATGATATGTTATTTAATTCGCCAGACTACAGACATTTAGTCACATATAACGAGAAAGATCAGAATAAAGTATGTACTATAAGTGGACACCAGTTTTATCAGTGATTGCATATAATTATATTGTCACTTATAATATATAGTGCGATAACCAGATTGAATATTTTGGAAGCATGACACACTTTTTTTTTACCATGACTGTAAATATTGTCACTTACTGTATAAGTAAGGTCAATTTGTATTCTAGGTCATGGCAAATTCAATCTCTTGGCATCTGATGTTTCGATTCTTAAGGGAGAGGTAGCTGCTTATTCTGGATCCCTTTTCCCTTATGTTTAGCGACATTAGTTTTGAGATTTTAAGACCTTTCTTTCCATTCCTTTATCAATGTCAAGACCTTACGTACCATTTATGTGTCGATTTTGTTTCGTGCTTGCGATAGCGAGCCCGTAATGTTGAAGGAACTGGCCTTTGGCCGGGATATTTTGTTAAAGAATAATATACACATATATCTCGAAGGGGGATCTTAAGAATACTTTCTTAAGCTTGATGGAGGTCTAGGGAGGAAACTTAAACAATAATAAACACATAAATACATACTACTAATAAATTACCCCTACCCTCTCAATGGAAAGTAATATGACTGCTATGTGTCTGCGTCATACTATTGCCAGGTTTGCATAAGTAGCAACATATTTCGCTACAACATCCGAGTAATATCCAGGATGGTGAGATAGTAATTTACCATCAGCTAAACACACACACACCCACACACAAACACACACACACAAACACGGTCACGGTGGCCGAGCGCACTTAGTCTCTGACTTGGGGTGCTCGCTCTGGTGTCAGGGGTTCGATCCCACGAGCCGGCAGAAGTTTCTCGCATAAACTTTCCCTGGCCGTGAAGGCTAGGTCTCGGGAAACCCACAAAATCTCCTGCCCACGGCCTACACCCTCAGGGATATGTAGGCGCTCTCATTAACAGCCAGGATCAGTTTGTTTATCCCTTAGGATAAGATCTAGGTTAAGTCTGTGTATTTTCAAATTTATTGGCTGCCGGCTCGAAATAAATCGATTATTATTCCATTACACAAACACACACACACACACACACACTATAGAGATAACCAGAGTTGACATTATAGAGGCTGGATACAACTTTTGACGGCAACTGTACAGTGTAATGTAAATATAGGTGGAACAAATTAAAACGTGAATTAAGGATCAGTACATTAGGGAAGTAAGGGGGGGGGGGGTTCTCTCATAGGTTGTTCTCAAAGGTATATTTTTACTTGGCCTATTAAAGAGATGCCCTAGTTAACACACACACACACACGCACGCACAAACACACACACACACACACAAACTCAAACACACACACACACACGCACGCACACACACACACATACGCACACACACTCACACCCACACAGTCACTCACTCACTCACTCTCTCTGTCTATCTATCTATCTATATTATTCCCATTTTCTCTCTTTTAGGTATTCATATATCTATCCATCACTCTATCTATGTACAGAATGTATCTATCAATCTATTTACCTATCTATTGTCTCAGTACATTAGGAAGGGGGTAAAGGGGGCTCTCTCTCTCATAGGTTGTTTTCAGTGATATAGTGAGGGGCTCTATCAAAGGTTACTCTTACTTATTAAACGTTGCCCTAGTTTACTGCACACACACACACTCACACACACACACACACACATATAAACACACTCTAACTCTCTCTCACACACACACACACACACACACACTCACACACACACAAATACAACACAAATACAATTCCAAAAACACCAGACCCCAGTCTGAAACACAACACAAATACAACTCCCAATATACCACAAAGGGTTTAATACAACACAAAATATACAACACCCGACACACCAGACACCACAGCTTGGAATACAACACATGATGTCACAACACAAAGGACTTAATACAACACCAGACCCCACAGCTTGGAATACAACACATTATATCACAACACAAAGGACTTAATACAACACAAATACAACACCAGACCCACAGTTTGGAATACAACACATGATATCACAACACAAAGGACTTAATACAACACAAATACAACACCAGACCCACAGCTTGGAATACAACACATCATATCACAACACAAAGGACTTAATACAACACAAATACAACACCAGACTACCACAGCTTGGAATACAACACATCATATCACAACACAAAGGACTTAATACAACACAAATACAACACCAGACCCACAGCTTGGAATACAACACATTATATCACAACACAAAGGACTTAATACAACACAAATACAACACCAGACCCACAGCTTGGAATACAACACATCATATCACAACACAAAGGGTTTAAGTAGGCCCACCTCTGTTTGTTCTTTCTCGCTCTCTTTGGGTTGTATCCATTCCGCCCCATTCAACCAACTGTTTTAAGACGTTTATCCCCACCCAGGTGTCGAATTTGTGTATGTTTTTTACAGCAGGCTAAGTTTGTACATTTTTCGATAGAAAAATTTCTCCGGCGAAGCCGGATTTCTTCGTACAATGCTGTCTCGCTATCACTCGCCAGGAAACAAATCGACACCTGGATGGGGATAAACATCTTAAAGCAGTAGGCTGAATGGGGCCAAATGGATACAAGCAAGAGGATGAGAGAAAAGGAGAGACAAAATAGAACCCCCCCCCCTTAATACAACACAAATACAACACCCAACACACCAGACCCACAGCTTGGAATACAACCCATGATATCACCACACAAACCCAAGCACTCCAGGACAATACCCGCCAGTTTTGAGCGGCGTTCTTGGAAACCTATTGAACGCTACGATTGTTAGCAAATGCAAAAAGGATGACTAAAAGCGTATTTATATATATATATATATACTGTATATATTCTGTGCACAACGCTATGAGGGGGCTTCGGCTGCCAGTTATATTATTCGGCATTGAAGATTAACAAGGCATACACTGAGATAGATAGATAGATTGATTTGTGGATAGATAGATTGATTGGTGGATAGATTGATGGATTGATAGCCAGATATATAGACAGGCAATATACTGCAGCTAGATATATAGATTGATTGATATGTTTTGATACTATCTAGATAAATAGGTAGTATATAATTATATACTGTATATAAATATATATATATATATATATATATATATATATATATATATATATATATATATATATATATTTTTTTTTTTTTTTTTTTTTTGTGTTTTCCCTGTTCTTGCTCTGTCTTGAGTCGGCTACCCCAAAAATGGGGATTGGGCCTGAGCATATAGATAGATAGATAGAATAGTATAGCCTATACGGTATATATATATATATATGTTTTTTTTTTTTTTTTTTTTTTCCTATGTGGATGACGGAGATAAAAGGCAAAACTGCCTGTGACGATTGCCTTCCCCAGGGTTGCAAGAGTGACAGGGCCAAACTCAAGGAACAGTCGAGCCAAATTGCCTGGACACACGGAGTTTGAAGCAATTTAAATCATAGGACGAGGGAAAGATGGATTCAGGAAGAGCAGGGAGAGAGCTCAGCTGTTGAATAGAAGAAAGATCGGGAGTATCGTTTCACTGTTGAGTTGGAGAGTTGCACAGAGTAGGGGTGGGATTGTGTTGCAAGACGGGTACTACGTACCCTACATAGAGGAGGTGGTATACACTGAGAGAGCTCTGAGAAACACTGATTATTGTAGTTGCGATAGAATAGCGAGAGAGATGCAACATTGCGGCGAAGAGAGAGATAGATTGCAGAGAGACGGTGGGTGGACAGGAGTTAATGATACAAAAGGCTTTCCTTTCTACTTTGTCTAGAAGTGATGTGTGAGAGGATCATCCCCACACATGTGAACAATACTCAATACTAGGATGCACTGTGCCCCTGTACAGAGCAAGAAGCTGTGCATGGGAAAAGAACCCCTTGAGGCGGTTAAGCACTCCCAGATTCTGCGAGCCCGCCTCAACAAGACTGGTAATATGGACCTTCCAAGAGAGAGCAGAAGAGAAAGAGACACCTAGAATACTGAGAGAAGATAAAGGATTGATTTTTGAATTGTTGAAGTATAAGGAATACTGGGAGTTCACAACGGGTAGATAGATGGAGATATTGGGTTTTGGAAGCATTAAATGCAACAAGATTTTCTCTGCCTCAATTGGAAATTGCAGTCAGATCAGAAGATAAGTGTTGCATAGCTTCATTACGTTTGCTTTCGAGGGATGGTTTCCTGGGGTGCTCTGGAAAATTAATTGAATAGTGTAAGGTACAATCATCTCCATATGAATGGATAGGACTGGAGGTACATTTGAGAAGATAATTTATGAAAATTCGAAAGAGAATGAGAGATAGGACAGAACCCTGAGGAACACTGGAGTTGATAGGATGAGGAAGTGAACAATGGCCGTCCACAAATGCAGCTATGGAACGGCTGAAAAGGAAATAAGAGACAAAGGCACAGATGGAGGGATAGAAACCGAAGGAGGGTAGTTTAGCAATTAGAGATTTGTGCGAGACTCTATCGAAGGCCTTCGATATTAACGCAATAGAAAAAGTTTCACCAAAGTCCCGTGTGTGTGTGTGTGTATGTGTGTGAGAGTGTGAGAGAGTGTGTGTGTGTGTGTGTGTGTGTGTGTGTGTGCGAGTGTGTGTGTGTGTGTGCAAAATACAAATTACTACACAGTTCAAATATAAATATATTCGCCCTGAATCCCCAAATTACTGTGGTTGTGTCTGAGTAATACAAATAGAGGATTTCAGGATATATTCCAGTATCTTTCCCAATCCCTAACCTTTAAAGGGACATTTTTCGCTTTCCTGAACCCATTTCTCCCTCGTGTTTAGTCCCTTTAGTTTTGATATTTTATGATATGCAGCCCATTAGTTTGGCGATTTTAATATCTATCGTGCAATGAAGGTGTCGATTATTTCCTAGCGTGTGATAGCGAGACTGTAGTTTAGGAGAAACTAGGCTCTGGGCTGGCCAAAATTGATATCAAAGCGCGTCTTGGGGGTATAATTGTAAGCTTGATGGAAGTCTACGGATGAAAAACAAAACAAAAAACAAAATACATACCGGTAATATATATACTGTATATATATATATATATATATATATATATATATATATATAAAGTATACATATATATATATATATATATATATATATATATATATATATATATATATATATATATATATATATATATATATATATATATATATATATAATCTATATATATATATATATATATATACATATACTATATATATATATATATATATATATATATATATATATATATATATATATATATATATAACAACAAATACAATTTAAATATATCCCCGCAGCCGAGTGAGGCTAGGTAGAATTTTTGTTGCTCGTTATTTTTTGAAATCATATCCCCTTGTAATCCCACTTTATTGTGTGAAACCATCAATAATCTCTGTATTTTGCGTAATAATTTGTAATCCCACTGTATTTTGTTCAACCATTTGTAATATCACTGTAATTTGTGTAATCATATGTATTCCCTTTGTAATCACTCTATTTTGTGTAATCGTTTGTAATCCTCTTGTAATCACTTTGTTTTGTGTAATCATTAGTAATCCTATTGTAATCCCGGGAAGCTCACATGCTTTCATTAATTGCATTGGGAAGTGTTTGGCGTTGGGAGCGAAATAAATAAATAATATTAATCCCATTTAATTGTGTGTAATCATTTGTAATCCCCTTGTAATCCCACTATTTTATGTGTAATCAGTTAAGGGGAGATGGGTCGTTTTTCTGGACACCTTTCTCCCTCCTGCTTGGCCCCATTAGTGTTCAGATTTTAAGACGTTTGGCCCATTAGTTTTTTTTTCCGATTTTAAGACCTTTCGCCCCTTTTCTTTGTCATTCGTGTCATTTAGGTGTCTATATATTTCTGGCGAGCGATAGCGAGCCTGTAATTTAAGCGAAATCGGCTTTGGCCGGGACATTTTTCTACTGAAAAATGTACAAATATATCCTGAAGGGGGATCCTGGTATTTTTTAAGCTTGATAGAGGTACAGGGAGGAAACTAGAAATATAATACATTTATGAAAAAATTGACAAAACAATAAACCATCCCCCCTTCAACTCCCCTTGTAATCCCACTTTACTTTGTGATCATTTGTATTCCCCTTGTAATCCCACTTGCCTTTCAGAACTGGCTACTGACTCACCAACCACTCATTTACTATTGCTATAATATTCTAGAGCAGGTATTATGGATATATTGGAGAGTTATGCTTTCATTATCCACCACATAAACCTTCTCCTCCAACTCCTCCTCACTCTCTCTCTCCCTCTCTCTCTATCTCTATCTCTCTCTCTCTCTCTCTCTCCATTGCAATAATATTCTGAAGTAGGCAACTACCGTATATTGAAGACTTATGCTGTTATCTAGGACATAAAACTTCGATCTCCTCCTTCTTATTCCTCTCTCTATTAGTCGATGAAAATGGAGAATACACCAAAGACGAAGTACAAATGAGTAATGCCCTCAATACCTGTTTTGCATCAGTTTTTACAACAGAAGACCTCAGTGATATCCCTACACCATCGCCGATTCAGATTGATAATTCAGATGTTCTAAGCAATATCACCGTTATAGAGAGAGAAGTATTGAATTGTTTAGATAAACTCAAGGTAAATAAAACGCCTGGACCTGATACAATCTCGCCTAGAGTTCTAAAGGAAGCTAAGGATGAGCTCTCCAAACCACTGACATTACTATTCAATAAATCCTTGCAGTCTGGAACTATGCCTGATCAGTGGAAGATAGCCAACGTAACACGGATATTCATAAAAGGCGGCAAATCACTACCCAGTAACTATAGTCCAATTAGCTTAACCTCAGTTGTATGTAAAATACTAGAAACGGTCATAAGAGACAGACTCGTAAATCACCTAGAGGAAAATAACATACTTAAAGATACTCAACACGGCTTTCGTAAAAAACGTTCCTGTTTAACATACCTCTTAGACTTCTTCCACGATATCCTCAAACTCTACGATGAGAGTAAAGCTGTAGATATTATATACCTTGATTTTCAAAAGGCCTTTGACAAAGTTCCCCACAAACGTTTACTGCTAAAACTAGAAGCGCATGGAATACAAGACGGTGTGTTGAAATGGATAGAAAATTGGCTCAACAACAGAAAGCAAAGAGTAGTCATAAACGGTAAGGCATCTAAATGGACCAATGTAAGTAGCGGGGTACCCCAGGGATCGGTACTAGGACCAATTATCTTTCTAATTTACATCAACGACATAGATGAGGGTCTCACCTGTACAATCTCAAAATTTGCTGACGATACAAAAATTGCAAATAGCGTTCTCTCAAAACAACAAGTTGACGATATGCAACACAATCTAGATAAATTGTCACATTGGGCCCAAATTTGGCAAATAAGTTTCAATGCGGATAAATGTAAAGTACTACATATCGGATACCTAAATGAGAAAGAAAACTATTCGATGAATGGCACTCAGCTTAAGAATGTAAACAGAGAAACCGATCTGGGAGTAACAATATCGAGTAACCTAAAACCGAGTCAACAATGTTCAGAAGTTGTTAAGAAGGCAAACAAAATAATTGGCTTTATAGGCAGGTCATTTGAGCATAAATCCAAAGACGTTATCCTAACCCTTTACTATTCCTTAGTCCGCCCACTTCTGGAATACTGCGTTCAATCCTGGTGCCCTTATTACCAAGAAGACATAAACAAGCTAGAAGGAGTTCAACGTAGAGTTACCAAAATGATACCTAGCCTAAAGAACAAACAATACGAAGAGCGTCTTAGAGAATTAAATCTATTTCCTTTAACCCAGCGCAGATTAAGAGGTGACTTAATTCAAGTGTTCAAAATCATCAAAGGCATCGACAATATGAACTGTAGTAAGTACTTCACTATCGACCAATCTAAGTACACGCGGGGAAACGGTTGCAAAATTATTGGTAAATCTTTTAACTCACACGAATCTAAGAATTTCTTCTTCAATCGAGTTGTCAACTTGTGGAATGGGCTTCCCCGAGACGTTATAGACTGCAGCACCGCTGATTCATTTAAACTCCGCATAGACAAATATCTCGCATTAAACCCGTGACTGACTGCGTTTGTAAATGAATAACTTTATTTTATCTTCCCCTCAGTTACTAACCAATCTGTCCCCTACTAACTTCCTAGTCCTGCCACGGACATTAGTTCCAGGGCAGTAGTTCCCTTTCCAATGGTCCCTTACCCCCTCTAAACCACTGTTTGGACACTTGATCCTCAGTGTTTTGGAGGACAAGCAGCCTAGAAGGGTCATGTGACGTTAACCACTCCGTTAGAACCGCATGGCTTGTCCTACAGTGACTCGCTAGGATCGCCAGGGCAGTGGATGGGGCTACAGTTTATGTATTAGAGTGTGCTTTATTTCATATGAAAGCTTGTGTCATGGGCAGTCCAGAAAGGCTCTTTGTTTTCACCCATGTCAAGGCTTTATATATTTAATTGTAAAGTATATGTTTTATCATTAACTAGTAATGATGGGATCTGGGAGAGAGAGAGAGAGTAGAACAGAGTGAGAGGGAGCGCGCAGTGTTTTTGTCCCGCTCGATGACGTCACGGCTGGCAGCCTCGTGGGGGTTGGTGGAGAGGCGTAGAACCCATCCATCTTTTTTCCTTTGCTATCTGTACCCCGCTCCGCACCTGAGAATCTTTTCCTCGCCTACCTCTCTCTTTTTCATATCTTTCACCACCTTTTTATTAATAGTATTCCCCCTCTGGTTCACTCTGCAAAATCAGCTTCATGCTGGCCAGTTGTATTGTGCGTTAAGGTCTGATATAACCCATGTATGTTAGTTGTTAAGATAAGTGGATCACGAAGCATTGGTTGGCTTTCATATTGCCGCTTCCTTTAATTATTAATGTTCTGCTGGATTAGATAATGCTAGACTAGGGGTCTGATATTATAAGGTATTGTTTCCTATGAGTGCTGGCTTAAGTAAAAAGCTGCACGACATACCTGAGAACTGGAGTTGATTGAGTAAATTCTAGTCTGTGTGCCATTGAGAGTAGAGCATGCACGAATGAGGGCTTTTTGCCTATACCATTCTGCACTGTTCTAAGCTAGTTGTTTGTCTTTGAGGTACGCCAGGAGAACGCTTAATACTTCGGTATTAAGGTTTCTCAAGAGAGCTACCCTTCCCTATAACGTAATATTTCATGCACAGACTTGAGATTTGCACTAGGCTATGCGGCATGCCATGCGCACCAGTATCTCGTATCATTGACTCTAGCTAGACTTTATCAATCATAGTAGACATTAAGTACTCTTTTTATGCATACCCATTTATGATTACACAAGCATTTCGCAGCCTAGTTTGATGTATTGAGACACAAACGACTTAGGCTCTTTTTGTTGATAGGAATACTGCATTGTCGTGGCCATTATTATTATTGTTGTAGAGTTTAGGATATTCTTGGCTCCGACGGCATTATATATTCTGCCTTTTTGTGTGCATAGCCTGCACGAGCATTGTTCCGCTGCCTGCCTTTTTGGGTTCCATTTCCGATACGAGCATCTTTATAGCATCTAACATTTAAAGAAGATTCCTTGTTAGTGTTGAAGCACTTTAGTGCACTTTCTTTCATGCAGGAGTGCCTGACATTTATTGATTAAAGTAACGTAAGCTGAAACTTCTCTTACCACCTTACTTTGCATACCATAACCAAGCACCTTCGGTTATAGGTAGTAATAGGCTGTTTTCACATAACATTAAGCCTAGAGTAGACGCACACTTATTGAGAGTGTTACGACTGGGGTTCAAATATATCAGGGCTCTTATTCATTGGACAAGTAATGGCTTAAATGCTACAACGGAAAGCGCTAGCTCCAACCTCTGATGTATATTCCCAGTGAACAAAGAACACAAATACTCTACAGAGTTCTATATGCAATAATAGGCTATCAAACTCTCAATAAATGTGTGTCTACTCTAGGCTTAATGTTATGTGAAAACAGCCTATTACTACCTATAACCGAAGGTGCTTGGTTATGGTATGCAAAGTAAGGTGGTAAGAGAAGTTACAGCTTACGTTACTTTAATCAATACATGTCAGGCACTCCTGCATGAAAGAAAGTGCACTAAAGTCCTTCAAAACTAACAAGGAATCTTCTTTAAATGTTAGATGCTATAAAGATGCTCGTATCGGAAATGGAACCCAAAAAGGCAGGCAGCGGAACAATGCTCGTGCAGGCTATGCACACAAAAAGGCAGAATATATAATGCCGTCGGAGCCAAGAATATCCTAAACACAACAACAATAATAATAATCGCCACGACAATGCAGTATTCCTATCAACAAAAAGAGCCTAAGTCGTTTGTGTCTCAATACATCAAACTAGGCTGCGAAATGCTTGTGTAATCATAAATGGGTATGCATAAAAAGAGTAATTGGTATAATATACTTAATGTCTACTTATGATTGATAAAGTCTAGCTAGAGTCAATAATACGAGATACTGGTGCGCATGGCATGCCGCATAGCCTAGTGCAAATCTCAAGTCTGTGCGTCAAATATTACGTTATAGGGAAGGGTAGCTCTCTTGAGAAACCTTAATACCGAAGTATTAAGCGTTCTCCTGGCGTACCTCAAAGACAAACAATCTAGACTAGAACAGTGCAGAATGGTATAGGCAAAAAGCCCTCATTCGTGCATGCTCTACTCTCAATGGCACACAGACTAGAATTTACTCAATCAACTCCAGTTCTCAGGTATGTCGTGCAGCTTTTAACTAAAGCCAGCACTCATAGGAAACAATACCTTATAATATCAGACTCCTAGTCTAGCATTATCTAATCCAGCAAAACACTAATAACTAAAGGAAGCAGTACTAAACAATATAAATGCCAACCAATGCTTGTGATCCACTTATCTTAACAACTAACATACATAGGCTATATCAGACCTTAACACACAATACAACTGGCCAGCATTAAGCTGATTTTGCAGAGTTAACCAGAGGGGGTATAATATTAATAAAAGGTGGTGAAGGATATGGAAAATGAGAGAGATAGGCAGAGGAAAAGATTCTCAGGTACGGAGCGGGGACAGATAGCAAGGGAAAAAAGATGGGTGCGTTCTAGAAACCAGATCTGAGGGAGAGAGTGGCGAGGAACTGTATATATACTCGCACTAGCTCGAGCCGCGTGGGAAAACAGCGGTTACAAGTCATCTAACCACTAGCAAAGCTTACAGCATGGTAAGGGCCTCTCTCCACCAACCCCCGCGAGGCAGCCAGCCGTGACGTCATCGAGCGGGACAAAACACACTGCGCGCCCCCTCTCACTCTGTTCTACTCCCTCTCTCTCTCCCAGATCCTATCATTACTAGTTAATGATAAAATATATACTTTACAATTAAATATATAAAGCCTTGACATGGGCGAAAACAAAGAGCCTTTCTGGACTGCCCATGACACGAGCTTTCATATGAAATAAAGCACACTCTAATACACAAACTGTAGCCCCATCCACTGCCCTGGCGTTCCTAGCGAGTCACTGTAGGACAAGCCATGCGGTTCTAACGGAGTGGTTAACGTCACAAGAGTTTGATAGCCTATTATTGCATATAGAACTCTGTAGAGTATTTGTGTTCTTTGTTCACTGGGAATATACATCAGAGGTTGGATCTAGCGCTTTCCGTTGTAGCATTTATGCCATTACTAGTCCAATGAATAAGAGCCCTGATATATTTGAACCCCAGTCGTAACAAATGGCGACCTTACCTAGGATTTGGTAAACCTACATTTATTAGCAGGGAACATTTGTTGTTTTGGAGAATATTTTGCGGGGATCAGCAAGAATATTTTTTTTTTTTGCAACATAGTATAGCCCTTGAGTATTTCCGAGAATTTTTGTGTGTATATTGAGGTATAAGAGTTTGGGGTACTTCTTTTCTGAATATTGTGGTGAGAAATTTTTGTGAGCATCATGTCTTATACCGGATCAGAGGAGAATGGAGACACAGTACGTAATGTCGAAACTGAGGAACAGCAGTATGATGATATGGTTAATCAGGTGAACTGTGAGGAGGATGCTAGGATATTTTTGCAATGGCCTGTTACTGCCGAGCGGTTGGAGGGTATGGATCGGTATGGTCTTCAATGCCTGGCCACAGCTATTGGTCATGCGGGTACTAGCAGCATGCCCAGGGATAACTTGATAACGTGTGTACTGGGCAGGGTGACTGGTGAGCGAGATGGGTTGAGTGCTCAGAGCCCTTCGGCCATGCTTCCCCTACACTCGACTCCCAGCCATCCCAGTAGTTTGCCG
The DNA here is from genome assembly GCA_032716605.1 of Paralithodes platypus. NCBI lineage: Eukaryota > Metazoa > Arthropoda > Malacostraca > Decapoda > Lithodidae > Paralithodes > Paralithodes platypus. Next base: position 12,627,834 of record CM064544.1, on the reverse strand, counting down.
ACCCCGGGTACGCTTCCACAGTTGGGTGTTGACTGGCAGGGTGGGTTGCCCCTGGGGGGACCACCGGTAATTTCAAACATTGTAGCACCTTCACCTCCTCAAGGGTTAACTCCAGAATTATTGCTTCAGCTCGAATTAGCTAAGATCGAAGAGAGAAAGGCTATCAGGGCAGGTGAGCTTCAGCAGCAATTAGAATTAGCCAAGATAGAAGAGAGAGCCAAGCTAGCAAAAATCCAAGCTGATTTAGAGTCGACTAGGTACTGTGCCGACATGGACGTAGAGAAGTCGCAAGTAGAGACAACGGGACAGCGACTTGGGGCTGGTAACCGTGTTCATGAGCAGTCTCTCTCGCACTTATTGAAACTGGTTCCGGTGTTTGATGAGAGTGGTGTAACAAATTTTTTCACACGCTTTGAGAAGAAGTGCCAGGAACACCAGTGGCCAGAGAATAAATGGGCAGCACTTGTATCCTCTAGATTAATAGGCAAGGGTCTTAAAGCATACGATGCGTTACCTTTGGAGTCATGTATTGTGTATGAGGATCTCAAGGAGGCTGTCCTGAGGGCTTACGAAGTGCAACCCGAAACGTACCATTTGAAGTTCCGAGGTGTAACTAAGGGAAGAGATAGCACGTTTTTGGAACACGCCCGGGACTTGTCCGATGCTATGGGGAACTGCCTCCTATCTGAGAAGGTCACAACATTTGATGAAATTAAGCAGTTAACCCGTTGAGACCCAGCGTCGCACGTGTTGCGTCGGCAGTCGTTGATCACCAACTCCCAGCGACGCATCACGTGCGTCCGACATATAAAAAACACTTACGTGGCTCGTAAGGTAGGAAATGGCGGGAGAATAGGAGGGGGCGGTACCGTAGTGTGTGGGGGAGCCGGGCCAGTAGGTGTGAGCGGGCCGAGACAGCCGCGCGGCTGGTGGTGGTGGGCTTAGTGGGGATAGTTTACACCCCTAGTTTACCGCCACTTTGAACCTTCATTACTCCGGTCGTATGGGAGCTAGAGGCTTGAGATTTATGTGAGATACTCCTTAGGATGTATGCCGTACAATGCCATACTCAGTTTTACCCTAGTGCTCCCGGGCGGGTGGTCATGCGGGGGACACGAACTATTGAAACCCCCCCCCCCCGCCCCCCAAATGACCGAAATGAGTTTTTTTTTATTTGTGTGTTCATTTCTCACCATTCTCTTCCATTTTGGCTCAACAAATTTTTTTGAAGCTCCCCCCCCCCACCCCCCCCCCACCCCCCCCCCCCAAAAAAAAATGTCAGAGGTGATTTTTTTTTGTTTTTTTTTCATTTCTCATCCTTGTCTTCCATTATAGCAAACAAAAAAAATAAGTGAAAATGGCTTGGGACTGGGGTGAACAAAATATTATAACTAGCCGGGGCTCAACGGGTTAATGATGTTGGAGCAGTTCTTTAACACCTTACGAGCGGCCTATGTGGTTTATTTATATGTACCGCCCAGCGGGGTGTTTTTAGCCAAAATAGGGCAGTTTACGTGATCATTTTCATGCCTAAATAAGACCCAGAACGTAAAACAAGTACCTATCCCTGAAAGGGCATAAACAGGGCTTTCGAATGACACCATAACGATCCTTTTATGATGGCTAGTTTTCTTGCAATAACCGTGCAACGCGAGTGCAAAAAGCATGTAATTAGCCACTTTCCCGATACAATTCCTTATATAGCGAGTGAGAGAGGGAGGAGGGAGCTGGGATTCGTGTCAGTATGTTCGCCGCGGTGGTCTGGAGCAGTCATACGCTCGCTACTCTCCTGCCACCACTTGTCTCTCTCTCTCAGCAACATTACGTGCTGAAATTGCCACTCGACCTATGTCGAGCGCCGCCACATAGTCCAGCTTTATTTAACTCGACTTATGTGGTGAGCCTCTAATTAAGGGTTAAGAGCACGGGCGGTGATCTAACTTTGAACTTAAAGGAGAAAAACCCAAGAACTCTAGTCGAAGCAGCAGAAATGGCTGATCGGCGGCTGTCGTTGATTCGGGGTTGCGGGTCCTCACAGAAGTACGATGTAAGTGCTAAGGACCGTTATCCTCCTCCTCCCCGTAACAATGACACATTTAAACAGAAGAGCCATGAAACTAAAACTGAATCCAAACCTTACACCACACCGTATGTGAAAAGTCAGGGGCCTTTTACATCACAGTATAAGCCGAAACCGAAATTTATGTGTTTTAGTTGCCACCAGGAGGGTCATAAGGCAAATGAGTGCCCTAGTCGACCTCCTCCGGCAGCCGTGTCTTTTGCTCACGGCATTGGAGTGTTCAAGAGGACATCGGAGTTTGTTAGAGGCATTTCTTCCGACGTAAATACACTGCCAGTGCAGAAGGATCCGGAAGGCTTATTCCCTGTTCGTGATGCCTTTAGTGACCACAGGGGACTCGGTTGTGTGGAGTGGGGGGACAGAAGACATGAGGTGAGAATTTTGCGTGACACTGGGGCTTCGCAAACACTGTTGAGAAATTTCACTGGTAAACCTGTCAATACGGCGCGGGTGGTTGTGGTTCAGGGAGTTAATGCGACAAGGTCATACCCGCTTGTAAGAATGAAGGTGGAAGTTGATGGTGTGACTCGGGACCTGGATGTAGGAATTGTGGAGAAGTTACCTGTTGGGGGCGTCGACCTCCTTCTCGGCAACGACTTTGCGGGACCTACTTCTGAGGCTCCACCCTTGGTCGTTGCCGAGAAGCCGGCCGACATGAGTAGGGAGGAGCAGGAGTGGGTTGAGAAGTGTCCGGTGCAGCCTATGGCGTGTGTTGTCACCGGAGATCCTGCATCCAGGGAGTCACGTTCTGGTCAACAATCTTTAGATCAGCGGAGGAAGGGTACCGAGATGGGGTTGAAAGTTGATGCGGTTTAGAGTTTAGTGTCAACGGACCTTCTCGGGGACTCATTATTAGGACCACATTTCGAGTCTGGAGAAGACCCAGTAACTGTTCCTGAAGGGGCAGAGGATGGGCTTAAAAAGACGAAAGAGTTGAAGGAGGACAGTGATGCACAGTCGGGAGATGTAGCAACAAGGTACCCTGACGCGTACCCTATGAGAAATGGGTCGGCGAAGACGGTGGTCCGAAGCTTGCTAGTGTATTTTTACCGGTATGGTTACCCGCAGGGGATTCAGTCAGTCCAGGGACCCAACTTCACTTCTAGCGTCTTGGTTCAAGCAATGCCGCAGCATGAGATTGTTGGGGTTGTGTCATCTGCATATCATCCGGAGAGCCAGGGTGTGTTAGAGCGATGGCACTCAGCCTTGAAATCTGTGCTTCGTTGTTGTTGCTTTGAGAGTGGGAGGGATTGGGATCTTGGCCTGCCATGTGTTTTGTTTGCTGTGTGGGAGGTACCTGGGGAGAGTTTGGGATTCAGCCCTAATGAGCTCGTCTTTGGACACCGTGTCAGAGGGCCTCTCCATATGGTTGAAGAAGTATGGGAGGGTGCAGAAAAACCTTGTTCTATGCTCAAGTGTGTCCTCAACAGTCGAGAACGGATGTTGCGCAGTCTGGAGTTGACTGGCCGTAATTTGACTAGCTCTCAGGCCCTCAGGAAGGACAGGTACGACCTCAAGGTTGAACTCAGGGAGTTTCACCTGGGTCAGGAGGTGTTGATTCTACTGCCCCTTGTAGGTCACCCCTTATCCGCGAAGTACGCTGGTCCTTATAGGGTGGTGGAGGAGCTATCAGACCTGGATTACTTGGTAGCCACTCCAGACAGACGGAAGCGCAATCAGTTATGTCATGTTAATCTCGTGAAGGAGTATGGGAGGCACCCCCCTGAGCCTCTCACTGTGCCTGTGATGACGTTTAGCAGTCAAGGTGGAGAAGGAGAACGGGACAGTCAAGCTCAGGTGGAGGATAACTGGAAGGATAAGAAGTTCAAATGGGCGCCTGAGTGTGAGAAGGTGTTTAGAGAAGTAAAACACCTGTTGTGCACTCACCCGATCCTCAGGGCCCCTGACTTTAGCCTACCTTTCCAACTAGCAACGGAGGCTAGTGGTGTGGGGGCTGGTGCCGTCCTTGTGGAAAAGGACGATGATGGGCTGGAGCATCCTGTTAGTTTCTGCTCGGAGAATTACAATTCAGCCAAGGGGAGCTGCTCTGTTGTCGAGAGGGAGCTACTGGCTGTTGTGCTTGGGCATTTTAAGGTCTATGTTCCAGCCTATGGTCCGGTCGTTGTAGTTTACCCAGATCATCACCCTCTCAAGTTCTTGGACCAGTTTCACAATCGGAATATGAGGCTGACCAGGGGGTCACTAAGGTTACTGGTATATAACCTGGACATACCCCATATTGCCGGTTGTGACAACGTGGTTGCAGATGGTCGTTCAAGGGTATATGATCCTGGGTAGATTGACACACGGGTAGCCTCCTGCTTTAGTTTGAATAGTATTTTGCGCTTGGTGCTAGTTGGCTCGCGGTTGTGGCCCAGCGTATTGGGTCGTAAAGCAGGAGTTGAGCGTTTGGTATAGAAGAAAAAACTAGGCTTGCCCCTATAGTGCAGCCGAAATAAACAAATTATAAACATAAAAATCAAATAAAAACTCTTTCTTTGATAGTTGAATTTTTTTAGTATGTTATAGCAGTAATTCTGAGTTGCACTCCTCTCAGAATGCTGGGCTAGAGAAGCTCGCTCTTGAGGAGCATAACTACATATAATTTAACCTATGGTGTTGGGGAGGGTTATAATTTTGAAAAATGTTTTGTTGAAGAACTGTGCCAGATATTTTACTGCCACTGGGTGATGGGAAGTGGAGATATAGCATGGGTTCTAACCATCAGATTTTTGTGAGCCTTGGGGCCTCTGAGAAAAATCTTGGGGGGGGTGTGACGTTAACCACTCCGTTAGAACCTCATGGCTTGTCCTACAGTGACTTGCTAGGATCGCCAGGGCAGTGGATAGGGCTACAGTTTATGTATTAGAGTGTGCTTTATTTCACATGAAAGCTTGTGTCATGGGCAGTCCAGAAAGGCTTTTTGTTTTCACCCATGTCAAGGCTTTATATATTTAATTGTAAAGTATATGTTTTATCATTAACTAGTAATGATGGGATCTGGGAGAGAGAGAGAGAGAGAGTAGAACAGAGTGAGAGGGAGCGCGCAGTGTTTTTGTCCCGCTCGATGACGTCACGGCTGGCTGCCTCGTGGGGGTTGGTGGAGAGAGGTCCTTACCATGCTGCTAGCTCCCTTGCTAGTGGCAAGAGGACTTGTAACCGCTTTTTTCCCACACGCCTCGAGCTAGTGCGAGTATATATACAGTTCCTCGCCACTCTCTCCCTCAGATCTGGTTTCTAGAACGCATCCATCTTTTTTCCCTTGCTATCTGTCTCCCGCTCCGCACCTGAGAATCTTTTCCTCTGCCTACCTCTCTCTTTTTCATATCTTTCACCACCTTTTTATTAATATTATACCCCCTCTGGTTAACTCTGCAAAATCAGCTTCATGCTGGCCAGTTGTATTGTGTGTTAAGGTCTGATATAACCCATGTATGTTAGTTGTTAAGATAAGTGGATCACGAAGCATTGGTTGGCTTTCATATTGCCGCTTCCTTTAATTATTAGTGTTCTGCTGGATTAGATAATGCTAGACTAGGGGTCTGATATTATAAGGTATTGTTTCCTATGAGTGCTGGCTTTAGTAAAAAGCTGCACGACATACCTGAGAACTGGAGTTGATTGAGTAAATTCTAGTCTGTGTGCCATTGAGAGTAGAGCATGCACGAATGAGGGCTTTTTGCCTATACCATTCTGCACTGTTCTAAGCTCGTTGTTTGTCTTTGAGGTACGCCAGGAGAACGCTTAACCCGTTGAGACCCAGCGTCGCACGTGTTGCGTCGGCAGTCTTTGATCACCAACTCCCAGCGACGCATCACGTGCGTCCGACATATAAAAAACACTTACGTGGCTCGTAAGGTAGGAAATGGCGGGAAAATAGGAGGGGGAGGTACCGTAGTGTGTGGGGGAGCCGGGCCAGTAGGTGTGAGCGGGCCGAGACAGCCGCGCGGCTGGTGGTGGTGGGCTTAGTGGGGATAGTTTACACCCCTAGTTTACCGCCACTTTGAACCTTCATTACTCCGGTCGTATGGGAGCTAGAGGCTTGAGATTTATGTGAGATACTCCTTAGGATGTATGCCATACAATGCCATACTCAGTTTTTACCCTAGTGCTCCCGGGCGGGTGGTCATGCGGGGGAGACGAACTATTGAAACCCCCCCCCCCCCCCCCCCAAATGACCGAAATGAGTTTTTTTTTTATTTGTGTGTTCATTTCTCACCATTCTCTTCCATTTTGGCTCAACACATTTTTTTGAAGCTCACCCCCCCCCAACCCCCCCCCGGCCCCCCCCCCAAAAAAAAATGTCAGAGGTGATTTTTTTTTGTTTTTTTTTCATTTCTCATCCTTGTCTTCCATTTTAGCAAACAAAAAAAATAAGTGAAAATGGCTTGGGACTGGGGTGAACAAAATATTATAACTAGCCGGGGCTCAACGGGTTAATACTTCGGTATTAAGGTTTCTCAA
>CM064544.1:12321290-12616290 GCA_032716605.1 Paralithodes platypus | reverse complement strand
ATAAAAAAAAAAAAAAAAAAAAAAATCAATTTCTACTACATTTTGCACTACAGTGGATATAGGCCTCCTGGGGAAACCACTCTAAAAAAATAACGAGTCCAGTGCAGTACCTCTTTGGGTGGCTTGGAAATTTGCACATATTTCTCTGGTTTGACACCATATATATATATATGCTATATATAATATATATATAAATATATCCACACACATACATTACCATTACCATTTACCATTCTTTATATTTTGTTTGACACCTTGTATATATATAATATATATATATATATATATATATATATATATATATATATATATATATATATATATATATATATATATATATATATATATACTGTCTATATATATATATATATATACTGTATATATATATATATATATATATATATATATATATATATATACATTACTTTATTTTATTTACGTGTACAATAGAATTATTTCTGAATTTATTACCTGAAGATTACCTGGCTTTCTTATTTTGTTTTTCCAGTGTCAACCCAGGAGCCATTTCCCTTCTCGTTGGAAAGGGTGTATATTGTGGCAAAGATATGCAACTGTATAAACATTCTCATATATTTTCATAACAATAACAATGCATGGAAACAATTGCGCATAGCTCACGAACCAATTACTCTATATTATATTTGTTTTCACCATTGGAAAGAGCACAATTTTCCGATTCCGGTGATATATACAGTTATATACGTATCTGACCAAATAACGCAACCACGAGGTGGGGAACAGCTCGGAACCCGGCTAGCATCGCCGGAACAGAGACGGGTGAAGCGTAAATATTGGCATTTTGGCTCTTCATTTCAAATATTCATAGCGCAAAAAGTATTTGTCCTAGGAACTTCTAGTTTATTTTATACTCATTAGCATTATTTGCCGTATTCATTCAGCCTAAATTTAAAACCATACACTTCGTAGCAACGAAATAAATCGAAAATGTTATAAACCATATCAATCAAAATCAGATTTTTTTTTTTCGGTCACTGCATGGAAACAATTGTGCATAGCTCGCGAACCAATTATGCTATATTATTTTTGTTTTCACCATTGGAAAGAGCACAATTTTCCGATTCCGGTGATATATACAGTTATATACGTATCCGAGCAAATAACGCAACCACGAGGTGGGGAACAGCTCGGAACCCGGCTAGCATCGCCGGAACAGAGATGGGTGAAGCGTAAATATTCGCATTTTGGCTCTTCATTTCAAATATTCATAGCGCAAAAAGTATTTGTCCTAGGAACTTCTAGTTTGTTTTATACTCATCAGCATTATTTGCCGTATTCATACAGCCTAAATTTAAAACCATACACTTCGTAGCAACGAAATAAATTGAAAATGTTATAAACCATATAAATCAAAATCATATATTTTTTTTTTTCGGTCACTGCTTGAGAACTATTGAAGATAAACAATTTCTGTTTTCAGATTTGGAAAGAGGAGAAAAAATACGATTATTTGAGCAAAAAAAAATATATGGTCATCACTCATAATTTAGAGCTAGGACGGTGTGAAGACAATTGCATGGGAAATAATTGTATTCCGGACTCATTTACACTTTCATATTTCGATTTATTTACATTTTTTTTTATTTTATCATGTACTATAAATATTCCTCTTTCCATTGATATATGATACATCACAATAAACAGCATTCTGGTGGATGGAAATCGCGAAAAATGTAAGGCTTCGACAACACTCATGAGCCAAATTCAAGACCCAAAATACTTGTCAAGCGCCTCCTTGGACTTATTGGAACATAATATGTCGGAGGGAGTTAATTTAGGTTAGATTATATTACATTTGTGATTAGGTCAGATTAGGTTAGATTAGGCTAGGGTTGGCTACCTTATAGTAGTTTAATTTGGATTATATTTGTTTGGTTACATTAGTTACATATTTTGGAATTATTACATGACGGTCTTCGAACCTAACCACACTTAATATAGACTTAACTAAACCCAATTTATATAAACACAATATGAGGAGGAGCATCGTATTCACAACAATTGACATATGCTTCATTAGGGCAATGACATATACACCTATATATATATATATATATATTATATATATATATATATATATATATATATATATATATACTGTATATGTGTATATATAATGCTACTTTTAAAGGGTAGTGCCTGCGTTTGAGAGCATGCATGAGTGAAGGTAGTTAGCCAGTCCTAATTGGGGCGTCCTTGTAACATAATGACGCCACGCCCAGATTAAACACACTTCAATTAGGGCCCGAGAACACGTCCACAGCAAAGAAAGCAACTCGGGGACACCACGGGGACCACTCCGAGTCTAACAACCACCAGGGTAAACACACACACACACACACACACTTGGAAACAACGTAGGTGGGAAAAGTAAAATAATAATAGACACAAATAAAAAAAAGGTTTTAACATGGATAGCAATGGAGCTAATAGAGAAGATACATAAGTACTCAATATGCAGAACACACGAAGACACATACTGTATACTGTAGGTGTAAAGTACATAAGTGGGAAAAGTGATATATTCATAGACATGAATAAATAACATACACAAATTAAGTATATATATGGAGACCAAATAATGTAAATGCAAACCCACAAATTTAGACAGGCACATACAGAAATGGAATAAAAGTATATACAAATCAAGACAACAGGAGATCATACTTGTAAATGGTAGTTCATAAGTACAGTATATACAGAAACAGAGGGCTAAGAGCACAACTAATAATACAACACAGAAAATCCACATGTGAAAATACAGGAACAGGTGGAAACATATACATAATCACAAATTAAAATACAGAACCAGAAGCTTCAGAAGCATAACGTAGGCAGTAACCCTATTATTTTTCCCTATGTGCATGAAGGAGACGAATATCAAAGCTGCCTTTAACAAGTGTCCCCCCAAGGTTAAATTTTGTTTATAGAAAACCAAGATTAAGATATATTTGAGGTAACATAGGTGTGTTGGAAAGAAGTATGGTGTGCTTGTTAAGTGAAGTGAAATTAATAGGAGGAGGAAGTGTTTGCGAGAGTAAGCTGGATTACTCTCTGTGTAGGTGAGGCACAAATAGAAACAGTGGGGTAAGCCAGGCAAATGAAACAGGAGTTTCAGCACACTCCTTATCAATTTCCTGGGTACTGCCCTGCTTGCTTGGTGCCTACAATCTCCCAACTTACACAGACTACACCGACAAGTCAAGAAAATACCCCATAATTATATGGTCACCAATTCATAGCATAATAGATGCCCCACCATATTCGAAGATGCTCTGAACGATGGTATAGCTGTTCTCTCCAAATCATGTGACGTGCATAGATAAGGTATCGTCATCTAGTGTAGTAGAAAGGAGGCAACCTTGAAGCTCCACTGCCACCATCTAGCCGCTAGCGCGACACATATGAAGCACCCAACATCTCGAAACTTCACTAGATAATCTCAGGGTCTCGCAAGATTTACTGGCTACTGAACAGCCTACAGTCCCCCCCCCCCCCCCAAAAAAAAACAAAAAAAAAACACGCCATGCACACAGTATAATTATATTACCGTATATAAAGCACACACATATTAACAGAGCTAATCATATGTACATATTTGCATAATTATGTATCCACAAACTCAAACAAGTAAGCATAAACCTATTAGCGAAAACACACATTCATAATGTGTTTCTGTAAACAGATTAACACAAACATGTACAGAGAGACCCATTTGTAATCGTAAAAACAGTCCATATAACAAAATTTGAATCTGCAAATATAGACCCTAAACTATAGACCTTAAACGACATAGGTGAGAAAAGAAAAATAATCATAGCACAATTAAGGGGAGATGGGCGTATATATTTGCTCCTTTACGTATCTTTATAATTTCATTTTTAGATTCCTCCCTAGACCTCTCTCAAGTTTATAACCCCCCCTCCCCCCACCCCCCCCCGACCCTGCTTCAAGATAAATTTGTAAGTTTTTCGATAGAAAAATGTCCCGGCCGAAGGCCAGATCCTCTTAAAGTATTTCACACTAATATAAATGGGTACTTTACTCTAATTTAGAAGGCTACTATACACTAATATAGATGGGTACTTTACACTAATATAGATGGATACTTTACACTAATATAGATGGGTACTTTACACTAATTTAGATGGGTATACTTTACACTAATATAGATGGATACTTTACACTAATATAGATGGGTACTTTACACTAATATATATGGATACTTTACTCTAATTTAGATGGCTACTTTACACTAATATAGATGGGTACTTTACACTAATATAGATGGATACTTTTCACTAATATAGATGGGTACTTTACACTAATTTAGATGGGTTTACTTTACACTAATATAGATGGATACTTTACACTAATATAGATGGGTACTTTACAATAATATAGATGGGTACTTTACACAAATATAGATGGATACTTTTCACTAATATAGATGGGTACTTTACACTAATGTAGATGGGTATACTTTACACTAATATAGATGGATACTTTACACTAATATAGATGGGTACTTTACAATAATATAGATGGGTACTTTACACAAATATAGATTGGTACTTTACACTAATATAGATGGATACTTTACACTAATATAGATGGGTACTTTACACTAATATAGATGGATACTTTACACTAATATAGATGGATACTTTACACTAATACAGATGGGTACTTTACACTAATATAGATGGGTACTTTACACTAATATAGATGGGTACTTTACACTAATATAGATGGGTACTTTACACTAATATAGATGGGTACTTTACACTAATACAGATGGGTACTTTACACTAATATAGATGGGTACTTTACACTAATACAGATGGGTACTTTACAATAATATAGATGGGTACTTTACACTAATATAGATGGGTACTTTACACTAATACAGATGGGTACTTTACACTAATATAAATGGGTACTTTACACTAATATAGATGGATACTTTACACTAATATAGATGGGTACTTTACACTAATATAGATGGGTACTTTACACTAATATAGATGTGTACTTTACACAAATATAGATGGGTAATTTACACTAATATAGATGGGTACTTCACACAAATATAGATGGGTACTTTACACTAATATAGATGGGTACTTTACACTAATTTAGATGGGTACTTCACACTAATATAGATGGGTACTTTACACTAATATAGATGGGTACTTTACACTAATACAGATGGGTACTTTACAATAATATAGATGGGTACTTTACACTAATATAGATGGGTACTTTACACTAATACAGATGGGTACTTTACACTAATATAAATGGGTACTTTACACTAATATAGATGGATACTTTACACTAATATAGATGGGTACTTTACAATAATATAGATGGGTACTTTACACAAATATAGATGGGTACTTTACACTAATATAGATGGGTACTTTACACTAATACAGATGGGTACTTTACACTAATATAGATGGGTACTTTACACTAATATAGATGGGTACTTTACACTAATACAGATGGGTACTTTACACTAATATAGATGGGTACTTTACACTAATTTAGATGGGTATACTTTACACTAATATAGATGGATACTTTACACTAATGTAGATGGGTACTTTACACTAAATATAGATGGATACTTTACTCTAATTTAGGTGGCTACTTCACACTAATATAGATGGGTACTTTACACTAATATAGATGGATACTTTACACTAATATAGATGGGTACAGATAGGTACTTTACACTAATATAGATGGGTATTTTACACTAATACAGATGGTTACTTTACACTAATATAGATGGGTACTTTACACTAATATATAAGGGTACTTTACACTAATTAAGATGGGTACTTTACACTAATATAGATGGGTACTTTACACTAATACAGATGGGTACTTTACACTAATATAAATGGGTACTTTACACTAATTTAGATGGGTACTTTACACTAATATAGATGGGTACTTTACACTAATATAGATGGGTACTTTACACTAATTTAGATGGGTATACTTTACACTAATATAGATGGATACTTTACACTAATATAGATGGGTACTTTACACTAATATAGATGGATACTTTACACTAATATAGATGGGTACTTTACACTAATATAGATGGATACTTTACACTAATATAGATGGGTACTTTACACTAATTTAGATGGGTATACTTTACACTAATATAGATGGATACTTTCACTAATATAGATGGGTACTTTACAATAATATAGATGGATACTTTACTCTAATTTAGATGGGTACTTTACACTAATATAGATGAGTACTTTACACTAATATGGATGGATACTTTACACTAATATAGATGGGTATGTTACACTAATTTAGATGGGTATACTTTACACTAATATAGATGGATACTTTACACTAATATCGATGGGTACTTTACACTAATATAGATGGGTTCTTTACACTAATATAGATGGATACTTTACACTAATATAAATGGGTACTTTACACTAATATAGATGGGTACTTTACACTAATATAGATGGGTACTTTACACTAATATAGATGGGTAATTTACACTAAGATAGATGGGTACTTCACACAAATATAGATGGGTACCTTACACTAATTTAGATGGGTACTTTACACTAATATAAATGGGTACTTTACACTAAAATAGATGGGTACTTTACAATAATACAGATGGATACTTTACTCTAATTTAGATGGCTATTTTACACTAATATAGATGGGTACTTTACACTAATATAGATGGATACTTTTCACTAATATAGATGGGTACTTTACACTAATTTAGATGGGTATACTTTACACTAATATAGATGGATACTTTACACTAATATAGATGGGTACTTTACAATAATATAGATGGGTACTTTACACAAATATAGATGGGTACTTTACACTAATATAGATGGATACTTTACACTAATATAGATGGGTACTTTACACAAATATAGATGGATACTTTTCACTAATATAGATGGGTACTTTACACTAATTTAGATGGGTATACTTTACACTAATATAGATGGATACTTTACACCAATATAGATGGGTACTTTACAATAATATAGATGGGTACTTTACACAAATATAGATGGGTACTTTACACTAATATAGATGGATACTTTACACTAATATAGATGGGTACTTTACACTAATATAGATGGATACTTTACACTAATATAGATGGATACTTTACACTAATACAGATGGGTACTTTACACTAATATAGATGGGTACTTTACACTAATATAGATGGGTACTTTACACTAATATAGATGGGTACTTTACACTAATATAGATGGGTACTTTACACTAATACAAATGGGTACTTTACACTTATATAGATGGGTACTTTACACTAATACAGATGGGTACTTTACAATAATATAGATGGGTACTTTACACTAATATAGATGGGTACTTTACACTAATACAGATGGGTACTTTACACTAATATAAATGGGTACTTTACACTAATATAGATGGATACTTTACACTAACATAGATGGGTACTTTACACTAATATAGATGGGTACTTTACACTAATATAGATGTGTACTTTACACAAATATAGATGGGTAATTTACACTAATATAGATTGGTACTTCACACAAATATAGATGGGTACTTTACACTAATATAGAAGGGTACTTTACACTAATTTAGATGGGTACTTCACACTAATATAGATGGGTACTTTACGCTAATATAGATGGGTACTTTACACTAATACAGTTGGGTATTTTACACTAATATATATGGGTACTTTACACTAATACAGATGGGTACTTTACACTAATATAGATGGGTACTTTACACTAATACAGATGGGTACTTTACACTAATATAGATGGGTACTTTACACTAATATAGATGGGTACTTTACACTAATACAGATGGGTACTTTACACTAATATAGATGGGTACTTTACACTAATTTAGATGGGTATACTTTACACTAATATAGATGGATACTTTACACTAATATAGATGGGTACTTTACACTAAATATAGATGGATACTTTACTCTAATTTAGGTGGCTACTTCACTCTAATATAGATGGGTTCTTTACACTAATATAGATGGATATTTTACACTAATATAGATGGGTACAGATAGGTACTTTACACTAATATAGATGGGTATTTTACACTAATACAGATGGTCACTTTACACTAATATAGATGGGTACTTTACACTAATATATAAGGGTACTTTACACTAATTTAGATGGGTACTTTACACTAATATAGATGGGTACTTTACACTAATACAGATGGGTACTTTACACTAATATAAATGGGTACTTTACACTAATTTAGATGGGTACTTTACACTAATATAGATGGGTACTTTACACTAATATAGATGGGTACTTTACACTAATTTAGATGGGTATACTTTACACTAATATAGATGGATACTTTACACTAATATAGATGGGTACTTTACACTAATATAGATGGATACTTTACACTAATATAGATGGGTACTTTACACTAATATAGATGGATACTTTACACTAATATAGATGGGTACTTTACACTAATTTAGATGGGTATACTTTACACTAATATAGATGGATACTTTCACTAATATAGATGGGTACTTTACAATAATATAGATGGATACTTTACACTAATTTAGATGGGTACTTTACACTAATATAGATGGGTACTTTACACTAATATTGATGGATACTTTACACTAATATAGATGGGTATGTTACACTAATTTAGATGGGTATACTTTACACTAATATAGATGGATACTTTACACTAATATCGATGGGTACTTTACACTAATATAGATGGGTTCTTTACACTAATATAGATGGATACTTTACACTAATATAAATGGGTACTTCACACTAATATAGATGGGTACTTTACACTAATATAGATGGGTACTTTACACTAATATAGATGGGTAATTTACACTAAGATAGATGGGTACTTCAAACAAATATAGATGGGTACCTTACACTAATTTAGATGGGTACTTTACACTAATATAAATGGGTACTTTACACTAATATAGATGGGTACTTTACAATAATACAGATGGGTACTTTACACTAATATAGATGGGTACTTTACACTAATATTGATGGGTACTTTACACTAATATAGATGGGTACTATACACTAATACAGATGGGTACTTTACACTAATATAGATGGGCACTTTACACTAATATACTGTAGATGGGTACTTTACACTAATACAGATGGGTACTTTACACTAATATAGATGGGTAATTTACACTAATTTAGATGGGTACTTTACACTAATATAGATGGGTACTTTACACTAATATAGATGGGTACTTTACACTAATATAGATGGGTACTTTACACTAATATAGATGGGTACTTTACACTAATATAGAGGGGTACTTTACACTAATATAGATGGGTACTTCACACTAATATAGATGGGTACTTTACACTAATTTAGATGGGTACTTCACACTAATGTAGATGGGTACTTTACGCTAATATAGATGAGTACTTTACACTGATATAGATGGGTACTTTACACTAATACAGATGGGTACTTTACACTAATATAGATGGGTACTTTACACTAATATAGATGGGTACTTTATGCTAATATAGATGGGTACTTTACACTAATATAGATGGGTACTTCACACTAATACAGATGGGTACTTTACACTAATATAGATGGGTACTTTACACTAATTTAGATGGGTACTTTACACCAATATAGATGGGTACTTCACACTAATATAGATGGATACTATACACTATTACAGATGGGTACTTTACACTAATATAGATGGGTACTTTACACTAATACAGATGGATACTTTACTCTAATATAGATGGGTACTTTACACTAATATAGATGGGTACTTTACACTAATATAGATGGGTACTTTACACTAATATAGATGGGTACTTTACACTAATACAGATAGGTACTTTACACTAATATAGATGGGTACTTTACACTAATAT
The DNA here is from genome assembly GCA_032716605.1 of Paralithodes platypus. Taxonomy (NCBI): domain Eukaryota; kingdom Metazoa; phylum Arthropoda; class Malacostraca; order Decapoda; family Lithodidae; genus Paralithodes; species Paralithodes platypus. Next base: position 12,606,259 of record CM064544.1, on the reverse strand, counting down.
AGATGGGTGCTTTACACTAATTTAGATGGGTAAACAAAACCAAATATAAAAGGAACCTGGCTACGTAAACAGAGGCACAGAAATGTCTATACAATACAAATACTAGTCAGAAATCTATAAATGCATACTTTATTTCGAAAATGGTTTCCCTATAATCAGAAGTGTACAACAAAGGTTCGTTCCCCCAACCAGCCACTGTGTGAATCCGAAACACCAGGGGGTCGAATACGAAGCATTTGAAAGAAGTGCACATTACAGTCAACAGATGCTTTGTTTTTTCGATCCCCAGTTGTTTCGAATTCCCACAGTGGCTGATTACGAGGGTAGTGCTTGGGTTTTGGTCTATGTATATATTTATTTATATATTTTTGGGTTTCCTCGTTAGACCTCCATCAAGCTTTAAAAAAACACCGCCTAGACCCCATTTAAAGATAAATTTGTACATTTATCGGTAGAAAAATTTCCTGGCCGAAGGCCGGTTCCTCTTCTAATTACAGGCTCGCTATTGGTCGCCAGGAAAAAAAATTCAACACCTAAATTGCACGAAATGTGTTAACATTGACAACGGAATGGGGCGAAAAGTGTTAAAATCGCCAAAATAATATCAAAACTAATGGGGCTAAACACGAGAAAGAAAGGAGTCAAGAAAATCAAGCACTACCCCCTTAAGGGAACGAACTTTTGTCGTTGATAGTACATAAAACACACGAATCAAAACTGTACAGTGCCTTCTCAGTAGCGGCAACTCTCCCAACACACATCAACATACGCACTCATCAACGCACACACTCTCTCTCTCTCTCTCTCACTCACACACTGAAAACACCTACTACCTCACACACATAGTCTTAATCCCGTCTTAATGTCAAAACCTCAAATTGCGAATATAGACATATCTTACGTACTATTAAATAATACACGAGGAACTAAAATAACACTAGCTTTAATATACAGACCCCCAGCTCAATCAGTGCAAACTGACAGTGAAATTTATGAACAAATTGCAGAAATAACTAACATACAAGATACCGTAATTCTTGGCGATTCAACTTACCCGTGACTAAATGGGGCGATATTCTTACTTCACACTCTGGACACGACCTCTATGCTAACTTGCAAGAGAGTTCACTTTTTCAATTTGTACAATCTCCGACCCGTGGTAATAATGTGCTTGACCTTGTACTCGCAACAAAAGAAGAATTAATAGAGAATTTGAATGTTGGTGATGAATTCAGTAACAGCGACCATCGTACAATAACTTTCACTTTAAAGTTTACTAGTAACACATCAAATAGCAGCATTGAGAAAGTCCCTAATTTCAAGAAAGCAAATTTTCATAAACTTAAATCAAAGCTTAAAGAAACTGACTGGAGCTTTCTGACTAACAATAACGACATAAATACATCTTGGGAGTGTTTCACAACCAGTCACCTTAAGGCAGTGCAAGATTGCATACCATCGAAAATACGGGGTCCAGGCCATAATGATAAGCCCAAATGGTGGAATAAAGATATTTCAGACTGTCTGCTTGCTAACAAAATTGCTAATGATAGATTAAAATCTTCACAAAATGACGAAGAACGGGTGAAATTTGTAGAGCTACGACGCAAAGCCAAAAAGTTAAATAAGCAAAGTTAAAAGACCCTGGAGTTACATGTTGCGAATCAAAGTAAAACAAACCCGAAATAATTCTATAGTTATATCAGAAAGAAAAAAGTAGTTACTTCAACTGTTGGACCGTTAGTCGATGAAAATGGAGAATACACCAAAGACGAAGTACAAATGAGTAATGCCCTCAATACCTTCTTTGCACCAGTTTTTACAACAGAAGACCTCAGTGATATCCCTACACCATCGCCGATTCAGATTGATAATTCAGATGTTCTAAGCAATATCACCGTTACAGGGAGAGAAGTATTGAATTGTTTAGATATACTCAAGGTAAATAAAACGCCTGGACCTGATACAATCTCGCCTAGAGTTCTAAAGGAAGCTAAGGATGAGCTCTCCAAACCACTGACATTGCTATTCAATGAATCCTTGCAGTCTGGGACTATGCCTGATCAGTGGTAGCTAGCCAACGTAACACCGATATTAAAAAAAGGCAGCAAATCCCTACCCAGTAACTATTAGTCCATGAGCCAAGACCCGAATTTTGGGATATCGGTACCACCCGGGGTGACTAATTCTCTTAGGTGTTTTTAGCTTGCTACATGTCTCTAGTTTATGTTTTGATATGATAGCCCTTGCACATTGGTAGCTTAATGGTCGTTATCACTTCTTGAATAGACATACCCTACCGAAAATTCCGAAATTTTTTAAAATGTCAAATTTGGGGACAGGAATGCCTAAATGTCAACAAAATGCATATAGTAATTGTCACATTTAATACAAGTCCTGTAAATACACACTAAGCATGCCATGGGCTTGTACATACTATTATGGCAAATTACTACTCCTAAATATCATCTACGTCAGACTCGGAATCTGACTGTTGTGCCACCGGCTCTTCTTCAATAGCCTTGTTCTGACATGTCTGTACCATTGCTGAGGCAAGTACACTTAGGGAGTTTGCACGACCGCACACACTTGCAAGACAGTAGCTGCATAACAGCATCTGGTGCTGGTGAGCCTCGCATCCAGTTGACGGCAAGCTTACCGTCCTCATCTGTCATCCAACCGCAGTCTGTTGGGTTCGCAACAAATGGCTGGCTCTGAAGACTTCTCCTCCAGATCGCAGCCTGGTAGTTTGCACACAGTGCATGCATGAAGAGGCAGTCCTCACAAGGAGGGAGTTGACTTGACTCTACCTCTCCACGTCTTGCACAGAACAGCTCATACCGAAGCTTGTTTACCTTAGTTGTGTGGGTAGATGGTAGGTACATGTGGCAGGTGATTTCCTGTAGCTTCTCAAAGAGTTCAGGAGACACTTCCCATGAGCGTCCAAGTTCGTGAAAAGCATGCTGGTATGTCTTGTCCATCTTCACCTGCTTGAGTGTCGTCATCTTCCCTCGGCCAGCGAATGCACTGACGGTATCACAGCCTGTAAAGGCATGCATACCAATCAATGAATCACACACGCTGCCTCCCAGTGTGCGGCTCAGTGTGGTGATATCCAGGAATCTTGTCCGGTTCTTCGTCCCGCACTTCTGGAACAGATGGGATGGGATCTTGTGGCACATGCCAAGACACAACACCATGACGTCTGTATCTTCTGCAGTGATGATGACAGACTTGTTCCCAGATTCTGCTGCATGAAGTGCATGGAGAAGAAGGCGTGTGTCTGCTTCTTCTTGAGTTGACTTAAGCTCAGGAGCCTCTTCCCACTGCTCTTTGGTGATCTTGAAGCAGCGCTGCTCACATGTGACATACAGCTCCTTGTCCTTGAGCTTCTCCCTGTGCTGTGGTGCCTTCCATTCTTCTACCAAGAACTTGATAAGACTTGCCTTGTTGGAGGAACTACCGAGTAACTTTCTCCACTGCTGGATGTTGTGCCCAGGTTGAATGTTCTTGAAATGAATTCCTGTGCCTGCACTTCTTTTGGCTCGTTCTGCATCCTTGATGGATGTCTCCTTGTAGATATCAAACACAACATCAATGCGCCTGCTCTTAGCACCTTCATGAACAGCGTGACTCAGTGCTGTACCTGCAAGCTGTGAAAAAGTTTTGTCGTTTCCCTTCAGTTTGTGGACCAGGCTCATCCCATCAATTATGGTAGCAGAGGGCTCGGGTATCACTTCTGCAGGAGAAACATTCCTCTCTAACTCCTTTGCGAGGGCAGCCTTGTTGGTCTTGCGGAGAGACCCATCACCGCTGGCAAGTGCCCAAGGCAAAGGCCCCAGGGGATGAGCCAAGACATCACTCATTTTGAGCTTTCTGTTCTCGGCAACAAGGATCATCTGGCCAAATAGGTTCCTGTCAGCCTTTAAGATAACCTCCTTGGCATGGTCTTGTGAGCGTGGCTTCATTCTGATGTTAGTGAACGTTCTCAGTTTCGTCTTCGTCATATTGTCATGAAACTGTATAGTTGGCGTATCGATCTCCAGGCGCTCTTCCTTGAAGGCTTGATATGCATCCTCTCCTATTCTGTAGGCCCCTAGAAGGTCTTTGACAACTTCTGGTGGTGCCATAGTCGCAGTTGACAAACTGACAAGATCTTCTTGCTCTGCGTTGAAGGGGTTCAACCAGCTGGTCTCCATCAGTTGAACTAAAGATTGGACATCGGCCTCATCTCTTCTAATCCTGGGCATCTGTAGGTCTGGGTGGCTGAAGTCAGTATACTTTTGGCCTACTACCATAGTCCTGAGCTGCCTTAAGTACCTGCTGCGATACTCCGATGTCAGGTAGTACCTGGCGACAGCTCCGCCTTTCAGGCTGAAGCCTTTTGTGCCCCCTGGTGTCTGGGTGTCTTTGTTGATCGTCTCTTCGATTGTCTGGTCCACAGGGATCCGTCCAAAGGGATTCTTGCTACCGATCTGGACCGAAAAGCCACCTTGCATGAAGTGTTCATGGACCTCTGGGTGTTCAATGGGCAGTCGAGACATGAAGGCATAGTAGTAGGTTAGGAACCGGGCATAGTTCACTTTGTCATAGGCAAAACACCACGGTATCATCTGTCGGATTGCTCCTAGGTGGAGCATCCAGTTGCCTTCTCTGGAGGCTCGAATTAAGTCCAGCATGATCTCAACCATGTCCAGGTATGACATCCAGAATGCTGAGAGGTTGTGTTCATCTCTGAGGGTCTCAAGATAAACTTGGAAAAGCTTCATGATATGTGTGCATGATTCACTCTCCATCAGCTCTTGAAAGAGTCCCTGAGACACATTGCTGTGAAAGCTGTTGATGTCCTTCAGTGTTTCATCTAGATGGTGTATGTCCCTTGAATGGTTTTCTTCTAGCCATGAAAGGAAGCCTTTCCATGCAAGCCTCATCAGTGCTTCATACACGAGCTTGTGTAGTCTCACTGCTCTGTTGTACCTCTTGCCGTTCATCACTCCTGACACTGATCCTTCTGCGATGATACCTGATTCCACACACAGATCTCTAAGACCTGCATCTTGAAACCTCTTTCCTATGGTGGAGATGAGATTACAGATTGTGTGGAAGACGCCCATCCTGATGATAATGTTCTTGAACTTCTCTTGTTTCCAGATAACTTCGGCAGCTTTGGCATAGAGTGCTTGATCAAACACGCACACAATCTTGTTAAGCTGTAAGGACTGCATGATAGCATGCGTTTGTTCCAAGATTTCATTAACGGTGGACATTTCTGTTGCGGGAGCATTGATAGTGGGCAGGTAGCTTACAGTGTCCTGAACCACTGCAATGTCTCTGCGCATTTTGATGTTGAACCCAGTCCAACTGCTGATGGACTGGTCCTCATGGTCTGACATTCGAGTAAGAAGCCAGATATGGTTCTTTGTCTTTGAATCCTGGACTTCCTTGGTAGTGTCGACATACGCAGTCTCAATCCTAGGTGGCCCTGCCCGCCGCCCAACATTGTATATTGGCAGCATTGATGATGTCTGAGTGATGCTTCTTATCTTGGACTTGGTAATCTCTGGCAGGACTTTCTCTGGCACAGAGCCTGCAACCTTGGACTGGACAGCAATGCCATTGACTCTATGAGAAGTACCTGCTCCACTTAGGGTCTCTTCAAGTCGGTCAATGTTATCCCAGGCCAGGGTTGTGAACACACCAGGGTAGATGTTTGCTGGCAGTGGAATGTCATCCTTTGAGCATTCCAGCTTCTGGATACAAAGGGCTGTATCGATCTCCTCAAACATTGAGTAAGACACACAGTGACCAAGACGATTCAGAGTTCGGATCAGTTCTGTGTTTCCTGTCAAAGACTTTACAGCATTGGTCAGCAGTACGTGCTTGGGTGGTTTTGTCTTGCCACTGGTAACAGCAAAGACCAAGTCACTGCCAAAGGAAGTGGCAAGACGTTGAGCTCTTTCAGAGGGAGTTTCACACTCACACTCTCCTGTCAGCAGGGTGTGCAGGAATTGAGTGACTGCTGCAGGAATGACATTCTGATCTGTATCGGGAGGCCATGGCTGACTCACATCTTGTTTATTGATCTCATTCCTCAGCTGCATTCCTGCTTTGGTTAAGACATCTTCAGAGTTAGCTGCTCTTGCTTCTTGCAGGTCTTTTGCCATTTTGTGTGCTTGCCGGGCAAGGTCGTCCATTGAGAGGCTGCGTGGATAGATTAGAAGCTTTCCTTTCTCATCTGGGACAAAGCGTAGTGATTCTCCAAACTCGGTTTCAATCTTTCGGCGAACATGTTTCTTTGTCGCTGGTTTCAGTTGGATAATACCACGGGACATCATGGATCTCTCAAGCCTAGATGTGAGGTTTGTCATAGGCAGTACCTCTGGGTTGGGGAATAATTTGGTCCTTATATACAAGCAGAGTTCCTCGAGGGCTTCTGTCTCAACCTCTTCGTAGCGTGCTTCCTCGCTTTCTTCCTGATTTTCACCTGCACCCGACCTGGCGGCCGCTGGGAAATCATCTTTTGTGAAGAGTTTGTAGCACGACTTGTGGTAGTGACCCTCTGCAGCAACAAGGTCTCTGCTAACTAAACCAAGGATTCTCTGGTTGAGTTTCCTTATTGCTGCTCTGCGAATCTTCTCATCTGCTCGTAGCTCAACACACTGTATGAGTGGCTCCCTTGTCTTTGTTGTTTTTATGTACTTGCTTGACTTCTCGCAGAAGATACATACTTTGGCATACACCCTGCTAGTACTAGGGGCATCCCTTGATGCCCTCCTCCTGGGGTCGACGCTTGCTGATTCTATCTTGACACCCTTGGCAAGGATAGAATCCAGTGACTTCTTCATTGTAAAGAGACTACGACATTTACGGTGATAATGTATGTGTGGTATTCCTCCTTCTTCAAGGCCCTTGGCTGCTTCCAGGACTGGATCATGCTGCCTGATTTCTGCAGCCCTGAGCAATGTGTTCCAGGAGTCCAAATCCTGTGGTGACACCAGAGCATCGCTGTCATCATCAGAGCAGTGGATGATACAGTCGATCCGTGCTCTCTTCCTCGCAGATGGTTCCATCCTGCCGTCAAACAGTCGACACACACCTGCAAAAAATATCACCATTAAACCATGAACAAACAAACACATTACATGGAAACCACTCTACATATGTTTGCTCCTTCCAATAATAAATTATCCCCAAAATATAACAAAAAATCCCCAAATATGAAATAAACCCCTAAATATGGAGAAACTTGAAATACACATCGGAATAATTCTTGTAGAGAATCAAATAAGCTACAAGAGCTGTTAGAATATATTTTTCAATGTTCCCCATATTTAAGGATTTATTCTAGATTTAGAGGAAAATACCCAAAATATAAAGTATATTCCGAAATATGAGGAAATTTGAAAAATACCTAGGAACAACTCTGGTAGAGAATATAATTCTACATAGGTGTTCAAAGTTTCGCGATGATTGTGTGATGGATTTTAAAGAAAATGAAGAAAACGCCGAGCGTCACGCTAAAAATCTTTATTTTTGGGTAGCGCCCCTATTGCATCAAAAAAATTAGACTAAGCTACCAGTGCGAGAAGGCTATCATATCTTAATGTACTTACAGTCACTCTATAAACATTTTAGTACCATTCGTGTTTAGTCACCCCAGGTGGTACCGATATCTGGCCTGGCTCATGGACTATATCGTCCAATTAGCTTAACCTCAATTGTATGTAAAATGCTAGAAACGGTCATACGAGACAGACTCGTAAATCACTTAGAGGCAAATAACTTACTTAACCCTTATTTAGCGGCGAGCAACATAAGTCGAGTTAAATAAAGCTGGACTATGTGGCGGTGCTCGACATAGGTCGAGTGGCAATTTCAGCACGTAATGTGGCTGAGAGAGAGAGACAAGTGGTGGCAGGAGACTAGCGAGCGTATGACTGCTCCAGACCACCGCGGCGAACCTACTGACACAAATCTCAGCTCCCTCCTCCCTCTCTCACTCGCTACATACTCAATTATGTACTGAAAGTACCGAATTACCTGCTTTTTGCACTCGCGTTGCACGGTTATTGCAAGAAAACTATCCATCATACAAGGATCGTTATGGTGTCATTCGAAAGCTCTATTTATGCCCTTTCAGGGATAGGTACTTGTTTTACGTTCTGGGTCTTATTTAGGCATGAAAATGATCACGTAAACAGCCCTATTTTGGCTAAAAACACCCCGCTGTGCGGTACACATAAATAAACCGCATAGGCCGCTCGTAAGGTGTTAAAGATACTCAACACGGCTTTCGTAAAAAACGTTCCTGTTTAACAAACCTCTTAGACTTCTTCCACGATATCCTCAACCTCTACGATGAGAGTAAGCTGTAGATATTATATACCTTGATTTTCAAAAGGCCTTTGACAAAGTTCCCCACAAACGTTTACTGCTAAAACTAAAAGCGCATGGAATACAAGACGGTGTTTGAAATGGATAGAAAATTGGCTCAGCGACAGAAAGCAAAGAGTAGTCATAAACGGTAAGGCATCTAAAGGGACCAATGTAAGTAGCGGGGTACCCCAGGGATCGGTACTAGGACCAATTATCTTTCTAATTTACATCAACGACATAGATGAGGGTCTCACCTGTACAATCTCAAAATTTGCTGACAATACAAAAATTGCAAATAGCGTACTCTCAAAACAACAAGTTGACGATATGCAACACAATCTAGATAAATTGTCATGTTGGGCCCAAATTTGGCAAATGAGTTTCAATGCGGATAAATGTAAAGTACTACATATCGGATACCTAAATGAGAAAGCAAACTATTCGATGAATGGCACTCAGCTTAAGAATGTAAACAGAGAAACCGATCTGGGAGTAACAATATCGAGTAACCTAAAACCGTGTCAACAATGTTCAGAAGTTGTTAAGAAGGCAAACAAAATAATTGGCTTTATAGGCAGGTCATTTGAGCATAAATCCAAAGAAGTTATCCTAACCCTTTACAATTCCTTAGTCCGCCCTCTTCTGGAATACTGCGTTCAATCCTGGTGCCCTTATTACCAAAAAGATATAAACAAGCTAGAACGAGTTCAACGTAGAGTTACCAAAATTATACCTAGCCTAAAGAACAAACCATACGAAGAGCGTCTTAGAGAATTAAATCTATTTCCTTTAACCCAGCGCAGATTAAGAGGTGACTTAATTCAAGTGTTCAAAATCATCAAAGGCATCGACAATATGAACTGTAGTAAGTACTTCACTATCGACCAATCTAATTACACGCGGGGAAACGGTTGCAAAATTATTGGTAAATCTTTTAACTCACACGAATCTAAGAATTTCTTCTTCAATCGAGTTGTCAACTTGTGGAATGGGCTTCCCCGAGACGTTATAGACTGCAGCACCGTTGATTCATTTAAACTCCGCCTAGACAAATATCTCGCATCAAACCCGCAACTGACTGCGTTTGTAAATGAATAACTTTATTTTATCCCCCCTCAGTTACTAACCCATCTGTCCCCTACTAACTTCCTAATCCTGCCACGGACATTAGTTCCAGGGCAGTAGTTCCCTTTCCAATGTTCCATTACCCACTCTAAACCACTGTTTGGACACTTGATGCTCAGTGTTTTGGAGGACAAGCAGCCTAGAAGGGTCACTAGACCTGTTGTTGCTTGATTTCCTTGGTACTCCTTTGTACTCCTTTGTACTCCTTTGTACATGGCACCACTCATCAACGCACAAACACACACACACAACAACAAACACCTACTCACTCACACATACACGACACCCCAGTTAAAGAAAAACAAGCTCTGTAAAACGTCTGGTAAATGTTTGTCAAGGCTTGAAGCGATTGGGTCTTAAGTCCTCACTGCACTTCTAAAGGAGGGAAGGAAAAGACACATTAGCTGGACTTGCTAACTATAAACAAATACAAAATTAAATTAATAATTATAAACGTGTTCTTCATCATAATTATTTACCCCTTCACCACCAATACGTAATTTCCATCATGTTCTGGTTATCAGCAGACGATTTTCTTTGGTTTAAAATCTACCTCTACAACTCAAATACAAATTCGAAATGAATGGCCAACAAATAAAACCACAACGCTAGTAAATTACCTAGGGGTACTAATATCTGAAAAGCTTAACACTTTCGACCAATGTATAGCAGCTGCAAATAAGACAAACAGAGCATTGGGCTTTATTAAACGATAACTTACATATAAACATGAGAACGTAATAGTGCCACTGTTCAAACGTATGGTGAGGTCCCACCTTGAATATGGTGTGTAGTTCTGGTCACCTTATCTGAACAAGGACACTGTAAGAGTCAAGTCAGTGCAGCGTAGAGCAACGAAGATGATACCCTCATTAAGAAATATACCATATGAAGAAAGACTTATACGATTGAAACTGTTCTCATTAAAAAAGAGGAGGCTGAGGGGTCAACTTAATGAGTGCTTTAAGATACTGAAAGGCTTCGACAAAGTCAATAGAAATGCGCTATTCACATTGAACAACAATACTCAAACTCGCAGAAATAGAATGAAATTAAAAACCAAAAAGGCAAACCTAGATGTCACAAAGACTTTCTTCACCTACAGTGTGGTGACAGAGTGGAATAAACTACCAGCAAGAGTGGTGGAGAGTGACACAATAAACGCTTTCAAGGGAAGGCTTGACCTCTATCTAGAGGGGGTTGGGGTGATATGAGAAGAAAAAAATAGTTTGTAAGACCGGACTGCCTAGTAGGGACCTCGAGGTCTGTATATCTATGTAACTCTCTCAGTAATCTTGGAGGGTGAAGTCTGGGTGTATCACTCCCAGGGGTACACTACTTCATGGCTCTGACCTCTTCTTTACTGCAGCCACTTGCTCTCTCTCTCTCTCTCTCTCTCTCTCTGAATAATCCTCTCACTCTAATTCACTCTCTCTCTCTCTCTCCCTCCTCACTTTCTTGGTTCAGTTCGACCACTTAGCCCAATTCGAATTGTTTGACACAATCATACCATTTGGCTCAATGTATCTCCCTAACTTACTTTGACCACCGCTGAAGCCAGTTCCACCGCTCAATGTAATTTGAACAGCAAGCCCAATTCAACTGCTTAACCCATTGCCTGCAGGAGACATTCTCGAACGCTTTGGCAATATACAGCAATTTACAAGCTTTTAAAGCCTCTTAAAGCCTGTACAATGGAGTGAGAGGGAGCAGAAGCACGACCGGCCACACGTCCTTCCCCCAGCCAGCTGGCCGCGGCACTGAGGGCTCTGAGTCAGAGTCTCGCGAGATATACAGTGCTGCCAAAGGCAAATGTAGCGCAATATTAGCGATACTTGCCCATTTTAGCGAATGTCTATGTTAGCGCTGCATGTGAACCCCGTGAGCTATGATGCTCGTTTTGGTGTCATTTTGAAGCTATTTTCTTCTAAAAAAATATATATATAAATAATCACTAAAGTAAGTACATCTTGACGATAATAGGATCAAATATAATATCCTGATAGGAATATCTAAACTTTACTGATATAAAACATATGTAAAAACACATATAATATATTTGTCACATTTTGCCTAATACATGACCTTTTGAGAGGCAGGAGGTGAAGCAAGACTTACCAACACAAGTAAAAAGATAATTGTCTTTTCAGCACACCACTGTTGCATCGAGAGGCATGCAACATATCCTGCAATAACGTATGCTATGTTGCACAGTTTAGGGCGCCGTGAGCTCAGACGGTATTGTGCAGCATAATTTACTGGTTCGGCTCAATGGTTTAAGGAAGGGGTTTAGTTTGCTCTCTAAACCTCTATCAAACTTTTAAAAAAACACTCACAAGACCCCCCTTCGATATTCATTTTTACATTTTTCGATAGAATAATTACCCGGCCGAAAGCCGATTCCTCTTCAAATACAGGCTCGCTATCGCTCGCCAGGAAAAACAATCGACACCTAAATGACACGAAAGGTCTTAATATTGGCAAAGAAATGGGGCAAAAGGTCTGAAAATCGCCAAACTAATAGGGCGAATGTCTTGAAATCTCATAACTGTTCCAGGTAGAACAGACCTTAAATGGGAAACAGTTTCCACAAATACTAGTGCTGAACCTTTTCAATTCTAGCTGCCAGCCATGGTTGCGTATTGTATTCATATTTAGGTTAAACAGTTTGCTATGATCTACATTGTCAAACCATTACATATTTTAAATACTTAAATGAACTGACCTCGTAGTCTGCGTGTTAAAAGCGAGAGAGAGAGAGAGAGAGAGAGAGAGAGAGAGAGAAGCAGATCACTACAGCCAAGATTCGTGTAACCCACGTTGTGTATAGAAACTAATTTTGAGAATACAATAATGCAGTATATTGTATTAATAAATTCCTAATAAATATTAACTGTTGGCCATTGTAAGCATGTGCAATGATGGTTCAACAATAATTTGCAATACATAAAAGCAATCGTCGCTAATCACTAACTGCCAGCTAGAGAAGGAAGGTGGGGAAGTTGGGGATAGTTTGGGGGTGGAAGGTGGGGGTAGACTTGGACCCGACTCCCCGCTTCCACCTGCCCAAGGTGGAATGGACCCCTGAGCAACTTTTAGTACGCGTGAGTGTACCTTGATTTTGGCTCTCTATCACTCTTTCAATTTTAAGGTGACATTTGTTATAGGCCGTTTTACCTTTTGTTTCTTTCACTCATATAGCAGCTAAACTGATACCAGAAAAGGGTTCTTATGGCCTTCCCTTAAGGGAGCCCAACTAGACTTTTGTATCTTTCTCTCCCTCTCTGTTTGGCTTGTATCCATTCGGCCCCATTCAGCCTACTGTGTGAAGACGTTTACCCCCATCCAGGAGTCAATATTTTCCGGGCGAGCGGTAGCGAGTAAGCATATACTGTATATATTTTTGTTTTGACAGCAAGCTAAATTTGTAAATTTTTCGATAGAAAAATTCTCCGGCGAAGCCGGATTTCTCCATACAATGCTGGCTCACTATCGCTTGCCAGGAAGAAATTGATACCTGGATGGAGATAAACGTCTTAAAACAGTTGGCTGAATGGGGCCGAATGGATACAAGCCAGAGAAAGAGAGAAAAGGAGAGAAAGAGAACAAAAAACATGTGACCCCCCTTAAAGCACTACATTATACATTCACTATACTCCAGCAGATCTAAACAGGCAGTTATGGGCGCAGTCAACTATCCCTACACAGGTGCCGGCTGTCCAAGTGACCCTTTCCGTACGACAACCTTTCCAAATTACTCTCGCTATCTTTCTCCCTCCCATCACCTCCCCCGGTCAAGGACCTTGCTCTTTGTATGAGTGAGCAGGGGAACGCACTTATCACCGTACTACTGTGTAGTCCACATGAATGCATAGATAATTATTATTGTTATAATAAATTATATTACTATTTATATAGCTCTCTCTCTCTCGCTATCGTGCTCTCTCTCATATATATATATATATATATATATAATATATATATATATTGGAGATTTTGAGAGGCTTCCACTGTGGATGGTGGCAAAGTCAGAAATGAACTGTGACGAATGTATTTAGTTTACACGTGACAGTACTAATTTCGTGCGCCTGGCAGCGCGCCATCCCGTCATGTTTGTTTATATTAGTTTAACTGGTCAGATTTAATCTGTGAGTGAGTATTTAGTCCGACGTAATCTGACAACGTCGCAGTAGCTACCCTGCCAGGTTGTGTACAATGTTTGTTGTATCTACTAATAACAAGCGAATTTCCACACCTCTCACACCACACACACACATCACACAGTTTTTCCTACACCGAGAAATGAGTCTCCGGCTGTCATTTCTCGAAGACTTCTTCTAGCCGGAGACATTGAGAGCCACCCAGGACCCACGTACACATAATTTTTTTTTTTTTTTTTTTTTTTTTTTCTATATTCCAACTTACTTCCTCTCGGGCATAGGCTGAGAGCCTTAACATTCACCGCTTTACAATGAACAGTGAAGCCTGTGAGGTCTTGTTCCAGTCTAGGGAGTGAGACATGTGAAGCACGTAGAGTACAACGAAAAGCACCTGCCATCTTGCATTCACATGAGGCACGGTGCTCACTCATGGCCCGAAACGACCCCATCTCTGAAGCCACCTCATTCCCGTGCTTCACTGTCTCCCTCCCTACACTCAGACTCTCACACTTACACACACACAACGCCACCTGTTCAGCAGATAACTCACCAGACATTGCACCCCTATATCATATTTTGAATATGGGAATATTCATACAGTGCTATTTAATCAGGGAACAATGAGGGTATTTTATTGACGTTTCGGTGGGCTTTGTGGTAATGCACTGATACTAGGTACAGCACAAATTCCATCCCAATAATATCTTCCCATTGATACATCGGGATTTGAACCCGGGACCTTTGGATTACCAGGCCAGTGGCAAGACCACTCCACCACACCTCCCCTATATGTCCAATTTGCTCAAAACCCATCACTTCGAGTCGCCATACAAAGGGTTCAGTTCTCTGCAATTCATGCGGGAACTGGACCCACTTCACCTGCACAACACTTGCCTCCAAGAAACACTACACAAACACCTGGACCTGTTCCTCATGCCCCTCCCTCTCCCAGTCAAATCCCTCACCTAAAACCCGTCCACCTCCCCTCCCCAACCCACCTAACCTTCCCATATCATCCACTCCCCCCCCCTAAAACCCGTCCACCTCTCCTCCCTAACCCACCTAACCTTCCCATACCATCCACATCCTCAACTCAACACACCACACCCCATCCTAATCCATTCCAACCCCCATCTCCTGCTCCCCAATCCCCACCCCCACCTCACCCATCCCAACCCCCAGCCCCTCCCTCACCCCCACCCCCACCCCATCCTCGTGCAGCAGCACCCAACATACATCGTGCACATAACATTAACATTCTTCAACTGAATATAGATATGGCATCAACACGAAGAAACACGAACTCTCACACTTCATGAAACAACACAACATACACATTGCCATCTTACAAGAAACAAAACTCCGCACAACACAAAAAACACCCACATTTCATAATTTCACCACCATCAGACAAGACCGGGCTGTCGGCGGGGGCGGTGGACTCATCACCCTGGTACACAAAGAAATATCATACATAGTAACCAGTGTACAAACCAAATCCCTCCTCCTCCCAAATGATAACACAACAGAAATACAGTTAATTAAAATACGCACTGGCAACAACTCCAACATAACCATCATAAACACATATATCCCTCCCCAAACATCCCCTACGGTACCAAATGAATACAGACCACACTTACAACACATCACAAACACCCCACACACCCCACACATCATCCTGGGTGGTGACTTCAACGCCAAGACGTCGGCCTGGTTTGTCGACAACCCCGACACAAACAGAGGGCTGGTACTACAAAACCAAACCGATAACCTCATCATCCTTAACGACATCCATCAACATACCCATATTCCTCACCAAGCCCTCTATAACCCATCATCTCCAGACATCACCTTTTGCTCCCCAGAACTCGCCCCCACAACATCCTGGAGGGTGGTCAAAACCTTAGGCTCTGACCACCTCCCGATCATTATCACCACCAAAACCAGACTCACCCCAGCTAGCCACAAACACACATACACCAATTATAAAAGAGCTAACTGGGAAGCATTCACAAATGAGACAGAACAACACTTCACAACTCTAAACAGCACACCATCACTAACATCAACAATGCTGTACACATACTCAATAAAACTATCCAAAACGCTGACAAGAAACACATTCCAAGAGGTAACAGAAAAAGACACAACCCCAACTTCACACCAGAAATTCAAAACCTCATCAGACAACGCGACATACTGAAACACTCCCCAGCACCCCACACACAAGACATCACACAACAAATTCAAGCACTCAACACCCAAACTAACAACAAAATACAAGAACAACAAAAACTAAATTGGAATAACTTCCTACAAACACTTGATCACAAAACAAACCCCAAAAAACTCTACAAAACACTAAACAGCATCACACTTTCCAACAGCAACACAACACAATCACATGCTGCAATCACAACACAGACTCTACTCCTTCATGTAAACAACAAGCAAACACTCTCATCAATCACTTCTCACATGTCAGCCACCTAAAATCTCACAAAGACGACCGACGTGTCATCCGACGTAAGAGACAATTCCCCACAGACCCTGACTATACACCCTTCACCAATCACCAGACAAAGCATATCACCAACAATCTCAAGCACTCACCCGCCTGTGGCCTAGACAACATAAGCAACATACACCTCAGACATCTGGGACCACAAGGCATACAAGCACTCACTAACATATCAAACTACAGCTATTCACACAACACAATACCAGACATTTAGAAGCATGGTATCATCATCACATTCCCCAAACCCAACAAAGACCCCACGCTACCCTCCTCGCACCGCCCCATCACACTCCTTTGCTCCCCCTCCAAAGTCATGGAACGCCTAGTATTACAACTAATTACACCTGACTTACCCCTAGCTCCAACACAACATGGCTTTAGGCAACCGCACTCCACAAACACTCTTCTCACAGACCTTACACAAAGAGCTTTCGACGGCATCAACTCGGCTAGACCACCACACAGATCATTATTAGCCACACTCGACATTAGTAAAGCCTTCGATGCCATCCCCCGCCACAACCTAACAAACAAAATCTACAACACAAATATGCACAACAACACAAAAAGGTGGCTGGCCAACTTCCTAGCAGGCAGATGTGCACACGTATCTTTTGCCGGTCAGTCATCTAAAATTAGAAACTTTCCAAACAGAGTCCCACAAGGATCCGTCCTATCGCTCGCACTCTTCAATCTGTACATGCACGATATAACTACACCCAATACGCCCCAAATAAACTTAGCCTCCTATGCAGATGACATAACACTCACATGCACACACCATGACCCAAAAAGAGCAACAGATCTCCTTCAACCCTATCTCAACACACTACATGGCTGGTGCACTACAAACAGACTTAATCTAGCCCCAGCCAAATCCACCGCAACCCTGCTCACAAGTTGGACAGGAGAACACGAATACATCCCTCAACTCACCATAAACAACACACCCCTAACACATACACACACACCCAAAATCCTAGGAGTAACATGATACTCATATGACATTCAAACAGCACACCACAAACATTAAAAAGAAACTGACACCCAATCTTAACGCCCTCAGGTCACTTGCTCACACAAAATTTGGCCACAACAAAGAAACTACCACCACAGTATATAAACAATACATAAGATCAGTGATGGAATACGCAAGCCCAGCCTGGGCTTCTAACCTAGCTGAAACACATCATAAGACCTTACAGACAATTCAAAACAAAGCCCTGAAGATCATTACAGGCTGCACAGCTACTGCATCACAGATCACCTACATCAAGAAACCAAAATCCTCAAAGTCAAAGACCATCTGGACATGAGAGGCACTCAATTCCTGGCAGCAGCCTCCACGAACCAAGACCACCCCCTAAACTACATGGCAACACACCCACAGACACCAAGAAATATCAAAACAACACCCAGCACACGGTATCACACACAATTATTGTCCTCTCTCCCTCCCTGCCCACCCCGAACCAACTTCCAGAAGCACATCGATACTCATATTTCTCACCGATCCATCCACTCACTCACAGACAACATGCAGCTGCATGCACGACCTCCCGAAATCCATCCTTCCGAATCCTCCCTTCCTCGCGAGGACAGAGTCCACCTGGCCAGGCTGAGATGCGGACACCATCCAGCTCTCCTGAGCTATCAGAAGAGACTGGATGAGTCCGTTGTCGACGCCTGCCCGGGATGTAACACAGCACCCCATACCATTAAACACATCATAGAAGACTGCATTTCACACAACCACTTACGCCAACAACACAATCTACACTCAATGAGAGCTCTGTGGGAAAGCCCAATCATGGCCATGGCCTTCCTCAGGGACTCGGGGCTGTTCGGCCAGGCAGCTTAGGGAACAATAACAACAAGAACAACAAGCGAATTAATTATGAAAACAATTAAGTTTTTTTGTACATGCAAAAATAGCCTGAGCATTTCAAACCGACTTAAGGTACTTAATACCAAAAATAATATATTTTCGTTGTTAGGAATTATATACAGTATACATGTGGCACCAATGTAAAGGGATTGACCGCGGGTAAAACAACCTGTTTAGATCTGCTGGAGTATAGGACATTATTCATACAGTAGTCAATCTCGAATTCTCAGACAGGGTCATAAGGAAAGGGTATAGGACCACCATCTTCAGTAGAATGAAGAGCATGTTAAATAGTAAGAGAGCATTTTAAATAGTAAAAGAGTATTTTTAATAGTAAGAGAGCACGTTAAATAGTAATAATCCTCTCTCTCGGCAGCCATTATAGCCAAGTAGTTCCCTAAAACCGGTGTTGGACTAAAAGTGAACAAACAGACGGGGTGAAAGAAGGACAAGTGGGGCCTCACATTATCAACCCTCCTGGCCCGGTGGCATGTAAACAAAGATCCAGGGGTGCCAACACTACCACCACACTGCCCCGGACAACTTCTTTCTCCCGTGAGCCTATTTTGGGGGCACTCCATCACTTAGCTAAGTCGTAAACATAAACATACATATACCTTGTTCATTGTAAGTAGGCCAAAAATCGGGACCTCTATCCTCTGAAAATCGAAAAGGGCAAGAGCATATGTGCTGAAAATGTCCGCACCTATTCCTTGGTTAATTCTTCCCAAATGTTGGAAATATTGCTCAATTACCGAGGTCATTTTTGAGTTATGAATAGCTGGGTTGGGATTTTTGGCCTACCTATAATGAACAGGGTAGTTGTTGTTGTTGTTGTTCCCCATGCTGTCTGACCAAGCAGCCCCAAGGTCCCGAGCAAGGCCAAGGCCATAACCGAGCGCCCCCACAGAACCCTCCCTGCTTACCACTAATAGAGCCCAAGTGACCGAAGCCACTCCAAGGCAAGGAGCTGAGGAGGATGCGGAAACGCCCGGGAAAGGTGAGGGGCAAAGGAAAAATGTGACGCTTTTGCTCCCAGTCTGCCAACCTCTAGGTTGGCAGTAGGGAGGTCAATTCACGGAAGAGATGACGTCACTTGAGCTCTAGAAAATATATAAGTAAATGGAACAGTCAGAGTAAGCTATGGGTACGGCAGAGAACGCTTAGCTCTCACTCCGATAGACCGACCCAGCACTACCTACATGACTAGAACCCAATCCTCTCGGCATCAGCTAGGAAAGACCCTAGAAAGCCGCCTTTGGCGGGGGGATAGCTCCCCTATTTCAACTCTTTTCGGGGTTGGGCACCCGCCCTGAACAGGTCAGTATGTCTACTGTGATTCTATAGGTCTACTGAACAGGATAGTAGACCTATACAATCACAGTAGACATAGAAACACATAGGCAACCAGTAAATAAAGACAGCCAAAAAGAAAGATATAGCCATAGATAAACATACACATATGTATAAAGCCCAATAATTTAAACAAGTATAGGAGCTCAGCTCCCTTACAGAAAACCTTCTTCGAAAACATCATTAATAATACTGGTTTCAAAGTTATCAGAATGATATATTATGCTTCCGACGATTATTTTGTTAACTACCTAAGAATTGATAGGGTGATTTATCTAGTATATGTGATGTAAGTTCAAGTTGTTTACATTCGAAAATATCATGGCGCTTATTTTCCATACCATATTCACTGTATTTCTCTCATATACTATATTTGATCTTACTGCTATTGTATCTACCGATTAAAGTAGACAATTTATTGTTATTAATTATTCATTTGAAAGAATCACATCATTATTAGACATATGTACTAAACAATGCTATTACATCATTATGAAATATTCAAATCGATTCCCCATTTCTTTCTCCACTGATTTTGTATACATGTTTTTAAACTGAGTTTTGTATATCATGACTTTACCATATTCCTAACATACAAGAAAAATCAAGAAGATTTATGACTTAAATAAACCAATGAAGTTTAAGCTTATTATCATTATAATATATAATATTAGTAACGCAGGCACATAACATAATAACTGTAATGATGCACGTTTATATTATGTATAACCTGCTCTGTTTCTTTTCAGTTGACGATAAATAGAATCTCTAAAGGCCCTGTCACACTATGCCGATCTAAGTGCCGATACTAGGCGACTTAAAGAGTGGCGATAGAAGGGGGAGATCACTGCCGAATAACGTGGGTGATCGAGGGATGGGACGCCCACGGCGAGCACTGTGGATGGGTACGCCGCCTGACGGCAACTGGACGAGGTCGAGCGGCGATCATGCAAGACCTAAGGAAAAATAACCGTCACCGCTGGGCGGCATCATGCGCCGTAGCGCGCAAACTGGTCGGCGACAATGCTCCCGACGAGCAGCGCCTATAAGAGATAGGGCGGCGCCTATAGGTACTACGGCGGCGATGGACGGTCAACCTGTCACACTAGACCCCTAATCCGTCACACTTGACCCCGACCGAGGCAAACCGGTTCGTCGGAGGCATATATAAAGGTAGACGAAGGACCACAGTTTACCTCCTGCCACCGTCACGTCAGCACACAGCCATGTCCATCATAGGGCCATGAACAGATAACAAATGAATTTCTACTGGTAAATTAAAATAAACACAACAAATTATATATACTGAACAGTACAGTACTCTCAAAAACTGTGGTCTATTATTTAGTTACAACTTGTGATAATATACAAGTACTGTCAAGATAATTTGATTGAATTTACAGAAACATTTAAAGAAAAATATATACTCGTGTAGCTATTTTTGTACAGTATTCCAATAATCCGATATATTTGATACCTATCAAATCATTGGCTGCCCGCTTGTTAGACAATTGAAATTTTACTGTAGTAGTACCCCCAGTAAAAAAAAAAATAAAAAAAAAAATCGAAAAACACATGGCCTGAGCAAATAGATAGATAGAAATAGATAGTAATACAAATCGAAACTGGGGCCTGCTCAAAGACATTTTTGAAGGCTTGGTCTGGTTCGTTACCATTCCAAATGGCAAGAAGGTGCGAATGTGATGGAAAGTGTGTGAATGTTAATTTGTTTTGTTAATTTTCTATCAGTATAATTCTTATCCGTTTGATTTCGGGCAAAGCGGCATTTCTACTTTACTCACGGTATGCCCTCCCCTTATGACGCTGCTTGGGCGCTGCCTCAAGACACTTTTTACATACATGTTTGCTCATTGTCGCCGTAAGGTGGCGACCATGGACGAAGCTGACACCTTTAGCCACGCCGTCTGACGGCGTCCCACTCTAATTGAGTCGCCTCCCCAAATATTGGCGAGCCCTTGGGACGGCGTATGGTCACCGCCGCAGGTCACACCCGGTCGTTACCGGGTCTCTGTCTGACGGCGACCTACCTTATAGGGCGTCTGACGCAGACAGGTCAGCGCCCTTGTACCGTCTGACACCTACTGGATGCCGCCCGACGCCGAGCGCCTACCGTCACCGTCCCGTCCAATTTTGTGACCTCACTTGCCGCCAACTCGGCTTATGAGAGTTGTGCATGTCAAACTTTTCCTGAAATCCGTGACGACCTCTTCCGTCCTATCCTTTGAGTTGGCGCTGACTCACGCAGTGCGGCGAATTAGGTAAAGACCTCGCTACAACCCTTAAGTCGACTAGCGTCGGCACTTAAATCGGCATAGTGTGACGGGCCCTTTAGTAGCTGATTTTTCGATTATTAAAGGTGGTGGTGTATGGGCGAGATAAACGTGGAATAATAACCGCCAACCTGCACATAATTATCTTGCAAAATGCAATGGCACTAAAATAATTTATAACAATGGTATATAGGATTTTGTGGATAGTATACACCGGACCTGTGACGTCATAGTAGTGCAAGTCCACCATCCAGTCCAGAATGAGGACACTCCTGTGACGTCACAATGACGTCACAGGTCCGAAAGGTCTTAATATTGACAAAGATATGGGTCTTAAAATCACCAAACGAATGTCGCGAACATCTTAAAATCTAACAAAATATCCGGGTTATACATGAGAGAGAGGGGGGGCCCAGAAAAAATTACAAAAACCTCCCTTTAACAACTGATTCCCTGATACTAAATGGAAAGGTATGAAACTATGTCTCAGTGTCAGCTAACGGTGTATAAGTAAATGTATATACTAATTCTGACACGTAAAGTATTCTATCTTCACTCTAGGTTGCGATACCAGAGCAAAAAATCCTCCAAAACTTTGCCGGAAATTTGTTTTACCATCAACAGTTACCGATAAAAGCGCCTGTGTGAAACCGACTTTTGTCAACATTTCTATACTCCATTCATTATATGTAGGCCAGAAATCCTGAATTTTCACCTCTGTGACTAGAAAAGGGCTCGAGTAAATGGGCTGTAAATGTTCACAACTATTTCCTGGCTGACTCTTCCCGAATGGTACACAAATGAGTTGGATTACCCTAGTGGTTGATGAGATATAGAGGTTAGGAGTTACGGTTTCTGGCTTACATAGGCGCTCATGTGATATCAACTTTACTCAACATCTTTATCATCCATTCACTATAGTTAGGCCAGAAATCTTAAGGGGAGATGGGTCGTATTTCTGGTCTTCCTCATGGTTTGTCTCATTAGTTTTCAGATTTTATGAAGTTTGGCCCATTGGTTTAGCGATTATTAAGACTTTTCACCCCATTCCTTTGTCAATATTAAGACTTTTCGTATAATAAAGGTGTCAAATTTGTCCTGGCAAGCGATAGCAAGCCTGTAATTTAAGGGAAACGGGCCTTTGGCGGGGACATTTTTCTATCGAATAATGTACACATTTATCTTGAAGGAGGGTCTTGGAGGGTATTTATTCAGCTTTGATGGAGGTCTAGGGAGGAAACTAAAAGAATGATAAAACAATACATATATGAGGAAATATATACTCCCATCCCCCCTAAATTTCAATCTCTTGCAATTCAGGAAAGGCTGAAACAAACAGGCTATATTTATCCACTCACATTTACTGGTTGACTTTTTCCCAATGGTAGAAATAACAACATCATTACTGAAGTCCTTTTCGAGTCATGAGAGGTTTATCCCTTCTGTACCGGCGACGTCTTTTCAATTTTATTCTAGCCATATTTAGACTATTTTGTACAGTTTAAGAACGATCTGTAGTATTAAAAAGGGTTAGGTGAGATAGTACGAAGCCTGTTTATTGCTGCTGGAGGCCATTTTTAAACAGAACATAATCGTCTAATGGTAACCAGGATATATCTAAAATTACGTAGCTGGTACAGAAAGGATTAATGTCGGGATTTCTGTCCTACCTATAATGAACACGGTATAGTCCCTTTTAGCTTTTATTAACATACACTTCACATTTTTCCTAGCCTCCGACAAGAAGGATTTCATAGCCACCGTCAAAAGGGGCCGTATTAATGAAGGTGAATTATGTATGGTGTATGTGAGGCTCCGTTCTATAGACAGTGCTTTTTTATAGGACCAGTGACAATAATCGGGTCCTGTTGAAAGGGGCCATATTAACCCCTTCAGGATCATGATGCTTTTTTGTAGTTTCTTCTATCATTAGACGATATTTTTCCTTCGAAAGCGAGGAAAGGAGGAATCGGCCCTCGGCCGGGACATTTTTCTACGGAAAATTGGACAAATTTATCTCGAACGGGGGACAAGAGGGTGTTTTTCTAAGCTTGATGGAGGTCTAGCGAGGAAACTAGAAGAAAAATATATATGTATATAAATAAACCAAAAAATATACCCGATCCTGTAAGCTTTTGACACACGCAGATCCTTCTTTATTAAAATTGTCTAGTAATAGCCCAAATATACTGTCAAACACGTAATAATCCTGAAAGGAATTATGAAGGTGAATTATGATGTATGGTGTATGGGAGGCTCCGTTCTATAGACAGAGTGATAGTATTCGTGTCATGTTAAGTGGGGTCACCGGCTATTTTTATCTTTCTCCCTCTCTCTCTCTGGGGTGTATCTATTTGGCCCCATTCAGCCTACTGTTTTAAGACGTTTACCCCCATCCAGGTGTCAATATTTTCCTGGCGAGCGGTAACAAGCCAGCATATATATATATTTGTTTTGACAGCAAAGCTAAATTTGTACAAAAGTTTCTCCGGCAAAGCCGGATTTCTCCATACAATGCTGGTTCGCTATCGCTCGCCAGGAAGAAATCGACACCAGGATGGGGATAAACGTCTTAAAACAGTTGGCTGAATGGAGCCGAATGGATACAAGTCAGAGAAATTGAGAAAAGGAGAGAAAGATACAAAATACCAGGTGACCCCCCTTAATCCTATTCGAGGCAAGGCCCTGGTTCGTATTAACCCCTTGAGGAACATGACGCTTGTTTGTAGTTTCTTCTATTATTAGACGATTTTTTCTGTCGATTTTTTCCTGGGGAGCGAAAGCGTGTCTGTAATTTTAGGAGGAATCGGCCTTTGGCCGGGATTTTTTTCTACCGAAAAATATAAAACAAAATCTCGAAGGGGGGGGGGGGGAGTCTAGGGGTGTTTTTCTAAGCTTGGTGGAGGTCTAGCGAGGAAACTAAAATATATATATTCAGTATGTACATAAATAATCCACAAAATAAACTCGACCCCCCTTCAGCTTTTGACTAACGCAGATCCCTCCTTTATTTATGAAAATCGTCTAGTAACATCAAGAATAAACAGTCAAAAGCGTCAAAAATCTCAAGGTTATAATGAAGGTGAATATTATTATATATGGTGTATGTGAGGCTCCGTTCTATAGACAGTGTTGTGATATAGGACATAAGTGATAATAATCGGGTCCTTTTAAATGGGGCCATATTAGGCCTAAGGGGGGGGATTGATTTTTTTTTTTTTTTCGTCATGTTAAGTCCCATTAGTGTTGAGACTTTAAGACATTCGTTCCATTATTTGGACGATTTTAAGACCTTTCACCTAATTTATATGTCAATATTACAACCTTTTGTGCCATTCAGGTGTCAATGTTTTTCCTGGCTATCGATAGCGAGCCTGTCATTCCTCTAACGAGGAAACTTCATATATATATATAATTATATATATATATATATATATATATATATATATATATATATATATATATATATATATATAACCATAAATGGACCAAAAAATAAACCCTATCACCATAAGCTTTTGACTAACGCAGATCCCTCCTTTTTAATTAAATTAAATCGTCTAGTAATACCCAGAGAAATACTATCAAACACGTTATAATCCGTAAGGTGATAATGAAGGTGAATTATTATGTATGGTGTATGTGAGGCCTTGTTCTATAGACAGTGCTGTGTTATAGGACCACAGTGATAATACGGGTGCACACAAAAATGTATATACCCAAACAATCCTTGGAATTAATCTATTCGTGTAAACGCCTTTGATCTTAATCTTTCAATACCAGTCAGAACTTCCAACTTTTACTTATTTCGAAGATATTGGTTAACAGCTACACAAAACTTATAATAGTAATCTTTGATAATAAAATACAGTACTAGACAATGAGAAGTTGTGTTGCTTACAATAACTCTACATGAGCACTCGGGACAGCGCGTACCTCAGCCTACGCTGGCGGAGGCATACACTCTACCGGTCGCCTTGAAAATGGAATCACTTATTTCTTGGTGCATATCCTATCTGGCCAATACATGTCGTGGAAAACGGTTCAAAACTTTAGAAACCGCCTACGCTTGTGGAGGTATACGCTCTACCGATCACCTTGTAAATTGAAGTACAGCTTACTTGGTTCACATCGTATCTGCTCATCAATTTCACTGAAATAGGTTTATAACTTATTGAGACAAACGGACAAGGAAACGGAGGCAAAAACATAAGCTCCTCCAACTTTGCTGGCCCAGGTAATTAATGAACAGGTTTGCTTGACATGGTATTATATTGGCAAATACAAGTGAGAACTAGAGGGGCAATCGGAAGAGCGCATACCTCAGCCTACGCTGGCAGATTGACTTCTTCCTTGCTGCATATCCTATTTGGCTACCAAATTTACTGAAAATCGATTCATAAATTTGAGAGCCGTATATCGGTACCCTGGCAGAGGTATGCGCTCTATTGATCATCTCCAAAATTGATTCATTTCTTATTTGGCGAATATCCTATCTGCCCATCAACTTTTTGAGATATTTTATGTATAGTCAAACGGTCAATCGGCAAAACAAACAAACAAGCGGAGACAAAAACATAACCTCCTTCAACTTCGTTGGCGAAGGTTATTACTAGGTAATTTTCACAGATAATCATGGCAAATTAAGCCTTAAAGTACATTAGCAATCGGAAACTAACCCTGGGACCTGTTTATATTGTTGGAGTCGTCAGGATAACTTTATTGTAGTAATTTGTTAAATAGTAAATTAAATATACCATATAGTGTATTTTTAATCTCACAAACGTATAATAAGGAATCATCAAAGGTAGATTATAGAACTTAGCCTTGTGTATAATATTATTGTTTGAGTGCTAATATTGCGGTAGATGAGTGTTCGAGTGGGCCTAATTTGAGGGGAATAAGTCCTTTTATATTGCATAAGTGTTTTGTTTATGTTCTTAATTTGTTCTCAGTTTAAAAATGTATTATTACTCTAATGTGTTTTAGCGTGTTTCCTCTAACGCATAATTTAGTTCTGATAATATTGTTTTTCCTGCAAGCAGTAGTGAATATTATTTAAAAGGAACTGGCGATTTGTGACGAAGAAATAATTTATATTGAATATTAAACCATTTTCTTTTAAGGGGATAGTGTAGGACTATACTTTTTAGTATATGTATATTTATATATATTATTGTTTTAGCTTCCTCCCTAGACCTCCATCAAGCTTAAGAATACATCCTCAAGATCCCCGTTCTAGATATATTTGTACAATTTTCGATAGAAATATTACAGGCTTGCTATCGATCGCCAGTAAAAACTCGACACCTACATGGCACAAGAGGTCTTAATATTGAAAAATAAATGAGGCAAAAGGTCTTAAAATCGACAAACTAATGGGCCGAACGCCTCAAAATCTGAAAACTAATGGGACTGCAGCACCGGGGTGTCACAAGTTTCTCGATAGGAGTACAAAGGAGTACAAAGGAAATCAAGCAACAACAGATCTAGTGACCCTTCTAGACTGCTTGTCCTCCAAAACACTGAGGATCAAGTGTCCAAACAGTGGTTTAGAGTGGGTAAGGGAACATTGGAAAGGGAACTACTGCCCTGGAACTAATGTCCGTGGCAGGACTAGCAAGTTAGTAGGGGACAGATGGGTTAGTAACTGAGGGGAGGATAAAATAAAGTTATTCATTTACAAACGCAGTCAGTCGCGGGTTTGATGCGAGATATATGTCTAGGAGTTTAAATGAATCAACGGTGCTGCAGTCTATAACGTCTCGGGGAAGCCCATTCCACAAGTTGACAACTTGATTGAAGAAGAAATTCTGAGATTCGTGTGAGTTAAAAGATTTACCAATAATTTTGCAACCGTTTCCCCGCGTGTACTTAGATTGGTCGATAGTGAAGTACTTACTACAGTTCATATTGTCGATGCCTTTGATGATTTTGAACACTTGAATTAAGTCACCTCTTAATCTGCGCTGGGTTAAAGGAAATAGATTTAATTCTCTAAGACGCTCTTCGAATGGTTTGTTCTTTAGGCTAGGTATAATTTTGGTAACTCTACATTAAACTCGTTCTAGCTTGTTTATGTCTTTTTGGTAATAAGGGCACCAGCATTGAACGCAGTATTCCAGAAGAGGGCGGACTAAGGAATTGTAAAGTGTGACGCTCACCGCTTCCCCAGAACCGCATGGCTTACTCGCTAGGACTCGCCAGGGCAGAGAATATAGCTACAGTCTACCTATCATTGTGTACTTTCCTTCTCGAGAAAGCTTGTGTTGCAGACAGTTCAGAACTGTTCTTTATTTTCGTCTGTCACAATCCTTTCTATTTTATTTAGTCAATTGAAAGTATTGTGTTAAGTAGTTGAATGATGGGAAGGCGAGCGGGAGAGAGAGAGAGAGACCAGGTGGTGTGACTTGGTAGGGAGGGCGGCGCGTGGCTGGCCCCCTTACATAGGCCTTGTGGTATTCGTTGCCTCCTGCCTAACACTGCCTACTACGTGGCTGCTTACTGGGCGACTGTCGCGCGCCCTCGTGCCATTCTTGCGAACTGGGAATCCAGCCAGGAGGTCCCTGGGAATATCCTTGTCAGATCCTCTCCCAGACAGCATACTCTAAGCATCCCATGAACTGTTCCACACTCTTGTGTTAGAATCTATCTCTCCTACTGCCTCTATCATTTCCACTACTTCCTCACCTTTTATTAATATCAATCCCCCTCTGGTTCTCTGCAGCCACACCTTGAATTGGTGGCCAGACTGTATTATATGCTGGATCTCACATTTCTTATGTACTAGGTTAAGGTTGAAGATAGTCATTGTCTTTTTGGGAGATTGTATTGCTCAGACTGTCTCCATCAATCACTAATGTTTCTACAGGGTTAAATAATGCTAGACTAGGGATCAGGTACCTTGCTGTTGGTGTTTTCACTGTGTGTAGGCTACTTTTGAGCTACACGACACTACGGATTCTGTGGGTTACCTGGGTGGATCTTTTGTCTGTGTACCTTGGAGTTTAGACTGTGTAGTGCGTGAGGGCTGCTTGCCTAATCCACCCAACACTGTTCTAACTCTATTTGCTTTTACTTTTGAGGGTCGCCAGGAGGATTCTCGATACTTGTGACCGAGAATCCTCAAGAGAGCACCCCTTCATATTAACGTAATCAGGCCGCACAGACCCAAGGTCCACACTAGGCTAGGAGCTGCCTTGCTCCACCAGAATTCTGTACCTTTGCGCATCCCAGCTAGACTTTGTTAACCCGGGTAGACATTAGCTGGATTAGATCATATACTCTTTTAATGCATACCCATTATTTTTACACAAGCATTTTGAGGTCTAGGTTGCTGTAGAGAGACACAACCAGCATAGACCGGTTTTGTTAATAGGAGTACTACTTTTTCGTGGCGAGCATTATTACTGTTGCACCGCTTATAATATTCTTGAATCCAATAACATTATATGTCCAGCCTTTTTGTGTATTTAGCCTACACGTGCATTGTCCTGCCTCCTGCTATTTTGTGGTTCCATTTCCGATACGTTCTTCTTAGTAGCATCCGACATTATTCAGAAGATTCCTTGTTCGGTGCTTGAGGACTTTACAACACTTTCTTTCATAAAGGAGTGACAGATATTATTGATTAAAGTAACGTTAAGTAAACCTTCTTCTTGTTTGCATTAGATCACTCATGTGATTTAATTAAGTTAACTATCTTTTCCTTGTGCACCATAACTAAGCAACCATTATGTTATAGGTAATAGGCTGTTTCAGAGAACATCAGCCTATAGTAGAAGCACATAGATACTGAGAGTTAAGATACCCCGCTATCGCAGATATAACTCTGGAGGGTATATGTGTTCTTTGTTCGACGGGATTATATATCAGGGGTTGGATCTAGCGTTTCCGTTGTTGCATTTATGCCAGTCTAGTCCAATTAATAAGAGCCACTGATTTATACGAGACCCGATCGTAACAAATGGCGACCTAGCTCAGGATTTGGTGAACTGACATATAATTGCAGGTTATTGTGCAGATTTTTCTCACAGTTTAGGCAGTGAACATTTGTTGATTTTGTGGAATTTTTTTTTGAGGACATGCAAGAATTATTTTTTTAGCAAAGTAATATAACACTTAAGCTGTCTCCGAGAATTTGTTATTGTGAATATTGTGGTATAAGAGTTTGGGGTACTTCTTTTTTGTGTATCGAAGTGAAAAATCTTCAGTGAGCATCATGTCTTATAGCGGATCAGTGCAGGATGAAGACACAGTACGTGATGTAGAAGCTGAGGAGCAGCAGCATGGGCAGGTTGTTAACTTGGTGAACAGTGAGGAGGATGCAAGGATTTTTTTACAATGGCCTGTTACTTCCGACCGGTTGGTGGGTATGAATCGGTACGGTCTCCAGTGCTTAGCCGCAGCTATCGGTCATGTATGTACTAGTGGCATGACCAAGGATGACCTGATGACGTGTGTGCTGGGTGGGGTGACTGGCATACGAGGTAGGGTGAGTGCTCAGAGCCCTTTGGCCGAGCTTCCCCTTCACTCGACTCCCAATCCTCCTATTGGAGTACCGACCCTGAGCGCGCTTCCGCAGGTGGGTAGTGACTGGCAGGGTGGTTTGCCCCTGGGGGGATCACCGGGTATTTCTAACATCATTGCATATCCTCTTCCTCCTCAAGGTTTGACCCCGGAGATGCTCTTTCAGCTCGAGATGGCAAAACATCAGAGTCAACAGCAGACAGAGCTAGCTAAGATAGAAGAGAGAAAAGAGCTATCTAAGATAGAAGAGAGAAAGGAGCTAGCTAAGATAGAAGAGAGAAAGGAGCTAGCTAAGATAGAAGAGAGAAAAGAGCTGGCTAGGATGCAGCAACAGACGAGGGAAGCTGAGCTTAGGACTGAACTAGAATCTACAATATACTGTGCCGACATGGATTTAGAGAAGTCTCGTGTTGAGACGACGGGACAGCGACTCGGTACTGGAAACCGTGCGCATGATCAGTCTCTGTCGCACTTTCTCAAACTGGTCCCTGTATTTGATGAGTCTGGTATCACAGAGTTTTTCAATAGATTTGAGAAGAAGTGCCGGGAGCATCAGTGGCCTGAAGTTAAGTGGGCGGCCCTTGTGTCCTCTAGATTCGTAGGTAAGGGGCTCAAAGCTTATGATGCACTGCCTTTGGAGTCCTGCGTTGTTTATGAGGAGCTCAAGGAGGCTGTCCTGTGGGCATACGAGCTACAACCCGAGACATATAGGTTAAAGTTCCGGGGTGTGACTAAGGGGCGAGACAGTACCTTCTTGGAGCACGCCCCGGACCTGTCCGACGCTATGGGAAACTGGCTCAGATCAGAGAAGACAACTACGTTTGATGAGATGAAACAGTTGATGCTTCTAGAGCAGTTTTATAAGTGTACGGGCGGCGACTTGACTTTAAACCTTAAAGAGAAGAACCCAAGAACTCTCGTAGAAGCAGCAGAGATGGCTGATCGTCGTTTGTCACTAATTCGGGGGTGCGGCTCTGCACAGAGAAACGATGTAAGCGTTAAGGAGCGTTAACCTCCCCCTCCCCGGAATATGGACACACATAAATTTAAAACCAATGACACCAAGACTGATCACAAACCTAGCACCGCCCCGTTGAAGAAGGGTCAGGGGACTTTTACACCTCAGTATAAGTCCAAGGGGAAATTTGAGTGTTATCACTGTCACAAAGAGGGGCACATGGCAAAAGCTTGTCCAAGCAGACCTCCCTCGGCAGCTGTGTCATTGGCTCGCAGCATTGGGGTGTTCCAGAAGTCTTCTGTGTTTGCTGGAGGCATAAGATCAGAGGATGGAGCACCGCCAGTGAAGAAGGATCCGGAAGGCTCGAACCCTGTCCGCGATGCCTTTTGCGACCATAGAGGGCATGGCTGCGTGAAGTGGGGGGGCAAGATGCACGGGGTACAGCTTTTGCGTGACACAGGTGCCTCTCAGACACTCTTGAAGAATTTCACTGGTAGACCCATAAACGCGGCGCGGCAAGTTGTGGTGCAGGGAGTTAATGCAACTAGGTCATACCCGCTTGTTAGAATGGAGCTTGAAGTTGACAGTGTGACTCGCGAACTGGATGTGGGAATCGTGGACAAATTGCCTGTTGGGGGCGTCGACCTTCTTCTCGGCAATGACTTTGCGGTGCCTGCTTCTAAGGTTTCACCCTTAGTCGTTGCCGAGGAGCCGGCCGACGTGAGTAGGGAGGAACAGGAGTGGGTTGAGAAGTGTCAGGTGCAACCAATGGCGTGTGTTGTAACCAGATCTCTCGCATCCAAGGAGTCACAGCCTAACCAACAGTCTTCAAATAAGCAGAGGAATGGTCACGAGAAGGTGCTGAAAGCTGATACGGTGGAGAGTCTAGTACCAGCAGCGCTTCTCGGGGACTCAGTATTAGCACCGTTATTAGAGTCTGGAGAAGCCCCACCACCTGTCACTGAGAGTGTAGAGGCAGGGCTTAAAGAGACTCAGAGGCAGCAACGGTATACACGGAGAGAGCAACGGGATGCAAAGTTCGATGTTGGGGGAGGGCATGAGTTGTTTCGCAAACACTTAGACAGGCTAGCTCCCTCAGATATTCGCAAATCGCAGCTAGAAGACCCGGAGGTTCTAAAGTGTAGTGACGGTGCTGTCGAACTTGAGAGTAGAGAACGAATGTTGCGTGGACTGGAGTTGGCTGGCCGCAATCTGGTAGGCTCTCAGGCCCTCATGAAGGACAGGTACGACCACAAGGTGAAACTCAGGGAGTTTAACGTGGGTCAGGAGGTGTTGATACTACTCCCTCTTGTAGGTCACCCCTTATCCGCAAAGTACGCTGGTCCTTATAGGGTAGCAGAGAAGCTCTCGGACTTAGATTACCTGGTGGCCACTCCAGACAGGTGTAAGAGGAATCAGTTATGTCATGTCAACCTGATGAAGGCGTATGTGAGGCGCCCACCTGAGCCTCTCACTGTCCCCGTGATGACTTTCAGCAGTCAAGGTGGAGAAGGAGAACGGGACAGTCATGCGCAGGTGGATGACAACTGGGATTATCATGTTTCTGCAGATCAGTGGGCGGGAAACACGAGACAGGCGGCTCATGAGGCTTTGCAACACCTACCTGAGCAACAGCGTGTGGCTGTCAAGCGCCTATTCTGTTTATACCCTACTGTATTTGCGGAACACCCAGGCCTCACTACTCATGAGGTGCACGACGTTGACGTCGGAGACCACCCACCCTTCAAATCAGTGCCCTATAGGGTGCCCCCTATTATACTTCCGGCCCTCCGGGCGGAGTTGGAGTATATGTTGCAACAGGGACTGATCGAGAAGGGGGCGGTAAAGTGGACATCTCCCGTAACGCTGCAACCTAAGCCGGATGGCAAGGTGCGCTTCTGTGTTGATTACCGCAGGCTAAACGGCTTGACTCCCACCAACCCATATCCTCTTCCCCGGGTCGATGACTGTGTAGACAAGATTGGCAGGGCCAAGTTCTTGACCAAGGTGGACCTGGTAAAAGGTTACTGGCAGGTGCCTTTGTCTGAACGGGCGAAAGAGGTGTGTGGTTTTGTGGTGGATGGTGCTACATATCGTTGTAATGTCATGCCGTACGGTCTAAAGAACGCACCAGCGACCTTCCAAAGCTTGATGAACAAGTTGGTGGCTGACATTCCGAACTGTACCGTGTACCTGGACGACGTCATTATCTACGATGACGATTTCAAGAGCCACTGTGAACATGTAGAATCCCTATTTAAGAAATTAAACGAGGCAAACTTGGTGGTCAACCTGGGAAAGTGTGATTTTGTGCAGGCTACCGTGCAGTATCTAGGATTCATGGTGGGTTTCGGCCAGGTGTGCTCCCCACAGAACAAGATATTGGCTATTAACCACTTCCCCAGGCCGTCCACCAAGAAGCAGATCATGAGGTTTTTGTGCATGATTGGTTACTACCGCCGCTTTATGAAGGGCTATTCTACTGTGCTGGCTCCTCTGACGGACCTATTGGCCAAAGATAGAAAGTTTAAGTGGGCGCCTGAGTGTGAGAGGGCTTTTTTGCTAGTAAAACACCTGTTGTGTACTCACCCAATCCTCAGGGCCCCGGACTTTAGCCGACCATTCCAGCTGGCAACTGATGCCAGTGGTGTGGTGGCTGTTGCCGTTCTGATGCAATCAGACGAAGATGGGCTGGAGCACCCAGTCAGTTTCTTCTCAAAAAAGTTCAACTCGGCGCAGAAGAACTATTCAGTAGTTGAGAAGGAACTGCTGGCGATTGTGCTAGCACTCAGGCACTTTGAGGTGTATGTTCCAGCCTATGGACCAGTTGTGGTGATCTACACCAACCATCACCCCCTCAAGTTCCTGAATCAATTCCATAACCGGAATATGAGGCTGACCAGGTGGTCATTAGTGTTGCAGGAATACAACCTAGACATACGCCATATTGCCGGTTCTGAGAATGTGATTGCAGATTGCTTATCGAGGGTGGAAGACCCGGGGTAGATCATCACAAGGGTAGCCTCCTACTTTGGTTTGATTAGTATGTTTACGTCTGGTGCTTGTTGGCTCACGTGTGTAGCCCAGCGTATTGGGTCGTAAAGTAGGAGTTGCTGTGTTGGTATAGATGAAAAAACTGGGCTTG
The DNA here is from genome assembly GCA_032716605.1 of Paralithodes platypus. Lineage (NCBI taxonomy): Eukaryota > Metazoa > Arthropoda > Malacostraca > Decapoda > Lithodidae > Paralithodes > Paralithodes platypus. The sequence continues at coordinate 12,571,910 of CM064544.1, read as the reverse complement.
CCCCTGTAGTGCAGCCGCCATAAACATATTAAAAATATAAAAATTCTATAAAAACTCTTTCTTTGATAGTTGAATTTTGTTTAAGTATGTAATAGCAGAAATTCTGAGTTGTACTCCTCTCAGAGGGCTGGGCTAGTGAAGCTCGCTCTTGTGAGCATAACTATGTAATTTAATCTATTCTGTTGGGAAGGGTTGTTAATTTTTATAATGTGTTATTTTGATGAGAACTGTGCATTACATTTCATTGTCGCTGGGTGGCTGGGAGTGGCGAATTTTGTATGGGTTCTGCGTGTCAGATTTAGAGCTCATAGTTGGAGCCTCTTAAAAATCTTGGGTGGGGTGTGACGCTCACCGCTTCCCCCAGAACCGCATGGCTTACTCGCTAGGACTCGCCAGGGCAGAGAATATAGCTACAGTCTACCTATCATTGTGTACTTTCCTTCTCGAGAAAGCTTGTGTTGCAGACAGTTCAGAACTGTTCTTTATTTTCGTCTGTCACAATCCTTTCTATTTTATTTAGTCAATTGAAAGTATTGTGTTAAGTAGTTGAATGATGGGAAGGCGAGTGGGAGAGAGAGAGAGAAACCAGGTGGTGTGACTTGGTAGGGAGGGCGGCGCGTGGCTGGCCCCCTTACATAGGCCTTGCGGGATTCGTTGCCTCCTCCCTAACACTGCCTACTACGTGGCTGCTTACTGGGCGACTGTCGCGCACCCTCGTGCCATTCTTGCGAACTGGGACTCCAGCCAGGAGGTCCCTGGGAATATCCTTGTCAGATTCTTCCCAGACAGCATACTCTAATCATCTCCCATGAACTGTTCCACACTCTTGTCTTATAATCTTTCTCTCCTACTGCCTCTATCATTTCCACTACTTCCTCACCTTTTATTAATATCAATCCCCCTCTGGTTCTCTGCATCCACACCTTGAATTGGTGGCCAGACTGTATTATATGCTGGATCTCACATTTCTTATGTACTAGGTTAAGGTTGAAGATAGTCATTGTCTTTTTGGGAGATTGTATTGCTCAGACTGTCTCCATCAATCACTAATGTTTCTACAGGGTTAAATAATGCTAGACTAGGGATCAGGTACCTTGCTGTTGGTGTTTTCACTGTGTGTAGGCTACTTTTGAGCTACACGACACTACGGATTCTGGGGGTTACCTGGGTGGATCTTTTGTCTGTGTACCTTGGAGTTTAGACTGTGTAGTGCGTGAGGGCTGCTTGCCTAATCCACCCAACACTGTTCTAACTCTATTTGCTTTTACTTTTGAGGGTCGCCAGGAGGATACTCGATACTTGTGATCGAGAATCCTCAAGAGAGCACCCCTTCATATTAACGTAATCAGGCCGCACAGACCCAAGGTCCACACTAGGCTAGGAGCTGCCTTGCTCCACCAGAATTCTGTACCTTTGCGCATCCCAGCTAGACTTTGTTAACCCGGGTAGACATTAGCTGGATTAGATCATATACTCTTTTATGCATACCCATTATTTTTACACAAGCATTTTGAGGTCTAGGTTGCTGTAGAGAGACACAACCAGCATAGACCGGTTGTGTTAATAGGAGTACTACTTTTTCGTGGCGAGCATTATTACTGTTGCACGGCTTATAATATTCTTGTGTCCAATAACATTATATGTCCAGCCTTTTTGTGTATTTAGCCTACACGTGCATTGTCCTGCCTCCTGCTATTTTGTGGTTCCATTTCCGATACGTTCTTCTTAGTAGCATCCGACATTATTCAGAAGATTCCTTGTTCGGTGCTTGAGGACTTTACAACACTTTCTTTCATAAAGGAGTGACAGATATTATTGATTAAAGTTACGTTAAGTAAACCTTCTTCTTGTTTGCATTAGATCACTCTTGTGATTTAATTTAGTTAACTATCTTTTCTTTGTGTACCATAACTAAGCAACCATATGTTATAGGTAATAGGCTGTTTCAGAGAACATCAGCCTATAGTAGAAGCACATAGATACTGAGAGTTAAGGTACCCCACTATCGCAGATATAACTCTGGAGGGTATATGTGTTCTTTGTTCGACGGGATTATATATCAGGGGTTGGATCTAGCGTTTCCGTTGTTGCATTTATGCCAGTCTAGTCCAATTAATAAGAGCCACTGATTTATACGAGACCCGATCGTAACAAAAGGGTCAGGATAACGTCTTTGGATTTATGCTCAAATGACCTGCCTATAAAGCCAATTAAACTCTGAACATTGTTGACTCGGTTTTAGGTTACTCGATATTGTTACTCCCAGATCGGTTTCTCTGTTTACATTCTTAAGCTGAGTGCCATTCATCAAATAGTTTGCTTTCTCATTTAGGTATCCGATATGTAGTACTTTACATTTATCCGCATTGAAACTCATTTGCCAAATTTGGGCCCAATGTGTCAATTTATCTAGATTGTGTTGCATATCGTCAACATGTTCTTTTGAGTGTACGCTATTTGCAATTTTTGTATCGTCATCAAATTTTGAGATTGTACAGGTGAGACCCTCATCTATGTCGTTGATGTAAATTAGAAAGATAATTGGTCCTAGTACCGATCCCTGGGGTATCCCGCTACTTACATTGGTCCATTTAGATGCCTTACCGTTTATGACTATTCTTTGCTTTCTGTCGCTGAGCCAATTTTCTATCCATATCAACACACCGTCTTGTATTCCATGCGCTTTTAGTTTTAGCAGTAAACGTTTGTGGGGAACTTTGTCAAAAGGCCTTTTGAAAATCAAGGTATATAATATCTACAGCTTTACTCTCATCGTAGAGGTTGAGGATATAGTGGAAGAAGTCTAAGAGGTTTGTTAAAAAGGAACGTTTTTTACGAAAGCCGTGTTGAGTATCTTTAAGTATGTTATTTTCCTCTAAGTGATTTACGAGTCTGTCTATTATGACCGTTTCTAGTATTTTACATACAACTGAGGTTAAGCTAATTGGACGATAGTTACTGGGTAGTGATTTGCCGCCTTTTATGAATATCCGTGTTACGTTGGCTATCTTCCACTGATCAGGCATAGTTCCAGACTGCAAGGATTTATTGAATAGTAATGTCAGTGGTTTGGAGAGCTCATCCTTAGCTTCCTTTAGAACTCTAGGCGAGATTGTATCAGGTCCAGGCGTTTTATTTACCTTGAGTTAATCTAAACAATTCAATACTTCTCTCTCTGTAACGGTGATATTGCTTAGAACATCTGAATTATCAATCTGAATCGGCGATGATGTAGGGATATCACTGAGGTCTTCTGTTGTAAAAACTGATGCAAAGAAGGTATTGAGGGCATTACTCATTTGTACTTCGTCTTTGGTGTACTCCATTTTCATCAACTAACAGTCCAACAGTTGAAGTAACTACTTTTTTCTTTCTGATATAACTATAGAATTCTTTCGAGTTTGTTTTACTTTGATTCGCAATATGTAACTCTAGGGCCTTTTTACTTTGCTTAATTAACTTTTTGGCTTTGCGTCGTAGCTCTACAAATTTCACCCGTTCTTCGTCATTTTGTGAGGATTTTAATCTATCATTAGCAAATTTTTTAGCAAGCAGGCAGTTTGAAATATCTTTATTCCACCATTTGGGCTTATTATTATGGCCTGGACACCGTATTTTCGATGGTATGCAGTCTTGCACTGCTTTTAGGTATGTGGTTTCGAATAACTTCCAAGATGTATTTATGTCGTTATTGTTAATTAAAAAGCTCCAGTCAGTTTCTTTAAACATAGCTCTAAGTTTATGAAAGTTTGCTTTCTTGAAATTAGGGACTTTTTCGATGCTACTATTTGGTTCGTTACTAGTAAAGTTTAAAGTGAAAGTTATCGTACGATGGTCGCTGTTACTGAATTCATCACCAACATTCAAATTCTCTATTAATTCTTCTTTTGTTGCAAGTACAATGTCAAGAACATTATTTCCACGGGTCGGTGTTCGAACAAATTGATAAAGCGAACTCTCTTGCAAGTTCGTATACAAGTCATGTCCGGAGTGTGAAGTAAGAGTATCACCCCACTTGGTCACAGGTAAATTAAAGTCGCCAAAAATTACGGTATCTTGTGAGTTACTTACTTCTGCAATTTGTTCGTAAATTTCACGGTCAGTTTGCACTGATTGAGCTGGAGGTCTGTATATTAACGCAAGTATTATATTTGTATCTTTATTATTCTTTTTTAGCACAAAAGATGTGTCGACGTTCACAATTTGAGGTTTTGACAAGAGGGTAGGGTTAAGACTTTCTTTGATATAAAGTAAAACGCCACCTCCATTTCGATTTATTCGGCTTTTCTCAAACATTACATAACCGGGAAGTGAATACTCTGCTAAAAAGTCTCTATCTTCTGTATTGAGCCAAGATTCTGTTATGCCAATCACATCATAATTTTCTGTAAACACTAGCTCCTCTAAATCTGAAAATTGATTGTGTATGCTACGAGCGTTTGCATAGAAAACCTTTAAATCTGTTATTTTAGAACTCACGGAACGCTCTTTAATATTATTGTTGTTTTTTGTCGGATCTACATGTATGTTCATGGCTGTCCTCGGTCCTCGCTGTCTTCGGTCCTTATCGCTGGTGGTCCTCGGTTGCCTCTGTTTTTTGCTTGGCGTTGGACGATTTATGTCACTGCTGCTTCTTCTCGGATGGCGTTTTTTGATCCATGGCTGCGGACTTCTTCGTGTAGGAGACGACCCATGCGTGCTGAACCCACAGGGTTTAGATGAGTGCCATCCTTGTGGAACAGAGTAGGCTGGTTATAGAAATTATCCCAGAGGTTGATGAATTCAACTTCTTCCTTCAGACACAAATATTTTAGTCGGCTATTTGTGCTGAAGGCCTTGTCGTAGAATTTGTCAGGTGCGTCGATCTTGGGGAGAATGCCTGAGATGATGATATTCCTTGACTTATTTTTGTAGTGCTGGATCATCTTGCGATATTTCTCCATCAACTCTTCGGATCTGGGGCGGTATTTATAAAGCACTTTTAGGCTTAAAAGTAGCTTTTAAAGATGGCGGCCACTTTTAAAAGATAAAAGTTGGGTAAAAAAACTTTTAGCGGCTAAAAGTAGCTTGCCCCGGCTATGTATTATATATATATATTCCTCGAAACCCGGGTGTTTTGGCCGAAAAACGTCTAGGCTAGGCTACTGTATATTTGTTAATCAGACTGCTTCCCGCATTCCCGCGCATCCCCAAGCGTAGCTGTGTTATTTACCTGTAGAATGGCATTAAGTAGAGCTCTCTAAGTCAACTGGTTGAGTTGTGATGATGATTTCATTGGAGATAACTTTATGGCCAAAACAGCCACTTTACACTACTTTTCGATACTTAATAACAACATACAGGCACACACGAACAAGCGACGCTCTCCTTCTTGTGGCCGGAGATGCGGGGCGTCGGTCCAGCCGGCTGTTGTTTACATGCGTCGGACCGACGCCTCGCACACGAAGCTCACAGGCTTTCAACCACTGGGCGTTCAAGAGCCCTTCCGGGTACCTGTTATATGCTTTTTTATGCGCGTTCAAGAGCCCTTCCGTGGTGAGAGGGTTAAACCCAGCGAAAACTAAAAGCCCTCCTGGGGACTTTTAGCGCTTAAAAGATACTTTTAGAGGACGATGAAGATGGTTGAATAACAAATCCGCCACCCCCTGCCCAGGAATTTTCATGTTAAAAAGACTAATTGGATTAATAGGCCTATAGCGACTCTGAGTTAATCAAAAGATACCATATAAACCACGAATGAACCTTAGAGGAACAAAGCTCCTAACCCCGAGATGAAAGTGTGTAGGCTATTACCCTACATTATTTGGCAACGGTCAAAATGTAACTGTATGAGTAACTCATGATTGTAGGTTAACTATATTATCAACTGCAGTATGTTAGGTCACTCTTGATTCTATCCATATACCACCCCGCAAATCATACTACTCAAAGGTGATCCACTGTGTGTTCTCCAACGAATAAGCTATATTAGAAAGTATCCTACCACCATATATATCAACCTACTTTTAAACATTTCGATTCATACTGTATATATGTCCCGACTACATTGTTTGCCGCGGTGGCGGTCTCTCTATTTTTAGATGCGTAAATCCTCGTCCTCCGCCCACAACCTCGACAGTTCCAGCGTCCTCGTTGACAAACGCCTATACTGTACTTGTTGGAAGAACACTAACAAATAGACCAAATTAAAGGAGTGTAGAAGGACTAAGATATAATATTCGATTGTCACAAGATAGGCCTATTTCATAACATCCGAGAACAAGTAGCCTATTTGCACCCTATTTTTTCTCAAATTACCGTAAACTGGGGTGATTTCGGACTGCGGTCATAATTCGGACTTTGACGATAATAAGTAATTAGCCATTGTTATTATATAATGGAAACGCTTTTACCATACAAGTCCGAAGTTTTCCACTTTTCAAGAATACTTCGGACATCATTTAGGATAAGGATAAGGATATTATGGGGGATAATATTTGGAGGCTTCCTGGATTACGGCGCACGGCGCATTATCACTACACATCACTTGACCTAGTTAAATTTCTACAATGTGTTTACAGTCAGGAGAAATTGTAAAAAATAAACTAGAAAAATGTCCGAAATTATCCCACTTTACGAATTGTGAAAATGCGAATTTGGCAACTATCTCAGATGCTGCCACACCGGAGTATGCAATTGTTTTGGTATGGTAAATATATTACCCTTTCAATTTAGCAATATATACCCGCAATAACAAAATATTGCATAATTACCCTAATGTTTTATAGTAATTAGTAAGCAATTAGAAGCCTATACTTACCTATTAAACGTTATTCATCAATTGTAATCTTGCTAGATGTAGCGAAATAGCGGTTGTGGCAGTTTTTTAACGTTTCCACTAAAAGCTACTTTTAAATGTTTTATGAAACACTTTTAAGGATTTTCTTTTAGTTAAAATTACTTTTAGGGAAATTTTTAAATTCTTTTATAAATACCGGCCCAGGTGCGCATGATGTCATTTGAACCAGTACAACCAGTATATAATGAACAATCATTAGGGGTGTACGGAGAGGCACAGGCCTCCACACGTGGATAATATGAAAACGTAAACGATTGAAACATTTTGTAATTGCATTATTTGTGTTACCATTAAGCGTTCAATAATTACAGTGCAAGACAACTTTGATTTAGTAACTGAACTGCGATCATGGCATTGGACTCGATCAGTTATGACGTCCATTTGCACCATAGATAATTTTCCAGCCCTCCATGCTTTTCTGCCTTCATGAGAGAGAGAGAGAGAGAGAGAGAGAGAGAGAGAGAGAATTTTTGTGGGGGGGAGCGCGGTTCTTTTTTTATCTGGTCGGGTAAAGTAGCTGACACAAAATCGGCGATAGTGTGACACTGTGAGCGTGTGTTGGCACCGTATTGCTACATACGACTTGCCTCTGCACTCTGGTATGCGCATGACAGGAGGGGTCCGGCGGTAGCCACCGGCGTGATGCCTGCATGCTGACGTCAGTCGTTGGCCTATTTTTTATGACATTGCCGCATGAGGACGCTCAATCCCGTCGACTATGCGTCTGACGCTGGTGCAGTGCATACACATCGCTGTCTGCCCACCGTGTGTGGTATGCATCCAGATAATCTTCACTCGTTAAACCGTGATGCGTCGGAAATTAACCCTTACGCGCACCAGGACGCGATTGCTTCCTTAAGCAAGTGTCACACTATGCCGAATTAAGTGCCGACGCTCCACGACTTAAGGATCGTAACGAGGTCTTTGCCTACATCGCCGCGCGACGTGGGTGGGCGCCAACTCAAAAGAGACGTCGGGAGAGGTCGTCAGGGGCCTCAGGAAAAGTTCGACACGCACAACTCTCATGAGCTGAGTCGGCGGCTAGTAAATGGACGGGAAGGGGACGGTAGGCGGGAGGCGTCGGGCGGCGTCCAGTAGGCGTCAGACGGTACAAGGGCGCCGGCCTGTCTGCGTCAGACGCCGCTATAAGGTAGGTTACCGTCAGACAGCGACCCGGTAACGCCCAGGCGGCGTCATAGGGGGAGGGCATAACGTGAGTCCGCGATCTGGCAACGTCGCACGGGACATCGTCGATAGAGGGTCTTGGGGATGTTTTTTTTAAGCTTGATGGAGGTCTAGTGAGGAAACTAAAAAATAAATGAATATATAAATAAATAGACCCCCAATTATCACCACTGTCCCCTTAATCCGATCCCATCAACGAGTGACTATCTATAAACCCTTTCAATAGTGGTGACGTCTGTTTTGCCTTAGTTCTGCCCTACTTAGACAATTTTATGCAGCTTAAGAATGGTCTGTGGGAGTTAAGAGAGATATATAAGGGGAATTGCGGTATTGTGATTGCTACAGGCTCTTTGTAAGCATAATACAACAACCTAATAGTTGCCAGACTATAACGAGAAAGGCGTCACCGGTACTGAAAGGCTTAACAATAGATGGCCTTGTTTTACCAATTACTCAAAACAAAAATTAATTAACCCTCCAGCCCCGGCTATGTATTATATATATATTCCTCGAAACCCGGGTGTTTTGGCCGAAAAACGTCTAGGCTAGGCTACCGTATATGTGTTAACCTGACTGCTTCCCGCATTCCCGCGCATCCCCAAGCGTAGCTGTGTTATTTACCTGTAGAATGGCATTAAGTAGAGTTCTCTAAGTCAACTGGTTGAGTTGTGATGATGATTTCATTGGAGATAACTTTATGGCCAAAACAGCCACTTTACACTACTTTTCGATACTTAACAACAACATACAGGCACACACGAACAAGCGACGCTCTCCTTCTTGTGGCCGGAGATACGGGGCGTCGGTCCAGCCGGCTGTTGTTTACATGCGTCGGACCAACGCCTCGCACACGAAGCTCACAGGCTTTCAACCACTGGGCGTTCAAGAGCCCTTCCGGGTACCTGTTATATGCTTTTTTATGCGCGTTCAAGAGCCCTTCCATGGTGAGAGGGTTAAGGGGGGGGGGGGGGGGGAAGATGGGCATATTTATTTGCTAATTTATGGATCTTTTTATTATGTTTTTAGTTTCCTCCCTAGACCTCAAGCTTAATTCCCCCCCCCCCCTCCCCCCCCCACACACACAGACAAACGTCGCCTCCGACGGACCGGTTTGCCTCGGTCGGGGTCAAGTGTGACAGGGTGGCTGTGCATCGCCGCCGTAGTATCTATAGGCACCGCCCTACCTCCTATAGGCGCCGCTCTTCAGGAGCATTGTCGCCAACCAGTTTGCAAGCTATGGCGCATGACGCTGCCCCGGCGGCATCATTTATCTCCCTTAGGTCTTGCATGGTTGCCGCTCGACCCCTTCCAGTTGCCGTTAGGCGGCGTGCCCGTCCATAGTGCCCGCCGTGGGCGTCCCGTCCCTCGATCACCCACGTTACTCGGCAGTGGTCTCTCCCTTATATCGCCACTCCTTAAGTCGTGGAGCGTCGGCACTTAATTCGGCATAGTGTGACACTTGCTTTACAACGATACTTTAAAACTTTTGTGACCATCAGAGTGACCCTCTGCAGTTGTCTTTGAGCGAGTTGTGGGCAAAAAAACGAATTTTGGAGAGGCCATTTTGAGGTTAAGATAATTATATTTCTGAATACTAAACGGCAACCCTGGGACCTGAAAGGGTTAAGTCTTCATAGTGTAACAGGCCCTTTAGACGTGCAGCAGTTTTGTTGTTACGACTCCGCTCAACCTCTCCAACATTGACGTACAGCCGGGCCCCGACTTTGTGAAACTTGTGACATAAGGCCCAGAAGTTGATTCCCTCACCTACCCCAGTCTATCATTCCAGGATCATAACATACACAACATTATTCAGGGGAGATGGGCTGGGGGTTTTCTGGCACCCCTTCTCCCTCGTGTTTAGCCCCATTGGTTATTTTTAGATTTTAAGAAGTTCGGCCCATTAGTTTGGCGATTTTAAGACTTTTGGCCTCATTTCGTTGTAAATATTCGACCTTTCGTCCCATTTAGGTGTCGATGTTTTCCTGGCGAGCGATAGCGAGCCTGTAATTTTTGGAAGTTTGGCCGGGAACTAAACTGATGGTAAAAGAATTTAGGTAACCGAAATATTTTAAATGTTGACCCCATAAGCTACCAGACCAGTGTTGAGGATAAATGTTGAGAGGAAAAAAAGAGCTCCTGTGATACCGGCTTTATTCAGGGGAGTTATTTCTTTTACGTATGATCTGGACTAGTTTTCTTGTGTTCTTTTCTGTGACTTGTGTATTCTCGAACTTATATTCACTTCTATCGTGTGTGTGTATCAGGAGAGTATGCATGTCCATGTGTTTGTTTGTGTGTGTAACTTACAAATTTAACCAGTACAGTACCGGTGACGTCCTTTTTAGCATATACTGACAACTATTAGGCGATTTTACTCAGCTTAGGAAGGACGTTTACCCATAAAATGCTACAGTTTATCTCAATTAATCCTTTTAACTACCATAGATCTTTCCTAAGCTTCATAAAATCGTCTAACTATAGCTAGAATATAAATTAGAAATACGTCGCCGATACAGAAGGCGTTAAGTTAATCATACATCGCTGTACAATGAGTCGACCTAGCATAAGTCTGTGTATATGGAATGTGTATACGTTTAGTTTTTGGTTGCAATAATTGACTACTTGTACGGTCGCGCTAATAAGTCATGTCTCAGCTGTCATGATGTTTGACTCGCTCTGTGCTGTAATAATGTCTGCTAGATGTTGAATAGGGTGGGTAAGTGTAGGAATAGGTTTGCATATCACCCTCAAAATTAGTAAATTAAGTTTAGATATTGCTGAAATCAATTATGGACCAAAATATACCTGGTATCGAGACATCACTTATTAGGCCGAATGTACGTACAAAATCATGTGGTAAAATAGTACATATGAATCAATATACCCATAAAGTCTTACTTTGAAGGATTAACCATTTCAGGATTTTAGGACGCAATACTTTTCCAATATCTGGATAATATTAGACAATATTATCCAGACTAGGAGGGGTATATGGAAGTCAGAGGGTTGATTAGGCCAGTATTTACCCTTTTACCTCCCACACATCCTTCCTAAGCTGCATACAATTGTAAAATGATACCCATGATAAACTGCTAAAGCGTCAAAATCCTGCATACATACTACATACACACACACACACACACACACACATTTTATAAATATAAATATATTTAAAAAAACAATGATATATATATATATATATGTTTATAATCTCTCAGTGGGGTTCGAACCGCCGACCGTCAGGACGATAGCCGACGCTTTAATCAACTACACCACGGCGCCTAGTTGATTAAAGCGTCGGCTATCGTCCTGACGGTCGGCGGTTCGAACCCCACTGAGAGATTAGAAACATTTAGTGGCTCACGTGTATTTGTGATATATACTCAATATATATATATATATATATATATATAAATCAATTTCGGCCCGAGTTGCGTCGGGACACTCAGAAATTCTTGTATGGTATTCTGGAACATGGATCCTATGACTAGGTATGAATTGAAATATATTCGCCTAGTGGGTTTCCCTTCTCCTTAACATAAATAGGATAGAGGGTTGAGTGTCTTTTAGACTGCCGTGGTGTAGTTGATTAAAGCGTCGGCTATCGTCCTGACGGTCGGCGGGTCGAACCCCACTGAGAGATTAGACACATTTAGTGGCTCACGTGTATTTGTGATGTATACAGTATAGGCCTATATATATGCAGTATACCTGTATATATTATCTGGGTTGGGTCCTTTATAAATTCCAATTAGAGTGCGCGAGTGTACACAAGAGGCTGTGAGGTTTGCCAGTCTAATAATGCACATGCTATGATTAAGGGCAGGATTATGTTTTCGGGCCCCACTTATGATTATGTTTAGCCCCATTAGTTTCGAGGTTTAAGATGTTCGCCCCATTAGCTTGGCGATTTTTAGGACTTTTCGTGACGGATATTTTCTGGCGAGCGGAAGCAAGCCTGCAAGTTAGCCTAAAACAGCTTGTTATATTTCGGCTGATTAATATATATGACATGCAACTGAACGTGTAAAGGAAGTTACATGCAAATCCTAACATTAAATGTCCCCCCTACTGCAATATCTGTTAGTATTATTAATTAAATATCTATAATCTCCCCCTCCCCCTTCTCTCTCTCTCTCTCTCTTGAGAAAAGCCGAATAAATCGAAATGGAGGTGGCGTTTTACTTTATATCAAAGAAAGTCTTAACCCTACCCTCTTGTCAAAACCTCAAATTGTGAACGTCGACACATCTTTTGTACTAATAAAGAATAATAAAGGTACAAAAATAATACTTGCGTTAATATACAGACCTCCAGCTCAATCAGTGCAAACTGACCGAGAAATTTACGAACAAATTGCAGATGTAAGTAACTCACAAGATAGTAATTTTTGGCGACTTTAATTTACCTGTGACCAAGTGGGGCGATACTCTTACTTCACACTCCGGACATGACTTGTATATGAACTTGCAAGAGAGTTCGCTTTATCAATTTGTTCGAACGCCGACCCCGTGGTAATAACGTTCTTGACATTGTACTTGCAACAAAAGAAGAATTGATAGAGAATTTGAATGTTGGTGATGAATTCAGTAACAGCGACCATCGTACGATAACTTTCACTTTAAAGTTTACTAGTAACGAACCAAATAGTAGCATCGAAAAAGTCCATAATTTCAAGAAAGCAAACTTCCATAAACTTGGAGCTATGTTTAAAGAAACTGACTGGAGCTTTTTAATTAACAATAACGGCATAAATACATCTTGGAAGTTATTCGAAACCACTTACCTAAAAGCAGTGCAAGACTGCATACCATCGAAAATACGGCGTCCAGGCCATAGTAATAAGCCCAAATGGTGGAATAAAGATATTTCAAACTGCCTGCTTGCTAAAAAATTTGCTAACGATAGATTAAAATCCTCACAAAATGACGAAGAACGGGTGAAATTTGTAGAGCTACGACGCAAAGCCAAAAAGTTAATTAAGCAAAGTAAAAAGACCTTAGAGTTACATATTGCGAATCAAATTAAAACAACTCTGAAATAATTCTATAGTTATATCAGAAAGAAAAAAGTAGTTACTTCAACTGTTGGACCGTTAGTCGATGACAATGGAGAATACACCAAAGACGAAGTACAAATGAGTAATGCCCTCAAACCTTCTTTGCATCAGTGTTTACAACAGAAGACCTCAGTGATATCCTTACACCATCGCCGATTCAGATTGATAATTTAGATGTTCTAAGCAATATCACCGTTACAGAGAGAGAAGTATTGAATTGTTTAGATAAACTCAAGGTAAATAAAACGCCTGGACCTGATACAATCTCGCCTAGAGTTCTAAAGGAAGCTAAGGATGAGCTCTCCAAACCACTGACATTACTATTCAATAAATCCTTGCAGTCTGGAACTATGCCTGATCAGTGGAAGCTAGCCAACGTAACACCGATATTAAAAAAAGGCAGCAAATCCCTACCCAGTAACTATCGTCCAATTTGATTAACCTCAGTTGTATGTAAAATGCTAGAAACGGTCATACGAGACAGACTCGTAAATCACTTAGAGGAAAATAACATACTTAAAGATACTCAACACGGCTTTCGTAAAAACGTTCCTGTTTAACAAACCTCTTAGACTTCTTCCACGATATCCTCAACCTCTACGATGAGAGTAAAGCTGTAGATATTATATACCTTGATTTTCAAAAGGCCTTTGACAAAGTTCCCCACAAACGTTTACTTCTAAAACTAAAAGCGCATGGAATACAAGACGGTGTGTTGAAATGGATAGAAAATTGGCTCAGCAACAGAAAGCAAAGAGTAGTCATAAACGGTAAGGCATCTAAATGGACCAATGTAAGTAGCGGGGTACCCCAGGGATCGGTACTAGGACCAATTCTCTTTCTAATTTACATCAACGACATAGATGAGGGTCTCACCTGTACAGTCTCAAAATTTGCTGACGATACAAAAATTGCAAATAGCGTACTCTCAAAAGAACATGTTGACGATATGCAACACAATCTAGATAAATTGTCATGTTGGGCCCAAATTTGGCAAATGAGTTTCAATGCGGATAAATGTAAAGTACTACATATCGGATACCTAATTGAGAAAGCAAACTATTCGATGAATGGCACTCAGCTTAAGAATGTAAACAGAGAAACCGATCTGGGAGTAACAATATCGAGCAACCTAAAACCGAGTCAACAATGTTCAGAAGTTGTTAAGAAGGCAAACAAAATAATTGGCTTTATAGGCAGGTCATTTGAGCATAAATCCAAAGAAGTTATCCTAACCCTTTACAATTCCTTAGTCCGCCCTCTTCTGGAATACTGTGTTCAATCCTGGTACCCTTATTACCAAAAAGATATAAACAAGCTAGAACGAGTTCAATGTAGAGTTACCAAAATGATACCTAGCCTAAAGAACAAACCATACGAAGAGCGTCTTAGAGAATTAAATCTATTTCCTTTAACCCAGCGCAGATTAAGAGGTGACTTAATTCAAGTGTTCAAAATCATCAAAGGCGTCGACAATATGAACTGTAGTAAGTACTTCACTATCGACCAATCTAATTACACGCGGGGAAACGGTTGCAAAATTTTTGGTAAATATTTTAACTCGCACGAATCTAAGAATTTCTTCTTCAATCGAGTTGTCAACTTGTGGAATGGGCTTCCCCGAAACGTTTTAGACTGATTCACCGTTGATTCATTTTAAACTCCGCCTAGACAAATATCTCTCATCAATCCCGTGACTGACTGCGTTTGTAAATGAATAACTTTATTTTATCTCCCCCTCAGTTACTAACCCATATGTCCTCTACTAACTTCCTAATCCTGCCACGGACATTAGTTCCAGGGCAGTAATTCCCTTTCCAATGTTCCCTTACCCACTCTAAACCACTGTTTGGACACTTGATCCTCAGTGTTTTGGAGGACAAGCAACCTAGAAGGGTCACTAGATCTGTTGTTGCTTGATTTCCGTTGTACTCCTTTGTACTCTTTCTCTCTCTCTCTCTCTCTCTCTCTCTCTTTCTCCACCTGGATTATATTATGTTCTTTGTAATAATAAAATATCTACCCCCTCCCCCCTCCCTCTCACACTCACACTCTCTCTCTCTCTCTCTCCCTCTCCATCTGGAATATTAGTTCTTATCATTAATGTAATGTCTAAACCCCCCCTCTCTCCCAGACTTTCTCATACATACACACACACACACTCTCTCTCTCTCTCTCTTGCCCCCACTCCTTCTCTCTCTCTCTCTCTCTCTCTCTCTCTGCACCTTCCAGTAACTAATTTAATCATAGAGTTTATTCTTGACCACTTTTTATCCTCTGTATATTTTGAGGGGGCTTCGAATTATTAATGCGGGAGAGTGTGGTGGGTAAGGAAAAGTCATATGATATAGGAAGAGTAAGTATATAGGACTGTGTGGGACTGAACGAAAGTAGGTCAGAAGGGTCACAGTCTTACACGGCCACAACCAAAACGGCCATCTTTTCCTAACCTAAGATCAATTTAATGTAACTAAGCCCAATCTAACGTAACCAAACCTAACAGTATATTATAATCTAGCTTGTCTTACTATTCTATATTAAGAGTAGTATCAATATTCCTATATAGCGAGGTCGGTCCTTAGCTATCTGTGCCCCATAACATTTTCTTTCCTCTCACTTAAACATTTGGCTATTCAGAGTGCAGTTGGGTCTGAGTACATGCTTAGATTGATATCCTGTATTCGATAAATGGATATAAAATCGTAGTCATGAACTCAACCTTAAACTGTTTGATAGTGTAATGGTTAAAGTGTTTAAGATCTGTATGTGGTAACCCAGGTTCGAATCCCGAAAAGATCACATTCTTTCATTAATTTCATTGGGAGGTGTTTGGTGTTGTGATTGAAATGAATAAATTTGATTATACAATTATTCCTACGCCCTTTTTGGGTTATAGAGGATAGGGTACAACATTATTGGCATAATTTTTGTGAATAGATTTTTGCATAGTGTAGGCTAACAGCAGTCCGATCATAGTTTTAGATAGGGAATAAATAATTTTGTTTTGTATTTGTTTGAACCCTGAAGTTGGCATACAGATACAGATGTGGAAGCTTCATGATCATAAATATGTTGTTCGCTACTACATTGATCATCCCTTTACTCTTTAAGGGGGAATGGGCGCGTTTATTTTCTCATCTCTATATCTTTGTATAGAAATCGGTGTGTGATAACCCAGGTTCGAATCCCGGTGGATCACATATATGCTTTCATTAATTTCATTGGAGGTGTTTGGTGGTGTGGTGAAATTAATACAAAATAGAATACCGTATTTGTTTTTAGTTTCCGTCCTAGGCCTCCATCAGGCTTAAAAATAACCAACCCCAAGACCCTCCTTCAAATTAAATTTGTACATTTTTCGATTGAAAAATTTCCCGGCCGAAGGCCGGTTCCTCCTAAATTACAGGCTCGCTATCGCTCGCCAGGAAAATATCGACACCAAAATTTTGTGAAAAGTCTTATTATTGACAAAGAAATGGGGGCAAAAGGTCTTAAAATCACCAAACTAATGAGCCTAACGTCTTAAAATCTGAAAACTAATGAGGCTAGAAGGGGGACCAGAAAATAGACCCATCTCCCCTTAGCCCTTTAGGCATCGGTTCCGTGCTTTTAAATTATTCTGGCTACTGTTATGCGATTGTTTTCAACTTAAAAAGTGCTTCCAACAAGAACAATTTAATTGTGCTTAGAACAATTTAATTTAACCTTTTCTACTACCAGAGATGCTTCTTGAACTGCACAAAATCATCTAAATATAGCTAGAATTAATGTAAAAAGACGTTTCCGGTACGGAGAGGGATAATTTGTTCTTATGTATTTGTGTATGTATGTATGTATGTATGTATGCATGTATGCCCCTGTATAAAGTTAACCCTTTCACCACCATTACGTAATTTTCATCATATTCTGGTTACCATTAGACAATTTAGTTTAGTTTGTAATCAACCTAGAGCTACGACTCAAACGGGTATATACGATCTCAATAAACCCTCCTAATTACACCGGTCCTTCTTAACCCATTGCCTGCAGGATACGTTCCCGAACGCCATGACAATTTACAGCAATTTACAGGCTTTTAATGCCTGTAGAATCGAGTGCGAGGGAGCGGGAGCGCAACAGGCCACACGCCCTTCCCCCAGCAAGACGGCAGTGGCACTGAGGGCTCTGAGTCAGAGTCTCAAGAGATATAAGGTGCTGCCAAAGGCAAATGTAGCGTGACATTAGCGATAATTACTCATTTTAGCGAATGTCTATGGTAGTGCTGCGGGTGAAGTCCGTGAGCTACGAAGCTCGTTTTGGTGTAATTTTCAAGCTTTATTTGTTCAAGTGTTTGGCTGAATACATTTAATTTAATTCAGACACTTACCTAATCAATCAGGAGTCCCTGAATGATCCCTAATATGGCGGAAGCGGAAATATGCCATCAGCCAAAGTGTTAAACTGCATAAAACCATTTAATTTTAGCCAGAATCAAAGGTAAAAAGGTGCTCGGATTCCCTTTATAGTGTTTTTAGAATGTATGGGGGAGGAACAGAGGGGGAAGGTCCATGGAAAATTGAAAAGTTGTCATGGAAGTTTTGCATGAATCAGGAGCCACTGGGAGGTCATGGTGAGAGAGAGAGAGAGAGAGAGAGACAGAGAGAGAGAGAGAGAGAGAGAGAGAGAGAAAGAGAGAGAGAGAGAGTTAGTTACAAGGAAGTTAGTATCTTTGTTAGACTTTGCGGTCCATTAAGTGGAGATACTGGAAGTGGAAGGAGAGCGATTGGGACAGCACAGATTGATAAACGTAATGATTCATGTTACAAAAATTATTCTGAAAGAAATCTTAGGAGAAGAGTTAGACATATAATTAACCCCTTGAGTATCATGACGCATTTTGACAGTTTATTCCGGCTATCATTAGACGATTTTAGACAGCTTAGGAAGGATCTGTGGGAGTTAAAAAGGTAAAAACTATCTCAATCCAACCCCGGACTTCCATATAACCTTCCCAATCTGAATAAAATCGTCTAATATAGCCAGAAAATACGAATGAAATGCGTGTTAGATTCTCAGGGGGTTAAAATAGACGTAACAGAGCAGAACATATTTATAGAAGACAAAGGGTCATGGCATGTAACCTTTACGTATGTTTTATTGGTTAACCCGTTCAGTACCGGTGACGTCCTTTTCAATATATGCTGGCAACTATTAGACGGTATTACTCAGCTCAGGAAAGATGTCTACCAGTTAAAAGGTTACAGACGATCTCAATTCATCCTTTTAGCTACCATATATCCTTCCTAAGCTTCCTAAAAATTCGTCTAAATGCAGCTGAAATAAAACAAACAAAGACGTCGCCGGTACTGTAAGGGTTAAGATGCTTGAAGAGAGATAGGAATGGATGACAAGGATTTACAATAGACCAGAAACTTCTACTGGAAGCAAAGGGACTGGGGTTCTCGAAAAGGGGCTCCAGTCCTGAAAATATACCGTACTTGACTTGCAGTGTGCTGGCTTAAGGGGAGATGGGTCGCTTTTCTAGTCCCACTTCTCTCTCATGTTTAGCCCCATATGTTTTGAGATTATAAAAGGTTCAACCTATTAGTTTAGCAATTCTAAGACCTTTCACCCAATTTCGTTGTCAATTTTAGGACCTTTCGTGCCATTCAGGTGTCTATTTTTTTCCTGGCGAGCGATAGCGAGCCTGCAATTTTAGGAGAACCTGGCCTTCGGCCGGGACATTTTACTTCCGAAAAATGTACAAATTTATTTTGAAGAGGGGGGGGGGGGGGGTCCTAAGGGGAGATTTTTAAAGCTTGATGGAGGTCTAGGGAAGAAACTAAATGTTTGTATATAAATACAAAAAACTACCAACATACAGTATATACCCTATCCCCTTAATATTCCAAAAGGGTTGATATATAGCCTCTGAAGTCCTATTTTACCTAACTTGTACTGGAAGCCTGAGAGTGCTCTGAGTGACAATAACCAAGTATACGTACTGAGGGTGCTCTGAGTGACAATAACCAAGTATACATACTGAGGGTGCTCTGAGTGACAATAACCAAGTATACGTACTGAGAGTGCTCTGAGTGACAATAACCAAGTATACGTACTGAGGGTGCTCTGAGTGACAATAACCAAGTATACGTTCTGACATACGGAGCCCTGTATGTTTATTTAAGAGTTAGAATTCAGAGTTGAAGGAGTGCCGAATCACCCAGGCGGCGAAGCAGACCAGCGAGCGAACCAGCGAGTTGGAAACCAGCTCGTCTGCATACCAGCAAACAAGCCTTCACTCCTCCGTGCGTCATAGGGGACCCTGCAAACTACTTCGATGACCCGACGCTATGATGATGATCGACGCCAATCGACGCCATTGGACCACGCACCTCTTACGCAACTAGAGGAGCTGTGATTGGGGCGCGCACCATCCCCCGCCTCCTGATTCGTTCATACACCATCATTGCTTAGTATATAAGACCCGAGTAGTGGGCATTCAAATCAGTCTCATTTGGAGTTGGGAAGGTGAACTTGCAGCTGGAGGAAGACGGGGTGAAGTATTATAATGGGATTGTGACTGTCAGTCAGATTATATAAGTGTGTGTTAAGCGTGTTCGGTGTAAACACTTACGTTATGTTGGTTAGTGAGATATGTGATTGGGAATTAACGTTAACGCTACTATTATGTACTTAACTATTGTAGTTGACTGACTTGTGGACTAAAGCAACTCTTCAAGTAATTGGGTTATGATAAAAGTAATATTATTGTTTTATATTAATACTTACGAGTTCTTTCATTTGCTTACATTGCTGGCAAGAACAAGAACGTTGATCCTATTGTCTCTTATTAGTAATATCGCCTTAGACTAACATGGCTGTTTTAATGTTACTTCTAGTGATTTCCTAAGCTGAAGAAAATTATTTTAGCTTCAAAATATTATTTTTGCTTTTCATATTATTTGAGTGAGACCTGAATCGAATCTATGAAGCGATCCTGTAACTTAATTTACTCATAATCAAACCTCAATGTTACGTGGTTAAGAAATACATTTATCTAATTATTAAATATATATCTAACTTTGTATGTGACATTGATATTACTCCTGATAATAATAATATAATACTATTAACGTAAAACAAGAACCAAGAATAATAACTACATTAAATATAAATAAAAGGACATGATATAAGAAAACTATCTATTCATTTCAAAAATGGTAGGAGACAGAAATATTCTTACCTTAATATTTATCTTTCAAGACTTTTATAGAATTAATAGTCCTTCTTTAGATAAAACTTATTCGGTTCATAACCATAGCCTACTAAGCTTCGGTTAAATAATCATTCTTTATAAATACTACATGACTTTAATTAGTTTCAATATTTTTCCATAATTAAAGAGTATCAGTCAATAAAGGGATACCAAGTACTAAGATCCAAAAGGAAAGGAAGCAACAACAGGAAATAATTTTATTAAATTTTACTTTTGTTTTGCCTTCAGCTGACTGATACCTTAATATATATCTCTGTGCTATCTAGATTCATCAAGTTAACCACTTGAGGATCAAGATACGTAACAACGTACTGAGGGTGCTCTGAGTGACAATAACCAAGTATACGTACTGAAGGTGCTCTGAGTGACAATAACCAAGTATACGTACTGAGGGTGCTCTGAGTGACAATAACCAAGTATACGTACTGAGGGTGCTCTGAGTGACAATAACTAAGTATACGTACTGAGGGTGCTCTGAGTGACAATAACTAAGTATACGTACTGAGGGTGCTCTGAGTGACAATAACTAAGTATACGTACTGAGGGTGCTCTGAGTGACAATAACTAAGTATACGTACTGAGGGTGCTTTGAGTGACAATAACCAAGTATACGTACTGAGGGTGCTCTGAGTGACAATAACCAAGTATACGTACTGAGGGTGCTCTGAGTGACAATAACTAAGTATACGTACTGAGGGTGCTTTGAGTGACAATAACCAAGTATACGTACTGAGGGTGCTCTGAGTGACAATAACCAAGTATACGTACTGAGGGTGCTCTGAGTGACAATAACTAAGTATACGTACTGAGGGTGCTTTGAGTGACAATAACCAAGTATACGTACTGAGGGTGCTCTGAGTGACAATAACCAAGTATACGTACTGAGGGTGCTCTGAGTGACAATAACTAAGTATACGTACTGAGGGTGCTTTGAGTGACAATAACCAAGTATACGTACTGAGGGTGCTCTGAGTGACAATAACCAAGTATACGTACTGAGGGTGCTCTGAGTGACAATAACCAAGTATACGTACTGAGGGTGCTCTGAGTGACAATAATAATAATAATAAAACTATTTGTCTACAGACTACTGGGCAAAAGCCCTCATAAGGCTGGGGAGAGGCTAAAAGCGGAAAGGGGTAAAAGAATAGAAAAAATAGGGGTAAAATCAATAAAACTTGTTCATCCTAAAAAGAAAGAAAAGAAACAACATTAAAAAAGATATGACTAGAAGAAAGTATAAGATATTAGATCAGATGAAAGATGTTAATTTCCTTAAGGAAAGCAAATAAGTTGGCAATATCAAAGGAAGGAGTGTCAGACAGGATAGACTGAAGAGAAGGCTGAGCAAAGTAACGCTGCCGCTGTCGACCATATAGTGGGCATTCAACGAGAAAGTGCCGCACAGTAATGCTTGTGTCACAAGTAGCGCACCACGGGGGAGGAGCATGTGGAGTGGCCATTAAGTGTCCATGTGTGTAGCGGGTATGACTAATTCGGAGACGAGTGAGTACGACTTGGTCCCTGCGCCTGTCCTGAAAAGAGGAAGGCCACACGGAAACCGCATCCTTGATACCACGAAGATGGATGGTAAGGGGCTGTGAAGACCATTCATGTTGCCATGCACGATAGATGATTTCTCGAACTACGGCTTTCATGTCAGACAGGCGCAAGAGAGGACCCGCTCCTGGACCGATACAGGCTGTTTTAGCGAGCCGATCTGCTCTCTCATTACCCGCAATGCCCACATGTGCAGGAACCCAGCAAAACTGGATTTTCCAATGGGCCAAGGAATGGTCATATATTCGGCGGAGAATAGTGGAAATAAGTGGATCTCTCGTAGAAAGATCTTGTAACGCCATAAGGGCACTCAGGCAGTCATTATAAATAACCACCGAGGGGTGTTGACTGGAAACGAAGGGACCATATCAACCGCCCCCAACAATGCACGTAATTCAGCAGTAAAAACAGATGAATATGGGGATAAAGCCAAGCTTAAAATGGAAGCCTCTGAAACTGCAGCACAACCAACTTTCCCATCCCTCTTAGACCCATCAGTATATATGACACGGGCAGGGGCATGACTTAGCATATGCTGAAGGGCGAGACACCTCTGAACAGCAGGGAGCGAGGACTTAGAACCTTGAGCAAGGAACATACAAGCCATAGGTGATGATAAAAGCCAATACGGGATGGAGGGGTCAGCCGCCTGCAGAAGGGGCATGGGTAAATCATGGTGCGTAAAGAGTCTGTGGGCCAAAACCGGAAAAGACGGTAACAATGCTAGAGGGAAGTCATCCTCCCCCATCTGGTCAAACAAGTTGCTCGCAGGTGACTCAGTAGACAGCAACTGCAGAGCAGAATTCATAATTACACACTCTCGATGGAGGGGGAGAGGAAGCTGGCCACTTTCTACGAGAAGGCTCGTAATGCGAGATGACTTGAAAGCTCCAGTGCAAAGCCTGATACCAAGATGATGGACAGGATCCAAGGTTTTGAGCGTGGTCTGGGAAGCTGTGCCATAAATAGCACACCCATAATCTAAGACGGACAAAACTGTGGCCGTATATAACATAAGGAGGGTCCGACGATCAGCACCCCAGGTAACATGGTGACATTTCTTCAAGACGTTAAGACGTCTTAGGCACCGCGCCTTAAGGTCTTTTACATGGGCAGACCAGTTAAGATGTGTGTCAAGGATGAGTCCCAAGAACTTAACCTGATCAGAAAATAGTAGCCGATGTCCAGACATTGAGAGGGAGATAGTCTGACCATGTAGGTGACGTTTGTCACGATAAAAGAGAATCGCCTTGGTTTTCTCGCTGGAAAATGTAAACCCTGTAGAAGACGCCCAACGGGTAACGTCCCTCTAGACAGTATTAAGGTATCGCTGTATATGAGATAAACTGGGTGAGGTATAGTAAACTGCAAAATCGTCCACATAAAGGCTGTGGGAGACTTGAGGAGGGAGGCAGGACACCACCCCGTTGATGGCGATTGCAAACAGCGTGCTACTAAGAACGCTCCCCTGAGGGATGCCCACCTGAAGAGAGTGTAGGCGAGACAGGGTTCCATTGACAATCACTTGGAAAGTCCTATCAGAGAGGAAACCCTTCAAAAATCGGAGAACTGAGCCACGCATGCCAGACTCATATAAGATTCGTAGAATTCGATAGCGCCAAGTCGTGTCATAGGCCTTAGTGATGTCAAATAAAATAGCCACGGTGGGGTGACCCAACACGAACCCCCGCCGGACTTGATCCTCCAAACAGGCCAAAGAATGAAGCATGGAGCATTGAGGGCGGAACCCAGACTGTGATTGAGAGATGAGGTTATGGTTCAAAGCAAAGTATAAGAGCCGAGGGTGCACCATATTCTCAAATAATTTGCTTATGCAGGATGTCAATGAAATCGGGCGGGAGTTGGTGGGTAAACTAGGGTCCTTGCCTGGCTTCAGAATGGGGACTGTATAAGCATGTTTCCAATCAGGAGGGAAGTACCCATGCCGCCATATTTGGTTAAAAACACCAGATAAAAAAGTAAGAGCCTCACCGTCCAGGTGTTGAAGCATAATATAGGAAATTCCATCTGGGCCAGGGGTAGCATCCTTGCAATCCCGCAAGGCAACCTTGAGGACATCGATGGTAAAAGCACTGTTGTAAGGGGAGGATGTACCCCCACGAAAGTCCAAGGAACGTGCCTCAGAACGACGTTTCTGACAAACAAACGCTCGGGGTAAATTAGCGTCACTACCTACATCCGCCAGATGACTAGCATGAGCCATCGAGATGGAATAATCGTCAAACAACAGAGAGGCGGAAGCATGATCAAAAACCGAATGAACAGGAGATCGGTTGTTTTTACCAGTAATCTTGTGAAATTTCTTCCAAACTAAAGACAGAGACGTACGGGGGGCCAATCCGGAGACATATGACTGCCACGACTGTTTCTTCTGTGAGATAACAGTACGTTTGAAAAGTGCACACAGTTTATTATAGTAGGGTTTCACCTCGCTGATAAAATACATAGCAGTAACAAACTTCACCCAAACATGTAATGTCGCATCAGTTGCCAGTGATGCTCGAGCATCCCATAGGTGACGGGTGGATTGAGCAAGGCGATGCTCCAAATAATGTTTTAATCGAACCAGCTTGGACAGTTCAGGGGACCACCATGGGACCCGTCGAGGGTGAGGGGTACTGGATGACCGAGGGATTGTGCTATCAGCAACGGAACAAATAAAATCTTTGCAAAACATATAATTATCATGTGGAGAATCATCATCACGAAAAACCCCAATGTCAGCTGAAAGAGAACTAAAAGAGTCCCAATCAGCTTTAGCAAGGTTATACCTGGCTAACTGACTTGACGCATTAGGGGATGTGGGAGTCAATAGTATAGGGTGATGGTCACTAGTAAAACGGCCAACAACAACAGACCAAGTAAAAAGGGATGCCACCTCAGCCGATGCCAAAGTAAGATCAACTGCAGAGGAAGTAGAGTGAGCTAAAGAATAAAAAGTGTGGGGACCTTCATTAAGACAGCATAGGGGAGAGTTTAAAAGCAGATCCTCAATGAGACGTCCTGGTGCATCAGCAGAAGAACAACCCCATACCGGAGAGTGGGAGTTAAAATCACCTAAAATTAAAAATGGAGGAGGAAGACACCGTAAAAGATGGGGCAACCTAGACATGTTATAATTACAACTAGGTTGATTATATACACTACAGATGGTAAGGGCTGTACCATTAGGAAGGGATACCCTAACAGCAACAGCTTGGAATGGGGGATCTAACAATGGAACAGGTTGAAAAGCACAAGAGCGATGTAAAAGGATGGCCGTCCGAAGATGACCATCACGCACAGGTGACTCTGCTGCAACATAATAAGCACCTATCGAGTCAAGGACAGGGCCTACATGCTGGAGGCAGACACACAGAGGAGTATGCAAGCGAAGTAAACGTTGAGTTTCGCCAAGGCGATGCCTAGTTCATGTTCCACTGAAGTATACTATGATGGTTCATGAGTAATCACTGATTTTAAATTACTGTGATTTTGAGCCCGCTGAATACGGGCAACATTGGGGAGGGGTACAGGCAGAGGGTGAGGGGGAGGACGACCAGGCACGTACCCAGTAGCGTCGTGTAACACACACTGGGAAGGCGGGACCTGGAGCACAGGCAATTGTTCGGGGGGAGAAGAAACCTCGTGTTGAATCCTTTCCACTAATGCTGTTGGTTGAACAGCCAGGTGACCAATACAATTAACACATATACAATGGGCATCATGAAACCCTGCAAAGTCAGAAGGAAGGTGGCAGGAGGCAATAAAGTGATCAACCTTTACACGTAAGTCATGCACATTATCATTAATAGCGGGGCCAATATAGTCTATAAAGCATTTATCACAGCCACACTGGGAAACATGTTTAGCAGGAGGCGGGGAGGTATCTATTTCCATAAGTGGACCATCGATGTCTGCAAGTTGGGCTTCTATAATAATTATTATCATCATGGGAAGGAGTCAGAGGAGCTGATGAGACCTGATGAGATGTCAGAAGGCGAGGTCTCCTCCTATCCTGACTCCGCACATGCTTGGGAGACAAGGCAGATCTATCCGTAGGAGGAGAGTCATAACCTTTCCTCTTCTTAGTTGCAGGATCAAAGGGAGGAGAGAAGTCCTTACTGCGCACGGAAGAAACATCAGTTCGGGCCAGAATAACACTGGAATTACTCCTAGTAGTCACCTTAGATGAGGAAGTCAAAGCAGTAGGAGAGATGGAGGGAGGACACTGAACAGGGTCCCCTGCTACCTCAGGAGGGGGATTCCGCTCTGGCAGTAGGTCCCGGAGTGGCGAAAAGCGATTGGTTGGAAGAGGGCGAGTCACTGAAAGCGGAGGATGCGTGAGAGTAGGTTGTAAACCAGACCTAGCCACCCTAGCATACGTCAAGGAAGGTAACAGACCCTGTTCCTTCAAATGGGAGATAGCCGCTCTGTGAGAGAAGCCCCGACTCAGTTTCAAATCAAGGATAGCACTATGATAATGAAAATGTGGGCAAGTGTCGGAAAAGACAGCATGGGGATCACCGCAGTTGAGGCAGATACGGGAGGTTGCATTGCAAGCCTCCTCTGAGTGACACTAACCAAGTATACGTACTCCCTGGATAATTATCGAGTGAGGAGTACAGTCGCGCTAATAAGTGATTTACGGCACCAAGTATGTGTTGATCAATAATTGGTATCAGCAATATCTAAGCTTGATTTCTTCATATCGAGTGAAATATACAAACATGTTCCTACACGTACCCACCCTATTCAACATCTGACATACATTAATACATCACAGAGCTAGCCAAACGTAATGACAGCTGGGACATGACTTATTAGCTCGACCGTACCCACTAACAGAATATCCCCCTAACCTTCATCACCTCTTTCTTCTTGTTGTTTCTGGGGATGGGAGGGGTTCAGTATAGAAGTAACTGGTAGTGGCTGTTGAGGCTAACTTTTATGATGGTTAGAAGAAGGAGAAGAAGTGGAATAGAAAGAAGATTTGAAGGAAGAAGAAAACGAAGAAGAATATGCAATACAAAAAAAAAGTACAACAGAAGAAAATTAAAGAGAGGATAAAAAGGGTGTATACATGAGAAAAAGAAAGTCACACTAACCTTCATCACTTCTTTCTTTGTGGGGGTGGGAGGGGTTCAGTATACACATAACTGGTAGTGGGTGTTGAGGCTAATTTTTATAATGGTCAGGAGAAGAAGAGGAGGGGGGGAAAGGAAGAGGAAGAAGAAGAAGAAGACGAATAAGAAGCAGTCAAACAAACATAAATAATGGAAGAAGACAAAAGAGAGGAGAGAAGAGTGTACCATTGACAAAAATACCCAATTAACCTTTATCACTTTCTTCTCGTTGTTTCTGGGGGTGGGATGGGTTCAGTACAGACATAACTGATAGTGGCTGTTGAGGTTAACTTTTATAATGGTCAGGAGAAGAAGAAGAGGGGGGGAAAGGATGAATAGTTAAAGAAAGAAGAAGACGAAGAAGAATAAGGTAAAAGTACAAAGGAAGAATCCACAGAGAGAAAGAGAAGAGGAGGAAAAGGTAGAAGAGTTACAATAAGAAGAGTAAGACGAAGAATAAGAAGTAAAAACAAGTACAGAAAAGGAAGAGAAGACAAAGAGAGAAGAGGATAAAAAGGGGTGTACCATTGAGAAAAAGAATATCCGCCTAACCTGCATGACTTCTTTCTTCTTCTTGTTGTTGTTTGTGGGGGTGGGAGCGGTTTAGTATAGACATAACTGGTAGTGGCTGTTGAGGCTAACTTTTATAATGGTCAGGAGAAAGAGAAAAGGAGGAAAAGGAAAAGGAATAGAAGAACAGGAGGAGAAGGAAGAGGAATGGATGAGGAGGAGAAAAAGGAATGGAAGAGGAGATAAAAAAGGAATAAACAAGGAGAAGGAATCTGTTATCAGTACCTGCCTGACCTTTGCTGAGTGAGGACCTGTCCCTAGTGACTCCCAGTGAATATCTTTGCCCATAGTGTGGTGATAGTATTAACGCTTTCTTAAAATGGCTGGTGTTGACGAGATTGCTACCTCCTCTCATATTCTCCAGCTTTGTCTTGCTTTGCAAGAAAGGATGGAAAATGTGGAGAGAGAGGTGCAGTCTCTCAAAGACGAGAATTTACCAGCTATATAAATCTAAATTTAGAGATAAAATAGGCCCCCTTAAGACTTCGATAGGAGAAATGACAGAAAATGATTTAGAAATGTGCAGTACATTAAATAGTCAGTTTCTATCCGTTTTCACTAATGAAAATTTGGCACAGATTCCAGAAGTCCGTAAGGTATATAGAGATAGTATAGAAAATAGGTTAAGTACGGTTACTATAAGTAGAAATGATGTGCTTAAGGAAATTGACAGACTGAAACCTCAGAAATCGCCTGGTCCCGATGAGGTATATGCCAGAGTATTAAAAGAATGCAGAGATGAGTTAAGTTACCCATTTACATTTATTTTTAACAATTCATTAGAAACAGGTATAGTTCCAGAAGCTTGGAAGCTTGCAAATGTAGTTCCGATTTTCAAAAAAGGTGATAAATCAATAGCATCCAATTACCGTCCCATTAGTCTCACTTCAATCATAGGAAAGCTACTAGAGTCAATTATTGCTAGGAAAATGAGAAACCACTTAGAAACATTTAACTTAATCAATTCTTCTCAGCATGGATTCACACAGGGACGTTCTTGCCTTACTAATTTGCTTAGTTTTTTCTCAGAGGTATATGAAGCAGTAGATAATGACAAGTCATACGATATTATATATTTAGATTTCAGTAAAGCTTTCGACAGAGTCCCTCATGAGAGATTGATGAGAAAGGTTGAGGCACATGGAATAGGTGGGGCGTTGTTGGGATGGATTAGGTCATGGCTAATTGGTAGGAAACAGAGAGTCAGCATAAATGGTACCAAGTCAGAATGGGGAGCAGTCAAAAGTGGTGTCCCCCAGGGATCGGTATTAGGTCCCCTGTTCTTTCTTATATACATAAATTACCTAGATTTAGGTATAACTAGTAGGATAAGTAAATTCGCAGACGATACTAAAATGGGGAGATCAATTGATTCAGATAGCGATATAGAGTGCCTCCAAATACCTTACATGAATGGTCAGTAAATTGGCAGATGAAGTTTAACATTGACAAATGCAAGGTATTAAAGATAGGGAAGATGCAAACAAATGTTAAATATAAACTAGCTAATTTAGAATTAGAAAATTCAGACTGCGAGAAAGATCTAGGTGTGTTTGTTAGCAATGATTTGAAGCCTAGAAAACAGTGTATAGGCGTTCGTAATAAGGCAAACAGGATTCTCGGGTTGATCTCTAGGAGTGTGAGTAACAGAACTGCTGATGTTATCTTAAAACTTTACTTGTCATTAGTGAGACCCCATATGGATTATGCTGTCCAATTTTGGTGTCCTTATTACAGAATGGACATAGATTCATTGGAGAGAGTACAGCGTAGAATGACAAAAATTATCCATAATATTAGAAATCTTCCGTATGAAGAAAGGTTGAAGAAATTAGGTTTACATTCGTTAGAGAGACGCAGAGTTAGAGGGGATATGATAGAGGTGTTCAAGTGGGTTAGTGGGATTAACAAAGGGGACATGACAAATGTACTAAAGCTCAGTGATAGCGAAAGAACTCGTACCAATGGTATCAAATTAGATAAATTTCGTTTCAGAAAAGATATAGGCAAATATTGGTTTGGTAACAGAGTTGTAGATGGGTGGAATGGACTACCAAGTGCTATAGTGGGATCTAAAACTGTAGGGAGCTTTAAGATAAAATTGGATAAGCATATGGACGAGAAGGGTTGGGTGTGAAGGGGGATCAGCAGGGTTGGGCCAATCAGCGCTCTGCAGACCCCCATAATCCTGCGTTAATCTCTAACCGTTTTGGTAAGATGATGCTCAGGGTATTAGAGTGTTGAGCCTATAATTGGGCTTTGTAATTGATTTGGGGTTGTGTGGGACAGGGATCTGCCTTGCTTAGGCCAATCGGCTTTCTGCAGACTCCCATTTTCTTATGTTCTTATGTTCTTATGTTCTTATGTTATATTGGTCAACAGAAGAAGAAACACAGGAAGAGGAGGAGGAGGAGAAGAAGGAATAGAAGATAAGGAAAAGGAATAAAAGAGGAGGAAGGAAAGGAATGGAAGGAGGAGGAGGAAAAGGAATGGAAGAGGAGGAGGAAAAGGAATATTAAAGAAGGAAAGGGAATAGAAGAGGAGAAGGAAAAGGAATATAAGAGGAGAAGGAGAGGGATAGAAAAGGAAGAGGGAAAGAATGGAAGAGGAGAAGAACAAATAATAGAAGAGAAGAAGGAAAAGGAATGGAATAGAAAAGGGAAAAGGAATAGAAGAGGAGGAGGTAAAGAAATAAAAGTGGGAGGAAAAGGAATGGAAAAAGAGGAAAAGGAATATAAGAGGAGGAGGAAAAGGAATGGAAGCACGTTAGAAAAAAGAGGCAGTACATGAAATATAAGAAGATGAGAGAGAATTGCAAAGAGATAGACAATACAAATGTACGAATTAATACAAAGGACTTACACACTACAACAAACCTTCTTTGCCTTACATTGCAGTGTGGAAACCTACAAGTAAGATTAATGAAGAAAACAAATCCTCCCCACCCACCACAGTTGTAAACAGTTGGAAAAACTACCATTCAGTATGGAAAAACTGGCGTAGAATTTCGAACAGGAATGATGAAAGGAGATTGATTTGTAATTTATGTTAATTCTACATCTAAGTTCCATATTAAGGTGAGCCAGGAATAAGACATTTCGAATCATACTTATATTGATTTGAAGGAGTGTGATCTTTCCGCAAGATAGGTAACATAGGAGTTATTCTGAAAATAAGAAAAGGAACATTGTTAATTGAGAGTTACTTTCCAAACATATCTAGATGGTTCCTGAGAGTCTCAATTGTGTTGCAGTTTCACGGTAGTCTGTTCCAAATATTTACAGCACGGTTATAGTTTATCTTCATTAGAATGAATGCATTTCCTTACAAGCTTACAATCATCTTTGTTAGTGAAGTTTGATAGGTAGATAGTGAATTCATAATTTCCTTTCAAGTTTTCTAATCATTAACATGCTTGAAAACTCCAGTTAAATCTCTTTCTAATCTGCGTGTCATCAAGCTAAATATACTTAGTTCTTTTAGACGTCCCAATTGCGGACTTTATTTCAGCTGACGGTAAATGCATTCCTTTATCAACTGATTTATCGATATTTAATGGCATAATATGAAACTACTTTGTCTCTGGGTCCTATAATTGCCACGTTTTCACAATTAACAACAAAACTCGCACCAATATCGTCTTAACCCTTTATTAGCGGCGCGCAACATAAGTCGAGTGAAAGAAATTTGGACTATGTGGCGGCTCACAACATAAGTCGTGTGCCATTTTCAGCACTTAATGTTGCCGAGAGAGAGAGAAAAGTGGTGGCAGGAGAATAGCGAGCGTATGACTGCTCCAGACCACCGCGGTGGACCAACTGACATGAATCCCACCCTCCTCCACCCTCACACTCGCTACACAGTGAATTGTGTAGGGAAAGTACCGAATTACATGGTTTTTGCACTCTTGTTGCGCGATTGTTGCAAGAAAACTAGCGGTCGTACAAGGATCGTTGGGGTGTCATTGGAAAGCTCTGTTTATGCCCTTTCAGGGATAGATACTTGTTTTACGCTCCGAGTCTTTAGGCATGAAAATGATCACGTAAACAACCCTATTTTGGGTAAAAACACCCCGCTGGTGGCTACATATTATTTACCGCCTAGGCCGCTCATTAGGTGTTAATAGCTGAATATTGAAGATGGAGACATATGCATTTACCGTCAGCTGAAAATATACTGACTATAGTAATGTTACATTTTGTTTAGCAATCTAGGTACTATTTGAGATTTTAGAAGTAGGAAATATAGAGGAAGAAGAGAACAGAGTAGATGATAAAGGAGAGAAAAGGTAAGAAGTAACGGAATGGGAAGTGTGTGCTAGTGTGGTGGTTAGGCTGAGTAAACAAATAACTGACAGAGGAAAGAAGGAGGAGGAAAGAAGGGTAGATAGTAAAGGAAGAGAAAAGGCAAACAGAAAATTAATGGGAGGTGTAGGCTAGTTTGGTGGTTAGGCTGAGTGAACAG
Organism: Paralithodes platypus; assembly: GCA_032716605.1. NCBI lineage: Eukaryota > Metazoa > Arthropoda > Malacostraca > Decapoda > Lithodidae > Paralithodes > Paralithodes platypus. The sequence continues at coordinate 12,539,847 of CM064544.1, read as the reverse complement.
ATAACTGGTAGTGGTTGTGAGGGTAACCGTTATAAGGCCAAGGTAGCCAATAAGAAGACAAGAGAAGAAACAAACGAATAAAAAGTAGAGGAAGGGAAGATGAAAGAGGAGGATAGGGGAGAGGATGAAGAGGAGAAATCTTCGAACATAAAACGAAAACAAAAAAGTAGAAGAGGAGGTAAAGCATTGAGAAGAGAATATTAATACTATAACCTGTTCCAAGTAAGTAGGCCAACACTCTTGAACATTAACCTCTAAAACAAAACAAAACACAAACAAAAAACGACGACGAAGCGGCAGGGTGAGAAGGGGTCCAGCTAACGGGCTCTCCGGCCCTTCGACTCAATAAAGAAGAACTGAAAAACTACTTGTGTAATCAAGCTAATTATATCTACCATTTGGGAGAAGTCAGCCAGGACATAGGTGTGAACATTTGCAATCCATTTGATCTAGCCCTTTTCGTGTTACAGAGGTTAGAAGTGACTCCTAACCTCTAACCTCTGTCCTAAATACTTGGAGCAGGGTGTAGTAAGTAGTGGGTGAGAGGAGGCTGAGTGAACAGATAACTATACCTCATCATTATAGGTAGGTCAAAAATCTTAACTACTAACCTCTCTAGCTCATAAACGACTAGAGTATTCGAGCTAATAATTCTACCACTTAGGAAAGGTCAGCAAGGGAATAGATGTGGACATTTTAGGCCCATTTACTCTAGCCCTTTTTGAGTAACAGAGGTTAGGGGGTGACGATTTCCCGCCTACCTATAGTGAACATAGGTGTAGTTGTAAGTAGTCTATTAATCTATATAATCATCTATCTATCATCTATCATCTCTCTCTCTCTCTCGCTCTCTCAGTAAACATAAAACTAGGAGGGTCTGTTGAGGATAACTTTATAATGACCGAGGTAGTTCGGCTCTCTCTCACACAGGCTACACAGGCGCCACTTGTCAACACAACTCAATCTCTTAATCGTAGCTTGTAACGCACCACACACTGCTGATTCGCCCTTCCTCTTCCTCTTTGTCTTATTCTTATCTCTGTCTATCTATCTATCTATCTCTCTCTCTCTCTCTCTCTCTCTCTCTCTCTCTCTCTCTCTCTCTCTCTCTCTCTCTCTCTCTCTCTCTCTCTCTCTCTCTCATGCTTAATATCAGCAACAGGTCGATTCTGTTAAGGTCAATTACCCTTTCTAATCCACTGAAGCTATGTATCGGTATGTATATTTTTATGTCAACTAACATATTAATAGAAAGAAAGTAACAGCATAGTATATTTCAGATGTACTTAACCCCTTCTGTACCAGCGACGTCTTTTTATTTTTTATTTTTATTTTTATTTTTTATTCTAGCTATATATAAACTCATAAACAATATTAATAATAATAATAATAATAATAATAATAATAATAATAATAATAATAATAATATTAATAATAATCTATTGCCGGACGCCTTACTCCCCTTAATGAGGGTGGCCATACACAGAATAATAATAATAATAATAATAATAGTAATAATAATAATAATAATAATAATTATAATAATAGTAATAATAATACTTAGAGGGGGCCCGTTTCGGGACCCCTTCTCCATCATGTTTAGCCGCTTTTATTTTAAGAGTTTAAGACATTCGCCCCATTACATTGGCAATTTTAAGGCCTTTCGTGCCATCTAGGTGATTATTCTTTTCCTGGCGAGTGATAACGAGCATGTAATTTAGGAAGAAGCAGCACTCACTCAGGACTTTAATTTGTCCATGTGTATGAGGGAGACGAAAGGCAAAGCTGCCTGTAACAAGTGTCTCCTCCAAAGTTCAAAGAGTGACAGAGCCAGGGTGGTTGGTGGTCATCTTAATTTATCTTATGTATGTTTTTATTTTGTATTTTATTGGTATTGGCAAGAAGTGTGGTGTGCTTGTTGAAGCCGGTATCACACGAGAGCTTTTATAGTCAACATTCGATGATCAACATTTGTCTGGCAACATGTCTGTAATATTTTGCACTGGTATCGGAAACTAGACTGATGATATATAAATTTAGGTAACATAATGTTTACCTCATAAGCTGCCAGACCAGTGTTAAGGATAAATGTTGAGTGAAAAAGCGTTCGTGTGATACCGGCTTTAATGTAGTGAAATGTATAGGATGAGGTGGTGATGAGAGTTAGCTGGATTAGGCCTACTCTCTGTGTAGGCGAGACAGAAACAGAAACAGGGAGGTCAGACAAATGAAAGAGGGGTTCCAGCAACTCCTTATCAAATGCCTATGAGGCCTCCTCTGGATATTGCCCTGCTCGGAGTCGATTGGTGTCTACAATCTCTCCAACTGAAAAAATGCAAAAAAAACTCTCGAAGGGTGGTCTAGGAGGTATTTTATTAACCCTTTGAGTACCAGCGACGTGTGTTAGCTGCGGTCGTTATAAGGGTTGGTTGAGATAGTTTAAAGCCATATTATTGCTAGAGTTCCTTCTTAATCTGAATAGAATAATCTAATAGTTGCCACAATATAAAGAAAAGGACGGCACGTGCCCGGTACTGTACGTGTTAAGCTTGAAGGAGGCCCAGGGAGGAAAGTAAAACACAAATTTTATATATAATAGATAAATATATACAGTATTATAATAAGTACATAGCCTACATCACAAACATAATTAATAATAATAATAATAATAATAATAATAATAATAATAATAATAATAAAAATAATAATAATAATAATCATAATAATAATAATAATAATAATAATAATAATAATAATAATAATAATAATAATAAAACAAAAATTATAATAATAATATATATATATATTGTATATATAAATACAAATATCGCCTCAAAACATGCTAGTGTTTGTTAGTGATGACCAGCAGAAGCTATTTGAGAAACGCTGTCAATAACATTTAGAGTGAGACAGCCACTTTACAGCAGCAATGTCCAGATCTCAAAACATTACCCTATTGGCTATCAATCGCTCGCCTCAAAAATATCGAACGGGGCATGTATGCATGTATACAATAGGTTATGTAATTACTGTATTTTTGTAAGTATTAATGTGTAAATATGTTTTTAAGTATGGATATAAGCAAGTATGTAAGTTTGAATTTACGCAAGTAGGCCTAAGTAAGTGTGCATGTATGTAAATTTGTATGTGTACTGTGTGGGTGAAGGCTAGTACGCCTGGCCAGAGTGAGGCTTGGCACCCTCTACCCAACCTTAGCCGTTTCTGTCTGTCTCTTTCCCTCTACTACTTTTCCACCTTCGGGGACTGGAAACTAGGAATCCTCCTTCTCTTGTAAAATTCACCTAATAGAAGAGACAGAGAAAGGGGCGAGGGAACGCGAAAGTGGTCCCGGGCCCAAAGAATTGGAACTTTAAATGTTGTGTCTATTCGGGCTCTGTCTAGAGTCGGCCACCCCCAGCTATGGGGTATGAGCCTGAGTATATACCTGTACATAGGCCTATATACATACTTACAGTATATACTGTTGGTATGTATAATTTGTATGAATGTACATTCTCTCCTGCTCTTTCTCTGAGATAGCCAAAGCACAAAAACAATACCAACAGGATTGACTCGATCTTCAATATGCCTCTGTTGGTTCTCGATGGGGTACAAAAATACGTCGGATCTGCTAGGGTTAATTCCCCCCTCATAAACCTGCAGACCTTTGTGCCTCCTCCGTGTTCTCTACTTCTCCTTAACGAGCTGCATAACGACCAGATCAGAGGGACACAATGAGGCCTGGCTGACTTGCTGCAGTAAGGGAAGGCGGGACAATACCACCGCCATGTTGATAACCATAACACTCAGAAAGTGCCGAGCGCATTACTGAAATATTTCCGGGCATGGATGCAAACATCCCATTCTCTTTCTCTCAGACTACACAAAAATCTTGGTTTACTCATGCTTGTTCTACTACTGTCCGCAATAAGGAGGAATCATTCAAACGGTACCATCGCCTTTAAACTCAAGAATCCCGTACTTTATATTTTTCTGCCTGGAATTAAGCTAAATCTGTCCTTCGCTTGCCAAAATCTCTTTCATCAATAACAAATGCTCTGTGACTTTCCAACTCTAGCTCTTCACAAGGTTTTTGTCATCTAACCAAAAAGCTTTCAAACAATTTAACTTCCTAGTCTTTCCCTCCTCTTGTCCATTCTGACAGTACCACTGTCACCTCTTCCTCTGACAAAGCTGAGCTCTTCGCTCAAACTTTCATTAACACCTTACGAGCGGCCTAGGCGGTTTATTTATATGTACCGCCCAGCGGGGTGATTTTACCCAAAATAGGGCTGTTTACGTGATCATTTTCATGCCTAAATAAGACCCAGAGCGTAAAACAAGTATCTATCCCTGAAAGGGCATAAACAGAGCTTTCCAATGACACCATAACGATCCTTTTATGATGGCTAGTTTTCTTGCAACAACCGTGCAACGCGAGTGCAAAAAGCATGTAATTCGGCACTTTCCCCATACAATTCCGTATAAAGCGAGTGAGAGAGGGAGGGAGGAGGTGGGATTCGTGTCAGTAGGTTCGCCGCGGTGGTCTGGAGCAGTCATACGCTTGCTACTCTCCTGCCACCACTTGTCTCTCTCTCTCAGCAACATTACGTGCTGAAATTGCCACACGACCTATGTCGTGCGCCGCCAGATAGTCCAGATTTATTATACTCGACTTATGTTGCGCCCCGACAGTTATGGGTTAAAAACTCCACCTTGAATGATTCCGGCACTACTCCTCCCTCTCCACCTCCTCTCACTTACTTATTCTCAATATCTTAATCTCTTCTAAGGATGTACTCTCAGCCCTCTCTTGGCTTAACACTAAGAAGGCGCAAGGACTGGATGGTATTCCTCCTGTTGTGCTCAAAAACTTTTATTCTGTACTGACCCCCTGCCTAGGCAAACTCTGTCATCTCTGTCTTTCCTCTAACTTCTTTCCTTCCTGCTGGAAGTTTTCTCTTATTCAACCTGCCCCAAAGAAGGGTGACCGCTCGCAACCTTCCAACTATCATCCAATTGCTCTCATTTCTTGCATCTCTAAAGTTTATAAAACTATTCTTAACTAAAAATGTCCTACGCATTTATCTTCCCATAATCTACTTTCACAACGCCAGTAGGGTTTCTTTAAGGGCCGCTCTATTGGTGTTCATCTTGCTTATCTTACTACCTCTTGGTCATCCTCATTTCGGGATTTCAGTGAAACTTTTTCTATTGCGCTAGATATATCGAAAGCCTTCTATAGAGTCTGGCACAAATCTCTAATGTCCAAACTACCCTCCTTCGGTTTCTATCCCTCTATCTGTGCCTTTGTCTCTAATTTCCTTTCAGACCACTCCATAGCTGCAATTTGTGAATGGCCATCACTCACTTCCTCAAGCTATCAACTCAAGTGTTCCTCAGAGTTCTGTCCTGTCTCCAGCTCTATTTCTAATATATATTAATGATCTCAACTGTTCCTCTAGTCCTATCCACTCATATGCTGATGACTCTACCTTTTTCAACTAGTTTTTCATATTAACCCATCATGCAATCATTCCCAAACTCACTTAACAGGGCCATGTCATTCCTATCTTCTGGTCTATCAATTATTTCTGTTTGGGTCACAGAAAATCTTATTACTTTCAACACCTCAAAGACACAATTTTTCCTATCTCTCCATGGCAATCTTCCACAAGACTATCAATTATTATACAACAATACACAAATCAATCCTTAATCTTCTCTCAAAACTCTATGTGTATCTTTTTCATCCAATTTGTCTTGGAAAGATCAGATTACCACTCTTGCTAAAACAGCTTCCCAATAGTTAGGTGTGCTCAACCGTCTCCATGGGTTCTTCACCCCCGCACAGCTTCTTGGACTGTATTGGGGCACAGTGGGCCCCAGTATAGAGTTTCTAGTCTTGTTATGCACCTATAATGATTATTCCTGTCAAGCAGATGGGCCTTCTATTATACTATATTCTCCTTTCAAGTTATATCATTTCAACAGTGATTTCCGAATTAACATTAATTGTTCTTCACTTTTATATATGGTATCAGCTATATCCTGTTCATTATCGCAGGTCAGAACATTAAAAATCTAAATGCCTAACCTTTATAACTAAAAACAAAAGGATGCAGTAATCAAGTTAATCGTTCTACCACTTGGGAAGAGTAACCAGGGAATAGGTGTGAACATTTACAACCCATTTGGAGTTACATAAGTTAGGTTTTATGATTGCTGGCCTACATAATATACTAATGGTCTATGCCTCAAAAAAAAAAATCAGAATAGGAAACACTCACTTCTTCAATGGCTAAGTACGAAAAGGAAGACAAGAACACCAAAAGACACGAGTATGCAACATGGCGCCGAGAACTACAAAGATGCCAGAGAGCTCCCCATAGAGGTTCTGAGAGTGGAAGAGCAGACAGATCAGGTCGGAACGGTTAGAATACTGGCACACATTTAGTCCTGCTAAATGACTATGAATGACTATGGATGACTATGAATGACTCTCACTCTCTCTCTCTCTCTCTCTTTCTAAAAGATTTATATATGCCCATTTCACTCTACTGCCTGCCAATCGCTCTTGCTCCCTCTCCCTCTCTCCCACCCCTCCTCTCTCACTCTCATTCTCTCTCTAAAAGGTTTCTATATGCCCATCTCGCTCTCGTTCCCTATCCCTCTCTGTCACATTATTTGTGTGTGTGTGTGTATATAATTTAGCGAAATTAATGTCTGAAAATAGTGTTTCGTTTAACTACATCCATTCTGTGACATGGTGTGATGAAGAGGAAAGACAAATATATTAACCCCTTCCGTACCGGCGACGTCCTTTTCACTTTATGCTGGCTACTATTAGGCGATTATATTAAGTTTGAGAAAGGCCTCCAGCAAATATCAGGCTTCGAACTATCTTGATTAACCGATATTATTACAACAGATCCTTCTTAATCTGCACAATTCGTCCAAATATAGCTAGAATAAAATAACAAAGACGTTCCCGGTACAGAAGGGGTTAAAACATTTTACAGGATTAACCAATTGGGTGTCGGCTCATAACCACCAATATAAAGTCTGTTTATTTCCAGCAGAGGGTAAATTGCCATGTCCTCATCACGATTACTCGGCTTTCATGGAGATTGTGTACGATACCTGAAGGGGACAGTGGCTGTTTGTTTGGTCTATCAATTCAGTTATTCATATATTTGTTTTTAATGTCCTCCCTAGACCTCCACCATCCTTAGAAAAACACCCCCTAGACCCCCCCCCCCCCCCCTTCAAAATATATTTGTACATGTTTTGGTAGAGAAATGTCCCGGCCAAAGGCCGATTCCTCCTAAAATTACAGGCTCGCTTTCGCTCGCCAGGAAAAAATCGACACCTAAATGGCACGAGGGTCCTAATATTGACAAAGAAATGGGGTGAAAGGTCATAAAATCCCCAAACTAATGGAACCAACGTCTTAAAATCTCAAAACTAGTGGGGCTAAACATTAGGGAGAAGGGGGTCCAGAAAAAACGATCTGTCTCCCCTTAACCCTTTGATAATCCTGACGCGTTTTGATAGTTTTTCCGATTATTATTAGCCGATTGTATACAGCTTAGGAAGGATCTGTGGGAATTAAAAGGGTAAAAACTATATCAATCAACCCTCTGACTTCCATATGCCCTTCCAAATCTGAATAAATCGTCCAATAATAGCCAGAGAACAGAACAGAAGTATATATACTATAGTATATACACAATAGTTGAGGTTTTCTTAAGGGGAGATGGGCCGTTTTTCTGGTCCCTCTTCTTCCTCATGTTAAGCCCCATTTGTTTTCTGATTATAAGACATTTGGCCCATTAGTTTGGCGATTTTAAGACCTTTCGCCCCATTTCTTCGTCAATATTAAGGCTTTTCGTTTCATTTAGGTGTCGATATTTTCCTGGCGAGCGATAGCGAGCCTGTAATATAAGAGAAACCGGCCTTAGGCCGGGAAATTTTCTACCGAAAAATGTACAAATTAATCGAGAAGAGGGAACTAATGGATATTTGTTTAACCCTTTCACGCACAGGACGCGATTTGCGCCCTTTCTGGGATACTTAAAAGCCTTTGTGATCATCAGGGGTGTTTAGCAACCTTTAGATTAGTTACTTCAACCTCTGCAGTTGTCTCTGAGTGAGCTGGTGGCAGAAAACTAATTTTGGAGAGGTAATTATGAGATTGAGAGAACTCTATTTTTGAATGCTAAATGGCAACCCCCGAGTCCACAGCATAGCGAGAGGGTTAAAGTTTGATAGAGGTCTAGGGAGGAAACTAGAAAAATAATAAACATATGAAAAACATCAAGTAAAGAGTGAACCATCCCTCATTAAGGGGGGAAGTAGTTGCATTTTCTGGACCCCCTTCTTCCTCATGTTTTGCATCATTACTTTTGAGATTATGAGACATTCACCCCAATAGTTTACCGATGTTCAGACCTTTCACCCCGTTTTGTTGTGAATTTCATGACCTTTTGTGCCATTCGGGTGTCAATTTCTTCCTGGCGAGCGCTAGCGAGCCTGTGTTTTTAAGAATAGCCGGCCAATTACCGATTTTTGTTTTAATTTTCTTGAAGGGGAGTCTACGGAGTGTTTTCTTAAGGTTGATGGAGGTCTAGCGAAGAAACTAAAAAATATATGAATATATAAATAAAAACTATAAACATGTACTACTACTTACTCCTGAACTGTAGGGTGTTTGTCTGAAATGATCGTTTAGTATTTTATATTTCATGTGAAGAAAAGGAATTCAGCAAATATGGTAAGATTAGCGGAAATAGAAAAAATTAGCAGACATAGAATAATAATATAAGTTTACCTTGACCTGCGTCCCTTACTATTGACTTGGATCTTCAAATTAGACTTTGTATATGCAAAAAATAAAAAAAATAAAATAAAATAAAAATGGCCTTTAGTTTATTTTTGTTTTAATCTACTCTTCATATCAGTAAATATAATTGGAAAATTACCTTATTTAACTTTGTTTAGCTATAGCATTTGATATATTTATGCTAAATGTAGTCAGTCTATATTATATGTATAAAGCTATTAGCAAATACAGTAGTTTATTGAAATCATGCTATCTAATAAATGACCCAAAAATGTGACCTTGAACAGTATGGACAATATTTTCTTGGGTGACATTTGTATTTTGCATTAATTACAAAGTCAAATATATGTACCAAACTTCAATAGCCAGAACAATACTTAGCCAGTCACATTACCAACACTTGTGAATATTGTTTATCGTGGCCACTGACCCTCAAATTGACCTTCAATTTATTTGTCTGAATAATGTGTGTTATATATGTTTGATGTGATAAACAACAATCTCAGTAAATTTGGAATATTTAAAACTAAGATTTGAAAATCATACTACCAATGTCAACACTAACTAGTATTTTGAATATGGTGAACATTGGTAACAAATTTAAAATTATGATATATTGACCCCATACTTTGACCTTGACCTTCGAGCAAAATAGTTTCTCTTGACTGATATTCACATATACCAACCAAATACAATATATTATACCTGTGAAATTCGATGAAAATCCATATGATACCATTGGGAACACCTTAACATTCGACCTTCCCCTCAAGTATATGGATAACAAATATGATCCACATTATACAAATTCAAGCAACAACTATGGTAGTGAATATAGTAGAGTTTTCGTTAGTTTTGGTTATAGCGTGTAAGTTCTGTATGAGATATTCTAGGTTCGAATCCTGGGAGAATCACATGTTTTCATTAACTTCGTTTGGGGGTTGATGGCATTAGGAACGATGTTAAAAATAAACTTAAAACATCATATATTGGCCATATTCTTTGAGTTTGACCTTTGACCTCTGGACTTGAGAATATTTATGTATACTTTGTTGAGCATATTACCTATGACAACAGCTACTAGGTATATATACATAATGTATAACAAGAAGGATCAGAGCAACGACGGTGTTCATCTTGACGTCTTTATTTCTTGCAATATTTCGGACTAACCTTGTCCATCATCAGGCTTTCAAAACATAGCCGGTCCTATGAAAAACTATGTTTTTTCCTATGAGTATTATAAATAATTTTACCATAATAAAAATAATAATACTCATAGGAAAATGTTTTCGTTTTTCATAGGACCGGCTATGTTTTGAAAGCCTGATGATGGACAAGGTTAGTCCGAAATATTGCAAGAAATAAAGACTTCAAGATGAACACCGTCGTTGCTCTGATCCTTCTTTTTATACTGAAGATACGGTACCCTAGCGGCCAACCCACCACTAACATTATATATACATTTGTCTGTTTTATGCGTATGGTGGAATTTGGGAACAAACTTAAGATTAGGAAATATTTACCACATTTTCAGTCCCTGACCTTTGACCTTGACCTTCAAGCAAAATAGCTGTTTCTCTTGACTGATGTTCGTTTTAGACTAACCAGATATGCATGTGAAATTTTATGGAAATCCATGTTATTATAGAAAACACTACTACAAGTTGTATATTTTACTTTTACCTTGAACTTTAACCTTACCCTTTAGAAAAGTGATTAAAACTTGGTCAATATAATACAAATGTTACCAGCAACTTGTATAGCGAAATTGAAGTAATTTGAGCAAAAACTAGACAATGTGAAATATTGACAATATTTTCATGCTTGGCCTTTAACCTTGATCTTTGAGTAAAATATAAAATATCTATTTTTGACGGACCTTCGCATTGACCAAATGTACTGTATATACCTGTGAAATTTGATGAAAATCCATGCTACAGTATAGGAGTAGTTTCCGGACAGACAGACAGATGGACTGGCTTGCTGGTAGTGCCCATTATCCAGGTGGTATATACAGTATGTGTGCAACACCACTCTGCTTATGCAGAGTTGAACATTAGCCAATATACGCCATGATTTTATCAAGTGCAAACAGTAACCATGTTTTTTTTTCTAGAATAAACTTCGTAATGATTAACAAGATAAAAGTAATTAGATTTTGCACGCATGTCTGTCACACACACACACACACACACACAGTAAACAGTAGCGCATAGACATTGAATACATTATACATTTTCATTATTTTCCGACCAGCGGCTTTGAACCTCCCAGCCCGAGGGAAAAATTAATCCACCCCTCCTAAAAATACCTCGCTCCCTGAAGACTTACAAGTTCCTGATTATAAAAAATGCCACATTGATAAACATTTATCGTCGGTCGCAGGTGGCCTGACATTTCCCAGACTAGTATATTTTTCACAATTCTATGGGCGCATTTACATATTTTTAATTGAACACATTTTTGGGTTGTTCGTGAATCTACTGTATAGTCCGTTCATTCTAGGTTGGGCAGCAATCGTAAACTCTAACCTCTGTAACTCAAAAAGGGCTAGAGCAAATGAGCTGTCAATTTCCACACCTACTCCCTAGTCAACTCTCCTTATTTGTTAGAAACATTAGCTCGATTACTTTAGTCTTGTTTGAGTTACAGAGGTTAGAGGTTACGATTTCTTCCCAAACTAGAATCAATAGACTATAGTTCATGGTAGAAGGGACTCAGATAGAATGATAAGACTCTCACTCATGGTGAAAGATATTCTAAATCGCTATTACAACAATCCCTGCTCTTCAGAGCTCTCTCAGTGTATACTCCCCCCCTTGCGCCTTGTGAGGCACCTGCCTTTCAACACGGTCCCACTCCTATCATGTCCAGCTCTCCAACACAAGAAATCGTCTCAGTCTTTGAAAAACAAAAAACAAAACATAGGAGGAGCACTTTGTTGACAACGTTTCGCAGATAGCTTCTTCAGGTCAGTGACCTGAAAAAGATATCTGCGAAACATTGTCAATAAAGTGCTTCTCCTCATATGGTGTTTATTTTCATTCTGTCAACTTTTCAAAGTTATTTCAACATTCTCAGTTTTTCTTCTACTCAACAAGTGAATTGTAGAACTCTCTTCCTCAATCAATCTATCCTTCATCCTATGACGTAAACTACTTTAAACTTCGAGTATCCAGGCATTTTGAACCCAACATCCCTTGAATTAGGCTCTGTCACTCTTGTGGCCTTGGGAGGGACACTCGTTACAGGCAACCTGCCTTTTGTATCCTTCATAAACATAGACAAATATAGCTGTGATTACTGTAGCTAAGGCTAAAATATTCTAGACTAGCTTTAATCTTAGTTAAGTTATAGCGACTCTAGCTAAACATGGATGGATTAAAGGTTAGCTATTAGAATGAGGACAAAATGTCATGTTAAGTTTGCTCCAAAATGTAACAATGTTCAAAACACTAGTTGCTGTTGCTTTATATATTATGTTCAACAAAACTTTAGATAGAAATTCCAAAGGTCAAATGTCACAGTCTAAGTTTGTGGTCAATATCATATTGTTAGGTTTTTACTCAAACTTCACCCAACAACACATTTGGTACTGGCTATACAGTATATACAGTATATATATATATATATATATATATATATATATATATATATATATATATAGTATATAATTCGGACCAAATATTATATCAATATGCTAATGGGTGAGGTGAAAGGTCAAGGTCAAAGGTGAATATATGTTTTATAGTAATATTTACTATACAAATACTGAATATGGATAAAATATATCTACTTTCACAGTTATATCTGATTGGTCAATGCAAATGTCAGTCATGAGAAAACATAAGGTCAAGGTCAAAGATAAAGGTCAAAGAATGTGGACGCTATTTGAATTATACTGCAATAAGTTTGTTCTCGAATTTCACCATATTCAAAATACTAATTGATATTGATATTGGTATTATGCTAACCGAGTTTTAGATAATTATTTCAAACATCAAAGGTCAAGGTCAAAGGTCAAAGTGTAGACAAATTATATTCTATATATATTTTTACTCATAGGCTATATCACCAGATTCACCCTGATAGTTAATGCATGCATTATTATATGCCGACCAAATATTAGATCAATATTCTAAAGGGCAAGGTCAAAGGTCAAGGTCAAAGATCAAAATACAATATTTAGGAATACTTCCTCTACTTACATAATACAGTAGATATACATTTAATTTTACAGGTATATCTGGTTGGTCAATGTGAACGTCAGGCAAGAGAAAAACAGTATTTGGCTCAAAGGGCAAGGTGAAAGGTCAAGATAAACAATTTGGTCAACATTTAATTATACCAAATTTCGCTATATTTAAAATACTCCATTATTATATTCATTATAAGTAGGCGAGATATCTTAACTTCTATCCTTTGTAACTTAAACAGATCTAGGACAAATTGGCCGTAAATTCACACACATATTACCAGGCTGACTCTTCCTAAATGGTAGAAATATGAACTCGATTACTCTAGTAGTTTATAAGTTATGAAGGATAGAAGTTAAGATCTCTCGCCCACCTATAATGAATGGATTGTTGCTGTTGACATTGGTAATGATCACCAAAGTTTGAATTTGAATTCCAAAGCTTGAAGGTCAAGATCAAAGGTCAAAATACTATTTTTATTATTTCCTATTAATTGTTAATTGTTTTTCACTACAGTTAACCCCTTCTGTACCGACGACTGCCTTTTAATTACATTCAAGCCATATTTAGACGATTTTGTGCAGTTTGAGAAAGATCTGTCGTAATAAAAAGGGTTAAGTGAGATAGTTTGCAGCCTTTTAATTACTGGAGGTACTTAAGAAACTGAGTAAACTCGTCTAATAGTGGTTTCAGAATATAGTTAAAGGACGTCGCCGGTACAGAAGGGGTTAATGCGTATATTCGGAATGCCTAGCCAACAATCATGCAAGAAAAACAGAAAGGTCGAAGTCACATGTCCAGACAAATATATGGTCAATATCATGATTGTTCTTACTAATCATAGAAGCTTCACATATTTGTTTCCATAAATATATCAAACGCTATGGTTAACCTCTTCTGTACCGGTGACGTCCTTTTAGTTTTATTATAATTATATTTAGACGATTTTATGCAGTTTAAAAAGGATCTGTGGTAGTGAAAAGGGTTAAGTGAGATAGGTCGAATCTGATTATTGCTGGAGGCCTTTTATAAACTGAATAAAATCGTCTGATAGAAGCCAGAATACAATTAAACAAATGTCGCCGATACACAAAGGGTTAACCAAAGAGGACTAAGGTAATTATCCAATTATATTTACTGATATTAAGGATAAATTAAAACAAATATTAATACATAAATATATAAATAACATGAAAACAAAACAAAAATTAGTATATATATATATATATAGCCTACAGTTTGCATATACGAAGACACAATTTGAACACCAAGGTTACTATAGTCTATTCGCTGTAAGTAGGCGCAAATTCATGACCTCTAACCTCTGTAACTTAAAAACAACTACAGTAATCGAGCTAATATTTTTACCATTTGGGAAAAGTCAGGCAAGGAATAGTTGTGGAAATTTACAGACAATTTGCTATAGTAATTTTTGAGTTACAGAGGATAGAGGTCATGATTTCCCGCCTACTTACAGCGAATAGACTACTGTAAGGGACACAGGTCAAGGTAAACTATTATATACTGTATTTCTCTTTTTCCGCGAATCTGACCATGTTTTACAAATTAGTTGCCTTCACATGAAAATATAACCTTGACCATTTTTTTCAGAAAACACATTACAGGTCAGAAGTAAGGTCAATGATGAAGGTCAACCTTCTTTGATATTTAAATTGTCATCTAGTTAAGTCACATTGTGCACATAATATTGCAGATAGAACCGCCAGTGAATTATTTATATATTCATTTTAAGACACGACTACAACTCGGGCAATGGTGAAATAATTTGTATTATTTCTCATTATCATTATTTGCTAAAGACGTTAACACCCGTCGGACGGGGACATTTGTAATTTGTACTACCTGTTTGGCAGGCATATTTACCCTAAACGAGCTTCATTCCATGCTCTTTTTCATGCATAAACAAGAGCCAGATCGTAATACAATTATGTATCCGTGAAAGGGCGATAATAGAGCTTTCCAATGACACCTGAATCATCCTTGTACAACAACGGGTTCGCTTGCAACCATGTTACAACGCGAGTACAAAAACCCTAAAATACAGTAATTTCCCGAGATTTTACCCTATCTAGCGAGACGAGGGATATGTAGACGTGTGGTGGTGATGTCAGTGGTGGGAGTAGGTCCATGCTGAACGGTCAGGGCCCGCCTGTGGTCCTTGCAACGCGTGCAACGCTCTCTCAGAGCCGATAATGTGCTCAAAATCCCTTGCTACTTAAGTCGAGACCCGCGGGATAGGCCACTTTTCTCTCACTCGACATATATCGCGCCCCGCGAATTAGGGGTTAATGTCCAATAACAGAAGGCAAGGTCGCAGAATTGAGTATGCAGTTTTCTTTCCAATGTGAAAAACAGCACTTCTAGTATATTAATGTTAATTCCTTCTTCCATTATGTTATGCGTCACGAATTTAAGCCCACTATTTTATTATTGACTTGAAAATTATACAGAAATATATGACATAATGAATTATACGTTTGGAGAGCAATTTCATTCCAGCTTGTATAACTGACATCTCCAATTAACAGTTGGCTATGATATATGACTTTGTATTTAATCCCAGGCACTAAATACACACACACACACACACAAATATATATATATATATATGGGAGGTGTGGTGGAGTGGTCTTGCCACTGGACTTGAAATCCAATGGTCCCGGGTTCGAATCCCGATGTATCAATGGGAAGATATTATTGGGATGGAATTTATGCTGTACCTAGTATCAGTGCATTACCACAAAGACCACCGAAACGCCCCCCAAAATACCCTAATTGTTCCCTGGTTAACCCGTACTGTGCCAGCAACGGCCAATCGCCGTCAGGAAAAAAGTCACTCGCCTGTACCAGCGACGGAAGACCGCCGTCAGTAGTATGTGGTCCTTGTAACTGCTCGTATCAAGCGGTACCTGGCACCATGACTTGTACGCACTGCTGTTAGACGTTGGCAACACTTCTCAGCTTATATCCAAGCTCCTTCAGGCTTGCTGGCTCATTATTCCTCTAACTTTTGAGGTGAAAGGGTGTTCTCTGTCGACTCTGAAGCCATTTTTGAGACATTGCTTGAAGGGTACATTTATGGTAATACCCTCTGGTACAGTAGGGGTTAAATAGCACTGTATGAATATTCCCATATTCAAAATATGCTGCAGGGGGGCAATGCCTAGTAAGTTAATTGTTCAATAGGTGGCATTCTGAGAGCGAGGGTTCGAGTCTAGGGCGTAAGACAGTGAAGCACGAAGGCGAGGCAGCTCCAGAGATGGGGCTGTTTCGAACCGTGAGTGGGCAACCAAGCGCTGTGCATCTTGCGAAGGCAAGATGGCAACGGCTGGTTGCAGCTCTCAGTGCTTCAAATGTCTCACTCCCTAATAATAATAAAAATAATAATCGTCTGGTTACTTATATAGCGCTCGTTCTCCTCCTTCGAGGATTCACAAGCGCTTGGCTTTCTTCAGTCTACCAGAGACCATTACCCATCCCCCTTGCTCATGGGGAGATGGTAACCGACGGCTATATCCCAGAAAAACTTTTCAATCTGAGCGGGGATTGAACGCTAGACCTTCATGATGGGATTCAGGCACGCTATCAACTGAGTCAGCCGGAACGAGACCTCACGGGCTTCACCGTTGAATGTACAGGCTCTCAGCCTAGGCTATGCCCGAGAGGAAGTAAGCTTGAAAAAATATATATATATATATTTATATATATAATAATATATATATATATATATATATATATATATATATATATATATATATATATATACTGTATATATAATTATATATACAGTACAGTATATATATATATAATTTTTATTTTTATTTTTTTATTCTTGCTAACACCAGATTTGATATAACAACCTAAGATGAATATAATGGTCTACTGATAGCATGTCTAAAATTGAGAAAGGTGTCACTGAATACGGAAAGGGTTAACACTATCTGATCCGACCTCTTGCGGGTTATTACGATAGTTTGCTCGTTACCGCTCGCCTGGAAAAAAATAGACACCCGAATGGGATTAAACGTCTTATTATCGTCAAACTAATGGGGTGAAACGTCTTTAATCTCCAAACTACAGGAGCGAAACAGGGAAGGTCCAAAAAGATATCCCTGGGACCAAATAGAGACTTTAACCCTTTCAGTATCGGCGACGTCTTTTTAACTTTATTCTGGCTACTATTATGCGATTTTATTCAGCTTATAAAGAGCCTCCAGAAATTAACAGGCCTTGAACTATCTCAATTAACCAATTTTACTACCACAGATCCTTCTTAAACTGCACAAAATACAAAATAAAAGACGTCCCCGGTACAGAAGGGGTTGAGGGAGTAGTAGTTATTATTTGGTAAATTTATTTATTTATTTATTTATTTAGTTCATAGTTCTTCGCTAGACCTCCAGCAAGCTTAAATATACACCCCCTAGACACCCCTTCAAGATAAATTTGTACAATTTTCGGTAAATAAATGTCCCGGCCAAGGTTCCTCCTAGAACTCAGGCTTGCTATCGCTCGATAGGAAAAACTCGACTCCTAAATGGCACGAAAGGTCTTTGGATTGACAAACACATGGGGTTAAAGGTCTTAAAATCGTCAAACTAATGGAACGAACGTCTAAAATGTCAAAGCTAATGGGACTAAACATGAGGGGGAAAAAGCAACTACCTCCCCCTTAAGGGAAGGAAAAGCTAGTAGTGATAAAAGGTGAGGAGGAGTTCTGAACATGGCCCTGTGCCGGAATCCTTGTATAACTTACAGGGGGTCTTATTAATCATTCACTACTTGGTCCCAGAGAGATGATGGTGATGGTGGTGGTGATGGTGGTGGTGATGGTGATGGTGGTGTTGATGGTGGTGGCTTAGAGGTGGTGATAGTGATGGTGATGGTGGTGGCTTAGAGGTGGTGATAGTGATGGTGATGGTGGTGTGATAGTGATGGTGGTGGTGATGGTTTTGAGGTGGTGGTTGTGATGGTGATGGTGGTGATGATGGTTCTGAGGTGGTGTTTGTGATGGTGATGGTGGTGGCTTTGAGGTGGTGATAGTGCTGGTTTAGAGGTGGTGATGGTGATGGTGAGGTGGTGTAGCAGCAACAGTTCAATTTAATCTCTATAGTACCGGTAGTCCATGGGCCAGATTGAATTTACTGTAGTTATCTTTTGAAAGGGTAACAATTCTTATTATAATCTTTAAATCAAGGTCCAGGGTTTGAATCCCGGATGATGTGTATGAAGAAATTCCTATTATACATTGTATGTACATGTGTGTGTGTTTGAGAGAGAGAAAGAGAGAGAGAGAGAGAGAGAGAGAGAGAGAGAGAGAGAGAGAGTAAAGACGGATAAAATATATAGTTTAGAAGAGTATCAGGTAGTGTTGTTGCTGGAGTGGGCTAACCTGTACTGCCACTCACACTTCCTCTTTTACCACTCTCCTCAATCTCTATCCTTCACTCCTAGCCAATTTGCATAATTTAGGGGCCAACACATTTTAGAGCTAACCCAAGTGTCATTGACATACAAGGGAAAAGGAACAAAAATAGAGAGAAACGTGCATACCGGTACCGTACTTGAAATGTTTGTGGACATACAGTTAATGCAAGCAATAGTCGCTCTTCCGTAATTCTAAAATGGCTTTCCGTACTTAAGAATCAGAAAGAGGTGGAACTCTCCATTTATTTATTTTTTTAACTCAGAGCTAACCTTGACACTCTATCACCAATACCTAAATCCCAAAACACCTTACTTGATCTTAACGGACAGGCCGATTTGTGGTGCACAGTATACAGGGGGCAGATACTACTGCTTACAAAGAGTTGATTTAATAAATGAACAAATACATACAAGTCTCCCCTTAATTTCCATTGTCAGTTACACCCCATTTTAGCTCTCTGTGTTCTATTTTATTCTCTCTCCATTCTCCTTATCTTTCCATTCACCTTCTCTCTCCATTCTCCTTCTCTCTCTCCATTATCTTCTCTCTCCATTCTCGTTCTCTCTCCATTCTCCTTAATTATATCTCTCCATTCTCCTTCTCTCTCCATTCTCCTTATCTCTCTCCATTCTCCTCCTCTCTCCATTCTCCTTCTCTCTCCATTCTCCTTCTCTCTCCATTCTCCTTTTCTCTCCATTCTCCTTTTCTCTCCATTCTCCTTTTCTCTCCACTCTCCTTTCCTCTTCATTCTCCCTTTCTCTTCATTCTCCTTCTCTCCATTCTCAGTTTCTCTCCACTCTCCTTCTCTCTCCATTCTCCTTCTCTCTCCATTCTCCTTCTCTCTCCATTATCTTCCTCTCTCCATGTGTATTCTCTCTCCATTCTCCATATCTCTATCCATTTTTCTTTTCTCTCCATTCTCCTTGTCACACTAAATAATGTACTAAGCTAGTATGTCGCCAGTTCAATCTCTCCCGCAATTGATACAAATTTCTTTCAGTTTCACATGTGTCTTCAGTTACTCTATATTTTCTGGCTAATATTAGACGATTTAATTCAGATTAGCATAGGCCTATATAGAAGTCAGGGGGTTAATTGAGATAGTCTTTACCCTTTTGTTGCTCACATATCCTTCCAAATGTGTATAAAATCGTATAATGATAACCAAACTAAACTGTCAAAATGCACAATAATTCTCAAAGGATTAGGAGTATCGTATATTTAAAAAACAAAAAAAATATATCCACCACAGTTGGCTATAACTAATTTAAACTTAAGGGTTTTTTTCTGACCCCTTTCTTCCTCGTGTATAGCCCCAGTGGTTTTTAGATTTTAAGACGTTCGGCCCATTAGTTTGGCGATTTGAAGATTTTACACTCCATTTCTTTGTCAATAATGACCTTTCGTGCCATTTAGGTGTCGATTTTTTTCCTGGCGACCTGTAATTTTAAGAGTAATTGGGATTTGGCCGGGACATTTTTTCTACCGAAAAATTTATACATTTATCTTGTCTAGGTGGTGTTTTTCTAAGCTTGATGGAGGTATAGCGAGGAAATTTAAAAAAATATATTAATTAATTATTTAAAAAAAAAAAAAAAAAAAACAGCCACAAGCCCCTTAACGAAAGTAATTATATGATACTACACCTATTTTACCTCATAGTTTGGTATTTTACTTATATATGACATTGTACTGTATATTCTATTTTTTTATTAATTTCACCCCAACACCAAACACCTCCAATTAAATTAATTAAAGCATATATATATGTGATCCACCGGGATTCGAACCTGGGTATATCACACAAATATTTTTAAACACTCTAACCATTACACCACCAAGACGGTTTGTAGATAATTAAGGGTATATGTTCACTTAACCCCTTCAGCACAGTTGACGTACTTTTCATTACATTTTGGTAACTACAAGACGATTGTGTTCAGTTTAAGAAGGACGTCTACCCATTAAAAGGCTACCGACTATCTCAATTAATCCTTTTACCTACACATATATCTTTCCTAAGCTTCATAAAATCGTGTAAGTGTAGTTGAAATCAAATAGAAAAGACGTCGCCGGTAGAGAAGGGGTTAAGGAAATTTTTGTTCTGGACCCATTTCTCCCTCAGGTTTAGCCGCCTTAGTTTTGAAATTCTAAGACGTTCGCTCCATTAGTTTGTCGATTTGTGCTCTTTCGCCCAATTTATTTGTCAATTTTAAGACATCGTGCCATTTAGCTGTATTTTTTCCTGGCGAGCGATAGCGAGCATTCATTTTAAGAGGAGTCTGCCTTCGGTCGGGACAGTATTCTACCTAAAAAACGTAGACATTTATTTTAAAGGGGAGTCTTGTGGGTGTTTTGTTTAAGCTTGATGGAGGTCTAGGGAGCAAATGAAAAACCTCCCCTTATTAACCTGTCAACAAATGTGTTAGGCCTATGTATTATTAACTTAAAACAACTGGAGAGCCCACTAAACATTTCATAAATACCTTTGCATTAAAAAGTTAAATTTTTGTACTGTAATAGTGTACGATTTAAGTACAGTCGATAGCACTAATAAGATTACACCAATTATATAATTAAACTTTATTTTGTATATCATATACAGTACATTTTATTTTTGTTTGTATAGTTTCCTCCCTAGACCTCCATCAAGCTTAAATACATACCCTGAAATACCCCTTTAAGATAAATTTGTACATTTATCGGTAGAAGGCCGCTTCCACCTTAATAAGCCTTATTCCAACCACCCATCAAGCAAAAACAAAGAGCAGGCTGATTTCGGCAGTTAAATTATTTCGCATTTTAAACACCACAGTTTCATAGAATTATTACTTTACACAGTACGGTACGAATCTATTACAAATATATTAAGAATATTCATCAATTACATATAAAATGAGCCGAATTTGTGCTCATGTGATGGAAATCTCGTTGATAAGGAGCACTTCACTAACGAATTTTTCTGTAATTGTGGGATTATTATACAATTCAATGGTACGCAGAAGTGCACAAATATCCATAGATCTCTGAACAACCCCAGTGACACTGACAAACTTTCGATTGAGGCTGCTATGTTAAGGGGAGACTGACCGTTTGTTTGGTCTATTAATTCATTTATTCATATATTTTTTTTAGTTTCCTCCCTAGATCTCCATCAAACTTAGACAAACACCCCCTAGACCCCCCTTCAAGATAAATTTGTACATTTTTCGGTAGTAAAATGTCCCGGTCGAAGGCCGGTTCCTCTTAAAACTGCAGACTCGCTATCGCTCGCCAGGAAAAAATCGACACCTAAATGGCACGAAAGGTCTTAAAATTGACAACGAAATGTGGCGAAGAGTGGTAAAATCGCCAAACTAATGGGCCGAACGACTTATAATCTCAAAACTAGTAGGCCTAGACATGAGGGAGAAGGGGGTCCAGAAAACCTGCCCATGTCCCCTTAAGAAATAATATATACAGGATTGATGCCTCTGTATAAATGTAGACAATGATTAATGATTCTTTTAATTTGATCACGTATTGATATTTGAGAATCGTCATAAAATGAGCTTAATCCATACAGTACCGAGGACGTCCTTTATCAAATCTGCGAAGCAGAGGGTATCGCGCACACAAATCCCGCCTGTATACTGTGCACCACCAGTCAGCTTGTCTGTCGTCGTCCGTCGTCGTCGTCGTCGTCCGTCGTCGTCCGTCTGTCTGTCCGGAAACTCCTCCTAGACCGTTTAATGGATTTTCACCAAATTTCACAGGTATATCCATTTGGTCAATGCGAAGGTCAGTCAAAAAGAAATTTTCCATTTAACTTAAAGGTTAAGGTCAAAAGTCAAGGTTAAAAAAAAGGTAAATTTTTCATATTTTTTAGTTTTTACTCGAATGTCTAAATTTTCACTATACAAGTTACACGTAATTTTAATATCGTATTATCCAAATGTTTGGTAAATATTCTAAAGGGTAAGGTCAAAGGTCAAGGTCAAAGGTCAAAATAAGTTTTTCAATAGTATTTCTTATACTAACTGTTAGATTCTCACTAGGCTTACCATGTATATTCGGAATACCTAGGCCAAGGTCATACAAGAAACTATACAATTCCATATGAAAGGTCAAGGTCACAGTTCAAGGTAAAAAAAAGGTCAATATTCTATTTTCTTTAATTTTCATGCAAACTTCACCAAATTTGGTGAGATAGTTGCACTTAATATGAAAAGGAAAATAATACATTTGGACACACATATCATAAAGGCCAAGATAAAGGTCTAAGGTCAAGGTCAACTCTTCTATTAATATATATGAAACTAACTGATGGATTTTAATGAAATTAGGCATGCTTATTTGATTTTCCAGGGCAATGTCAATGAAAACAAAAACATACTCTAACAAAAAGGTCAAGGTCAAAGGTAAACTTTTACAATATATTTTACTTTTTACTGAAATATGCATTTTCACGATACAAGTTACTGGTAACCTTGATATCGTGTTGCACAAAATTTAGATAAATATTCTAAAGGGTAAGGTCAAAGATCAAGGTCAAAGGTCAAAATAAGTTTTTCACTAGTATTTCTTATACTAAATGTTTGATTCTCACTAGGCTTATGGTGTATATTCGGAATACCTAGGCCAAGGTCATACAAGAAACTATACAATTCCATATGAAAGGTCAAGGTCACAGGTCAAGGTGATATAAAAGATCAATGTGCTATTTTGTTTATTTTGCATGCAAACTTCCCAACATTTGGTGAGATAGATGCACATTATATGAAAAGGAAAATGTTATATGTTGACATATAATAAAGGCCAAGTTAAAGGTCAAGGTCAACTATTCTATTAATATATATGAAACTAACTGATTGGTTTTAATGAAATTAGGCATGCTTATTTGATTTTCTAGGGCAATGTCAATAAAACAAAACATGTACTCTTACATAAAGGTCAGGGTCACAGGTCAGGGTCACAGGTCAAGGTCAAAGGTCAACGTTTACTATATATTTTAATTTGTATTACTCAAATATCTTCAATTTCACCATACCAGTAACTGGTAACCTTTATATCGTATTACACAAATGTCAGATAAATATTCTAAAGGGTAAAGTCAAAGGTCAAAGTCAAAGGTCAAAATAAGGTTTTACTAATATTTCTTACACTAACTGTTAGATTCTCACTAGGCTTACCATGTATAGTTGGAATACCTAGGCCAAGGTCATATAAGAAACTATACAATTCCATATGAAAGGTCAAGGTCACAGATCAATGTCAAATAAAAGGTCAATAAGCTTATTTTCTTTACTTTTCATGAACATTTAAAACAAAATTGGTGAGATAGCTGCACTCTAAATAAAAAAGGAAAATAATACATTTTGAGACACATATCATGAAGGTCAAGGTGAAGGACAAAGGTCAAGGTCAACTATTCTATATATATATATGTGAAACTAACTGATGGGTTTTAATTAAATTCGTCATGCTTATTTGATTTTCCTGGACAATGTCAATGAACAAAACAAATATACTCTTACACAAAGGTCAAGGTCACAGGTCAAGGTGAAAGGTCAACTTGTACTATTTATTTTTAGTTTTTATTCAAATGTCTTAATTTTCACTACAAGTTACTGGTAACCTTGATTTCCTGTTGCCTAAATGTTTGATACTTATTATAAAGGGTAAGGTCAAAGTTCAAAGTCAAAGGTCAAAATAGGGTTTTTATTAGTATTTCTTATACTAACTGTTAGATTCTCACTAGGCTTACCTTGTATATTCAGAATACCTAGGCCAAGGTCATACAAGAAACTATTCAATTCCATATGAAAGGTCAAGGTCACAGGTCAAGGTCAAATAAAAGGTTGATATGCTATTTCCTTTACTATTCATGCAAACTTCACACATTTTGGTGATATAGTTGCACTTTAATTGAAAAGTAAAATAATAAATGTTGAGACATATTATAAAGGTCAAGATAAAGGTCAAAGGTCAAGGTCAACTATTCTATTAATATATATGAAACTAATTGATGGGCTTTAATGAAATTAGGCATGATTATTTGATTTGCATGGGGAATGTCAATGCAAACAAAAATGTACTTACATAAAGGTCAAGGTCACAGGTGAAGGTCAAAGGTCAACTTTTATTATTTATTAAAAAAGATTACTCTAATTTTGGAAAACTGTTGTGTGTTATGGCTTATTACTTAAATATCATATATATCAAATTTCACATAATTATTGTGAATATAGTCAAGGTCAGAGGTCAAGGTGAAAACAAGAGTATTTGTCATTTTCCCTAAACTCCTCCTAGAGTGTTTAAGATATTGTCACCAAATTATACAGGCAAATTGGTCAATGCGACGAACATCCAAATATATGTATTTTATTTTAAGTCAAAGGTCAAAGGTCAAGGTCACAGTATATGATCACTATTTGTAATCAATAAGTTTTTATACGAATTACATCGTATTCATAACACTAGTTAATACGAACATTGCTATTAAGCTAACTAAATCCTTGATAAGAAATTCTAAGGTTGAAGGTCAAGGTCAAAGGTCAAGATTAAAGGTCGAAATATGATTTTTACTAGTTTTTCCTATTTAATTATTATGGTCTCTCCACTAACCAACTTCACTCCTAAACTCGATTAATGAAATCAACAAACACATGTGGCAGTCCGGGGTTTCGAACCCAGGACGCTCGCACCGAAAATCAACACACTTATGCATTGCACCACGAAGACAGTTACAGAATGTTGCACAAGCCTACGATTTATTATGCAGTTTCGAATCCTGCATACGAATCTTAGCATGTACAATCATTCCAACTGAACTATCGGAGGCTATGTATATGTGTGAATGGAAATAGTAATTAATGGGGCACTTAACCCTAAGGAAGGCAATGTAAGATTCTCATTAGGCATAACATGCATATTCGGAATGCCTAGACCAAGTTCATACATGAATAAACATAATTCCATTTGATAGGTCAAGGTCACAGGTCAACGTCAAATATAAGGTTATTATGCTAATTTCTTTACTATTCATGTAAACTTCATAAAATACGTTAAGACAGTTGTGCTTTAAGGGAAAATTAAAATGTTAAATTTTCAGACATCATGAAGGTCAAGATGAAGGTCAAATGTCAAGGTCAACTATTCCTTTAATACCTCTGAAACTAACTGATGATCTTTAATGACATTTTACACTTATTTGATTTTCTAGTGTTACATCAAAGCAAACAAAAATATAATCCTACATAAAGGCCAAGGTCAAAAGTTAACCTTCATCATCAACAAATACTAAATTTTCAGTAAGCTGACGACTGTTGGTTTCATTTTACTTAAATAACATATATATCAATCATATATATATATATATATATATATATATATATATATATATATAATACTTAAGGTTAACGGTCAAGGTCAAAGAACCCATTGTGCACCGGTGACGTTATTTGTATTGTATATTAGCTATAATTAGACGATTTTGTGGAGCTTATGAAGGATCTGTGGTAGTAGATATGGTTAATTAAGATAGTTGAAAGCCTGCTAATTTTATGGAGGCCCTTCATAAACTAAATAAAATCGTCTTAGTATCCAGTATGAAATGAAACCGACAGAACTGTACTGAACGGGTTACGTATCGTCACCAAATTTTGCTGGCAAATTTGGTTGGTCAATGCAACGATTGTCCAAATTTTGTGTTTTTGATATTCAAAGGTCAAGGTGAATGTTGAAGGTCACAGATTATGGTCACTATTTCTTTCTTATTTATATTTTAAATTTGAATTACGCCATATTCAAAATGCTACAAAATAATGTTACGCTGACCTTATTATAGATAAATATTCCAATGGTTATGATTCAATGTGATATTATTACATAAATGTAATAATATTATATATATATATATATATATATATATATATATATATATATATATATATATATATATATATATATATATATACTCCCAGGCGGACATGAACCACCAACAGTCAGCA
Source organism: Paralithodes platypus (assembly GCA_032716605.1). Classification (NCBI taxonomy): domain Eukaryota; kingdom Metazoa; phylum Arthropoda; class Malacostraca; order Decapoda; family Lithodidae; genus Paralithodes; species Paralithodes platypus. The sequence goes on along the minus strand of CM064544.1, from coordinate 12,513,363 downwards.
CGAGTGTCCATGCTTTAATCCACTACAAACAAGTATCCTCTATCACGCTGTGGTATAGTGGATTAAAGTATGGGTTGTTTTGACTGTCGGTGATTCAAGGCCGGCTGTGAGTATAAAAAAAACATTTAGTATATACTGTATATCTATATATATACTGTATATGAACCAATTTTACCTAAGAGATTCAATATTATTTGCAGAATTTTAGGTCGCAGAGTTGCGTATGCATTTTTTTTTGGGGGGGGGGGGAATGCGAAAACTGCACACCTACTGTATTTTATATGGTGGCAACTATTAGACGATTTTTTTCAGATTAGGAAGGATCGCTAGCAATAATAGGGCTTCAAACTATCTCAACCAACTTTTTTAAAACTACCGCAAACCCTTCCTAAGGTGCACAATATCGTCTAGATATGGTTAGAATATAAGATAACACACGTCGCTGGTACTCAGAAGGTTAAGATATATATATTTTCACATTCCCAATTATATATGCCTGCTGCTTGAATTGCCAGACAAACTGTGATAATATTGCTTCTAAACAGTAATATCCAAAATGTATTATATTTTGTTTACTTTGTACCTCCACGGGGTCTAGATGGCGTTAGGTATAATTGGAATATGGGCAATTGCGGGCTAGCTATCGCTTGCCAGGACACAAGTCGGCCCCTAAATGACACGAACGGTCTTAAAAATTACAAATAAATGGGTCGAAAGTTCTTAAAATCACCAAACAAACGGCACAAACGTCTTAAGAAAAGGTTTTTGGTTTCTCTGGACCCCCCAGTCCCTCATGTTTATCCCAATTACTATTGAGATTTTAATCAAATACAAATATTTATCAGTTTCTCAAAAAAAAAAAAAAAAAAATACAGGCATGCCATCGCTCCCCAGGAAAAAAATTGACACTTAAATGGCACGAAACGTTTTAAAATTACCAAACTATTAGGCGAACGTCATACTATCTCAAATGGGTGCGAGGCAGGTACTATGGGTGGGGGGCAGGTACTATGGGTGGGAGGGCAGGTACTATGGGTGGGGGGCAGGTACTACGGGAGGTAGGGCAGGTACTATGGGTGGGAGGCAGGTACTATGGGTGGGAGGCAGGTACTACGGGAGGGAGGGCAGTTACTATGGGTGGGAGGCAGGTACTATGGGTGTGAGGCAGGTACTATGGGTGTGAGGAAGGTACTATGGGTGGTGGAGGGTCCGATGGGGGGGGGGGCAGGTACTATGGGGGGGAGGGGTGGCAGGTACTATGGGTGGGAGGCAGGTACTATGGGTGGCAGGTACTATGGGTGGGTGGCAGGTACTATGGGTGGGGGCAGGTACTATGGGTGGGAGGCAGGTACTATGTGTGGGTGGCAACTACTATGGGTGGGGGCAGGTACTATGGGTGGGAGGCAGGTACTATGTGTGGGTGGCAGGTACTATGGGTGGGGGCAGGTACTATGGGTGGGTGGCAGGTACTATGGGTGGGAGGCAGGTACTATGGGTGGGAGACAGTTACTATGGGTGGGAGGCAGGTACTATGGGAGGGGGGCAGGTTCTATGTGTGGGAGGCAGGTACTATGGGTGGGATGCAGGTATTATGGGTGGGTGGCAGGTACTATGGGTGGGTGGCAGGTACTATGGGTGGGTGGCAGGTACTATGGGTGGGTGGCAGGTACTATGGGTGGGTGGCAGGTACTATGGGTGGGTGGCAGGTACTATGGGTGGGGGGCAGGTATTATGGGTGGGAGGCAGGTACTATAGGTGGGTGGCAGGTACTATGGGTGGGAGGGCATCAGGTACTATGGATGGGTGGCAGGTACCATGGGTGGGACACAGGTACTATGGGTGGGAGGGCAGGTACTTTGGGTGGGAGGGCAGGTACTAGGGTGGGAGGCAGGTACTATGGGTGGGAGGGCATGCAGGTACTATGGGTGGGTGGCAGGTACCATGGGTGGGAGGGTATGCAGGTACTATGGGTGGGTGGCAGGTACTATGGGTGGGAGGGCATGCAGGTACTATGGGTGGGTGGCAGGTACCATTGGTGGGAGGCAGGTACTATGGGTGGGAGGCAGGTACCATGGGTGGGAGGCAGGTACTATGGGTGGGAGGGCAGGCACTATGGGTGGGAGGGCAGGTACTAGGGTGGGTGGCAGGTACTATGGGTGGGAGGGCATGCGGGTACTATGGGTGGGTGGCAGGTACCATGGGTGGGAGGGCATGCAGGTACTATGGGTGGGTGGCAGGTACTATGGGTGGGAGGGCATGCAGGTACTATGGGTGGGTGGCAGGTACCATGGGTGGGAGGCAGGTACTATGGGTGGGAGGCAGGTACTATGGGTGGGAGGGCAGGTACTATGGGTGGGAGGGCAGGTACAAGGGTGGGAGGCAGGTACTATGGGTGGGAGGGCAGGTACTAGGGTGGGAGGCAGGTACTATGTGTTATGCCCTGATTTTATGCAGGATTAACAATTGGATATGGTGAGTTCTACTCCACTGGGACTTCCAAGTTCAAATATGCACATATAATATGAAAGGAAAACAGATGATAAGTATATCACAAGATATGGTTTAATAATACAGCTTTATTTCTCTCGCACTATATTGGAGAAATAATCTGAAACTGAAACATATAGAAACACGTATCACTGCCAGTGAAAAATAGCACTTAATTATATCACTGACTCCGAGCACAGTCGCTGAGCTAGATCGGGAACACTTATTTGGAGAACAGCTTCACTGAATCCTCGAGATAGTTTCTAAGACACTAGAGTGGGTGGTGGAGAATTAGTTCTTAGTAGTGGGATGACCACTGTCACTTTCTCTCTGTAATGTCACGGTGTTTAAAGTTCAAGGTCAAAGACCCCTACGAGTATGTAGTTAGTTGTATAGAAAATGGGGAGTCATGGGTAGACTCCAGAATGTTTACTTGGCACTTTGGTAAATTTCGACTAAGTACTTGAAGTCTCAATTGCAGGTAAAATTTGTATTAATTCCAAAATGGATTCAGTGGTGGTTGGTAAGTTATTGACCCCTATCACTCGTACTGTCGGGGGGTACAACTCGTAGCTTTAGGACCCGCTTAGTAAGGCTGGGGCGGATTTATACACATTTAAGCCACTTTTGGAGGGGACTCTGTTGATTTTAAACACTCGATACTTTACCCACTAGTTGTCACTCTATCTTCTTCTCTGGGTCTTCTGGCGTGGTAACTTCTCAATGGATGTCTCCGGTGAACACTTCTGGAGATGATCTGTTCCCGTTGGCTGCTTCCCTGTAGGCCGTCTAGGTGGGCCGGCTGTATTAAGTAGTTACAGATGGGCTGATTGGGCTTGAGATCTTAAGTATGGCTCCGTAACATATAGTAATCGACTGGCGAATTACTGTTGGGCACCATACCGAACTAACGCAAGTATTTCAGAGGTAGGAGAAACTACTCGACTGTTCTGATCAGTATATCAACTGTTGATGAAGTCCTGTTTAGGTACTCTCGGACTAGGATCTTAAATATCGAGTCTTATGTGGTCGATATCGGACAACCGCAGTAAGTTCAGTGGAAGTGATGTTTACTGTCTGCCCTGATCTTTATGAGAGGTTCGGGGGACCCGGGGCGGTGTTTAAACCTTTAAGTTACACAGTCATATGGGAGGGCACAGACTCAGTGTACCAAGGACTTGTCTCTGCAGAGTGCCCGTGAGGGTATCTCGCCAAGCCCTCTCTCTAACACAGCGGTCTCAGAGGCTTGAGATTACCTGTGCCGAGTGGCAGTGTTCACTTTAACCTGAGAAGTGCGCAGGTGGGGGGGGGGGGGAGATATTACACCATAGAACTGTGCGGACCTATTTCACTGTTGCCTGTCACTAAAATCGTTATCTTTTTTTTTTTTTTTTTTTTTTAAGAGACAATGAACGGAGGAAGGAAAAACACAGATAAAACAAAAGGTCCATGTGCCTAAAGGCATCCTCCATTCATAAAATGTTTGTAACAACTGGATTTAAACATTTGTTGATTGTAAGTTTGTGGAAAGCAATTCGAGGGAAGTGAATTCCAAAGAGTAGTAGCTCTGGGGATAAATGAATTCTGATAAGCAGAAGTTCTGCATTGTGGAGGAGAAAGTGTAAATTCATGGGCGCTCTCAGCTGCCCTAGTTCTATCTTACCATATATATCATTAACACTTATCCATATGCGCCTATTTTACGTTTATTATGAAGATATTAACCTGTTACAACAATAAAACAAGTGGAAACAGTGTTTGACTGGTCCAAATCATGAAATGAGAGCGAGAGTTACATAAATCATGTGTGAGCCAGACAGCTCCACACCCTCCCCTCTCAAGGCTTGGAGAGACACTGAGGCCTCTCTCTGTAACTCACGCTATTTCCCACGCTTGGTAACACATATGACCACACCCTGCTAGCAACTCACTATTGTTAGCACGAAAATATACCTAAGAATAAGGGAATAACAGGGAAAATAGGTGATAAATGAAGGAGGGGGGGTGGAAAGGGGGGAAGGAGGGGATGTGGAGGAGTGATATTTGGCATGGCCAAGGGGCAAAATAAAAATAAAAAAATAAAAAAATAAAATAAAACAAAAAAATAAATTGCTACTGGGGTGGTTTAAATGTGTTTTTTTTTGGCCTAGGATTATAAGAGTCTTCCCGCAGTGGAACGGTAAAACTCTTAAGAGTCTACCTGCACTTGATGGGTTAAACAGAGAACCAATAGAGAGGGCGGCAGGCCGTAGTCTCTCTACTTTTCACTGTAGAAAATGGAACCTCATGGGGGAGTCTATGTCAGATCGGCAGGCCGAACGATGACAAAGTTCCTCGACAAGGACACTGGGATTTCCCACTTTAGAGTTATTGTGACAAGCCACAACTGTCGACAACTTATAGTCTCAGAAGGAATATCGGCAGGCCGTATACATCCTTCACTAGACTAGCTAGTCACCGCCTAAGTAGGGTATCTACGTTAGCTAGGCAGGCCTGGTTCTAACGAGATCCCTAGGATAGAGTTTGTGGTTAACGGGGACTGGTAATCTCAGAAGGAATATCGGCAGGCCGTATACATCCTTCATTAGACTAATTAGTAACTGCCTAAGTAGGATATCTACGGTAGCTAGGCAGGCCTGATTCTAACGAGATCCCTAGGATAGGGCTGGTGGGTTAACGGGGACTGGTAGTCTTAGAAGGAATATCGGCAGGCCGTATACATCCCTCACTAGACTGACTAGTAACCGCCTAAGTAGGATATCTACGTTAGCTAGGCAGGCCTGATTCTAATGAGATCCCTAGGATAGGGTTGGGGGGGTAACGGGGACCGGTAGTCTTAGAATGAATATAGGCAGTCCGTATACATCCCTCACTAGACTGACTAGTAACCGCCTAAGTAGGATATCTACGTTAGCTAGGCAGGCCTGATTCTAACGAGATCCCTAGGATAGGGTTGGTGGGTTAACGGGGACTGGTAGTCTTAGAAGGAATATCGGCAGGCCGAATACATCCTTCACTAGACCAACTAGTAACCGCCTAAGTAGGATCTCCAAGTTAGCTAGGCAGGCCTGATTCTTAACTTGGATCCCTAGTTTAGGGTATTACAGACAGTATCTAGACTTTTCGGCAGGCCGTATTAGTCTAACTGAATGGAGAGCAATATCAAGCTTTCTTAACTTTTTTGAAGCTTCAACAATTGCCTGACTTTCCTCAAAAATCCTGAACTGGTATTGCGGATTACTGAGTGCACCCCTGTGGTACCTCTAAGATGGTAAAGGCATGGGAATTTCTCTTAGATGGGGTCCTTGAACCCTTCTTACACTGTTGGTCAGGTCTCTTTCAATAGAAGGTTAATACTCGGTGGTGGGGTGATGAGTAAGGTAAATTAAAGCTCCTAGAGTAGGGTACTTCATCAAAGGTTAATTATAAATTCATAGGTGGTCTATATAAATTCAATAGAACTCTGGAAAACAATAATAGTGAGTCAAGTAAAGAAATATGAAATCGGTACTCTCGGGGAGGACTTTGAGGTGCCGTGTGCACCAAAGGGGTGTCGTGTGCACCAACAGGTGAGGACTATGATGCGTGCGAGACAGTGTTATTCTTTCTCCCTCCTTCTTGTGGTGGTGTTGGCTGGGTTTTACTACTGATCTTGGTTGTTAGTAATTTTAGGCATAAAAATATGTAAATCTCTCTCGGCATGGTGGTGTCTACAGGGCTGTGTACGTATCTACCTTCCCGGGTCGTGTTGGTAGGCCTGTGTGTACATTAGGTATTTAAACGTCCAGAGCGCCCTCTCTCAGGGCGCGGGGGCGGCAGATCTCCCGCGCTATTTTACCTGGGGACGAGGATTTACAGGGGACTCTTATATAGAAAGAAGCGGGTGTGGTTTATATAACTAGTAAACTAGTTGAAGAATGTAAAAAAAAAGGCATGTGTGTCAAATGTGTGGAAAACAAGGTTCCAGTGTCTATTGAAGTATAGGTTCACATCTTATTGCATAACAAAGTTTTCATACAGGCATATAATGGATTCATCTGGCATTGATTTCTTCGGTAGCGAAGATATGAGTTTTTCTTAATCTCTCTCTACTGATCTCTTCTCCCCTAGTTATATTGTCATGAGGGGAGAAAAAGGAACAAACACAGGTAAATAGGAACAGACAGATGCAGGAGCTGTCTGGCAAGTACATCATAATGATTTGCATACCTATATATACGAACACAGGTGCTGTCCGACAGGTACATTATAATAATTAGGGAAGAGGGAACATAGGTGAACAATTGGCATACGTGCTTGTCTTGCAAGTACATCATTATAATTTGCATACATATATATATGAACACAGGTGTTGTCCGACAGGTACATTATAATAATTATGGAAGAGGGAACATAGGTGAACAGGTGAACAGTTCAGGGAGGTTAGACATGTAGGTTAAACAGCACTTTCTTCTTTGTGGTGAGAGTGGGAGGAAACGTTTTGCCGCTTCCCGGGGTGACCTTGGTTAGTCCGGCGACTGTCTGGTCCTCGCTTTCCCTTTCTGGTGCTCGCGTGCTTTTTCGTTTTCGGGGCATTTCATTATGGGTGGGGAATCAGGTACTATGCGTGAGGGACAGGTACTAGGGGTGGGAGGCAGGTACTATGGGTGGGGGGCAGGTACTATGGGTGAGAGGCAGGTACTATGGGTGGGTGGCAGGTACTATGGGTGGGAGGCAGGTACTATGGGTGGGAGGCAGGTACTATGGTTGAGAGGCAGGTACTATGGGTGGGGGGCAGGTACTATGGGTGGTGGCAGGTACTATGGGTGGGAGACAGGTACTATAGGTACTATGGGTGGGTGGCAGGTACTGGGAGGCAGGTACTATGGGTGGGAGGCAGGTACTATGGGTGGGAGGCAGGTACTATGGGTGGGAGACAGGTACTATGGGTGGGTGGCAGGTACTGGGAGGCAGGTTCTATTTGTGGGAGGGCAGATATGGATGGGAGGCAGGTACTATGGGTGAGGGGCAGGAACTATGGGTGGAAATGTGAAATCGTGGTTATAGGAAGGCAGGGTACGAGTGCAAAGGCAGTAGCATGGGCAAGAAGCCACATGTTTTGATGCGATATTGGACAGCAGGGCGCGAACATAGACAGGAGGGGCGCAAACATCAACAGGAGAGGTGGGGACATGAACAGAAGGGCGCCCATCATTACAGTATACGAGGGGGTGCAAGCATGGGTAGAACGCCGGGAGCATGGGTTTGAGCATGGGTGTAGATAGAAAGAGAAATGGGGAGTGAGGGAGGAAGGAGAGAGAGACATTAGCATCCTATCCTAGCACGTGTTGCAAAATCATGGGCAATAATTGTCAATAAATATATTCACTCATACATCCTTCAATAAACCTCTAAGTCCACTTACCCTTCCAATACAAGTCGTCCTGACACAAACGCCAAATAATCCAATCATTAATGCTTCACAAAACTACTAAAATCCAAGGCGAATACGAAAATATAGCGGAACAGAATGCAACACACACCACTCAATCAACACTCCACGCGGAAAGAGAGAGATGGCAGGAGGGAGGCAAGACCCATAGGAGAATAGGTCAACAATGGTCCAGGTAATCAACCAATATTTCTAACTACCTCCTAACACCAATAACATCCAACTAACTTCAGACAATATCCCTTCATGTATCCACTAACCATTTAATCCACAAAAATCAGTATATTAACCCTCATACTTTAATTAATCAACGTTTGAGTAATCATTTTAAAGACTACGACATCCCGCTGTGATTAAAAGCCGCGGACCCCATGAGCAAAACCATAAGACACTTCCTTGATTAACGAATACAAATAAAATGGGCTTTAACTAGTAGTCCAGTCCACTGAAACACGTGATTGGATGACAAGCGCAGATCTCTTCATGCAATATTTATATCCTGCATTATATATGGGAATGTAATAATCAGCATCTTTGAATTAACGTTACCCAGGGATAAACTATTTGTTATTAATTTCACCACACAACCAAACACCTCCAAATGAAATTATTGAAAGCATATTATGTGATCCACCGGGATTCGAACCTGGGTTATCACACACAGATTTTTAGACACCTTAACAATTACACCACTAAGACAGTAATAATAAGAGGAATATGAATATACTGTACATCTACTGTATATTAGTAAGATTGGTAGGGGATTTAATGAAGGGGTCAGTGTATATAATCATCTTACTTTTGGCAGTAAGGTGTTGTCATGTGTTCCTCTGTGCTCCCCCCCCCCCCCCCCCTTCCCCTCCCTCCTCCTTCCACTCCTCCCCTTTCCTCACCTATGCTTCTCCTTTCTCTTTTAATTACTAGGGTGGGTAGGAGTGCGGTGTGATGGGGGCTAGAGATCCTATGGTAAGAAACAAAATATCTAAAGGGTCACTAATGGGGGCTGGTAGGATAGGCTGGGATTGGTATGGAAGTGGTAGGGAAGCCGGGTTATGAATGTGGTGGGGGCTGGTAGGAAGGCTGTGGGCATGCTGGGGGTGTTGGTAGTGGAGGTGGTTGGGGAATGGGGGTGGTAGGGAAGGTGGGGTCAGTGGCAGGCGATAATATGGGTGGGAAGGCGATACCGTGGGTGGAGAGAGATTAGCATCCTATCACGTGTTGCAAAATCCTCCCAAATAACCATCATTATATGAATCAACTCATAAATACTTCCATTAACCTCTGCATCAATCTTTGAATCAACTTACCCTTTCTATATAAATGACACCAGTGATTATAAGCTTATCAATTAAACTTTTCAAAAATATTACAATATACGGTGAGATAATAAAACGAAAACCGCAACACACACACTCAGCGTTACCAAATCAAAACACAAATCTTCGCTTGATCAGTTATTAAAAGTCCCTAGATAGTAAATAAGCGCCGAAAATTGCTAGAATATTGTCACAATCTTTAGAATATCGCTAAAAAATGGCTTAGATATCTTGCTTGTGGGGCACCCTCAAAGTCCTTGAAGAGAGCATCAACGAGGTCCTTCAGTTCAGCATTTCTCTCTAGCTCTGCATGTTCATCTGCAAGTTCCTTTGCATCAATCGGATGTCGAAGCTTGGCAAGGGATGCCTTTACTTCTTCAGATAGAGGGGAATCTTCCAAACGTTTGTCTATGACATGGTGGACCAGAGTCTCGTAGAATAGTCGCAAGCAGCGAACCCCACGCTTAACATGTTTTCCACGAAGGGCCTGATCAACAGACCCGTCTGCTATAACACCAGCTGCCACCAACACATCTGAGATGCCAGATCCCTTAAACCTCTTACAGCAATTGTTCCGAGGAACTTGCTTCAATTGTGCCGCCTCTCCACATCTTTCCCCGTAGAACTAGGGCAGCTGAGAGTGCCCATGAATTTACACTTTCTCCTCCACAATGCAGAACTTCTGCTTATCAAAATTCATTTATCCCTAGAACTACTACACTTTGGAATTCACTTCCCTCGAGTTGCTTTCCACAAACTTACAATCTACAAAAGTTTAAATCCAGTTGTTACATTTTATGAATGGAGGATGCCTTTAGGCACATGGACCTTTTTGTTTTATCTGTGTTTTTCCTTCCTCCGTTCATTGTCTCTTAAAAAAATATATATATATATATAGTGTAGATGAACGACATTTGGATGTGGAAGGGTGCCATGAATGGTAAGATTTTGCTGAACAGCTCAGCATTCTCACTTTTCAACTCTAGCATGAGCACGTAGACAGGATGATCACCAACAATTATTGCAAAAGGCATCTTTTTTTCTTCGATTGATTTTGCAAGCTTACACATCACATCATTGAGAATTGTCTTACGGGGTGGGTTGGGATAGGTCATGTGGTATATTGCTCGACTCTTCTCATCTGCATTTGACATGCTGGCGTGAAACCCTGAAAACCCAGGCACAGTCTGTTCTTCTGGCTTAGGTCTCGTTCGGTCATCTTGCGCCCTTACCAATGCATGGATCACCACACAAATTCTTTGCACCGATGTGTCAGGAGGAGGAGTACTTTGATCAGCTAGTGGCTTCCTGAGAGGTGGTTCCCCACGCTTCGCTCTCTTGTATGGGTTGACTTTTTGCATTTCACTTACGAGCTCTTTGAATTGAATTTAGTCCAGGTATCTACTGTTGATAGGAGTAAAATCTGCTTGTCACGATCACTACTCTTGTATGCCCCTTTCATGCACCACACACATAGAGTCTTATCGTGAAGGACACCCATACTGGAGCGGAGCCTTTTAGGTGCACTGGCCTCTGGGGAAGGGTCTTGTTGATCTGATGATTCATCTCTTTCAAAAGGTTCCTCGGATTTGTGTTTGCGTTTTTCGGCTTGAGAGAGCTTGCGCTTTCTGGATAATGATGCGTAACAAGTGCTATGCATGTGGTGACCCTTTGGTCCCTTCTCCCAATCCACATTTTCATGTATATGTTGAAACTTATCAAGTTCTTTCCATTGTAAAGACTTTTCCCGGATGGATTCCCACTTCTCAGGTGTAATGTTTTCCAAACGATCATCTGCGGTACATCGCTTACCACAGAGTAAAATGCACTCGTATTAATTTAATGTCTTTCTGGTAACTCTTCACTCTCTCTTCTATTATCCATTATTTCGGTCACTTCACAAGTCGGCGATTTACATCAGATGGGCATGCGATCCCTCTGAAACAGTAAAAAAGTAATATTAGATATACACCGCAGGCAGAGAACATGTGATGATAGCAGCGAAAGTGAGGACAGTGATTCTGATAGTGGCTCATACAGTGAATCATGTAGTGACAGTGAAGTGGCAGATTAGTATGTACAATTACTATAATACAATACAATAACAATACAATATACAATACAATACAATACAATAACCACTCCAGTGGATTTGTAATGACAGAATTAGTGAAAAAGGACACCTCATTCGTCCTTGTAGCTCATCTGATGCCAGAGATATTACATTTCATGTTTTTCAAGATGGCGTTGGTGGCCATTTTGAATATTGGGCTTTAGCAGAGTTAGCCGTAATTTTTCAGAGGGGTATAGGAGCTAATTTTCCTTTAAAATGGTTCAGGTTGTCAAATCCATCGAGAGAAAGAGGTAGGAACAAAATGGTCACGGATTCCAAGCAAATGACCCTACTAACATGATATCCCTTCGTTTTCTCCCTCTCTCTCTCCCTCCTTCTTCTTCTTCTCTCTCGCTCTCTCGCTCGCTCGCTCGCTCTCGCTCTCTCTCTCTCTCTCTCACTCCTGTATTTCACTTCTTCCTTCTCTCAAACTTGATATCGCTTCGGTTCCTTCCTTCTCTCTCTCTCTCTCTCTCTCTCTCTCTCTCTCACTCTCTCTCGATATCCCTTCGTTTCCTCCCCTCTCTCTCTCGCTGGGTTATTCGCGCCTCAATAATTTACACTCTTAGTCCATCTCTCCTTCATCAATTCATTTCTCTGGCCTCTCTCATTTATCTGTATTTATCCATTTTAAGGGGCAATGGGCGCGTTGGTTTATTAATATATATATTATTATATACAGTATATACTGTATATATATATATATATATATATATATATATATATATGTTCAGATTTTAAGACGTTCGGCTCATTAGTTTGGTGAATTTAAGACTATTCAGCCTATTTGTTTGTCAATATTTAGACCCTTCGTGCCATTTGGTTATCGACTTTTTCCTGGCGAGCGATAGCGAGCCTGTAATTAGGAGAAACCGGGAAATTTTTCTGCCGAAAAATGTACAAAGTTCTCCAGAAGGCTTGCTATCGCTCACCAGGAAAAAAATCGACAACTACATGGCACGAAGGGTCTAAATATTGACAAACAAATAGCCTGCATAGTCTTAAAATAACCAAACTAATGAGCCGAACGTCTTAAAATCTGAACACGAATGGGGCTTAAGCTCGGTTCACAAATTCCCGTCCTGACCTCCCGTCCTCCCCCGACCACTGAAAACGTATGCAATCGTGCAAGGACTCCGACCTAAACGTGTATGGTCTGTTCATGAACGTACAGTGACGCCACAGCACGGGCCGCGGCGGCGAGGGAGCCGTGCATTTTTGACATACCAAAAATAAACGGATCAGAACGGACCAACCGCCAAACTCGGTTCAAGGGCGGATCACCCACGTGACGGGTCAGCGCATAGGCGCCGTGTAGAAGCGTCTATGCGGCGCCTAGACGCTACCAGACGTAGTCTATGCCCAGACCAAAATATTTGAAAGTTGAGACTGCGACGTGCCAACGTCGCCTCACGTGATCACCCCGCGGCGTCCCCGCTAGTCCCTGCCCACCAAGTGTCCATAAAAGAGCCAGCCGCGTGTGGTCCTATCTCAGTTCCCAAGCCCCCGTCAAAATAAAAAATCCCTCAAGTGGAAATCTGCCCTTATTAATACTGTATAGTAGCATGCAGTTGGCTTGCATCTTCGTAGGTTTAATTGTTAACTTGTACATTTGTTGGTAGAAAAATTTCAATTTTAACCCGCTGAGTGCCAGGGACGTATATATATGTCCTCGCCGAAAACAAATCGTAGCAGCGAAACGACTGCACCTATGGCTTTCATATTTTTACCACATGTACCTTACCCTTTATGCTACCCACCACAAAAATCCCAAATCCCTCCTCCCACCCACTCGCTGACTGTCGGTCCCGTCAGAAGGAAAAAAAATAAAATCTGTGGCGGCGAAACGACTGCACCAATCGGTTCCATATTTGTGTGACAAGTCCCTTACCCTTCTGCCTTCCCCCCACCACACCCCCAACCGCCTCCAACCACCCACTTCCAGCGTATCCGTACGAAGATAAGGAAAAAAAGGAAAATCCGTGGTGGCGAAACTACCTCACCAATCGGCTTCATATTTGTAACATGAGTCAATTACGCTTCTACCTTCCCCCAACCATCCCCCAAACCACCCTCCCACGACCCTCCTATCCATACATTCCGATACCATAAAAGTATCTGTAGTCTATAGTGTCTTTTCAGCTACTTTCGGGACCATCGGGGACCTGATTTCTGGCGAAAATGGACAATGGGAGTGTTTTTTTTACCATTATCCTTCCTTTCTCTCCCAACTTGATAGATTAAGCCAAAACAAAAATCTGGCACTGGCAGAAGCACACCGTCAAAATTGGCTGGCACTCAGTGGGCTGGTTGAGACTGAGGTGTCTCTGTGCCACGCCCCAATATATATGCATGATGGGGGCCATCGCCGACGACACTGCGGCCATCATATTTTGGTCGCAGTGTCGTCGCAGTGCCGTCACAGTGCGTCTCAGACAGGTCGTATTCAGACTTATTAGGTCGCCTTCCAAAGGGACTGGTCGTGGCACCAAGTCGCCGCCCATGCTCCGTCTACCGGGGCGGTCACGTGTTGAGATCTCCGTCCACTAACCGTGCATGCGCCGTCTTCCGGGGCGGTGACGTGTTGAGGTCGCGCATCAGAGCCACACGTGGCCATTCGGGCCCACTCGGGACACAAGGTCATCCGTTTGATGCCGTCCAACAGTTTTTGGTGGTCGGGGGAGGACGGGAGGTCAGGACGGGAATGTGTGACTCGAGCTTAAACACGAGGGATAAGGAGGGAGGGACTTGGAACAGGGTTCCTTCTTACGCATCAAATCAACCAAGCTACAGACCAACATGGTGAAACACATACAATAGCACTGGATATATCAAAGGCATTTGATAGAGTCTGGCATCAATACTTATTGTCGAAGATGTCACACTACGGCCTTGCATCATTAGTTCCACTAATTTCTTCTTATCTTCATAACAGAAAAATACGTGTAATGGTAGATGGCCTTTATTTTCAATTTCACTCAATAAATGCTGGTGTTCCCCAGGGATCAGTTTTGGCCCCAACTCTGTTCCTCATTCATATCAATGATCTCATATCTACCACTCATAATCCAATACATTCCTACGGAGATGACTCAACACTCCACAGTTCCTTCACATTTACCAATTCTTTCACCCAACCCGATCTTATAAATTAAAAAATAAACACTACAATTTCTCTGAACCAGGACCTTTCTAGAATTAATGAATGGGGACAAAAGAATCTAGTTTCCTTTAATGCACAGAACACCAAGTACATTCAATTTTTTAACCGACAGAATCTCACTGACTCCCATATATTTGTTAATGATGTAAATATTCCCACTTCCCCTAGTATTGACATTCTCGGTGTAACATTAACTACTAACTTGAGCTGGACACATTATGTTAGAAACATTGCTAAGAATGCCTCTAAAAAATTCTTCACTGACGAGCAGTTGGCCGTAATATATAAAAGTCATGTGCGTTCTCAGATGGATTACTGTTCACCTCTGTGGGGTGGAAGTGGAATGGTTGCATTGAGGCAGTTGGACAAAATTTAAAATAAAGCTATTAGATTAATCAATAACCCTGCAATCACACAGGACCTTCCTACATTATCCATACAAAGAAACGTTGCATCCCTTGCATTATTCTACAGATATTTTCACTGCAATTGTTCCGAGGAACTTGCTTCAATTGTGCCGCCTCTCCACATCTTTCCCCGTAGAACTAGGGCAGCTGAGAGCGCCCATGAATTTACACTTTCTCCTCCACAATGCAGAACTTCTGCTTATCAGAATTCATTTATCCCCAGAGCTACTACTCTTTGGAATTCACTTCCTTCGAATTGCTTTCCACAAACTTACAATCTACAAATGTTTAAATCCAGTTGTTACAAACTTTTTATGAATGGAGGATGCCTTTAGGCACATGGACCTTTTTGTTTTATCTGTGTTTTTCCTTCCTCCGTTCATTGTCTCTTTAAAAAAAAAAAAGAAAAACAAATAATAATAATAGCGCATACCCTATAGTAACTGGGTAAGAATACGGTTCATTTATAATAATCATCACCACCAACAAAGATGGGGGTTGTCTTGTGAAACGGACTTAAGGGAGTAGTGCTTGGTTTATATATTTATTTAACCGTCCTGGTGGTGTAATGGTTAGAGTGTTTACAAATCCGCTTGTGATAACCCAGGTTCGAATCCCGGTGGATCACATAATTATATGCTTTCATTAATTTTATTGGAGGTGTTTGGTGTTGTGGTGAAATTAATATATATATATATATATAGATTATTTATATATTCTTTAGTTTCCTTGCAAGACCTCCATTAAGCTTAGAAAAATACACCCTAGACCCCCTGTCAAGATAAATGTGTACATTTTTCGGTAGAAAAGTGTCCCGGCCGAAGGCCTGTTCCTTCTGAAATTAGTGGCTCGCTATCGCTCGCCAGGAAAAAAATCAACACCTAAAGGGCACAAAAGGTCTCGATATTGAAGAAAAACAAATGAGGTGAAAGGTATCAAAATCGCCAAATTAACGGAACGAACGTCTTAAAACCTCAAAACTAATATGAAAAACATGAGGGAGAAGGGGGTCCAGAAAAAAAACGAGTTCTACCCCTTTAAGGTTTATGCTTTGGTCGATTTATGCATTAATTTTTTCTGTTTTTAGTTTCCTCCCTAGACCTCCATCAAGGCTAAAAAAAAAAAAAAAAAAAAAAAAATAACGTCCCCAAGATACATTTTACAAGTTTTTCAGCAGAAAAATATATCGGCCGAAGACCAGTTCCTCCTAAATTACTGTACATGAATGTATGCATTGTTTTTAGAGAAAGAGAAAGAGAGAGAAAGAGAGAGAGAGAGAGAGAGAGAGAGAGAGAGAGAGAGAGAGATAGAGAGAGAGAGAGAAAATATTATTGAAGATTTAGATGGACATTTCATATCACCAAGATGCAAAGGAAGAACAATTTAAACACCGATTATACATCACAAAATATGTTTATGGACACCAACGAAGATATAGATAAACATAGAAATCAATACAATCCCTTTGAATATTGTGAAGCAGTTTGACAGTATATTCTGGCTATCATTAGGCGATAATATGTAGTTTCAGAAGGATCTGTGGGAATTATAAGAGTAAAGACTATCTCAATTTACCCTCTGACTTCCCCATACTCTTTCTAATCTGAATAAAATAGTCTAATAATAGCCGGAAAACAGAAAACAATGCGTATTGGATCTTGCAAGGGTTAATTTCTTCCAACAACACAACATAATAATTATAACCAAACCTACATTCGATAATTGGATGAGTATGATAATTATTTAAAATTGCAGAAATTATCAAATTATTCTGTAAAGCTTATTATTGGGTTTTGTGCATAGGCTATCGCGGCAATTTATATTAAGGCCGATGGGCGTATTTAATTCCTCATTTATATAATTTGTTTTATAATTTTATTAGTTTCCTCCCTAGACCTTCATCAAGCTCAAAATCCCCCCCCCCCCCCTCCAAGACCCTCCTTCAAGACAAATTTGTACATTTTTTGATAGAAGAATTTCCCGGCCGAAGGCCGGTTTCTCTTAACCCTGCCAGCCCGGGCAACATTATATAAGGACCCTGCGGCAGATGGGCAGGACCCCGGGTGTCCTTATATAGTCCGTAAGCTTGAAAGCCTATTCAGCTTGTTTTGAAAGCCGCGTGTCCGACGTATGTAAACAAAGCCTGTCGGAAGCGACGCACGCACCTCTGGCAGCAAGCAGACGTCGGAGCTGTGTTGTTGTGTGTTGGCAAAGACAGATTCAGTCTTGAAAAGTGTGTCACAATGCTAAAATTGCGGCAAAATGCACGCCACGAAATCGTCATCACAACTGAACCAGTTGACTTAGAGAGCTCTACTCAACGCCAGTCTACAGATTGGAAAGCACAGTACGTTTAGACATGTGTGGGAATTTTCTAGCAGTTAAAATAACAAAGATACGGTAGCCTAGGCGTTTACATTTTTCGGGCATATCGCCCGGCTCTCAACAATGTACATAGGACGGCGAGCCCGGGCGGGAAGGTATTACAGGCTCGCTATCAATCGCCAGGAAAAAATCGACACCTAAATGACACGGAAAGTCTAAATATTGACGAAATAATTGGGCGAAAGGTCTTAAAATCGCCAAACTAATGGACCGAACGTCTTATAATCTGAAAACATATGAGGCTAAACATAAGGGAGAAGGGGGACCAGCAAAACTGCCCATCTTCCCTTATCCCATGAGACATCTACACGCGAACATATTATCATATTTGATGGAAGAAACATTATGTGATCTTTGGTGAGAAAACCAGCATACTATACCATGTTCCAAATAGTTTGGCCATAAATCGTAACTCCTAATCCTCTGTTACTCAAAAAGGGCTAGAGCAAATGGGGTGTAAATATGCCCACCTATTCCCTGGCTGACCCTTCCTAAATGGTAGACATATTTGTTGGATTACTCTAGTCGTTTGTGAGTTATAAAGGTTATGTTCAAGAGTTTTGGCCAACTTTTGTTCTAATTTAACCCCTTCAGCACCATGACGCCTTTTTGCCTTTGATTCTGGCTGAAATTAGATGATCTTATACAGTTTAAGAAGGACCTATGTTCCTAAGAAAGTTGATTGAGATCGTATTTAACCATTCAAGTCGTAAAGGTAGATTATAAACTAAAGACATTCGTCTAATGGTAACCAAGATATGATTACAATTACGTAATGGTGGTGAAGGGGTGGTGAATTTTGCACCCGAAAATGTGTGAAAACCCTGCACGATGCTAACATTCTGCATCTACCTTGCATATTTATTTGCTATTTTTGTTTTTATTATTATTTTAGTTGCCTCCCTAGACCTCCAACAAGCTTAAAAAAAACACCTCAAGACTCCCCTTCAATAAAAAAATAAAAAAAATACAAACAATATACATAGAAAAATGTCTCAGGCAAAGGTCGGTTCCCCTTAAATTACAGGCTCCCTATCGCTCGCCAGGAAAAAAATCACACCTAAATGGCCCGAAAGGTTTATATAATGACAAAGAATGGGCAAATGGTCTAAAATCTAAAAACTAATGGGACGAACAACTGAAAATCTAAAAACTAATTGGGTTAAACATGATGGAAAAAGGAGTCCAGAAAAAGCAACCATCTCCCCTTAAGGGAGGATGGTTATTTGGTACCAGCCACAGGCTTGTTGTTGCTACACTGAAGCTACGACTCAAAACCAAATACATCTCAAAATGTTATACCCCCAGGGTTTCATCTTGAGAGGGTCAAGGATGAGGTGTGTGCCAGGAAGTATGCAGTGGTAGTCTCAAAGCGGTTTGAAGTGCTTGGCTCCCTGGAGGACCCTGTAGAACTGTGGGAAAACTTTAAATGTAAATCGCTGTCGGCAATATTGAAGTCAAACCGAGGTTAAGGAGAGGTTTCCTATCGGGTGAGACACTGGGCATAATAGAAAAGAGTCCAGCAGAGCGAGTACTTTCCTGAGGAGAGAAAGAGAGGTGTATCAGGGAAATTGCTGAGGAGGTCCAGGGAATTTCTCTGCAAATGATCTTTGGCCTGATTACCGAGCTCTGCAGAAACTCCGCTCAAAGCCAGATTAGTTCAGTTCTGATAGTGGATGGCAAACTCACATCAGATGATTATGAGTGCAGAGCTTTGAGAACTTTGAGCAGTTGTACAATGGTCTGTACATGACTTGTACATGTATTTACACCCAAGAAGTCAACAATTGACTGGATTCTGGAGCTATGGGCTCTCATGGAACGCTGACTTCAGTTTTAAAAAGGGCTGCTTGCAGTTTATGTTGATCTGAAGAAGACAGTTGGTTAAGTGCTCCAAGAGACGCTCTGGGAACTACTACGGCCGTGCAGGATCCCCATGGTTAATATTGACCTGGTGTCTGGACTTTATACAGGAACAGAGAGTGCTGTCAAGTGTGGCGGGGGAGCATCCTCCTTTTTTCCCTGTGAATACAGGTGTGAGACAGGGGTGTGTTCTACCACCTACACTTTTTAACACTTGTATGGACTGGCTATAGGGATGAACAGTTGGGAAGAGTTGTTGTGGAGCAGACATCGGCAATTCCAAGACCACCGATCTTGATTTCGCAGATAAAGAAGTGATCCTAGTGGAGACGTTGGATGTTCTTGGATTGGCCCTCGAGACACTACATGATGAATCGGTGCCGCTGGGTTTAAAGGTCTCTTAGCCTAAGACCAAATTCCAAGCATTTGGTGAGTTAGTGGACGATGCAGTGCAATCTGTTCATGCTTATGGTGAGGTCTGAAAGATCTGCGATAAATTTCCTTATCTTAGTAGCGTGATCCATAGAAGTGGTAAGTCGGGCTACAATGTCATTCGTTGCTTTGGTTTAGCATATGGGGTTATGGATTCACTCAACAAAAGTATATGACGTTGTCAAAACGTGCACAAAAGGACGAAGCTGCGGATCTTCAAGACATTAGTGCTCCCTGTCTTATTATATGGATGTGAGACATAGACACTTAACAGTGATTTGAAGACTCTCTTGGTACTCTTTTGATACTAAATGTCTTCGCAGGGTCATGCGATATCGCTGGCAGGGCTACATCTAAAACCAGCGACCACTTTGTGATATTGATACAACATATATTAGGTGCATGGTCCGTGAATGCCAACTTTGGATATATGGGAATGTGGTTCGCCTCCTTGAAGCTGATCCTCCTCACTAGGTGGTCTTTACAGAGGACAACCCTGAGTGGAGGAGGCCTAGGGGATTTTTTCTACCGAAAAATGTACAGAGGGGTCTTGGAGGTATATTTTTAATCTTGAAGGAGGTTTAGGGAGCAAACAAAACAACTCTCCTTGAAACCCTGATATCGTTCACTAGGTAGGGACGTACCTACTCAATATGAACAAGACTATTAACATAAGTTAGCATGAATCAGTACCTTTCTGATTGAAGATAATATATATTCATAAAGCTTATTGCATTCGTAAATATCTAATAATAGTTTTGTATTATACTGTATATGAGTCTTATATGCGTCTATGATCACCTGTTCAACCTTTATATTTATTTTCTTAGCACAGGCTGTAAGGCCTGTGCAGTCCGTGTATTTGTGCAACTCAGTGTAAACCTGTTTATGTGTTTGTGTGTATGTGTGCCTGTATGTGCTGTGTGTGGTTCTGTAAACAAATATTATCCATAACATTAATAAACAATTCCTCCTCAAAAACCCTTCGAGAACAATACCATGAATAGAATCGAGCTGAATAGACTATTAACAATAAAAATAATAATAAAATCAAATAAAAATCCCATTGTTAAATATTATAAAGTAGATAAGGTTTCAGGTGCTTGTGTGTGTATCTCCGTCAGCCAGCCGGGATATTTAAATTATATCTGAACTAAATTTTTGCTCGACCCGGGTCCTAATCTCGCTCGTATAATAAAAAATCTCATTAATACTATTGTTCTGCCCCTAATACCCGGCTTGCGTTGCGGCGACTGATGGAATGGTGGGATTAAATACGGGTTATCTAGTGGCGAACATGGGCATTTTAGTATATGGAGAGGAATGGACACCTGGAGCCATTTTGGGCCGTCACTGTGGCAATATCATAAAACCATTGAATTAATTATTTGAATGACTTTCATTGATTAGAAGTGTCCAGTATTCTGAATTGGTGCGATAAACAACTATGGATTTAAACTACCGACAGTTTTGCTCCTCAGTTTTCTCTTCATAATTGCTGAGGGGCACAGGGCCCTGGGTGGGGCTTTGGTTTCCCGGGCGTTTCTGTCGCCCTCCTCAGCTCCCCGCCATGGAGTGGCTTCGGTCACCCAGGCTTTATTGTGGTCGGCAGGGAGGGTTTTATGGGGGTGCTCGGTTATGGCCTTGGCCTTGCTCGGGGCCTTGGGGCTGTTCGGCCAGGCAGCTTGGGGAACAACAACAACAACAACAACTACCGACAGTTTCAGAGTTATTTCTGATGCTATTTCAGGTCAGGTCAGGTATTCCTGCTATCAGTAACATGTAATCTGATACTACCTGTTTCACGGATTGTCTGCGACTAAACCGGCTTGGAGGGTGGGTGGCTAGACACCCTGCAGGACTAAAAGCAATACCTGTCAAAGGGCGGATGAACTCCTGTATATATTAGTCAACGGCCATCTAGCAAACCTATGGTATTTTACCATGATGGATGTTTAGGATGCTGCCATAGCCTGCACCAAGGTCTTCCATTGTCCGTGTTCATCCACCCCTGCTGTTTTGGTGCTATACAGCAACTTTCCTTCCTTTTCCTGCAATCTCCTGTTTTTTTCCCCACGGTGGTTAGCAGGCCAATGAGGAAGACTTTTGAGTCTGGTGGATTTTCAGGAGATTTGGCATTCTTTTTCTGTTTCTCGTCTTTTCTAAACAAATAAAATCCACCGCTACTGCTCCCCCCTGGATATGGTGTCTTTGGGGCTTGTTTTATACCTTACCCAGATGTGATGGCTCCGTCTGGGTCGACCTGTTTATATCCATCTTTATGTATTTGTATATGGATTGCTTTCAACTTTTTCTGTTTTTGTTTCTACTTTTGTCCGGTGATATAGAAGTTAATCCCGGTCCTCACAGACAACCTGCTACAAGTTGTCGTGTATTTTATTCCAATATTCGTGGTCTCTATAAGAACATCAAGGATCTTACATTGGCATCTGTTGATTATGATATTGTCTTTTGTTCTGAAACCCTTGTCTCTGGTTATAGAGATTATTCTGAACTTCTTATACCTAACTTCGGTAAACCAGTTCTTATTCGGCGTGATTCTATTCCTCGTGCTCGTGGAATGAGCTTGTATAATAGATCTGGGTATAATGCTCAGCACTTAACTAAGCATATTTGTAAATGCCATGAGATGCAGTTAGTTAAAGTTTCCAGCAAGTATCATAATCATTAAATTTTTAGCCTGTACAGAAATCCTGTTGTTAACAATGACATATATGCCTTTTAACAGCCATGGCTTCAATACAGTCTGTAGATGTCAAATCATCCTTTATTTTTGTTGGGGATGTCAATGCGCATCATCAAGAGTGGTTGAACTCGGTCTCTCCAACTAATAGAAATGGTCTTGCTGCATTGGATTTTGCAAACTTATCTGGTTGTGAACAGCTAATCCAAGGACCTACTCATATGTCTGGAAATTGTCTTGATCTAGTACTAACAGATATTCCTGGCGTTGTAGAAACCTCCGTTCTTGTACCTGTTGGCACTTCCGACCACAATGCCATCATGTGTAAAATTAATCTTGATTTTTCTGTTCCTGATATTACTCTCACGTAAAGTCTACGTTAAATCCCGAGTTAACTGGGACAATGTTTGTAATGATGTTTGTAATATTGAGTGGAATCACATACTAAGATCTCATGACCCGGTTTCAGCTCTCAACAATTCCCTTCTTGGTATCCTTCGCAAAAGAGTTCCATCAAAAACAATTAAGTCTCGTATCAGGGATAAAGCATGGTCTAATGATGACTGCAAGCGTGCATTTGATGACAAACAGGCTGCATATCGTCTATGGAGGCGTAATCAAACCCCCTTGCATTGGGAAAATTATGTTTTTAAAAGGGCAGCTGCGCAGAGAGTTTATGATGTTGCTGAGAGGGATTATAATTCCCATCTTCAGGATGTTCTGGCAGGAGCTACACAGCCTCATAAATGGTGGTCCACTTTGAAATCCTCTTTATATGGAATAGATTCCTCCATGCCTCCTCTTTGTGATTCTGATGGCTCCATCTCTTTTGATCCATTATCGAAGGCCAATATTCTATCTAATATTTTTATTAATAAGCAGAGTAATCAGGAATTGTCTTTGCCATTGACATGTTTCCCTAGACCCAACCTCAATTCAATGGCATTCAAATCAGCTGAACTGAAAAGGTACTTGCTGGATCTTGATACCTATGGTGGCACAGGCCCGGATGGGTTTTTCCCTCTCTTTTTTAAAAAGGTTGCAGTGGTCTTGGCACCTAAATTGGCTGTGGTGTTTAGGTTGCTATTGAAATCAGGTAGTTTTCCTCTTTGCTGGCGTAAGGCTATTATCACTCCTATTCCAAAGGGAAATACTGCCTCATCATCTCCTAATGACTATCGCCCTATCTCCATTACACCTATCCTATCCAAGCTCTATCGTATAAATACGATAGAATATGACTCTTTTGTGATCTCGTATGTCTCTGTGACGTCACGATCGCTCCTATAGCACGACGTAGGACGAGTAGATCGTATATTATAAGATTGTAAATAAGTTAAGTTATAAAAGGCCTAATATGCTATTAAGCAATATTGCCATGGTCTTATGTAGTATATATGAATTTATCGTATATATTAATATAATTTATCGTATAGAGCAACCTAGATGCGATACGATAATTTGGGCTCCTGGCGTTTTGCCAAGGCAGCAAGGTGTGTCTTCGAGGAACACCAGAGCCTTCACGAACACCAACCAGTTAACATCTAATTTTCGGCCCTCAGTTAATCGTACTTTTGTGCCTCTAATCACAATACACATACAGCAATACACACAGCTACACCATCACGACGCTCTCATCGACGCCATGACTGACTGACAGATAAGCACAATATTCATGTCCATTCCCATGTAATCATTTATTCTTTCTTTAACTTGACTCGTGTCTCGGGACCGAAGTCTCGTTCCCCATTGTCCACCGCCATATTGGGTAAAACGTTCTCCCTTGCCTCATTGCCACGTGGAACTATTGGTGAGTTAATTCCTGGCTAATATTAACCTTTATAACCTTACCCTATATATAAATTTATTATGTGAGACCTTTGGATATAAATTAGCTTGTTTCAGATTGAATTCAATTTAGATATGGAGTAGTTTTCATTTAGATTTATTTATTTGATTCATTATAGCTTAGTAATATTTAACTTCCATTGATAGTTTACCACAAGCTCTATGAGAGGCTTTTGTCCAGACACCTTTCCTCTTATTGTAATAGTCATAATTTGATACCAAACTCACAGTTTGGTTTTCGTAAGGGACTGGGTGCATGTGATGCGCTTCTGACACTCACCCATGACTTGCAATCTTCATTGGACCAGGGACATGAGTCTCGTGTCGTGGCTATTGACTTTAGTTCTGCTTTTGATTTAGTCAACCATAAAGCACTTCTGTATAAGTTACAGCTCATCGGTATTGGTGGCAATTTTTTAAGGATCTTTGAAGATTTTTTGACGAAAAGATCTCAGTCTGTGGATTGATGGGTGTCATTCCCCTTCTGTTACTGTTGTTTCTGGTGTTTCACAAGGCAGTGTCCTTGGGCCTTTGCTTTTTATTATTTTTACTGCTGACCTGTGTTCCGAGCTTGAAAATAAACTAATCTCCTATGCTGATGATACAACTTTATATGCGTCAATTCCATCACCAATAGATCGACACATAATTGCTACTGCTCTGAATAGGGATTTAGCCAAAATTAAATCATGGTGTGAACTTTGGGGCATGAAACTTAATACTAGTAAAACACACTCCATTATCATCAGCAGATCTCGTACCTTGGATCCTCCCCATCCTTATCTACAAGTTTCTGGCGAGCAAATTGAGAATGTGGATACTCTGCGTTTGTTAGGAGTTACTCTTGATCCCAAACATACTTTTGAAAAGCATATTCGTTCTTTCTCCTCTTCCATTTCCCAAAAAATTGGTCTGCTTCGCAAGGTTTATAAAACATTTGCTTGTGACGCCACAGTTATCAAGTCTTTTTATGCTTTTATTTTGCCACATTTCGAGTACTGCTCACCTGTCTGGTTGTCAGCAGCTGACTGCCATCTCAAGTTGCTTGACAGGTCGCTAAATTCCATCAGTTTTATTCTACCTCATTTGTCTCTTGATCTGTGTCATCGACGTAAAGTTGGTGCCCTTAGTCTTTTATTTAAAGTTTTTTAACAACCCTCAGCATCCCTTACATGGGGTTCTGAATGGGCCCTATGTCCGGGCTCGTGCAACTAGATTCACAAGCAATCTTAATGATCTTGCCATGAGCCGTGTTAATTTTTCTACTACACAGTTTTCACGGTGTTTTGTGCCGGCCATGGTTGACTTGTGGAATAAGTTGCCAAATGAACTAGTCAATTCAGCTAATATCTCCATTTTTAAGTCTAGAGTTAATGCTTTTTTGAAGCATTAATTCTAATTTTTAAACTTATTTTATTCTATTTTATTGAATTATATTTATACTTGATATCCTCCACTGCATAATATGTTATCTGTGTTTAATATGTGTATATGTACAGTACAGTATACAGTATATGTTTTTATTTTTTCCTAAGTTGCCGTAGTCTCTCTCCAGTGCCTCCGGGTGTTTTGTGTGGATTCATCTTGATGGTGTTTCTGCACCCTGGTTGGAGACTTCGGCATCTCATATAATTATAATAATAATAATATTAAGATATTTATGTTTTATAATTGTAAACAAAATGCCATGTCCATTTTCTAGTCAGTCAGGTGTGACTTTAACCTCATGACTAAGGGACAAGTGGCTCAATTCTCCACTTTTGGTAATGCACAATATTAACGAAAATTAGGGGACTGTGTGAAACAAGCTCTAGCAAAATATCATACTGATCCAACTGTTTGTTAATAAGTTATTCCCGAAAAACGATGCCACACGGCCTCTGAAACCCATAGTAGATGTCGTGTTTTGATTTCCTGATGACCGATAGCGAACCTGCAGTTTAGAAGGAACCGGCCTTTGGCTGGTGAATTTTTCTGCTGAAAAATGCACAAATTTAGGGGTCTTCGGTATATTTGTTTAAGCTTGATGGAGGTGTAGGGAGGAAGCTAAAAACATAATCAACATTTTAAATGTATTGTATATATATATACTCAGGTACAGCAATCAGAAACTGCAATTTCTGAGACACTTTGATAGGGCCCGGACATGTGGAGCGCATCGTTTCAGAACGACAGCCCACTTTACCTATCACAAGGCCGCATACCTATGAACACACTTTTCGAACCAATAGATGCTTCACTCAGTCTGCCATGTAAAATTATAATGCTGCTGCTATGCTATGATCCGCATTCATATATTTATGGATATAAACATTACAAAAATACCTTTATTACATTCCCTTACGTATCTACAGTAAATACAGATACGAATATTTCCATATGTTTTAAGAAATTAACAATTTTAAGAAATACTTCCAAATTGCTGCCCCAAGAAAATGGCTCGGGTTCCAACCTTAATCGTTTCATTGGCTGTTACGAAATTTGGTAGTTTAGGTTCGCTCTCTCATCTCCCACCCCCAGAGAGCTGTCTTCATTTCCATGTTCCCAGTAACCACGTTATGTATACTTGTATTCATTTCGAAGAAGAGGATGTTCAGTATTATAGTGTAAATGTTTACCATGCATTGGTGTGTAATACACAGTTGTCGTGTAAAGTAACGGTGGCAATTATGACGTAAATTGCTAGTTACGGATTAGTCGAGTGTGTGTGTGTGTAAGTGAACCGAAGCGTGTTGTAATAGACATAAAGCTCTACAGTAGGTATGTATATAAGTACATGTAACTATGTACTGTATGTATGTATTATATATGTGCATCTACTGTATATATCTAATGTATGTATGTATTGTTGTTATTGGTTTATTAATCACTTGCAACCCTGAGGCTAAACATTTACATAATTTTTGCTTAGCCTAGATACACTTCAGTCCTTATTCTACTATTATTACGAGGTACCGTACGACCTTTGGTGACCGTGAGGTGCCTGAGTGGCAATCATATTACATATGCAGATGTTCTGCTGGAACGACGTGTGGGCTAACACAAGCTGAAAGGGACTAGCGTGTGTTGCCTTACTCTCCTTACACCACTGAACCAATACGAATTGCATAGAGAGAGAGAGAGAGAGTGTGTGTATGTGTGGTATTTAATATACTGTATATCGCCTGTCGGTGCAGTCAGATATCTATATACTACAGAACTCAAGGGGAGATGGGTTGTTTTTTCTAGACACCCTTCTTCCTCATGTTTAGCCCCATTAGTTTTCAGAATTTAAGTATGTATAATTTTGTATGGAAAAGAAGTATGCTCCTAAAAATACCGCAAAAGGCAGTAGAATGACAACACTTTTTGTTTTATATGCTAGATAGCAACTCAAAGATGATTTTAGATTGGTATTTAAGCCTCACTTCCTCCTGTTTGTCTTGTATTACCCTGAAGATGTCTTGAGAGAATAGACGAAAGCTTGGTGTTCCATTATTTCAATTTTCCTAGCAAGTTTCACTACATAATTTGATCATACGTATTTGTGATTTAACCTCCATATATATATATATATATATATATATATATGTATATATATATATACCATATATATTTATAAAGTACAGTATATTACACGAATAAACGTGAGCTACTAAATGTCTTTATACTCTCAGCGGGGCTCGAACCACCGACAGTTAGGACGATTGTCCATGCTTTAACCAACTCTACCACAGCTTGATAAAGGATACTTAACCTTTCCTATTTATATTAAAGAAAAGGAAAATCCTGCAAGGAGAAAGTATTATATTTCATACACATGTCGTAGGATCCATATTCCAGGATACCATACATGTACTGTATATCAAATGTCGCATGTTATACCAATCAACCATAACCAATTACAACTTTGCACATTATACAAAACAAAAAAATCGCGTCATATCAATCAACTGAAGCCAATTATAACTTTGCACATTATAGATAAACAAAAACAAATCTCCGTACGAAAACGGTAAATGTGAGGTTATATTGTGAACTGTCATTATTTATACGTCTGTCACGGCAGTGGGCGAGGTAACACAGGCGGATTTTATGTTCAACCAATGTGATTCGTGGCTTAAAATGTAGCACAGATATTTGTTGACCTCATTCAAAAGCTTATATGTTGCTCATTGACGTCATCCAAGATCAACAGGTACAACCAGTGAGGAATTTATATGATATTGATGGTCAGTGGCGAGAATTTTGGAGTGTCTGCTGAGGCCTATATCTAGCCATCAATCAAAGGTATAGGAAAACATTTATGTAAATAATTATATAAATGTGTACATGTGCTGCGTGTGCCCTCACCCATTATAAGTGCTATGTCAGGCTATACTATTTAAAGCTCGTGATATAGTCTTTACTAAAATCCAGATCTGGACTTATAGACCGTAAACAATTCCAACAGGGTCACACCGAACACGTTCTTAATACCACAGGTAAGTAGTCAACTAGGTACTACAGAACTCAGTAACAACACACATGTTAATTATATACACAAGGTTTATTCAAGGGCATAGGAATAGTATCAAAGTTATTTGATTTAGTTTTAGGATACCGTAGTATAATCATTTCAATACCCAATTCACGAATATATAATTATCTGCAATTCAGGATGAAGCATTACCTTGATAGTTATGAGAACTATAAGGCAATGAATAGAATATAATTATACGAATAGTATAAATCAAAGTGAGATCAATAATACTTCAATTGTGGTAATAAACAAAGTAGGAAATATGCAATTAAATAAACACGTGCCCTATAGCATCAACCCTTAATAATAATAATGTGAGTCGAGTGTCTTCCGTGAATAAATCAACAATAAAGATATTTAGTACAATCTCGATACAAGAGAGGATGAGGGAATTGAGAAGTGAAATAAGTACACAGGCAGTGTGAGTGAGACGTACGGGTGGGGCGCGCGCGCTTGACCCAGGTAGACGGTCTCACAGGTAGTGCGACCTTTTAATCAGCTAGCGTGTCAGGTCATATATTCGTACTGCGTGGTTGGAAAATACAATTCTATCTATCTATCTATCTATTGCCTGACGCCGTGATCCCCGAAGGGGTGGCCACGAACGAACCGCCCCCATGCACCTCTGTCCCCAGTCACTCGACGCCCCTCCCCCCAACCAACACCGCCTTCGTTCATGTAGTTCCTCACTCCATCCTTCCACCTCATATTCGGTCTACCTCTCCCTCTGTCCCTCCACCTCGCTCTCGTACACCCTCTTAGTCATTCTCTCGCTTTCCATACGTTCCATATGGCCGAACCATCTCAAGTTGTTCCTTTTCACACTTTCCAGCACATCTACCTCCACACCACACCTCCTTCTTACTTCCTCATTAGTCTGTCTATCCCTCCATGTAACTCCGCATGCACTCCTTAAGTAATTCATTTCCACTGCTCTCACTCTTGGTCTGAGTCTCTCAACCAACGTCCATGCTTCGCTTCCGTAAGTCAGTGTCGGGATTACCACACAGTCATGCAAGGACTTCTTCACTTCCATACTGACCACCCTATTTCTTGTTACTGCTTTTAGCGTTCCTACAACCCTCTTCCCCTGTTGTACCCTCTCCCGCACCTCTTCATCCATAGTCCCATCTTTACTCAACACACTGCCCAGATACTTAAAAGAGTTGACGATCTCCATAGCCTGACCGTTCAGCTTCACCTCACACTCTGTGACTTCACCCCTTTCGAAGACCATAACCTTGCTCTTCCCCGTATTTACCTTCAAATTCCGTTTTTCGCACACTGTTCCAAACTCATTTACCAGACCCTGCAACTCCCATTCATTATCACTCATCAGAACTGTATCATCCGCAAACAGCAGTATAGGTAGCTTCCACTCAATTCCCTCCCTTTTCAGCGATACACCAACATCCACTGCTCTTGATAGTATTTCTTTCATAACTCCATCCATATATACAGTAAACAACCACGGGGACATCACACACCCCTGTTTCAAACCAACATTCAGGTCAAAGAACTCGCTCTGCTCACTCTCCACACGTACTGCCGCCTTTGCACCCTCATACATGCTCTTCACTGCTTTCAGCAACTTGCCCTCTACTCCGTATATTCTAAGTACTTTCCACAAACCTTCTCAATACAATTCTAGTTTGTGTAAATACGAACTTAATCTCAGATATTATACGATGAAACTAGTGGCAATGTATTATTTAATTTGTTTCACAATTTATTATATACGTAACTTAATTTATGTAGATTATGATTTGAACTCTATATTCACTTCAATCGATCGTATGCAATAATAACAAACTCGGTCGAGGAATTCAGATGTAATATTTATTAAACAATTATGAATCAACTATAGAGGAATATCTATTAATTGTATTTAAAGACAAAGTCTAGTTAACCAAAATTAACTTAGTTAACAGATGTCCTAGAAACGCTTTTATGGTAATAGCGTAAGTAATAATTAACACAATATTAATTATAATGAAAGTAACGTACAAGACGAAGTTGTACTGCGGAAATACTCAAACTGGTATGAACAAGATATCTGAACAGGTTAACATAGTCTTAATAAGAATTCACCTAATAAGCGGTGTATTCGATATGATGAATAATTAGATAACAGACTCTATGCAATGCTAGAATTCATAGACAGGAAGAATCAGAATTATCTACATCAGTAATCAAATGAACGTTAATATTAGTTCATAAAATAATTACAATAACGATCAAGTAATCGAACGTAAGATGGGGGCTCGGGAAGTAGATATAATTAGTGAATAATAAAACTTCTCGACGAGGATACTGATATAAATTAGTTATGAAAATGAGCATAGGTTCTAGGTAATCAGTTATGAGTTAAGAAGGGGAATTAAAACACGAAATACACTTCGACCTCAACTTGTAACTTACATAACAGAATACATATACTAGGAAAATCTGTGAGTGCGTGGCGAGGTGAATCAATTAACACAATTATATAACGTATGCGTAGGACATTCTAGAGGATATTAAACAAGATGAATATTAGATCTTGGACACATATCTAGATAAGAGTTAATGCAAGATTCAGAAGGATTAACACATACGCAAAATAAGGATCTTGGGCACAGATCTAAATAGAATTATATGCTACACAATTCACATGTTTTACCTATACCTCGACAACAATAAACACAACGTAAGATATACAGAGACACTTAGGGTAATGTTGGAGGGTAGAGAGAACAAGTCTGGCCGACGTAGATTGTAGGTCCGTTGAGCAGCACTTCAGGGGGTATGGCGTCACTCGAGCAGGACTTCAGGATCCAGACTTCAAGGGGCACTACAGGTATAGCACTCTCTCCGGCAGGGGTAGGTCAGTACAAGCTCCCACCGTGGATGGCTGTCCTGTTCCTTTTCAGGGTTTAGTACAGTACCGTAGTGGATGTTTGCATACATTTCCACTAATTCTTTGAGGTGATATCTGACTTAATTCTTGACTCTCTTTTACATGAGCTCGCGGCAATAGGGGTGTTGTGAATTCGTTGTGATTGAGTTGTGAGGTTTAATACTAATCATAGACATAGATTGGTAATATTTATATGGTTACTTATATAATAGGTAATATATTATAGGTTTGACTCCTGTAAGGAGATAAAGAAAACCTAATATTTAGTAGTGGCCCCGTAATCATTGACGAACATGCCTATTACATAAGGCATCCTCTTCAAACACTAATCCGCCGTAGTTTGAATCTACCGCGCAGAGCATTTAAAAACTGAGGAGCCTTCATCATGAGCGCACGCGACCTCACTCATGGCTTCAGTCATTATGAATTGGGTTCTCACTACGAAAAAACTTCGTAAAAAATAAAAACAAAAAGAAAATAAGAATAACTATCTAATAAGCTTTCCATCATATCGTGGATGTACTTGTGTGGATTTCTGACCAGACGCTGATTCAGGCGTCATTCCTCCTTCACTGACATATCAAGTAAACCAAAATCCTTAATACATCAACGAATGGGAAGGGGACGGTCGGGAGGGCCCCAGTCGTCAATGATTACGGGGCCACTACTAAATATTAGGTTTTCTTTATCTCCTTACAGGAGTCAAACCTATAATTTATTAGTGGCCCCTCCATCATTGACGAACATGCCTGATTTCTAAGACTGGAGGGGGACATTCGTAATCATATCATAACTCTATAAAAGCAGATAATAAAAACAACCACATAGTATTCTTACTTTTGAAAATATATTTAACTATGGCGTAGGCCAAAAATATACAAGAAAAAGGGGTTCAGGCAGGTGCGTGCTTCAAAGAAGCCTGCCTGACAAAAAATGGGTAACCCTGAAGATTCTGAACACAGATCTGTAGTTACAACGGCACCCCACTCAACGAGTGGTGACAAAAAATAACAAGTTATAAGTTTACATGTGCACATAATAAACCCCAAAATAATCATGGAGATAAATTGCAAAGGATCTCCACTGTTCTAATATTAGATTGCTTTCGCAGCTAAAACTACTATAACAACCCCGTTGTTTTGTACTAACATTGTACTAGCACAATTTCTCGCTGAGAAATTTTCATATCACATTAACCTTAAATTGTATCACAGCTCTCATACTCTGGCGGGGTCTAGGGTGTCCTATGTCAACTGACTGCACCCCCCCCCCCCCCCCCTTTCCCGTGAAAATAAACAAAAGTGACTGAAGGGCCACCTAGACCCTCTGCCTTAAAGCTATACATGGTAAGGAAGGTTTGTCTAGAGCAACTGACAAGTATCTAGACAAAAACGTATGATTAGACGCCCACAACTGCGTGGACGCGATATCTTCTACTGAAAAAAAATTCAGGAAACGTAAATAGGCCGCCCATTTGCGTAAATCGTGGGCCCTACCCACAACGCCGGGATTACTCTCTTTAATGACCTCGACCAGAAGAGAGGCTAATCGCCGTTTAAGTAAGCGTTTACCCGTACTTGCTACCCATAAAGCACCTTGGGGGTTTAGAGGAGCTACTCTCAAATATTTGGTTAGAGCTTGCACTGGACATAGATTATGATGCACCTTTCCCCTTTTTAACGCCAGCACCGTGAACTCAGAAAACACGTGTGCACTGTGCTCATTCAAAACCTGGGGAAGGTGCAATGTAAATACATTCATTAAGTCTACCAAACCTAAGGCAATTAGGTGTGTTGCTCATCGCCGCCAGCTCAGACACTCTGTTCCCGGTGGCCAAAGCCATAAGGAAAACCGCCTTTTTTAAGAGTAATGCAAAGTCTGCAGTATTTTGATACAGACGAGAGTGAAGTAAAGACAAAGCTTTGTCGAGAGACCAAGTAGGCATGAGCTGACGGGGAGGTGGGCGAAGTTTAAAACAAGCTCTCATAAAACCTGTTTCCTCCGCCACCGGTATGGAGAGACCTGTAAGGTCTAAAAAGGGCACTCTAATCGCAGTTAAGTGATTTTTTAATGTTACCACAGATAAATGTTTCTGCTCAAACAGATAATTGAAATAATTGAAAACTAAAGCCACTGACGGCACATTCTGTTCCGTTCTGATGATCCAGGAAGTAAAGGCTTGCCAATGTGAGTGATACTGTCGTTTCGTAGACTGAGTATATTGATTGATTAATTTATTGGTCACCTCTCTACCGTATGGTGCTAGCCACTTGGCCTCCTGAATGTCCATAATGCAAAAGTCAGCGAGGTCGCTAGGTTGCCAATCGTGTCTAAGTGGAAATACCCGACCGGGAGCGATACCGGGTCCGGGCACCACGTTTTCAATTGCTGGTACCACAACTGCGCCGGCCACAGGGGCGCGATTAGCGAGACTAAGCCTCGATAATCCCGTAGTTTGTTCACTACGTGGCACATTAGTGACGCATCTGGTGGTGGAAACAGATAGATGGAGCTCCATCTGTTCCAGTCTGTCACTAGGGCGTCTGGCCCCCCTGCCGGCGTTTTCGCCCGGCGGGTGAGGTATAGAGGGGTCCGAGTCTCCTCGGACGCAAATAGATCCACTTGTGGATGGGAGAGCTCTGCAATCATTAGGTTGAAAATGGGTTGCTTGAGCTCCCATTCTACTGTCGTGCTCTGTCTCCGGGACAGAGCGTCTGCCCAGACGTTCGCTACGCCTGGGAGATAAGATGCGTGAAGGTAAATGTCTAGTCTGTTGGCGAGAGTAAAAATTTCTTCCGACACTTTTAGCAACCTCCTTGACCTCGTTGATCCTTGTTTCTGAATACAGTGAACTGCATTCAGATTGTCCATTCTGAAGGCCACCGACTTGCACCGTAACGCCGGGCCGTGAGCCTGAAGGAAATACAAGGGGACTAGTAATTCTTTGACATTGATGTGAGAGATTTCTAAGTGGGACCAAAGCCCCTGACCCTGGTGCCCCTGATTTGACTGAAATCCCCACCCTATTGTGCCTGACGCATCCGTGTCTACCCATACCGTTGGTAGAGGAGAGGTCCATGACATTATTGAGTGCAACGTTTCCCTCTTTGCCCAGACCGCTAGCAAGGTGTGGATTAATTTCGGGATGGGCCATAATTTTCCCGCCGGTAAGAGCGGGAAATATTTGTTGCCTTCCAATATTAATCGTTTTACTTTCAACCGGCCCAACTTGACAGTTAGTTGAATCCAGTTGAGAGAGCCGACCAGAGACTCCCAGACCCTCCGCGTCGTAGTCAGACTGTGAAGAAACATGAACAGTTTCCTGCGAAACCTGTTGCGATTGTCCACACTCTGACTCAGAGTGAGAGCGGCCGTGTCCCAGACCAGCCCTATCCACTGAATTACTCGTGAAGGAACAAGGTTTGACTTTACCAGATTTACCTTGAAGCCTAGAGTTTTGACATGATTTAAAATGATATTGACATGTTTTATGCATAATTGTTGTGTCTCTGCCACCACCAGCCAGTCGTCTAGGTACCATAACACTCTGATCCCCTGTTTTAACAATGGCATCAGGGCTTGCCGGACTAATTTCGTGAATAATCGAGGTGCTAGGTTCAAGCCGAACGGCATCCTTTGAAAAACAAAATTTTGGTGCCTGATCCGTAAGGCCAAAAACCTTTGAAATCTTTTGTTGACCGATACGTGCCAATAGGCGTCTGTCAGGTCTAGTGAACACATCCAACCTCCCGGCGGAAGTGTTAGCCTGATTTGGTGTACTGTTAACATTCTGAAAGATTCGTTGTGAATGTGAAGGTTCAGATAAGACAGGTCTACGACTGGCCTCATCTGAACACTGTCCCTATTGGGAACCAAAAATAGTTTGGACGTGAATACAGGGTAATTTGGGGGGACCGGGATGATGACATTCTTGGCAATCATTTCCTGGACCAGTGACTCCACCTCTAAAGAAACAAAATTCGCCGTTGTCGGCTGACGTAAGCGAGGTCGCCGGAGCCACTGCCAAGTGATGCCTTTGCGTGCCACCATCCGTGCCCAAGTGTTTAATGGCCATGCTTGGTGACACGTTCGGAACGACCCAGTTAGCAGACAAGGGTTCGCCGGCTGTACTACCCTCGGGTCCTCCGGCCTTAAGGTTGGCACCGGGAGTGAGAGAGACTTTAGTTTTTTGATGGTGGGGTTGGTGGTGCTGGACGCTTTGCCGGCTGGCTGGTGTTGGCCGAAGACTGGCCCTGGCCTGGCTTATTCTGGCCGCGTCCTCTCTGACCTGAAAACCTACTCTGTCTATGCCTGTACTGACCTTGGGGGGAGTGGCAGGACTTCGGCAGAAGAAAGGGTTTAGATCCCCCTGGCTGAGCTTTAGCGGATGGCCTGGGTTTGGGGAAGTTAAATGCAGGTTTCTTAGAAGGGGTGGGACTGTGCTTAACGGCCTGTGCCATATTGAACACCGTTCGCCACACTTCAGGGGACATTAAAGAGGGAGTAAGCACTGGTGACATGATCACCTGATTCGCAATGCGATCAGGTAGCTTGCGAACTAAAGACATTCTGAGATCTTGTCTTGCTCGTACCGCCTCAAGCAAGGCGGTGCGTATGTCACCCAAGGATTGGATTGACGACTGGAGGAGCAGTCGCCGGGATAATTCAACCGATCTTCTGGCATCCGCATCTGCGATTGCCTGAGTGGACCGCAGTAAAGACTTAGCTACCTGTTGAGACACTATGTACTGAGAGAACAGGCGAAAAGCTTTCCCCCTTAGCCTAAATTCTCTGTCTAGGTGAGTAGGGGTAGGGGTAGTGAAAGGGTCTTTTAGCTCACAAAGATTAATCTTAGGGGCAGTTAGGAAAGAAAACAAAGCTGACGGGACTCCGCCGGCAGAACCTACCGGCATGGAGAACCACGAATGAGTATCCTGAGGTATCTGGTGGGAAGATTTAGAAGTAAATGTGGTTGCAAAGTTTTGAGCCTCTACCTCCCAATCTACCCAAGGTCCTGGACCCAACTGCCCCACCTTCAAAACTGGATTAGCTGCTTCGTCTGTGACGGTCTGTAAATCTAGTTCAGGAGTGAGAGCTGACAGAGTCTTAATATCATTAAACCCATCCAGCTTAGACAAGTCTGAAAATAGTTTCGAAGCTGAGGCAGGGGGTAAAGCTGGCTTAGTAGCATATACAAAATAGTCTTGGTGATAATAACTAGGTATAGCCTTGATGTTTACGTCTAGTACATTTCCCAAAGTGTCCAAGGCCCTTAATTTCTTGGATTTATTGCCCTGGATGACCCACTCACGCGGTACCGGGAGTTCCCCTGACAAGGTAGGTTGGGCGAGCTCTGGGTTAGTGGGGGTCAAAAGGACCCATGACTCGTCTGGTCCATAAAGCAAGGGCATAGCCACCTTTCTGAGAGGTGCCTTGTCTAGAGGGGGTGGATTGACATCCGTGATGACCCTGACATTTGAAGTTGTCAATGCCGCCGTAGCAGGCCTAGTAACCACTGATGGTGACAGAGTGGGGGGGTTAGGGATCTTAGATAAAGCAATCGAAGTCATCAGAGGCCGTACCGTAGAACTTGTCGTGGGAGCCCCCAAGTCCCTCGTGGGGGTTTCCTGTTGTTGGCCAAAAAATTTAGATAAAGCATCAGTAAGTAGCCCATTAATTTCTTGCGCAGTAACAAATTGGTTTGATGATGAACTTACAGGTGAATCATTATTATCCTGCGCGGCGTCTAAGCCTGAGCCTGACTCTTGCCCTTCCATCTCCGAAATTATTGAAACCTCGTCTTTCTCCTCCTGATCCTCCTGAGAAGACCCCGCCGAAGCTGGGGTACCTTGTTGCCAAGATAAGTCAGGAATAGAGGATGGGATCGCCGCGTCCCTGTGGACATCAGCTACTGTGTGACTCGTTTGAGTCGGACGTGGGTGGTCAGACCCTGGCTGAGCAAACCGCCAAACACCGAGGCCCTGGCCTACACTCTCTTGGGAGTCTGAAACATTCTCAATTACTGAACCCCCTGAACCTTCCAAATCCAGGGTTAAAATATCAATAGGTAAATCCTCTTTAGGGTCAGGCACCGCACTGGACCCTTGAGACCTAACACAAACTCTGTCTGGGGTAGAGGTACGATGAGAGGCACTAGAAGCTGGTGAATGTAGGGAGGACTTTCGTTTATGGGAATCCTTTTTGGAGGATTTATGGCTACGGTGTGACCGTGAACTACTCTTAGATTTGGAGGATTCATCGCCGTGACCACTGGTGGAACTCTCCGTCCTACTCTTCTTACTCGCTGGTGAAGAGGCAAGACTAGAAGACTGGCGTCTGAGAGGTGACCTAGACCGAGATCTCACCCGAGACGAGGAGGCGGATGCCGGGGGTGTAGGCTCTCTTGGACGTTTCGGTGTAGTAGCAGAAAATACAGAACCCTGACCAGTCTCCGCCGGCTTAGTGACTCTAGAGGAACGTTTAGGGGGAGGGTGTTCAAATAGCAATCTATCCCAAAGAGGGACGTTGTCACATTGAAGTGATTTATGCGCAACAATCGTAGTATAGGCCGCCATTTGTTGCCTTACTTCTCTCAGCGCTACTGCCGCGGTCTTATCATTGTCACAAAGGACCTTTACAGCTAATTGGGAGCAAAAAGAACAATTTCGCATGACCCAGAGACCCCTTGAACGGTCTAGACATTTAACACACCTTATGCAAAGAGTATGCGCAAAAATAGGGATACCGGCACAAGCAGGGGTAGTGCATAAAGCAAAGACTGGGCTAAGGTATCCATGACAGAGACTGGTGGGGAAAACTACCGCCGGGTCTGTATTGGTCCGCCGGAGCCCAGCTCTGGAAAAAAAAAAAAAAAATTCCAGGAATTAATGCTCATAAGGTTAACCCAACATGTTCGCACACAAGTGTTAATAACCCACCGGATAACGAGATGTAATGACACAACGATCACAGCTCGCTATGCGGCGGGGTTCAGAATATCTAAACAAATCTTTTGAAGAAAGTGAAGAATACCCTCTGACATAATATAACTGTCCAGCATGGCGATTATAGTCTTCCTGGTGGTGACTGTCTCAAGATTCAATTTTGGAACAAAAACAACCCCCCATAAAGACGCCGGCCCTTGAAATATTTTAGTAGAATAACACAGGGCAGGCTGACACGAGATCTGATTTCTAACGAATTGTCACAAAAAGATCGCCGTAAGGTTGAAGGCGGCGATACCTAATTGTATCACTAAATTAAGTGGTTAAATCGAAATTGAATTGTAAATTCCTTATTTCCTCCACCTAGGAGCACCCCCCGGGTGTGAAAAACGATGTTAACCCTAATAGAACCTTCAATCGCCGTAAGTATAAAGGCGGCGATACATATAGTATCACTTAAAAATGGATTGGTTAATGAACTAAATGCCTTAGTTGTTCGTCCCACCCTACCAAGGTACACCCGCCGGGTGAGATGACAAAACTTTAACCCCATAAGTTCCTGTCCCCACTTCTTTGTTTAAAAGATCGCCGGGGAGGAAAGCCCTTAACAACAGCTAGGTTTTTCATGTGGTTTTGTAAAACCTGGTAGAAAAACTACATAACGTAAGTAAGTTCGCATGAACAACGTATTTATAGATGGGTACAGCCATTCCGCCGGGAATCAAAGGGAGCCTGAAACCAGGTACCAACAGAGACGCAGTCCTGGCGAGCCACAGACACCTCATCGCCGGGGACACCAGCCTGTGTTAAAACCACGTGTGGCCCAACACGGCTCTCGGCCGGGTTTTTTTCATGGTGAAACCGAGAAAAAACCCGCCGGAAGGAAAACCCACCCCGATCAGACACCATCTGAACGTACAACGGACACGAAGGAAGCCACGCACGACTAACCTAAGTCCACACAATAATCCGTGGAATTAGCCAATACACAACTAAACCAGGAAACAAACATAGTCAGAGGAAATAGCCAATACACAACTAAAACCCGGATACACATGACACAGTAGGGCATATTTATAAATAATAAACAATAACACTTGTACATGTGGCAAAGCTACGAGCGGCTGGCTAGGCCTGAGTAGACGGCATACGAAATGTTGAAATATACACAAAACACTATGAAAATATCACAACAGGAACCACCGCCAACACACCACTGTAGCAATAACTTCCGGCAAAGGGAAGACTGACTCGGGACCCAGAAAAAACTTCACTAAGTGAAGAAAAATACAAAGGGAACGTCAGAAAGCAAAGCTTACCTCATCAGAAAGATAAAAGGCAGCAATAACTAGCGCGTAATGAAAGCCGCCTGCAACACAAGCTAACTAACTGTGAAAAAGTTCACATGTCCACAACAGGACCACGAGGGTACATCCGAAATAGATGCCCCAAACACACGACCCAAAATACACTGCACTGTGGGCAACCAGCCCAGGACACTCCTGCTACGCATATCCTAACCTTACTCGATACATCCCGGAGTAAACAAATGAGAAAAAACTCACTAGGGACGCAGCAAATGCGGAACCAGCGGAACGTGGGGAGACACGTCCGGGCAGGCTGAGCGCAGAGCAGAGAAGAAGGAGGAATGACGCCTGAATCAGCGTCTGGTCAGAAATCCACACAAGTACATCCACGATATGATGGAAAGCTTATTAGATAGTTATTCTTATTTTCTTTTTGTTTTTATTTTTTACGAAGTTTTTTCATAGTGAGAACCCAATTCATAATGACTGAAGCCATGAGTGAGGTCGCGTGCGCTCATGATGAAGGCTCCTCAGTTTTTAAATGCTCTGCGCGGTAGATTCAAACTACGGCGGATTAGTGTTTGAAGAGGATGCCTTATGTAATAGGCATGTTCGTCAATGATGGAGTGGCCACTAATAAATTTAAGACTTACAAAGTAGTTGTTTAGCTTATTAATGGAGAAATCCTACTTGTATGAATTACACCATCATCCAAACTCTTAGGCAAACTTGGTTATTGCTTGCCTATTAGTGGTTCTTTTCCTGGGGTTATGACATCTCCAGGTTCGTCATAACTGGTACTCCTGCTCAGGTCCATTTATACATGTAGGCTTCTGGTCGCTGATGTTTAATTTGCATAAACATGCTTTCGTCATATTGAAGGTCCGGGGATGGATGAAATGCTGTCTTGTGGTTGGCTGATACGGTTTGAAAACAGGGCTGTGATTGGCTGCTGGAATTTCCCATACTCGTTGATGTTGGCTGATCCCCTAAAATATGAGAAGCACCTGAAGGAAGGGGTGGCTCCTGTATTTTCGTGACTCTCCGTTGTTTCCGTGCTCGTGTTTTTTTTCTGGTTATCCAGTTG
Organism: Paralithodes platypus; assembly: GCA_032716605.1. Classification (NCBI taxonomy): domain Eukaryota; kingdom Metazoa; phylum Arthropoda; class Malacostraca; order Decapoda; family Lithodidae; genus Paralithodes; species Paralithodes platypus. The sequence goes on along the minus strand of CM064544.1, from coordinate 12,472,476 downwards.
CAGGCTAGCAATTCTGCCACTGTCGTTTGTATTCTCTTTCACCAACCCCGTCATTTCACCACTATCGGCGAAGAACAAGTTGCGACCTCGCGATTGGAGTATGTATTATAGGGTGGTGGGTGTCAGATTCTGCAGAGTAAGCAGCCATAACGTGGTAGGCACGTACACAGGCTTGTCGACATCCATGGTCAGGGTTACTTGTAGAGGTACTTCGGCGTGAGCAGCTAGTTGCACCAGGTGGCTAGGGGTTTTCACTGGTGTTGGTTTGGTGCCATTACAAATGGAGACACTGTTTATTTTCATCGCTGGTAGAGTTGTTGAAGGAGTTGCTGTAGGAGGAGGTGTCCTTGGAGGAGGTCAGAGCACTGCTGGATGTGGAGGAGTAGTGACTAGGACAGGGTTGACTGGTGATGTGTGCATGGAGGGAGGTGTGGCTGGACCAGGTAGAGGTGACCTCGCACTAGTTGGAGTGGTCTGGAGTGGAGCTGGCAAGGTAGGTTTGGGTTGGTCTCGCCGGATGTACGTCAGCTAGAAGGTAGGCACCCATCGTTGAGGGGGCATCACACACTGACCAGATCTTGTGCATGTAGGATTAGATCGAATAGGGATTAGAGAAGGTTTGAAGATACGTGATTGTGGGGAAGGTGAGGAAGCTGAGCTAGAAGATAGTGACGATCTAGTTGTTGTGTTGTGGCTGGGACGAATAAATGGAGAAGGACGTGTGCTAGAAGAAGGTTGGGGAAAGGTCCTGGTAAGTAATGGAAGAGGTCGTGTAACTGGTTTAGTTGTGGAGTGAGAGACGGAAAGAAATGGGGATTTTAGTTTAGAGGCATAAGATTGCGGACCGGAAAGACTGGAAACAAGAGGAATAGGTAAAGAAGAGGAAGGTTGAGGAGCGGAAGTGACAGGTGGAGTGATGAAATTAGGAATGTTGGCAATTATAGGAGTAGTAGGTAAAGTACCTGAGGATTCTGAATAGTTAGGTAAACTGACAGATGGTGAGGCCTGAACAGGTAGAGAGGGTGGTGGATGACCAACTTGAGAGGGAAGGGATAGAGGTGCAGAGACAGTGTGTGTAGGTAAAGCAGGAATGGGTGTGTAAATAATAGGGGGTGGGCGTGGCGGTAACAGGAGGGTGGGTGTATGAGGTAAAATGTTTAAGTCAGGTGAGGGTCTTTGTCTGTGTAGTGGTGTCACAGGTAGAGTGAGATCAGGTGTGGCATGTTCTGTGGATCCCAAATTCTGCTTATTAGTTGCAGGCAATGTGTCATTCTGAATGGGGTCAGCAAACATAACTATATTCTCATTAATAGGCTGAAATCTACGGACATGTCTGTTATGATATGTGCGTGACTCACCAAAATAATTCACGGTAACCTGGTAGCAGTTTGGAACAGACACAAATTCAAAACGACCTTTAAACCTGGGTTTGAGCTTGGATGGTACTGGTAAGTGGGCAATCATAACTAGATCACCAACACAGTGTAGGCTGGATTTGGGAGTTTCATCCGGCTGGAGGTTTTGTACATACTGAATTTGTCGTAGTCGATTCTTGAGGTGTACTAAGGACTGGTCGAAATTGGAGGAGGGCTCATACGGGGCAGCTAGATGACGGAGGGGAAGGAGCAATGGTGCCACTCCAAATACACGTTCATGGGGCGATATTCCATCTTCTCGAGGGCAAGTGTTGATCCCCCATTGCACAATTTTGACTTGACTGGACCAATTTTTGGAATCCATTTGTTGCAACCAGGGATTGGCAATGGTTCTGTGGCTTCTCTTGCAGATTGAATTTCCTTGAGGCCAGTATGGGGAGGAATGACTTATTTTGAACCCACACATCAGAGATAACTGAGACCATATGTGACTGGTGAATTCTGGGTCATTGTCTGAATGAATTGCTTCAGGTAGGCCAAAATAAGGGAAGACATGCTGAATGAGTGTTTCACCTACTGCAATGGCTGAATGCTCTTTTGCTGGACATACAATGACATACTTGGAGTATGTGTCCACAAAAGTGGTGATGTATTTGAAACCATGACTATTGTCCATTGGCCCCATTACGTCTACTGCAAGCAATTGCCAAGGTTTGGAGGCAACTAACTTTTCCGGATGGACCAGCTGTGCGGGTTCTATCCTTTCCCAACGCACATGCTTTGCATGACTCAGTGATGCGTTTGGCGGTGACGTAAGGTGATGGCGTCCAATAAACTTGTTGAAAGGTGGAGATGAGTTTTCGTTGTGCCAGATGGATGGATTGCATGGTGGATAATACAGTTTGTGGAGTGATTACAATTTTTCCTTCCATGGTGAAGAGATTACCACCCCGTCTGGTTAATTGATCGAATATCTTCCTTGGCATCCAGTCTGTTTTTTTGTGTTGTTGATAGGCTTGCAGAAGGTCTTGTTGACTGTTGTTTAATGAGTCTTGATGGTGAATAGCAAGGATAGTGTGTGGTGTTTCGTCGTGATGAGGTGCTGATTTGGAGGGTGGCATGGGTAGGCGAGAGAGTGCATCAGCATTAGTGTGCAACATTCCTGGTCGATAAACTATATCCATATCGAATTCTTCTAGAGATTCCCTCCACCTGACTGTCAGAGCATTTTTGGTGTCTGATTTCCGCAGCCATTGAAGGGCGTGGTTATCTGTGATGACGGTGACCTTGACTCCTGCTAGGTAAGCTTTAAAATATTGCAAAGCCCAAATCATGCCGAGACATTCTCGTTTCGCTACAGGGTAATTAATTTCAGCCGGGTTGAGGGTGCGGCTGGCACATGCAATGAAGTGTTGAGTGGTACTTGAAAAGTAGACAGAATGGATAAAAAACACCATCTGAGGAAGAGCACTTTATTGACAACGTTTCGCAGATAGCTTCATCAGGTCACTCAGAGTGACCTGATGAAGCTATCTGCGAAACGTTGTCAATAAAGTGCTCTTCCTCAGATGGTGTTTTTTATCCATGCAATGAAGTGTTCTTTGCCGTCTCTGGTCTGACCTAATATGGCCCCAATACCAAATTGTGACACATCAGTGTACAACCGGAAAGGCTTGGTGTAGTCCGGAAATGAGACCACCGGAGATGCAACTAACTTGTTCTTGAGATCATTGAAGGCTTGGAGACGTATATCAGTCCACAGGAAGGGTTCTTCTTTTTTTGTGAGGTCATGTAGTGGTTTGGCAGTGGTGGCAAAGTTCTTCACAAATCTTCTGTAATATGAAGCTAGGCCAAGGAAAGCACGTACACCTTTTACGTTAAGAGGAGGGGTGATTTTACTGATTGCTTCAAGTTTACTGGGGTCGGGTGCTATTCCTTCTTCAGAAACAATGTGTCCAAGAAAGTTAACCTTGTTTTTAGCTAGAGTGCACTTTTGAAGGTTTTAGCTTTAGGCTAGCATCTCAGATTCTTTGGAACACTTGTTGTAGTCTTTGCAGATGTTCTGCTCAGGTTTTGCCGAACACAATAATGTCATCTAGGTATGCAAGACATGTTTCCCAAGTTAAACCTTGCAATACCGATTCCATCAACCTAGAAAATGTAGCTGGGCCATTGCATAATCCAAAAGGTAGTACAGTGAACTCGTACAGGCGTCCTTGGCTGGTGGAAAATGATGTCTTTTGCTGATGTTCAGGCAAGACGGGTACTTGCCAGTAGCCAGCTTGCAGGTCCAGAGTGGTGAACCATTTTGCACCAAGCAATGAGTCGAGAGAGTCGTCAATCCTGGGAAGTGGTGTGGCGTCCTTAATGGTGACGTCATTGAGCTGCCGGTAATCAATGCAAAACCGGGTTGACCCGTCTTTCTTGCGGACCAGTACCACCGGAGAAGGCCAAGGGCTGGTGGAGGATTTGACAACCCTTGTGGCGAGCATATCTTGGACTTGCTTCTCCTCTTCCTGTCATTGAATAGGGGTTTTCCTCCTAATGGGTTGCTTGATGGGGTGGCCCACGGATAGTGAAAATATCTTGATAGGAAATTAGGAGGTTTCTGAGGTCAGTTTGTTGGGTAGAAGTGAGAGTGGATGGTATGTCAGGCAGGTTTTTTTTATATGGAGGTGAAGAGTCAGAGGGAACAGAAAATTCCTCCGAATAAATTTCCAGTTCGCCAATGGCAAGGCCTTTAGGCAAGGTGACTGGTTTTGGTATGCAGGATTCGAAACTGCATAATAAATCGTAGGCTTGTGCAGTATTCTTTAACTGTCTTCGTGGTGCAGTGCATAGTGTGTTGATTTTCGGTGCGAGCATCATAGGTTCGAATCCCCGGACTGCCACATGTGGTTGTTAATTTCATTAATCGATTTTAGGAGTAGAGTTGGTTGGGGGAGAGAACATAATACTTCATTCGGGTTCAGTAGTAGTTTATCGAGTGGCCTTCCCCAGGGTTAAGTGCCCATTAATTACTATTTCCTTTCACCTATGCATTGCCTCCGATAGTGCAGTTGGGATATTGTACATGCTAAGATTGGTATGCAGGATTCGAAACTGCATAATAAATCGTAGGCTTGTGCAGTATTCTTTAACTGTCTTCGTGGTGCAGTGCATAGTGTGTTGATTTTCGGTGTGAGCATCCTAGGTTCGAATCCCCGGACTGCCACATGTGGTTGTTAATTTCATTAATCGATTTTAGGAGTAGAGTTGGTTGGTGGAGAGAACATAATAATGTTAGCAATTTTGATGCAATTTAAGTGTTGTGGTAGCAGGCAAGGAGCGGTTAGGCATACCCCATTGAAAGGGCTTTGGAGGTGTGGGATCACAAGGACATTTCCTTGAATGGTAGGGACTAATGGTACCCATTTCTCGTGAAGAGGGGGAACTGTAACGGAGGTGGAAACTATAGCTTGAGAGATTACATGTGTTTGAAGGGGAATACTATCTTTAATACTTTGGGGTGCAGCAGTGACAGGTAGAGATATATGCAAAGTGGTGGATTTTAGCTGCTTCAAGTTATCAATAGAATTTGTTTTCTTTTGTTCAGGGTTGGAAGGTGGATCATAAGACAATGTTCTGTGCTTGCAATTAATAGAGGCACTCAAAGATATCAACAGATCAAGACCTAAATATCCATCATATTTAGACTCACTGGGGTTGTAAATCACGAAAGAGTGATGAACTCCGTGATTGGGATGAGGGGTGTTAACATATAGAAGAAGTGTCTGACCAAGATTAGGAATAACCTGATCATTGGCACTAATTAGGATGACAGAAGAAGACTGCATTCGTCCAAAAACATGTTTATGTTTTCGGAAAAATGGAAGGAATAAGCAAGATCGGGAATGAGGTCAATCAATGATCGTATCAATGAGGAGTCGAACTTTCACCCCATTCAGCGTTATTTTGTGGTACACCGGAAGTCGGTCATCAGGTGTCCCGTCATGAGCCCCCGCCATGGTTACGACTATTTGTTTGGGGGGGGCAGCCTAAAAATCTTGTGGATCTGGCTGGATGATTTCAGGCTGATATGTGTCAAGTTCTCCTTCTTCTATTCCTGCCGTCCCGTCGTCGATAATAGTAGCGATCTGACGCGGCTTGATCCAGAGAATCTGCGCCCCCCAACTTGGAGTACTTGTCCTCTTCCTCGTGAGCTCGTTGAAAGACCTCTTGAGAGACCAAAGCTTGGATGGCCCGGAACAGGGTTTCCAGTCTGCTGGACGAATTCGGGACCAGTCCTAAGCTTTGTCTGCTGCCCGAGGAGCTACTGGACTACTGCTGGATGCAGTGTTGGTAGTGGGTGGGGTGGTGACTTTACTTATCACGGCAATTTTCGTGGCTTGTTCCCGGGACTTTCTCAATGCCATGATTCTTCTGATCACAGGCAGATCCTCGTCGTATGTTGTCGGCTCGACTATCGAAAAGTGATCGGCCACTGGGTCAGGCAGGATCCTCACCAATGTCTTGAAGATTATTTTCTTCCACTGCGCTGTAGTTTCTTCAGGAAATACAGTCAACGCAATCTGTTGCAATTTCTCAAAAGTACCATCCAAGTCTCCTGAACACTTTACTTCATGAAACTTTTTGTCAGCTATGGTTTGTCCTAAAACTGGATTGATTGCGGTTCTTACATATACCTCAAACTGCGCCCAGGTTAACCCAGGCATATTATCGTGCACATACCCCGACACTTTAGTTGCATACTTCCCTAATTTTACCACAATCATATGGATCTTGGAAGCGTCCTCGTTTCCGAACATAATGTCCAGGACCGGTTTGACTATTTCCAGGTAGGTATAAATATCATAATCCTCGGGCTTGAATGCCGGGATATCAAGAGACCTAATGGCTGCCATGATGAATAATGTAAATACACTAATTGAATACAGATTTTTTTTTTTTTACAATAAGAACACTCGTATTGGTAGCCGTATTGAGACACGGCTGCCGCCAGTGTTATATCGGGCTATAATATTTAAAGCTTGTGATATAGTCTTTACTAAAATCCAGATCTGGACTTATAGACAGTAAATAATTCCAACAGGGACACACCGAACACGTTCTTAATACCACAGGTAAGTATTCAACTAGGTACTACAGAACTCAGTAACAACACACATGTGAATTATATACACAAATTTAATGAAGGGCATAGGAATAGTATCTCAGTTATTTGATTTAGTTTTATGATACCGTAGTATAATCATTTCAATACCCAATTCACGAATATATATCTGTAATTCAGGATGAAGCATTACCTTGATAGTAATGAGAACTATAAGGCAATGAATAGAATATATATGAATAGTATAAATCAAAGTGAGATCAATAATACTTCAATTGTGGTAATAAACAAAGTAGGAAATATGCAATTAAATAAACACGTGATCTATAGCATCAACCCTTAATAATAATAATAATGTGAGTCGAGTGTCTTCCGTGAATAAATCAACAATAATGATATTTAGTACAATCTCGATACAAGAGAGAATGAGGGAATTGAGAAGTGAAATAAGTACACAGGCAGTGTGAGTGAGACGTACGGGTGAGTGAGCCGTACGACCTTTTAATCAGCTAACGTGTCAGGTCATATATTCGTACTGCGTGGTTGGAAAATACAATTCTAGTTTGTGTAAATACGAACTTAATCTCAGATATTATACGATGAAACTAGTGGCAATGTACTACTTAATTCTTTTCACAATTTATTATATATGTAACTTAATTTATGTAGATTATGATTTGAACTCTATATTCACTTCAATCGATCGTATGCAATAATAACAAACTCGGTCGAGGAATTCAGATGTAATATTTATTATACAATTATGAATCAAGTATAGAGGAATATCTATTAATTGTATTTAAAGACAAAGTCTAGTTAACCAAAATGAACTTAGTTAACAGATGTCCTAGAAACGTTTTTATGGTAATAGCGTAAGTAATAATTAACACAATATTAATTATAATGAAAGTAACGTACAAGACGAAGTTGTACTGCGGAAATACTCAAACTGGTATGAACAAGATATCTGAACAGGTTAACAGAGTTTTAACCCTCTCGCATTCCTACGGCGCGATCGCGTCATAACAACACTAGCCTAAGAGTGACGGTATGACGCAATCGTGTCATAATGCCACCTGTAAGTTTGAAATATTCGCCAAAAATAAGTTTACGACGCGATTTTGACGCAATTTAGACTGGTAAGTTAGGCATCAGTAAGTTACAAAAGGAAGTAGCTAGCAACCCCATAGCGTCCTTCTCTGTGGAGCCCGGGCCTTTGTTAACTCAGTAGTTTCTCGGCCCCCAGACTGTGAGGCAGAGTCCCGGCCCATTAAATACTTGGCTCCCTCCCTCTAGCCCACCATGCCTAGCTATAGGCAGGCAATTATGGATTATTTCATATACCCAGTGAAAGTGTTTAGTGAATAATTTGAATTATATATGAATATAAAATGTTGCTTGTGACTTTTGGTGACTGAGGGGAGCGAATCTTGGTTAACCCCTTGAGTATTGATGCAGTTTTGTCTAGGTATCATTGATGATTTTACAATTTTTTTTGCTTGAAAGACAAATATATTTATCAATAAATACTGCCTACGAAATAAATACATTATAATCACGAAGATGTCACAGGAATGCTTACAGGAAGGTTACAGGAAGTACGGTAAGTACTCTATGGAATTTTAGTTATATTACAGTATATGCCTATGTATATTATATATATTATATATACATTATATATATATATAACAGCCCCAAGGTCCCGAGCAAGGCCAAGGCCCATAATCGAGTATTTGTATTATTATTTTATTTGTTATTTTATTTTTATTTTCATTTATTTGATTTATTATTGTTTTAATTGATTTTCTTTTATTTATATTTTTATTATTGTATATATATATATATATATATATATATACCGGGTATATATATATATATATATATATATATATTTTTCTTTTTGTTATTGTTCCTGTTCCCCAGGGTGTCTAGCGGAACAGCCCCAAGGTCCCGAGCAAGGCCAAGGCCCATAATCGAGTATTTATATTATTATTTTGTTTTATTTTATTGATATTTTTATTTATTGAATTTATTATTATTGTTTTTGTTTTTTTATTTAATTATATATATATATATATATATATATGCAGTATATATATATATATATATATATATATATATGTATATATATATATATATATGTTTCTAGTCTCTCAGTGGGGATCGAACCATCGACCATCAGAACGATAGACGACGCTTTAATCAATTACACCACGGCAGTCTAAAAGACACTCAGCCTTCTATCCTATTTATGTTAGGGAGAAGGGAAACCTACTAGGCGAATATATTTCAATTCAAACCTAGTTGTAGGATCCATATTTCCAGAATACCATACACGGATTTTTGAGTGTCCCGACGCAACTCGGGTTGAAATTGATTTCATTTAATTCTAACCCACAAAGCATGAGAGTTACACATATTGAGAATATATCACAAATACACGTGAGCCACTAAATGTTTCTAGTCTCTCAGTGGGGATCGAACAATCGACCATCAGAACGATAGCCGACGCTTTAATCAATTACACCACGGCAGTCTAAAAGACACTCAGCCTTCTATCCTATTTATGTTAGGGAGAAGGGAAACCCACTAGGCGAATATATTTCAATTCAAACCTAGTTGTAGGATCCATTTTTCCAGAATACCATACACGGATTTTTTAGTGTCCCGACGCAACTCCGTATCGTTCTGATGGTCGATGGTTCGATCCCCAGAAACCCTATAATAAGGTAATTTCCTTACATAATTCCCTGTGTAGCGAGTGAGAGAGGGTGGAGGAGGGTGTAATACATTTCAGTCGACCCACGGCGGTGGTGGCGAGCGGTCAGGCGGGAAACTATGCTCCTCGCACCGCCCAGCTCTCTCTCGGAGCACATTACGTGCTCAAAATTGCACTCGACATCTGTCGAGGCCCGCATATGGGCACGTTTTCTTTAACTCGACATATGTTGCGCGCCGATGTTTAAGGGTTAATGGAGAAATCCTACTTGTATGGATTACACCATCATCTAAACTCTTAGGCAAACTTGGTTATTGCTTGCCTATTAGTGGTTCTTTTCCTGGGGTTATGACATCTCTAGGTTCTTAACCCCTAAAAGTCGGCGCGCAACTTAAGTCGAGTTAAATAAAGTTGGACTATGTGGCGGCGCTCGACATAGGTCGAGTGGCAATTTCAGCACGTAATGTTGCTGAGAGAGAGAGACAAGTGGTGGCAGGAGAGTAGCGAGTGTATGACTGCTCCAGACCACCGCGGCGAACCTACTGACACGAATCTCACCTCCCTCCTACCTCTCTCACTCGCTATATACGGAATTGTATCGGGAAAGTGGCTAATTACATGCTTTTTGCACTCGCGTTGCACGGTTATTGCAAGAAAACTAGCCATCATAAAAGGATCGTTATGGTGTCATTCGAAAGCTCTGTTTATGCCCTTTCAGGGATAGATACTTGTTTTACGTTCTGGGTCTTATTTAGGCATGAAAATGATCACGTAAACAGCCCTATTTTGGCTAAAAACACCCCGCTGGGCGGTACATATAAATAAACCGCATAGGCCGCTCGTAAAGGGTTAATAACTGGTACTCCTGCTCAGGCCCATTTATACATGTAGGCTTCTGGTCGCTGATGTTTAATTTGCATAAACATGCTTTCGTCATATTGAAGGTCCGGGGATGGAGGAAATGCTGTCTTGTGGTTGGCTGGTACGGTTTGAAAACAGGGCTGTGATTGGCTGCAGGAATCTCCCATACTCCCTTGATGTTGGCTGATCCCATAGAATATGAGAAGCTCCTGAAGGAAGGGGTGGCTCCTGTATTTTCGTGACTCTCCGTTGTTTCCGTGTTCCAGGTTTCTTCTGGTTATCCAGTTGCAGGCCAGCAATTCTGCAACTGTCTTTTGTATTCTCTTTCACCATTTCAATAAGAAAATACATAGATACATTAGATAACATAATTAATTTGTATCATGTTTTGCGTATTGTATTGCGTGCTTTGGTTTGTATTGTGTTTAGTGTTTGTATTGTGTTTGGTGGTGTGTATTGTGTTTGGTGGTGTGTATTGTGTTTGGTGGTGTGTATTGTGTTTGGTGGTTTGTATTGTGTTTGGTGGTGTGTATTGTGTTTGGTGGTGTGTATTGTGTTTGGTGATGTGTATTGTGTTTGGTGGTGTTTGTATTGTGTTTGGTGGTGTGTATTGTGTTTGGTGTTGTGTATTGTGATTGAAGGTTTGTATTGTGTTTGGTGGTTTGTATTGTGTTTGGTGGTGTGTATTGTGTTTGGTGGTGTGTTTGGTGGTGTGCATTGTGTTTGGTGGTGTGTATTGTGTTTGGTGGTTTGTATGGTGTTTGGTGGTTTGTATTGTGGTTTGAATTGTGTTTGGTGGTGTGTATTGTGTTTGGTGGTGTGTATTGTGTTTGGTGGTGAGTATTGTGTTTGGTGATGTGTATTGTGTTTGGTGTTTTGTATTGTGTTTGGTGGTTTGTATTGTGTTTGGTGGTTTGTGTTGTGTTTGGTGGTTTGTGTTGTGTTTGGTGGTGTGTATTGTGTTTGATGGTTTGTATTGTGTTTGGTGGTTTGTATTGTGTTTGGTGGTTTGTGTTGTGTTTGGTGGTGTGTATTGTGTTTAATGGTGTGTATTGTGTTTGGTGGTGTTTGTATTGTTTTTGGTTGTTTGTATTGTGTTTGGTGGTTTGTGTTGTGTTTGGTGGTTTGTATTGTGTTTGTATTGTGTTCGGTGGTGTTTATTGTGTTTGGTGGTTTGTATTGTGGTTGGTGGTCTGTATTTTGTTTGGTGGTTTGAATTGTGTTTGGTCGTTTGTGTTGTGTTTGGTGGTATGTATTGTGTTTGTATTTTGTTTGGTGGTTTGTACTGTGTTTGGTGGTTTGTATTGTGTTTGGTCGTGTGTATTGTGTTTGGTTGTGTTTGTATTGTGTTTGGTGGTTTTTGTATTGTGTTTGGTGGTTTGTATTGTGTTCGGTGGTTTTTATTGTGTTTGGTGGTGTGTATTATGTTTGGTGGTGTGTATTGAGTTTGGTGGTGTGTATTGTGTTTGGTGGTGTGTATTGTGTTCGGTGGTTAATTGTGTTTGGTGGTTAATTGTGTTGTGTTTGGTAGTTTGAATTGTGTTTGTTGGTTTGTATTGTATTTGGTGGTGTGTATTGCGTTTGGTGGTGTGTATTGTGTTTGGTGGTGTGTATTGTGTTTGGTGGTTTGTATTGTGTTTGGTGGTTTGTATTGTGTTTGGTGGTTTGTATTGTGTTTGGTGGTTTGTATTGTGTTTGGTGGTTTGTATTGTGTTTGGTGGTGTGTATTGTGTTTGGTGGTTTTATTGTGTTTGGTGGTGTTTGTATTGTGTTTGGTGCTCTGTGTTGTGTTTGGTGGTTTGTATTGTGTTTGGTGGTTTGTATTGTGTTTGGTGTTTGTGTTGTGTTTGGTGGTGTGTATTGTGTTTAATGGGGTGTATTGTGTTTGGGTGGTGTTTGTATTGTGTTTGGTGGTTTATATGCGTGTTTGGTGATTTGTATTGTGTTTGTATTGTGTTTGGTGCTTTGTATTGTGTTTGGTGCTTTGTATTGTGTTTGGTGGTTTGTGTTGTTTTTGGTGGTGTGTCAAGTGTTTAATGGTGTGTATTGTGTTTGGTGGTGTTTGTATTTTGTTTGGTGGTTAATTGTATTGTGTTTGGTGGTTTGTGTTGTGTTTGGTGGTTTGTGTTGTGTTTGGTGGTGTGTATTGTGTTTGGTGATTTGTATTGTGTTTGGTGGTTTGTATTGTGTTTGGGGGTTTGTGTTGTGTTTGGTGGTGTGTATTGTGTTTAATGGTGTGTATTGTGTTTGGTGGTGTTTGTATTGTGTTTGGTTGTTTGTATTGTGTTTTGTGGTTTGTGTTGTGTTTGGTGGTTTGTATTGTGTTAGTATTGTGTTTGGTGGTGTTTATTGTGTTTGGTGGTCTGTGTTGTGTTTGGTGGTTTGTATTGTGTTTGGTGGTTTGTATTGTGGTTGGTGGTCTGTATTTTGTTTGGTGGTTTGAATTGTGTTTGGTGGTTTGTGTTGTGTTTGGTGGTATGTATTGTGTTTGTATTTTGTTTGGTGGTTTGTATTGTGTTTGGTGGTTTGTATTGTGTTTGGTGGTGTGTATTGTGTTTGGTTGTGTTTGTATTGTGTTGTTTGGTGGTTTTTGTATTGTGTTTGGTGGTTTGTATTGTGTTTGGTGGTTTTTATTGTGTTTGGTGGTGTGTATTATGTTTGGTGGTGTGTATTGTGTTTGGTGGTGTGTATTGTGTTTGGTGGTGTGTATTGTGGTTGGTGGTTAATTGTGTTTGGTGGTTAATTGTGTTGTGTTTGGTAGTTTGTATTGTGTTTGGTAGTTTGTATTGTGTTTGGTGGTTTGTATTGTTTTTGGTGGTGTGTATTGCGTTTGGTGGTGTGTATTGTGTTTGGTGGTGTGTATTGTGTTTGGTGGTTAGTATTGTGTTTGGTGGTTTGTATTGTGTTTGGTGGTTTGTATTTTGTTTGGTGGTGTGTATTGTGTTTGGTGGTGTGTATTGTGTTTGGTGATTTGTATTGTGTTTGGTGGTTTGTATTGTGTTTGGTGGTTTGTATTGTGTTTGGTGGTTTGTATTGCGTTTGATGGTTTGTATTGTGTTTGGTGGTGTGTATTGTGTTTGGTGGTTTGTATTGTGTTTGGTGGTTTGTATTGTGTTTGGTGGTTTGTATTGTGTTTGTTTTTTGTTTGTTTTTTGGTGGTGTTTGTATTGTGTTTGGTGCTTTGTGTTGTGTTTGGTGGTTTGTATTGTGTTTGGTGGTTTGTATTGTGTTTGGTGTTTGTGTTGTGTTTGGTGGTGTGTATTGTGTTTAATGGTGTGTATTGTGTTTGGTGGTGTTTGTTATGTGTTTGGTGGTTAATTGTATTGTGTTTGGTGGTTTATATTGTGTTTTGTGGTTTGTATTGTGTTTGTATTGCGTTTGGTGGTTTGTATTGTGTTTGGTGGTGTGTATTGTGTTTGGTGGTTTGTATTGTGTTTGGTGGTTTGTATTGTGTTTGGTGGTTTGTATTGTGTTTGGTGGTGTGTATTGTGTTTGGTGGTTTGTATTTTGTTTGGTGGTGTGTATTATGTTTGGTGGTGTGTATTGTGTTTGGTGATTTGTATTGTGTTTGGTGGTTTGTATTGTGTTTGGTGGTTTGTATTGTGTTTGGTGGTTTGTATTGCGTTTTGAATTGTGTTTGGTGGTGTGTATGTGTTTGGTGGTTTGATGTTGGTTTGTGTTTGGTAGGTTGTATTGTGTTTGGTGGTTTGTATTGTGTTTGGTGGTTTGTATTGTGTTTGGTGATTTGTATTGTGTTTGGTGGTTTGTATTGTGTTTGGTGGTGTTTGTATTGGGTTGGTGTGTATTGTGTTTGGTGGTTTGTATTGTGTTTGGTTTGTATTGTGTTTGGTGGTTTGTGTTGTGTTTTGTAGTTTGTATTGTGTTTGATGGTTTGTATCGTGTTTGGTGGTTTGTATTGTGTTTGGTGGTTTGTGTGTTTGGTGGTTTTTATTGTGTTTGGTGGTGTGTATTGTGTTTGGTGGTGTTTGTATTATATTTGGTGTTTATTGTGTTTGGTGGTGTTGTTGTGTTTGGTGGTTTATATCGTGTTTGGAAGTGTTTGTATTGTGTTTGGTGTTTGTATTGTGTTTGGTGGTGTTGTTGTTTGGTGGTTTGTTGTTTGGTGGTTTGTGTTGTGTTGTGGATTGTATTGTGGTTTGTATTGTGTTTGTGGGTGTGTTTTGTGGTGTGTATTTTGGTGGTTTGTATTGTGTTTGGTGGTTTGTATTGTGTTTGGTGGTGTTGTTTAGTGTTTTTTGTTTGTTTGGTGGTGTTTGTATTGTGTTTGGTGCTTTGTGTTGTGTTTTGGTGGTTTGTATTGTGTTTGGTGGTTTGTATTGTGTTTGGTGTTTGTGTTGTGTTTGGTGGTGTGTATTGTGTTTAATGGTGTGTATTGTGTTTGGTGGTGTTTGTTATGTGTTTGGTGGTTAATTGTATTGTGTTTGGTGGTTTATATTGTGTTTTGTGGTTTGTATTGTGTTTGTATTGCGTTTGGTGGTTTGTATTGTGTTTGGTGGTGTGTATTGTGTTTGGTGGTTTGTATTGTGTTTGGTGTTTTGTATTGTGTTTGGTGGTTTGTATTGTGTTTGGTGGTGTGTATTGTGTTTGGTGGTTTATATTTTGTTTGGTGGTGTGTATTGTGTTTGGTGGTGTGTATTGTGTTTGGTGATTTGTATTGTGTTTGGTGGTTTGTATTGTGTTTGGTGGTTTGTATTGTGTTTGGTGGTTTGTATTGCGTTTGGTGGTTTGAATTGTGTTTGGTGGTGTGTATTGTGTTTGGTGGTTTGAATTATGTTTGGTGGTTTGTGTTTGGTAGGTTGTATTGTGTTTGGTGGTTTGTATTGTGTTTGGTGGTTTGTATTGTGTTTGGTGATTTGTATTGTGTTTGGTGGTTTGTATTGTGTTTGGTGGTGTTTGTATTGTGTTTGATAATTTGTATTGTGTTTGGTGGTTTGTATTGTGTTTGGTGGTGTTTGTATTGTGTTTGGTGGTTTGTGTTGTGTTTGGTAGTTTGTATTGTGTTTGATGGTTTGTATTGTGTTTGGTGGTTTGTATTGTGTTTGGTGGTTTGTGTTGTGTTTGGTGGTTTTTATTGTGTTTGGTGGTGTGTATTGTGTTTGGTGGTGTTTGTATTATATTTGGTGTTTATATTGTGTTTGGTGGTGTTTGTATTGTGTTTGGTGGTTTGTATCGTGTTTGGTGGTGTTTGTATTGTG
Organism: Paralithodes platypus; assembly: GCA_032716605.1. Classification (NCBI taxonomy): domain Eukaryota; kingdom Metazoa; phylum Arthropoda; class Malacostraca; order Decapoda; family Lithodidae; genus Paralithodes; species Paralithodes platypus. The sequence goes on along the minus strand of CM064544.1, from coordinate 12,457,191 downwards.
TTTGGTGTTTGTATTGTGTTTGGTGGTGTGTTTTGTGTTTGGTGGTTTGTATTGTGTTTGGTGGTTTGTGTTGTGTTTGGTGGTTTGTATTGTGGTTTGTATTGTGTTTGGTGGTGTGTATTGTGTTTGGTGGTGTGTATTGTGTTTGGTGGTGTGTATTGTGTTTGGTGGTTTGTATTGTGTTTGGTGGTTTGTATTGTGTTTGGTGGTTTGTATTGTGTTTGGTGGTTTGTGTTGTGTTGGTTTGTGTTGTGTTTTCTGGTGTGTATTGTGTTTGGTGGTTTGTATTGTGTTTGGTGGTTTGTATTGTGTTTGGTGGTTTATGTTGTGTTTGGTGGTATGTATTGTGTTTAATGGTGTGTATTGTGTTTGGTGGTGTTTGTATTGTGTTTGGTGGTTTGTATTGTGTTTGGTGGTTTGTGTTGTGATTGGTGGTTTGCATTGTTTGTATTGTGTTTGGTGGTGTGTATTGTGTTTGGTGGTTTGTATTGTGTTTGGTGGTTTGACTTATGTTTGGTGGTTTCTGTTTGGTGGGTTGTATTGTGTTTGGTGGTTTGTATTGTGTTTGGTGGTGTTTGTATTGTGTTTGGTGGTTAATTGTATTGTGTTTGGTAGTTTGTGTTGTGTTTGGTGGTTTGTATTGTGTTTGTATTGTGTTTGGTGCTTTGTATTGTGTTTGGTGGTTTGTATTGTGTTTGGTGATTTGTATTGTGTTTGGTGGTTTGTATTGTATTTGGTGGTTAATTGTATTGTGTTTGGTGGTTTGTGTTGTGTTTGGGGGTTTGTATTGTGTTTGTATTGTGTTTGGTGCTTTGTATTGTGTTTGGTGGTTTGTGTTGTGTTTGTATTGTGTTTGGTGGTTTGTATTGTGTTTGGTGGTTTGTGTGGTGTTTGGTAGTTTGTATTGTGTTTGGTGGTTTGTATTGTGTTTGGTGGTGTGTATTTTGTTTGGTGGTTTGAATTATGTTTGGTGGTTTGTGTTTTGTTGTGGTGTATGGTTTGGTGTTTGTATGGTTTTTGGTGGTCTGTATTGTGTTTGGTGATTTGTATTGTGTTTGGTGGTGTGTATTGTGTTTGGTGGTTGTATTGTGTTTGGTGGATTTTGTATTGTGTTTGGTGGTTTGTATTGTGTTTTGTGGTGTGTATTGTGTTTGGCGGTGTTTGTATTATGTTTGGTGTTTATATTGTGATTGGTGGTGTTTGTATTGTGTTTGGTGCTTTGGGTTGTGTTTGGTGGTTTGTGTTGTGTTTGGTGGTTTGTATTGTGTATGGTGTTTGTGTTGTGTTTGGTGGTGTGTATTGTGTTTAATGGTGTCTATTGTGTTTGGTGGTGTTTGTATTGTGTATGGTGGTTTGTATTGTGTTTGTTAGTTTTTATTGTGGTTGGTGGTTTGTATTGTGGTTGGTGGTTTGTATTGTGTCTGTATTGTGTTTGGTGGTTTGTATTGTGTTTGGTGGTGTTTGTATTGTGTTTGGTGGTTTGTATTGTGTTTGGTGGTGTTTGTATTGTGTTTGGTGTTTGTATTGTGTTTGGTGGTGTGTATTGTATTTGGTGGTTTGTATTCTGTTTGGTGGTTTGTGTTGTGTTTGGTGGTGTGTATTGTAGTTGGTGGTTAATTGTGTTGTGTTTGGTAGTTTGTATTGTGTTTGGTGGTTTGTATTGTGTTTGGTGGTGTGTATTGCGTTTGGTGGTGTGTATTGTGTTTGGTGGTGTGTATTGTGTTTTATGGTTTGTATTGTGTTTGGTGGTTTGTATTGTGTTTGGTGGTTTGTGTTGTGTTTGGTAGTTTGTATTGTGTTTGGTGGTTTGTATTGTGTTTGGTGGTGTGTATTGTGTTTGGTGGTTTGAATTATGTTTGGTGGTTTGTGTTTGGTAGGTTGTATTGTGTTTGCTGGTTTGTATTGTGTTTGGTGGTTTGTATTGTGTTTGGTGTTTATAATGTGTTTGGTGGTTTGTGTTGTGTTTGGTGGTGTGTATTGTATTTGGTGGAAATTGTGTTGTGTTTGGTAGTTTGTATTGTGTTTGGTGGTTTGTATTGTGTTTGGTGGTGTGTATTGCGTTTGGTGGTGTGTATTGTGTTTGGTGGTGTGTATTGTGTTCTATGGTTTGTATTGTGTTTGGTGGTTTGTATTGTGTTTGGTGGTTTGTGTTGTGTTTGGTAGTTTGTATTGTGTTTGGTGGTTTGTATTGTGTTTGGTGGTGTGTATTGTGTTTGGTGGTTTGAATTATGTTTGATGGTTTGTGTTTGGTAGGTTGTATTGTGATTGGTGGTTTGTATTGTATTTGGTGGTTTGTATTGTGTTTGGTGTTTATAATGTGTTTGGTGGTGTTTGTATTGTGTTTGGTGGTTTGTATTGTGTTTGGTGGTGTGTATTGCGTTTGGTGGTGTGTATTGTGTTTGGTGGTGTGTATTGTGTTTTATGGTTTGTATTGTGTTTGGTGGTTTGTATTGTGTTTGGTGGTTTGTGTTGTGTTTGGTAGTTTGTATTGTGTTTGGTGGTTTGTATTGTGTTTGGTGGTGTGTATTGTGTTTGGTGGTTTGAATTATGTTTGGTGGTTTGTGTTTGGTAGGTTGTATTGTGTTTGCTGGTTTGTATTGTGTTTGGTGGTTTGTATTGTGTTTGGTGTTTATAATGTGTTTGGTGGTTTGTGTTGTGTTTGGTGGTGTGTATTGTATTTGGTGGTAAATTGTGTTGTGTTTGGTAGTTTGTATTGTGTTTGGTGGTTTGTATTGTGTTTGGTGGTGTGTATTGCGTTTGGTGGTGTGTATTGTGTTTGGTGGTGTGTATTGTGTTCTATGGTTTGTATTGTGTTTGGTGGTTTGTATTGTGTTTGGTGGTTTGTGTTGTGTTTGGTAGTTTGTATTGTGTTTGGTGGTTTGTATTGTGTTTGGTGGTGTGTATTGTGTTTGGTGGTTTGAATTATGTTTGATGGTTTGTGTTTGGTAGGTTGTATTGTGATTGGTGGTTTGTATTGTATTTGGTGGTTTGTATTGTGTTTGGTGTTTATAATGTGTTTGGTGGTGTTTGTATTGTGTTTGGTGTTTGTATTGTGTTTGGTAGTTTGTATTGTGTTTGGTGTTGTTTGTATTGTGTTTGGTGGTGTGTATTGTGTTTGGTGGTTTGTATTGTGTTTGGTGGTGTGTATTGTGTTTGGTGGTTTGTATTGTGTTTGGTGGTGTGTATTGTGTTTGGTGGTGTTTGTATTGTGTTTGGTGGTTTGTATTGTGTTTGGTGATGTTTGTATTGTGTTTGGTGTTTGTATTGTGTTTGGTGGTGTGTATTGTGTTTGGTGGTTTGTATTGTGTTTGGTGGTGTGTATTGTGTTTGGTGGTTGTATTGTGTTTGGTGGATTTTGTATTGTGTTTGGTGGTTTGTATTGTGTTTTGTGGTGTGTATTGTGTTTGGCGGTGTTTGTATTATGTTTGGTGTTTATATTGTGATTGGTGGTGTGTGTATTGTGTTTGGTGCTTTGGGTATTGTGTTTGGTGTTTTGTGCTGTGTTTGGTGGCTTGTGTTGTGTTTGGTGTTTTGTATTGTGTTTGGTGGTGTGTATTGCGTGTTGTGGTTTGTATTGTGTTTGGTGGTGTTTGTATTGTGTTTGGTGGATTGTATTGTGTTTTTTAGTTTTTATTGTGGTTGGTGGTTTGTATTGTGGTTGGTGGTTTGTATTGTGTTGGAGGTTTGTGTTGTTGGTGGTGTGTATTGTGTTTGGTGTTTGTATTGTGTTTGGTGGTTTGTATTGTGTTGGTGGTTGTATTGTGTTTGTGGTTTTTTGGTGGTTGGTGGTTTGTATTGTGTGGTGGTGTGTATTGTGTTGGTGGTGTGTGTTGTGGTTTGTGGTAGTTGGTTGTGTGTTGGTGGTTTGTATTGTGTTTGGTGATGTTTGTATTGTGTTTGGTGTTTGTATTGTGTTTGGTGGTGTGTATTGTGTTTGGTGGTGTTTGTATTGTGTTTGGTGGTTTGTATTGTGTTTGGTGGTTTGTATTGTGTTTGGTGGTGTTTGTATTGTGTTTGGTGGTTTGTGTTGTGTTTGGTGGTGTGTATTGTGTTTGGTGGTTTGTATTGTGTTTGGTGGTTTGTATTGTGTTTGGTGGTTTGTGTTGTGTTTGGTGTTGTGTATTGTGTTTGGTGGTGTGTATTGTGTTTGGTGGTGTTTGTATTATTTGGTGGTTTGTATTGTGTTTGGTGGTGTTTGTATTGTGTTTGGTGGTTTGTATTGTGTTTGGTGGTGTTTGTATTGTGTTTGGTGTTTGTATTGTGTTTGGTGGTGTGTTTTGTGTTTGGTGGTTTGTATTGTGTTTGGTGGTTTGTGTTGTGTTTGGTGGTTTGTATTGTGGTTTGTATTGTGTTTGGTGGTGTGTATTGTGTTTGGTGGTGTGTATTGTGTTTGGTGGTTTGTATTGTGTTTGGTGGTTTGTATTGTGTTTGGTGGTTTGTATTGTGTTTAGTGTTTTTTGTTTGTTTGGTGGTGTTTGTATTGTGTTTGGTGCTTTGTGTTGTGTTTTGGTGGTTTGTATTGTGTTTGGTGGTTTGTATTGTGTTTGGTGTTTGTGTTGTGTTTGGTGGTGTGTATTGTGTTTAATGGTGTGTATTGTGTTTGGTGGTGTTTGTTATGTGTTTGGTGGTTTTGTTGTATGTGTTTGGTGGTTTATTGTGTTTGGTGGTTTGTATTGTGTTTGTATTGTGTTTGGTGGTTTGTATTGTGTTTGGTGGTGTGTATTGTGTTTGGTTGTTTGTATTGTGTTTGGTTATTTGTATTGTGGTTGGTGCTTTGTATTGTGTTTGGTGGTGTGTATGTGTTTGGTGGTTATATGTTTGGTGGTGTGTGTGTTTGGTGGTTTGTTGGGGTGGTGTTTGTATTGTGTTTGGTGGGTTTGTATTGTGTTTGGTGGTTTGTTGTGTTTGGTGGTTTGTTGTGTTTGGTGGTGTGTATTGTGTTTGTGGTGTGGTTGTGTTTGGTGGTTGGTGTTTGGTGGTTGTGTTTGGTAGTTTGTATTGTGTTTGGTGGTTTGTATTGTGTTTGGTGGTTTGTATTGTGTTTGGTGGTGTGTATTGTGTTTGGTTGTTTGTATTGTGTTGGTGGTGTTTGGATGTGTTTGGTGTTTGTATTGTGTTGGTGGTTTGTATGTGTTTGGTGGTGTTGTATTGTGTTTGGTGTTTGGTGTTTGTGTTTGGTGTTTTGTGTTTGGTTTGGTGGTTTGTATGTTGGTGGTTGTATTGGTTTGGTGGTGTGTTGTGTTTGGTGGTTTTTATTGTGTTTGGTGGTGGTGTGTTGGTGTTTTTGTTTGTTTTGGTGTTTTGTGTGGTGGTGTTGTATTGTGTTTGGTGGTTTGTATGTGTTTGGTGGGTTGTATGTGTTTGGTGTTTGTATTGTGTTTGGTGGTGTGTTTTGTGTTTGGTGGTTGTATTGTGTTTGGTGGTTTGTTTGTTTGTGTTTGGTGGTTTGTATGGTTTGGTGTGGTGGTGTGTGTGTGTTGGTGGTGTATTGTGTTTGGTGGTGTGTATTGTGTTTGGTGGTTTGTATTGTGTGTTGGTGGTTTGTTTGTGTTTGGTGGTTTGTATTGTGTGTTGGTTTTGTGTGTGTGGTTTGGTGTTTTCTGGTGTTCTTGTGTTTGGTGTTTGTATTGTGTTGGTGGTTTGTATTGTGTTTGGTGGTTTATTGTTGTTTGGTGGTGTTGTGTTTGGTGTGTGTGTTTGGTGGTGTTGTATGTGTTTGGTGGTTTGTATTGTGTTGGTGGTTGTGTTTGTGTTTGGTGGTTTGCATTGTGTATTGTGTTTGGTGGTGTGTATTGTGTTTGGTGGTTGTATTGTGTTTGGTGGTTTGTATGTTTGGTGGTTTGTGTTTTGGTGGTTGTATTGTGTTGGTGGTTGTATTATGTTTGGTGGTGTTTGTATGGGTTGGTGGTTAATTGTATTGTGTTTGGTGGTTGTGTTGTGTTTGGTGGTGTGTATGTGTGTGTATTGTGTTTGGTGTTTGTATTGTGTTTGGTGGTGTATTGTGTTTGGTGGTTGTATGTGTTGGTGGTTTGTATTGTGTTTGGTGTGTATTGTGTTTGGTGGTTTGTGTTGTGTTGGGGGTTTTGTGTTTTGTGGTGGTGTTTGTATTGTGTTTGGTGGTTTGTGTTGTGTTTGTATTGTGTTTGGTGGTTTGGTGTGTTTGGTGGTGTGTGTGTTGTAGTTTGTATTGTGTTTGGTGGTTTGTATGTGTTTGGTGGTGTGTATTGTGTTTGGTGGTTTGTTGTGTTTGTGGTTTGTGTTGTTAGGTTGTATGTTTTTGGTGGTCTGTATTGTGTTTGGTGGTGTTTGTATGTGTTGGTGGTGTGTATTGTGTTTGGTGGTTGTATTGTGTTTGGTGGTTGTATTGTGTTGGTGGTTTGTGTTGGGTGGTGGTGTGTATTGTGTTTGGTGGTTTGTGTTTGGTGTTTTTGGTGTGTATTGTGTTTGGTGGTGTGTATTGTGTTGGTGGTTTGTATTATGTTTGGTGGTTTGTGTGATTGGTGGTGTGTATTGTGTTTGGTGGTTTGTATTGTGGTTTGGTGGTTTGTATTGTGTTGGTGGTTTTGTATTGTGTTTGGTGTTTGTTGTTTTGGTGGTGTATTGTGTTGTGGTGTTATTGTGTTTGGTGGTGTTTGTATTGTGTATGGTGGTGTGTATTGTGTTTGTTAGTTTATTGTGGTTGGTGGTTGTATTGTGGTTGGTGGTTTGTATTGTGTGTGTATTGTGTTTGGTGGTTTGTATAGTGTTTGGTGGTGTGTATTGTGTTTGGTGGTTTGTATTGTGTTTGGTGGTGTTTGTATTTGTTTGTGTGGTATTGTGTTTGGTGTGTGTATTGTATTTGGTGGTTTGTATTGTGTTTGGTGGTTTGTGTTGTGTTTGGTGGTGTGTATTGTTTGGTGGTTTGTATTGTGTTTTGGTAGTTTGGATGTGTTGTGGTGGTTTGTATTGTGTTGGTGGTGTGTATTGTGTTTGGTGGTGTGTATTGTGTTTGGTGTGTGTATTGTGTTTTATGGTTGTATTGTGTTTGGTGCTTTGTATTGTGTTTGGTGGTTTGTGTTGTGTTTGGTAGTTTGTATTGTATTTGGTGGTTTGTATTGTGTTTGGTGGTGTGTATTGTGTTTGGTGGTTTGAATTATGTTTGGTGGTTTGTGTTGGTAGGTTGTATTGTGTTTGTGGTTTGTATTGTGTTTGGTGGTTTGTATTGTGTTTGGTGGTTTATTATGTGTTTGGTGGTTGTGTTGTGTTGGTGGTGTGTATTGTATTTGGTGGATTGTGTTGTGTTTGGTAGTTTGTATTGTGTTTGGTGGTTTGTATGTGTTTGGTGGTGTGTATTGGTTTGGTGGTGTGTATTGTGTTTGGTGGTGTGTATTGTGTTCTGTTTGTATTGTGGTGGTGGTTGTATTGTGTTTGGTGGTTTGTGTTGTGTTTGGTAGTTTGTATTGTGTTTGGTGGTTGTATTGTGTTTGGTGGTGTGGTTGTGTTGGTGGTTTGAATTATGTTGATGTTTGTGTGGTAGGTTGTATTGTGATGGTGGTTTGTATTGTGTGGTGGTTTGTATTGTGTTTGGGTTTTGTGTGTTGGTGGTGTTTGTATTGTGTTTGGTGTTTGTATTGTGTTTGGTAGTTTGTATTGTGTTTGGTGTTGTTTGTATTGTGTTTGGTGGTGTGTGGTTTGGTGGTTTGTATTGTCTTTGGTGGTGTGTATTGTGTTTGCTGCTTTCGTTTGTGTTTGGTGGTGTATGTGTTTGGTGGTGTTTGGGTGTGTTGGTGTTTTTTGTGTTTGGTGGTGTTTGTATTGTGTTTGGTGGTTTGTATTGTTTTGGTGGTTTGTATGTGTGGTGTTTGTATTGTGTTTGGTGGTGTGTATTGTGTTTGGTGGTGTTTGTATTGTGTTTGGTGGTTTGTATTGTGTTTGGTGTTTGTACTGTGTTTGGTGTTTGTATTGTGTTTGTATTGTGTTTGGTGTTTGTATTGTGTTTGGTATTTGTATTGCGTTTGGTGTTTGTATTGTGTTTGGTGTTTGAATTGTGTTTGGTGGTGTTTGTATTGTTTGGTGTTTGTATTGTTGGTGGTGTATTGTGTTTGGTGTTTGTATTGTGTTTGGTGGTGTTTGAATTGTGTTTGGTATTTATATTGTGTTTGGTGTTTGTATTGTGTTTGGTGGTTTTTATTGTGTTTGGTGGTGTGTATTGTGTTTGGTTGTTTGTATTGTGTTTGGTTATTTGTATTGTGGTTGGTGGTTTGTATTGTGTTTGGTGTTTGTGTTGTGTTTGGTAGTTTGTGGTGTTTGTGTTTGTATTGTGGTTGGTGGTTTGTATTGTGTTTGGTGATTGTGTTGTGTTTGGTAGTTTGTATTGTGTTTGGTGGTTTGTATTGTGTTTGGTGGTTTGTATTGTGTTTGGTGGTGTGTATTGTGTTTGGTGGTGTGTATTGTGTTTGGTGGTTTGTATTGCGTTTGGTGGTGTGTATTGTGTTTGGTGGTTTGTATTGTGGTTGGTGGTTTGTATTGTGTTTGGTGGTGTTTGTATTGTGTTTGGTGGTGTGTATTGCGTGTTGTGGTTTGTATTGTGTTTGGTGGTGTTTGTATTGTGTTTGGTGGATTGTATTGTGTTTTTTAGTTTTTATTGTGTTTGGTGGTTTGTATTGTGTTGGTGGTTTGTATTGTGGTAGTGGTTTGGTGGTTGTATTGTGTTGGTGGTGTGTATTGGGTTGGTGGTTGTATTGTGTTTGGTGGTTGTATTGTGTTTGGTGGTTTGTATTGTGTTTGGTGGTTTGTATTGTGTTTGGTGGTGTATGTGTTGGTGGTGTGTATTGTGTTTGGTGGTTTGTATTGTGTGTGGTGGTTTGTATTGTGTTTGGTGTTTGTATTGTGTGGTGTGTGTGGTTTGGTGGTGTGGTTGTGTTTGGTGTTGTATTGTGTTTGGTGTTTGTGTTGTGTTTGGTGGTGTGTGTTGTGTTTAATGTGTGTATTGGGTTTGGGTGGTTTTGTATTGGGTTGGTGGTATTGTGTTTTTGGTGTTTGTATTGTGTTGGTGGTTTGTATTGTGTTTGGGTGTGTTTGTATTGGGTGGTGGTTGTGTTTGTGTTTGGTGGTAGTGTTGTGTTTGGTGGTTGTGTATTGTGTTTGGTGGTTGTTGTGTTTGGTGTTTGTATTGTGTTTGGTGGTGTGTATTGTGTTTGGTGGTGTGTATTGTGTTTGGTGGTGTTTGTATTGTGTTTGGTGGTTTGTATTGTGTTTGGTGGTTTGTATTGTGTTTGGTTGTTTGTAGTGTGTTTGGTGGTTGTATTGTGTTTGTATTGTGGGGTGTTGTATTGTGTTTGGTGGTTTGTGTTGTGTTTGGTTGGTATTGTATTTGGTGGTTTGTATTGTTTTTGGTGGTGTGTATTGTGTTGGGTGGTTTGAATGTTTTGGTGTTTGTGTTTGTGGTTTTATTGGTTTGGTGGTTTGTATTGTGTTTGGTGATTGTATTGTGTTGGTGTTTGTATTGTGTTTGGTGGGTTTGTATTGTGTTTGTGGTTTTGTGTATGTTTGGTGGTTGTATTGTGTTGTGGTTTGTATTGTGTTTGGTGGTTTTTTGTGTTTGGTGGTTTGTTGTGTTGGTGTGTGTATTGTGTTTGGTGGTGTATGTGTTTGGTGGTGGTTTGTATTGTGTTTGGTGTTTATGTGTGTTTGGTGGGTTTATTGTGTTGGTGTTTGTAGGTGTGGTGGTGTTTGTATGTGTTGGTGTTGTACGTGTGGTGGTGTTGTGTTTGGTGGTGTGTATTGTGTTTGGTGGTGTGTTGTGTTGGTGTTGTGTATGTGTGTGGTGGTTGTATTGTGTTTGGTGGTTTGTATTGTGTTTGGTGGTTGTATTGGTTTGGTGTTGTGTATTGTGTTTGGTGGTTTGTATTGTGTTTGGTGGTTTGATTGTGTTTGGTGGTTGTATGTATTGTGTTTGGTGGTTTGTATTGTGTTGGTGGTTTGTATGTGTTTGGTGGTTTGATGTTTGGTGGTTTCTGTTTGGTGTGTTGTATTGTGTTTGGTGTGGTTTGTATTGTGTTGGTGTGTTTGTATTGTGTTGGTGGTTGTATTGTGTTTGGTGGTTTGTATTGTGTTTTGGTGGTTGTGGTGGTTGTATTGTTTGGTGGTTTATTGTGTTGGTGTTTGTATTGTGTTTGGTGGTTGTATTGTGTTGGGTGGTTGTGTATTGTGGTTGGTGGTTTGTATTGTGTTTGGTGGTGTGTATTGTGTTTGGTGGTTTGTTGTGTTTGGTGGTTTGTATTGTGTTTGGTGGTGTGTATGTGGGGTGGTGATTGTATTGTGTTTGGTGTGTATGTGTTTGGTGGTGTATTGTGTTGTGGTGTATTGTTTGGTTTGGTGGTTTGATTGTGTTTGGTGGTGTGTATTGTGTTTGGTGGTTTGTATGTTTGGGGGTGTGTTTGGTGGTGTGTATTGTGTTTGGTGGTTGTATTGTGTTTGGTGGTTTGTATTGTGTTTGGTTTTTTGTGTGTGGTGGTGGTTTTGTATTGTGTGGTGTGTGTATTGGTTGTATTGTGTTTGGTGGTTTGTATTGTGGTGGGTGGTGTGTTTGTGTGTGTTGTGTTTGGTGGTTTGTATTGTGTTTGGTGGTTTGTATTGTGTTTGGTGGTGTGTATTGTGTTTGGTGGTTTGTGTTGGTGGTGGTTTGTGTTGTGTTTGGTGGTTTGTATTGTGTTTGGTGGTGGTTGTATTTTGGTGTTTTGTATTGTGTTTGGTGGTGTTGTATTGTGGTTTGGTGGTTGTATATGTTTTTGGTAGTTTGTATTGTGTTTTGGGTGGTGTTGTATTGTGTTGGTGGTGTGGTTTTGTTGTTTTGGTGGTTGTATTGTGTTGGTGGTTGTTGTGTTGGTGGTTTGTATTGTGGTTTGTTGTGTTTGGTGGTGTATTGTGTTTGGTGGTGTGTATTGTGTTGGGGGTTTGTTATTGTGTTGGTGGGTTGTATTGTATGGTGGTGGTTTTTATTGTGTTTGGTGGTTGTGTTGTTTGGTGGTTTGTATTGTGTATGGGGTTGTGGTGTGTTTGGTGGTTGTATGTGTTTGGTGGTTGTGTATTGTGGTGGTGTGTGTTGTTGTATGGTGGTGTGGTGTGTATTGTGTGTTATTGTGTTTGGGGTGGTGTTTGTTGTGGTGGTTATTGTATTGTGTTTGGGTGGTTTGTGTGTTTTGTGGTGTTGTATTGTGTTTGTTGTTTTGGTGGGGTGTTTGTGTTTGGTGGTTTGTGTGTGTTGGTGGTTTGTATTGTGTTTGGTGTTGTGTATGTGTTGGTGGTGTGTATTGTGTTTGTGTGGTGTGGTGGTTGGGGGTTTATATTGTTTGGTGGTGTAATGGTGTGGTGTGTATTGTGTTTGGTGGTTTGTATGTGTTTGGTGGTTTTGTATTGTGGTGGATTTGTATTGTGTTTTGGTGGTTTGTTGGTTTGGTGGTTTGTTGTGTGTTGGTGGTGTGTATTGTGTTGGTGGTTTGTATGTGTTTGGTGGTGTGTTTGGGTGTGTGTATTGTGTTTGGTGGTTTGTGTATTGTGTTTGGTGGTGGTGTCTTGTGTTTGGTGTTGTTTGTGTTTGGTGGTGTGTGTGTGTTTGGTGGTTGTGTGTGGTGTTTGTGGTGGTGTGTTGGTGTGTATTGTGTTTGGTGGTGTTTGTATTGTGTTTGGTGGTTTGTGTGTGTGTTGTGGTGTGTTTGTGGTTTTGGTGGTTTATGTTGGTGGTTGGGTGGTTGTGGTTGGGGTGGTGTGTGGTGGTTTTTATTGTGGTGGTGGTGTATGTGTTTGGTGGTTTGTATTGTGTGGTTTTGGTGGTGTTTGGTTGGTGTTTGTATTGTGGTGGTGGTGTGTTGTATTGGTGGTTTGTATTCTGTTTGGTGGTTTGTGTTGTGTTGGTGGTGTGTATGTAGTTGGTGGTTAATGTTGTGTTTGGTAGTTGTATGTGTTGGTGGTTTGTATTGTGTTTGGTGTTGTATTGCGTTTGGTGGTATGTATTGTGTTTGGTTTGTGTTGGGTTTGTTGGTTTGTGTTGGGTTTGTTGGTTTGTGTTGGGTTTGTTGGTTTGTGTTGGGTTTGGTAGTTGTATTGTGTTGGTGGTTGTTGTATTGTGTTTGGTGGTGTATTGTGTTGGTGGTTTGAATTATGTTTGGTGGTTTGTGTTTGGTGGTTGTATTGTGTTTGCGGTTTGTATTGTGTTTGGTGGTTTGTATTGTGTTTGGTGTTTATATGTGTTTGGTGGTTTGTGTTGTGTTTGGTGGTTGTGTATGTGTTTGGTGGTTTGTGTTGTGTTTGGTAGTTGTAGTGTTTGGTGGTTTGTTGGTGTTTGGTGGTGTGTATTGCGTTTGGTGGTGTGTATTGGTTTGGTGGTGGTATTGTGTTCTATGGTTTGTATGTGTTTGGTGGTTTGTATTGTGTTGGTGGTTGTGTGTTTGGTAGTTTGTATTGTGTTTGGTGTTTGTATGTGTTTGGTGGTGTGTATTGTGTTGGTGGTTTGAATTGTGTTTGATGGTTTTGTGTTTGGTAGGTTGTATTGTGATTGGTGGTTGTATGGTATTGGTGGTTTGTATGTGGTTGTGTTATAATGTGTTGTGGTGTTTGTATTGTGTTTGGTGTTTGGTGTGTTGTAGTTGTATTGTGTTTGGTGATGTTTGTATTGTGTTTGGTGGGGAGTATTGTGTTTGGTGGTTGTATGGTTTGGTGGTGTGTATTGTGTTTGGTGGTTTGTATTGTGTTTGGTGGTGTGTATTGTGTTTGGTGGTGTTTGTATTGTGTTTGGTGTTTATATTGTGTTTGGTGGTGTTTGTATTGTGTTTGGTGGTTTGTATTGTGTTTGGTGATGTTTGTATTGTGTTTGGTGTTTGTATTGTGTTTGGTGGTGTGTATTGTGTTTGGTGGTGTTTGTATTGTGTTTGGTGGTTTGTATTGTGTTTGGTGTTTGTACTGTGTTTGGTGTTTGTATTGTGTTTGTATTGTGTTTGGTGTTTGTATTGTGTTTGGTATTTGTATTGCGTTTGGTGTTTGTATTGTGTTTGGTGTTTGTATTGTGTTTGGTGGTGTTTGTATTGTTTGGTGTTTGTATTGACATTGGTATTTGTATTGTGTTTGGTGTTTGTATTGTGTTTGGTGGTGTTTGAATTGTGTTTGGTATTTATATTGTGTTTGGTGTTTGTATTGTGTTTGGTGGTTTTTATTGTGTTTGGTGGTGTGTATTGTGTTTGGTTGTTTGTATTGTGTTTGGTTATTTGTATTGTGGTTGGTGGTTTGTATTGTGTTTGGTGATTGTGTTGTGTTTGGTAGTTTGTATTGTGTTTGGTGGTTTGTATTGTGTGGTTTGTATTGTGTTGGTTTGTATGTGTTTGGAGGTTTGTATTGTGTTTGGTGGTGTGTATTGTGTTTGGTGTTGTATGTGTTTGGTGTGTTTGTATTGTGTTGGTGGTTTGTATTGTGTTGGTGTGTGGTATGGTTGGTGGTGTGTTTGTGTTGGTGGTTTGTTGTGGTGGTGGTTGTGTGTTGTGTGTTGTATTGTGTTTGGTGGTGTGTTGCGTGTTGTGGTTTGTATTGTGTTTGGTGTGGTTTGTTGTTTTGGTGGATTGTATTGGTTTTTTAGTTGTATTGTGGTGGTGGTTGTGGTTGGTGGTTTGTATTGTGTCTGTATGTGTTGGTGGTTTGTATTGTGTTGGTGTGTAATGGTGGAGGTTTGTATTGTGTTGGTGGTGTGTATTGTGTGTGGTGGTTTGAATGTTGGGGGTTTGTATTGTGTTTGGTGTTGTATGTGTTTGGTGGTGTGTATTGTGTTTGGTGGTGTATTGTGTGGTGGTTTGTATTGTGTTGTGGTGTTGTATTGTTTGGTGGTGTTTGTGTTGGTGGTGTGTATTGTGTTTGTGGTTTGTATTGTGTTTGGTGTTTGTGTTGTGTTGGTGGTTGTGTATTGTGTTTGGTGGTTGTATTGGGTTTGGTGGTATTGTATTGGGTGGTGGTTTGTATTTGTGTTGGTGATTTGTATTGTGTTTGGTGGTTTGTATGTGTTGGTGGTGTTGTATTGGTGTTGGTGCTTGTGTTTTGTTGGGGTTAGTGTTGGTGTTTGGTGGTTTGTGTTGTGTTGGTGCTGATTGTGTTTGGTGTTTGTGTTGTGTTGGTGGTGTGTATTGTGTTTAATGGTGTGTATTGTGTTTGGTGTGTTTGTATTGTGTTTGGTGGTTTGTATTGTGTTTGGTGGTTGTCGTGTTTGGGTTGTGTTGTGTTTGGTGGTTTGTATTATGTTTGTATTGTGTTTTGGTGTTGTATTGGTTTGGTGGTTTGTGTTGTGTTTGGTAGTTGTATTGTATTTGGTGTTGTATTGTGTTGGTGGTGTGTATTGTGTTGGGTGTTGTAATGTTTGGTGGTTTGTGTTTGGTGTGTATTGTGTTGTGGTTTGTATTGTGTTTGGTGGTTGTTGTGTTGGTGGTTTGTGTTGTGTTGGGTTGTGTATTGGTTTTGGTGGTGTGTATTGTGTTTGGTGGTGGTTGTATTGTGTTTGGTGTTTATTGTGTTTGGTGGTGTTGTATTGTGTTGGTGGTTGTATTGTGTTGTGGTGTTTGTATGTGTTGGTGTTTGTATGTGTTTGGTGGTGTGTATTGTGTTGGTGGTGTGTATTGTGTTTGGTGGTGTATTGTGTTTGTGGTTTGTATTGGTGTGTGGGTTGTATGTGTTTGGTGTTTGTATGTATTTGGTGGTTGTATTGTGTTTAGTGTTTGTATTGTGTTTGGTGGTTTGTATTGTGTTGGTGGTGTGTTGTGTTTGGTGGTTTTGTATTGTGTTTGGTGGTGTGTATGTGTGGTGGTTGTGTGTTGGTAGTTGACTTGGTTTGGTGGTTGGTTGGTGGTTGTATTGTGTTGGTGGTTTGTATTGTGTTTGGTGTGTTTGTGTTGTGTTGGTGGTTGTTTTGTGTTTGGTGGTTTGTATTGTGTTTGTTTGAATGTGTTAGTGTTTGTATTGTGTTGTGGTTTGTATTGGTTTGTGGTTGGTTGGTGTTGTATTGTGTTGGTGGTTGTATTGTGTTGGTGGTTTGTATGTTTGGTGTTTGTATGGTGTTTGTATGGTGTTTGTATGGTGTTTGAATGGTGTTTGTATGGTGTTTGGTGTTTGTATGGTGTTTGGTGTTGTTGTATGTGTTTTGGTGGTGTGTATTGTGTTTGGTGGTTTGTATTGTGTTTGGTGGTGTGGTTGTGTTTGGTGTTTGTATTGTGTGTGGTGGTGGTATTGTGTTTGGTGGGGTTTGTATTGTGTTGTGGTGTTTTGTGTTTGGTGGTGTTTGTATTGTTGTTGGTGGTTTTATTGTGTTTGGTGATGTGGTATTGTGTTTGGTGTTTGTTGTGTTGGTGTGGTATTGTTTTTGGTGGTGTTTGTATTGTGTTTGGTGGTTTGTATTGTGTTTGGTGTTTGTACTGTGTTTGGTGTTTGTATTGTATTTGTATTGTGTTTGGTGTTTGTATTGTGTTTGGTATTTGTATTGCGTTTGGTGTTTGTATTGTGTTTGGTGTTTGAATTGTGTTTGGTGGTGTTTGTATTGTTTGGTGTTTGTATTGACATTGGTATTTGTATTGTGTTTGGTGTTTGTATTGTGTTTGGTGGTGTTTGAATTGTGTTTGGTATTTATATTGTGTTTGGTGTTTGTATTGTGTTTGGGGTTTGTGTTTTGGTGGTTGTATTGTGTTTGGGTGTTGTATTGTGTTTGGTGTTGTATTGTGGTTGGTTTGTATTGTGTTTGGTGTTGTGTGTGTTTGGTGTTGTTTGTGTTGGTGGTTGTATTGTGTTTGGTGTGTTGTGTTTGGTGGTTTGTATTGTGTTGGTGGTTTGTATTGTGTTGGTGTTGTATTGTGTTGGTGGTGTTGTGTTTAATGGTGTTGTATTGTGTTTGGTGGTGTTTGTATTGTGTTGGTGGTTTGTATTGTGTTGGTGGTGTTTGTATTGTTTGGTGTTTGTATGTGTTGGTGTTGTTTGTGTTTGGTGGTTTGTATTGTGCTGGTGGTTTGTGTGTGTTGGTGGTGTGTATTGTATTGGTGTTTTGTGTTGTGTTTGGTGTTGGTTTGTGTGGTGGTTGTATTGTGTTTTGGGGTGTTGTTTGGTGGTGTGTATTTGTTTGGTGGTTTGTATGTGTTTGGTTTGTATTGTGTGTGGTGGTTT
This sequence comes from Paralithodes platypus, assembly GCA_032716605.1. Taxonomy (NCBI): domain Eukaryota; kingdom Metazoa; phylum Arthropoda; class Malacostraca; order Decapoda; family Lithodidae; genus Paralithodes; species Paralithodes platypus. The sequence goes on along the minus strand of CM064544.1, from coordinate 12,441,033 downwards.
GTATTGTGTTTGGTGGTTTGTATTGTGTTTGGTGGTGTGTATTGTGGTTGGTGGTGTGTATTGTGTTGGTGGTTTGTATTGTGTTGGTGGTTTGTTGTGTTTAGTGTTTTGTATTGTGTTTGGTGGTGTGTATTGTGTTTGGTGGTTTGTATTGTGTTTGGTAGTTTGACTTAGGTTTGGTGGTTTCTGTTGGTGGATTGTATTGTGTTTGGGGTTGTGTGTTTGGTGGTGTTGTATTGTGTTTGGTGGTTTGTGTGTGTTTGTGGTGGTATTGTGTTTGGTGGTATGTGTTTTGGTGTTGTATTGTGTTTGGTGGTTTGGATTGTGTTGGTGGTTTGTGTTTGGTGGTGGTTTGTGTTGGTGGTTGTATTGTGTTTGGTGGTTTGTATTGTGTTTGGTGTATTGTGTTTGGTGGTGTGTTGTTGTGTTGGTGCGTTGTTGTGTTGGTGTTTGTATTGTGTTTGTGTTGTATGTGTTTGGTGGTTTGTATTGTGTTGGTGGTTTGTATGTGTTTGGTGTGTGTATTGTGTTTGGTGGTTGTATTGTGTTTGGTGGTGTGTTGTGTTTGGTGGTTTTGTGTTTGGTGTTTATATTGTGTGTGGTGTGTTGTATTGTGTTTGTGGTGTGTTGTGTTTGGTATGTTTGTATTGTGTTTGGTGTTTGTATGTTTGGTGGTGTGTATTGTGTTGGTGGTGTGTATTGTGTTTGGTGGTTGTATTGTGTTGGTGTTTGTATGTGTTTGGTGTTGGTTTGTGTTTGTATTGTGTTGGTGTTTGTATGGTTTGTGTTGTATTGGTTTTGGTGTGTGTATTGTGTTGGTGTTGTATGTGGGTGGTGTTTGTTTGTTTGGTGTTTGTATTGATGGTTTGTATTGTGTTTGGTGTTGTATTGTGTTTGGTGGTGTTTGGTTGGTTGGTATTTATTGTGTTGGTGTTTGTTGTGTTTGGTGGTTTGTATTGTGTTTGGTGGTGTGTATTGTGTTTGGTGTTTGTATTGTGTTTGGTATTTGTATTTATTGTGGTGGTGGTGTATGTGTTTGTGTTGTGTTGTGGTTTGGTAGTTGTATTGTGTTTGGTGGTTGTATGTGTGGTGGTTTGTATTGTGTTGGTGGTGTGTATTGTGTTGGTTGTTTGTATTGTGTTTGGTATTTGTATTGTGTTTGGTGGTTTGTATGTGTTGGTGATTGTGTTGGTGGTTTGTGTATTGTGTTTGGTGGTTTGTATTGTGTTTGTGGTTTGTATTGGTGGTAGATGTATTGTGTTTGGAGGGTTTGTATTGTGTTTGGTGGTGTGTATTGTGTTTGGTGGTGTTTGTGTTTGGTGGTTTGTATTGTTTGGTTGTTTGTATTGTGTTTGGTGGTTTGTATTGCGTTTGGTGGTGTGTATTGTGTTTGGTGGTTTGTATTGTGTTTGGTGGTTTGTATGTGTTTGGTGGTGTTTGTATTGTGTTTGGTGGTGTGTATTGTGTTGTGGTTTGTATTGTGTTGGTGGTGTTTGTATTGTGTTTGGTGGTTGTATTGTGTTTGTGGTTTTATTGTGTTGGTGGTTTGTATTGTGTTTGGTGGTTGTATGGTTGTATTGTGTTTGGTGGTTTGTATTGTGTTGGTGGTGTGTATTGGTTGGGGTTTGTATTGTGTTTGGTTGTTTGTATTGTGTTTGGTGGTTTGAATTGTGTTTGGTGGTTTGTATTGTGTTGTGTGTTTGTGTTTGTGGTGTGTATTGTGTTTGGTGGTTTGTATTGTGTGTTGGTTTTGTATTGTGTTGGTGGTTTGTATTGTTGGTTTGGTGGTTTGTATTGTGTTTGGTGGTTGTGTGTGTTTGGTGGTTGTGTTGTGTTTGGTGGTTTGTATTGTGTTTGGGTGTGTGTGTTTGGTGGTGTGTATTGTGTTTTGGTGTGTATTGTGTTTGGTGGTGTTGTATTGTGTTGTGGTTTGTATTGTGTTTGGTGTTGTGTGTGTTGGAGGTGGTTTGTGTTGTTTGGTGGTGTTGTTGTGTTGGGGTTTGTGTTTGTTGGTGGTTGTGTGTGTTGGTGGTTGTGTTGTGTTTGGTGTTGTTGTGTTGGTGTTTTGTTGTGTTGGTGGTTTGTATTGTGTTTGGTGTGTATTGTGTGTGGTGGTGTGTTGTATTGTGTTGGTGGTTTGTATTGTGTTGGTGGTTGTTGTGTTTGGTGGTTTGTGTTGTGTTGGTGGTGTGTGGTGGTTTGTATTGTGTTTGGTGTTTGTATTGGTGTTTGGTGGTTTGTGTTGTGTTGGTGTTTGTATTGTATTTGGTGGTTTGTGTGTGTTGGTGGTGTGTATGTGTTTGGTGGTTTGAATTTGTTTTGGTGGTTTGGTGTGTAGGTTGTATTGTGTTTGGTGGTTTGTATTGTGTTTGGTGGTGTGTATTGTGTTTGGTGGTTGTAATGTGGTTTGTGTTTTGTGTTTGTATGTGTTGGTGGTTGTATTGTTTGGTGATTGTGTATTGTTGGTGGTTGTATTGTGTTTGTGGTTTGTATTGTGTGTTGGGTGTGTTGTTTGGTTTGTATGGTGTGGTTTGTATTGTGTTGGTGGTTGTGTGTGTGTTTGGTGTTGTGTATTGTGTTTGGTGGTGTGTATTGTGTTTGGTGGTCTTTGTTGTGTTTGGTGTGTATATGTGTTTGGTGGTGTTGTTGTGTTGGTGGTTGTATTGTGTTGGTGGTGTTTGTATTGTTTGGTGTTTGTATTGTGTTTGGTGGTGTGTATGTGTTTGGTGGTTTGTATTGTGTTTGGTGGTTTGTGTTGGTTTTGGTGGTTTGTATTGTGTTTTGGTGGTTTTGTGTTGTGTTGTGTTTGTATGTGTTTGGTGGTTTGTATGTGTTTGGTGTTGTGGTTTGGTGTGTATTGTGTTTGGTGGTGTTGTATGTGTTTGGTGGTTTGTATTGTGTTGGTGGTTTGTATTGTGTTTGTGGTTTTGTTGTGTTGTGTTGTGTATGGTGTTTGGTGGTGTGTATTGTGTTTGGTGGTGTTTGTATTGTGTAGTGTTGTATTGTGTTGGTGGTGTTTGTATTGTGTTTGGTGGTTTGTATTGTGTTGGTGGTGTTGTATTGTGTTTGGTGTTTGTATTGTGTTGGTGGTGTGTATTGTGTTGGTGGTTTGTATTGTGTTTGGTGGTTTGTGTTGTGTTGGTGGTGTGTATTGTGTTTGGTGGTTTGTGTTGGTTTGGGTGTGTAGTGTTTGTATTGTGTTTGGTGGTTTGTATTGTGTTTGGTGGTGTGTATTGTGTTTGGTGGTGTGTTGTGTTTGGTGGTGTGTATTGTGTTTGGTGGGGATATTGTGTTGTGGTGGTTTGTATTGTGTTTGGTGTTTTGTATGTGTTGGTGGTGTGTATTGTGTTTGGTGTTTGTATGTGTTGGTGGTTTGTTGTGTTTGGTGGTTTGTATTGTGTTGGTGGTTTGTATGTGTTTGGTGGTGTGTATGTGTTTGTGGTTGTTGTGTATGGTGTTTGTATGGTGGTTTTGTTTGGTGGGTTGTATTGTGTTGGTGGTTTGTTGGTTTGGTGGTGTTGTATTGTGTTGGTGGTTTGTGTTGTGTTTGGTGGTGTGTATTGTGTGTTGGTGTGTATTGTGTTTGGTGGTGTTTGTTGTGTTTGGTGTTTGTATTGTGTTTGGTGTTGTTTTGGTTGGTGTTGTATTGTGTTTGTATGTGTTTGGTGTTTTGTGTTGGTGGTTTGTGTGTTTGGTGTTGTATTGTGTTTGGTGGTTTGTATTGTGTTTGGTGGTTTTGTATTGTGTTTGTGGTTGGTGGTGTTGGTGGGTTGTATTGTGTTGTATTGTGTTTGGTGTTTGTATTGTGTGGTGGTTTGTGTTGTGTTTGTATTGTGTTTGGTGGTTTGTATGTTTGGTGGTTTGTTGTGTTTGGTGTTTGTATTGTGTTTGGTGGTTTGTATTGTGTTGGTGGTGTATTGTGTTTGGTGGTTTGTATGTTGGTGGTTTGTGTTGGTGTTGTATGGTTTTTTGGTGGTTTGTATTGGTTGGTGGTTGTATTGTGTTTGGTGGTGTGTATTGTGTTTGGTGGTGTGTTATTGTGTTTGGTGGTTGTATTGTTTGGTGGTTTGTATTGTGTTTGGTGGTGTGTTGTGTTTGGTGGTTGTGTTGTGTTGGTGGTGTGTATTGTGTTTGGTGGTTGTGTTGTGTTGGTGGTGTGTATTGTGTTGGTGGTTTGTATGTGTTTGGTGGTTTGTATTGTTGGTGGTTGTTGTGTTGTGGTTGTATGGTTTGGGTTTTGGTGGTGTTGGTGGTGTTGTATTGTGTTGGTGTTTGTGTGTTTGGTGTTTGTATTGTGTTTGGTGGTTTGTATGTGTTGGTGGTTGTATTGTGTTTGGTGGTTTGTATTGTGTTTTGGTGGTTTGGTGGTTTGTGTGTTTGTTTGTGTTTGGTGGTTGTGTGTGGTTGATTGTGTTGGGTGTTGTATGTGTTTGGGGTTTGTGGGTGTTTTGTTGTGGTGGTGTTTGTTGTGTTGGTGGTTTATTGTGTTTGGTGGTTTGAATTATGTTTGGTGGTTTGTGTTAGGTAGGTTGTATTGTTTTTGGTGGTTTGTATTGTGTTTGGTGATTTGTATTGTGTTTGGTGGTTTGTATTGTGTTTGGTGGTGTTTGTATTGTGTTTGGTGGTTTGTGTTGTGTTTTGTAGTTTGTATTGTGTGCGATGGTTTATATTGTGTTTGGTGCTTTGTATTGTGTTTGGTGCTTTGTGTTGTGTTTGGTGGTTAGTGTTGTGTTTGGTGGTTTGTGTTGTGTTTGGTGCTTTGTATTGTGTTTGGTGTTTGTGTTGTGTTTGGTGGTGTGTATTGTGTTTAACGGTGTGTATTGTGTTTGGTGGTGTTTGTATTGTGTTTGGTGGTTTGTATTGTGTTTGGTGGTTTGTCTTGTGTTTGGTTGTTTGTGTTGTGTTTGGTGGTTTGTATTGTGTTTGGTGCTTTGTATTGTGTTTGGTGTTTTGTGTTGTGTTTGGTGGTGTGTATTGTGTTTAACGGTGTGTATTGTGTTTGGTGGTGTTTGTATTGTGTTTGGTGGTTTGTATTGTGTTTGGTGGTTTGTCTTGTGTTTGGTTGTTTGTGTTGTGTTTGGTGGTTTGTATTGTGTTTGTATTGTGTTTGGTGCTTTGTATTGTGTTTGGTGGTTTGTGTTGTGTTTGGTAGTTTGTATTGTGTTTGGTGGTTTGTATTGTGTTTGGTGATGTGTATTGTGTTTGGTGGTGTGTATTGTGTTTAGTGGTGTTTGTATTGTGTTTGGTGTTTATATTGTGTTTGGTGGTGTTTGTATTGTGTTTGGTGGTTTGTATTGTGTTTGGTGGTGTTTGTATTGTGTTTGGTGTTTGTATTGTGTTTGGTGGTGTGTATTGTGTATGGTGGTTTGTATTGTGTTTGGTGGTTTGTGTTGTGTTTGGTGGTGTGTATTGTATTTGGTGGTTAATTGTGTTGTGTTTGGTAGTTTGTATTGTGTTTGGTGGTTTGTATTGTGTTTGGTGGTGTGTATTGCGTTTGGTGGTGTGTATTGTGTTTGGTGGTGTGTATTGTGTTTGGTGGTTTGTATTGTGTGTGGTGGTTTGTATTGTGTTTGGTGGTTTGTATTGTGTTTGGTGGTGTGTATTGTGTTTGGTGGTGTGTATTGTGTTTGGTGGTTTGTATTGTGGTTGGTGGTTTGTATTGTGTTTGGTGGTTTGAATTGTGTTTGGTGGTTTGTATTGCGTTTGGTGGTTTGTATTGTGTTTGGTGGTGTGTATTGTGTTTGGTGGTTTGTATTGTGTTTGGTGGTTTGACTTAGGTTTGGTGGTTTCTGTTTGGTGGGTTGTATTGTGTTTGGTGGTTTGTAATGTGTTTGGTGGTGTTTGTATTGTGTTTGGTGATTAATTGTATTGTGTTTGGTGGTTTGTGTTGTGTTTGGTGGTTTGTATTGTGTTTGTATTGTGTTTGGTGCTTTGTATTGTGTTTGGTGGTTTGTATTGTGTTTGGTGATTTGTATTGTGTTTGGTGGTTTGTATTGTATTTGGTGGTTAATTGTATTGTGTTTGGTGGTTTGTGTTGTGTTTGGTGGTTTGTATTGTGTTTTGTATTGTGTTTGGTGGTGTGTATTGTGTTTGGTGGTGTGTATTGTGTTTGGTGGTTTGTATTGTGTTTGGTGGTTTGTATTGTGTTTGGTGGTTTGAATTGTGTTTGGTGGTTTGTATTGCGTTTGGTGGTTTGTATTGTGTTTGGTGGTGTGTATTGTGTTTGGTGGTTTGTATTGTGTTTGGTGGTTTGACTTATGTTTGGTGGTTTCTGTTTGGTGGGTTGTATTGTGTTTGGTGGTTTGTAATGTGTTTGGTGGTGTTTGTATTGTGTTTGGTGATTAATTGTATTGTGTTTGGTGGTTTGTGTTGTGTTTGGTGGTTTGTATTGTGTTTGTATTGTGTTTGGTGCTTTGTATTGTGTTTGGTGGTTTGTATTGTGTTTGGTGATTTGTATTGTGTTTGGTGGTTTGTATTGTATTTGGTGGTTAATTGTATTGTGTTTGGTGGTTTGTGTTGTGTTTGGTGGTTTGTATTGTGTTTGTATTGTGTTTGGTGCTTTGTATTGTGTTTGGTGGTTTGTGTTGTGTTTGTATTGTGTTTGGTGGTTTGTGTTGTGTTTGGTAGTTTGTATTGTGTTTGGTGGTTTGTATTGTGTTTGGTGGTGTGTATTGTGTTTGGTGGTTTGAATTATGTTTGGTGGTTTGTGTTTGTTAGGTTGTATGGTTTTTGGTGGTCTGTATTGTGTTTGGTGATTTGTATTGTGTTTGGTGGTGTGTATTGTGTTTGGTGGTGTGTATTGTGTTTGGTGGTTGTATTGTGTTTGGTGGATTTTGTATTGTGTTTGGTGGTTTGTGTTGTGTTTTGTGGTTTGTGTTGTGTTTGGTGGTGTGTATTGTGTTTGGTGGTTTGTGTTGTGTTTGGTGGTGGGTATTGTGTTTGGTGGTGTGTATTGTGTTTGGTGGTGTTTGTATTATGTTTGGTGTTTATATTGTGATTGGTGGTGTTTGTATTGTGTTTGGTGTTTGTATTGTGTTTGGTGGTGTGTATTGTGTTTGGTGGTTTGTATTGTGTTTGGTGGTTTGTGTTGTGTTTGGTGGTTTGTATTGTCTTTGTATTGTGTTTGGTGGTTTGTATTGTGTTTGGTGGTTTGTGTTGTGTTTTTTTAGTTTGTATTGTGTTTGGTGGTTTGCATTGTGTTTGGTGGTGTGTATTGTGTTTGGTGGTTTGAATTATGTTTGGTGGTTTGTGTTTGGTAGGTTGTATTGTTTTTGGTGGTTTGTATTGTGTTTGGTGATTTGTATTGTGTTTGGTGGTTTGTATTGTGTTTGGTGGTGTTTGTATTGTGTTTGGTGGTTTGTGTTGTGTTTTGTAGTTTGTATTGTGTGTGATGGTTTATATTGTGTTTGGTGGTTTGTATTGTGTTTGGTGGTTTGTGTTGTGTTTGGAGGTGTGTATTGTGTTTGGTAGTGTTTATTGTGTTTGGTGGTGTGTATTGTGTGTGGTGGTTTGTATTGTGTTTGGTGGTGTGTATTGTGTTTGGTGGTTTGTATGGTGTTTGGTGGTTTGTATTGTGGTTTGTATTGTGTTTGGTGGTGTGTATTGTGTTTGGTGGTGGTGTGTATTGTGTTTGGTGGTGTGTATTGTGTTTGGTGGTGTGTATTGTGTTTGGTGGTTTGTATTGTGTTTGGTAGTTTGTATTGTGTTTGGTGGTTTGTATTGCGTTTGGTGGTGTGTATTGTGTTTGGTGGTTTGTATTGTGGTTGGTGGTTTGTATTGAGTTTGGTGGTGTTTGTATTGTGTTTGGTGATGTGTATTTCATGTTGTGGTTTGTATTGTGTTTGGTGGTGTTTGTATTGTGTTTGGTGGTTTGTATTGTGCTTGGTGGTGTGTATTGTGGTTGGTGGTTTGTATTTTGTTTGTTAGTTTTTATTGTGGTTGGTGGTTTGTATTGTGGTTGGTGGTTTGTATTGTGTCTGTGATGTGTTTGGAGGTTTGTATTATGTTTGGTGGTGTGTATTTGGGTTGGAGGTTTGTATTGTGTTTGGTGGTTTGTATTGTGTTTGGTGGTTTGTATTGTGTTTGGTGGTTTGTATTGTGTTTGTAGGAGTGTATTGTGTTTAGTGGTGTGTATTGTGTTTGGTGGTTTGTATTGTGTTTGTTGATTTGTATTGTGTTTGGTGGTTTGTATTGTGTTTGGTGGTGTTTGGTGCTTTGTGTTGTGTTTGGTGCTTTGTGTTGTGGTTGGTGGTTTGTATTGTGTTTGGTGTTTGTGTTGTGTTTGGTGGTGTGTATTGTGTTTAATGGTGTGTATTGGGTTTGGTGGTATTTGTATTGGGTTTGGTGGTTTGTATTGTGTTTGGTGATTTGTATTGTGTTTGGTGGTTTGTATTGTGTTTGGTGGTGTTTGTATTGTGTTTGGTGCTTTGTGTTTTGTTTGGTGGTTAGTGTTGTGTTTGGTGGTTTGTGTTGTGTTTGGTGCTTTGCATTGTGTTTGGTGTTTGTGTTGTGTTTGGTGGTGTGTATTGTGTTTAATGGTGTGTATTGTGTTTGGTGGTGTTTGTATTGTGTTTGGTGGTTTGTATTATGTTTGGTGGTTTGTGTTGTGTTTGGTGGTTTGTGTTGTGTTTGGTAGTTTGTATTGTGTTTGGTAGTTTGTATTGTGTTTGGTGGAGTGTATTGTGTTTTGTGGTTTTAATTATGTTTGGTGGTTTGTGTTTGGTAGGTTGTATTGTGTTTGGTGGTTTGTATTGTGTTTGGTGGTGTGTATTGTGTTTGGTGCTTTGTATTGTGTTTGGTGGTTTGTGTTGTGTTTGTATTGTGTTTGGTGGTTTGTATTGTGTTTGGTGGTTTGTGTTGTGTTTGGTAGTTTGTATTGTGTTTGGTGGTTTGTATTGTGTTTGGTGGTGTGTATTGTGTTTGGTGGTTTGAATTATGTTTGGTGGTTTGTGTTTGTTAGGTTGTATGGTTTTTGGTGGTTTGTATTGTGTTTGGTGATTTGTATTGTGTTTGGTGGTGTGTATTGTGTTTGGTGGTTTGTGTTGTGTTTGGTGGTGTGTATTGTGTTTGGTGGTGTGTATTGTGTTTGGTGGTGTTTGTATTATGTTTGGTGTTTATATTGTGATTGGTGGTGTTTGTATTGTGTTTGATGTTTTGTATTGTGTTTGGTGGTGTTTGTATTGTGTTTGGTGTTTGTATTGTGTTTGGTGGTGTGTATTGTGTTTGGTGGTTTGTATTGTGTTTGGTGGTTTGTGTTGTGTTTGGTGGTTTGTATTGTGTTTGTATTGTGTTTGGTGGTTTGTATTGTGTTTGGTGGTTTGTGTTGTGTTTGGTAGTTTGTATTGTGTTTGGTGGTTTGTATTGTGTTTGGTGGTGTGTATTGTGTTTGGTGGTTTGAATTATGTTTGGTGGTTTGTGTTTGGTAGGTTGTATTGTTGTTGGTGGTTTGTATTGTGTTTGGTGATTTGTATTGTGTTTGGTGGTTTGTATAGTGTTTAGTGGTGTTTGTATTGTGTTTGGTGGTTTGTGTTGTGTTTTGTAGTTTGTATTGTGTGTGATGGTTTATATTGTGTTTGGTGGTTTGTATTGTGTTTGGTGGTTTGTGTTGTGTTTGGAGGTGTGTATTGTGTTTGGTAGTGTGTATTGTGTTTGGTGGTGTGTATTGTGTTTGGTGGTTTGTATTGTGTTTGGTGGTGTTTATTATGTTTGGTGGTTTGTATGGTGTTTGGTGGTTTGTATTGTGGTTTGTATTGTGTTTGGTGGTGTGTATTGTGTTTGGTGGTGTGTATTGTGTTTGGTGGTGTGTATTGTGTTTGGTGGTGTGTATTGTGTTTGGTGGTGTGTATTGTGTTTGGTGGTGTACATTGTGTTTGGTGGTTTGTATTGTGGTTGGAAGTTTGTATTGTGTTTGGTGGTTTGTATTGCGTTTGGTGGTGTGTATTGTGTTTGGTGGTTTGTATTGTGGTTGGTGGTTTGTATTGAGTTTGGTGGTGTTTGTATTGTGTTTGGTGATGTGTATTTCATGTTGTGGTTTGTTATGTGTTTGGTGGTGTTTGTATTGTGTTTGGTGGTTTGTATTGTGTTTGGTGGTGTGTATTGTGGTTGGTGGTTTGTATTCTGTCTGTGATGTGTTTGGAGGTTTGTATTATGTTTGGTGGTGTGTATTTGGGTTGGAGGTTTGTATTGTGTTTGGTGGTTTGTATTGTGTTTGGTGGTTTGTATTGTGTTTGGTGGTTTGTATTGTGTTTGTAGGAGTGTATTGTGTTTAGTGGTGTGTATTGTGTTTTGTGGTTTGTATTGTGTTTGTTGATTTGTATTGTGTTTGGTGGTTTGTATTGTGTTTGGTGGTGTTTGGTGCTTTGTGTTGTGTTTGGTGCTTTGTGTTGTGGTTGGTGGTTTGTATTGTGTTTGGTGTTTGTGTTGTGTTTGGTGGTGTGTATTGTGTTTAATGGTGTGTATTGTTTTTGGTGGTGTTTGTATTGTGTTTGGTGGTTTGTATTGTTTTTGGTGATTTGTATTGTGTTTGGTGGTTTGTATTGTGTTTGGTTGTGTTTGTATTGTGTTTGGTGCTTTGTGTTGTGTTTTGTGGTTTATGTTGTGTTTGGTGGTTTGTGTTGTGTTTGGTGGTTTGTATTGTGTTTGGTGTTTGTGTTGTGTTTGGTGGTGTGTATTGTGTTTAATGGTGTGTATTGTGTTTGGTGGTGTTTGTATTGTGTTTGGTGGTTTGTATTGTGTTTGGTGGTTTGTGTTGTGTTTGGTGGTTTGTGTTGTGTTTGGTGGATTGTGTTGTGTTTGGTGCTTTGTATTGTGTTTGGTGGTTTGTGTTGTGTTTGGTAGTTTGTATTGTGTTTGGTGGTTTGTTTTGTGTTTGGTGGTGTGTATTGTGTTTTGTGGTTTGAATTATGTTTGGTGGTTTGTGTTTGGTAGGTTGTATTGTGTTTGGTGGTTTGTATTGTGTTTGGTGGTGTGTATTGTGTTTGGTGGTTTGAATTATGTTTGGTGGTTTGTGTTTGGTAGGTTGTATTGTTATTTGGTGGTTTGTATTGTGTTTGGTGATTTGTATTGTGTTTGGTGGTTTGTATTGTGTTTGGTGGCGTTTGTATTGTGTTTGATGGTTTGTGCTATGTTTGGTACTTTGTATTGTGATTGATGGTTTGTATTGTGTTTGGTGGTTTGTATTGTGTTTTTTGGTTTGTGTTGTGTTTGGTGGTGTGTATTGTGTTTGGTGGTGTGTATTGTGTTTGGTGGTGTTTGTATTGTGTTTGGTGTTTATATTGTGTTTGGTGGTGTTTGTATTGTGTTTGGTGGTTTGTATTGTGTTTGGTGGTGTTTGTATTGTGTTTGGTGTTTGTATTGTGTTTGGTGGTGTGTATTGTATTTGGTGGTTTGTATTGTGTTTGGTGGTTTGTGTTGTGTTTGGTGGTGTGTATTGTATTTGGTGGTTAATTGTGTTGTGTTTGGTAGTTTGTATTGTGTTTGGTGGTTTGTATTGTGTTTGGTGGTGTGTATTGCGTTTGGTGGTGTGTATTGTGTTTGGTGGTGTGTATTGTGTTCGGTGGTTTGTATTGTGTTTGGTGGTTTGTATTGTGTTAGGTGGTTTGTATTGTGTTCGGTGGTGTGTATTGTGGTTGGTGGTGTGTATTGTGTTTGGTTGTTTGTATTGTGTTTGGTGGTTTGTATTGTGTTTGGTGGTTTGTATTGTGTTTGGTGGTTTGTATTGCGTTTGGTGGTTTGTATTGTGTTTGGTGGTGTGTATTGTGGTTCGTGGATTGTATTGTGTTTGGTGGTTTGAATTATGTTTTGTGTTTTGTGTTTGGTGGGTTGTATTGTGTTTGGTGGTTTGTATTGTGTTTGGTGTTATTGTGTTTGGTGGTTTGTTGTGTGGTGTTGTATTGTGTTTGGTGTTTGGTGGTTTGTATTGTGTTTGGTGGTGTGTATTGTGTTTGGTGGTGTGTATTGTGTTTGGTTGTTTGAATTATGTGTGGTGGTTTGTGTTTGGTAGGTTGTATTGTGTTTGGTGGTTTGTATTGTGTTTGGTGATTTGTATTGTGTTTGGTGGTTTGTATTGTGTTTGGTGGATTTGGTATTGTGTTTGGTGGTTTGTGTTGTGTTTGGTGGTTTGTGTTATGTTTGGTGGTGTGTATTGTGTTTGGTGGTGTGTATTGTGTTTGGTGGTGTTTGTATTATGTTTGGTGTTTGTATTGTGTTTGGTGGTGTTTGTATTGTGTTTGGTGGTTTGTATTGTGTTTGGTGGTGTTTGTATTGTGTTTGGTGTTTGTATTGTGTTTGGTGGTGTTTATTGTGTTTGGTTGTTTGTATTGTGTTTGGTGGTTTGTGTTGTGTTTGGTGGTTTGTATTGTGTTTGTATTGTGTTTGGTGGTTTGTATTGTGTTTGGTGGTTTGTGTTGTGTTTGGTAGTTTGTATTGTGTTTGGTGGTTTGTATTGTGTTTGGTGGAGTGTATTGTGTTTGGTGGTTTGTATTGTGTTTGGTGGTGTGTATTGTGTTTGGTGGTGTTTATTGTGTTTGGTGGTTTGTATTGTGTTTGGTAGTTTGCATTGTGTTTGGTGGTGTGTATTGTGTTTGGTGGTTTGTATTGTGTTTGGTAGTGTGTATTGTGTTTGGTGGTTTGTATTGTGGTTGGTGGTTTGTATTGTGTTTGGTGGTGTTTGTATTGTGTTTGGTGAGGTATATTGCGTGTTGTGGTTTGTATTGTGTTTGGTGGTGTTTGTATTGTGTTTGGTGGTTTGTATTGTGTTTGGTGGTGTGTATTGTGGTTGGTGGTTTGTATTGTGTTTGTTGGTTTTTATTGTGGTTGGTGGTTTGTATTGTGGTTGGTGGTTTGTATTGTGTCTGTATTGTGTTTGGTGGTTTGTATTGTGTTTGGTGGTGTGTAATTGGGTTGGAGGTTTGTATTGTGTTTGGTGGTTTGTATTGTTTTTGGTGGTTTGTATTGTGTTTGGTGGTTTGTATTGTGTGTGTAGGAGTGTATTGTGTTTATTTGTTTGTATTGTGTTTGGTGGAGTGTATTGTGTTTGGTGGTTTGTATTGTTTTTGGTGGTTTGCATTTTCTTTTGATTTGTATTTTATCTTTCAGGTTTGTATTGAGTTTAGTGGTTTGTTGGGTTTTGTTGGGGTGATCTAAGGTTCCGGGACGGTATTTTCTATATGATACACGATAGATTGAACATATCTCCAGAAAAGGTTATATTAGATGTTAGGTCAAACTGATACCGAACGTAAATGTAAATGAATTATTATACACTTCTTCTTGCAGCTTTTTGTGCATTTTGTTATCATATTAGTGTGTTTTGGGAGTTGGTATGGAGAATGCGTGGGATAGTGCCGCAGGGAAATTTGCAAGTGTTGAGAAAATCACTTCTCTCAAAAACAAAAAAACAAAAAACATTACATAAATGTGGCCCGAAATTGAGCTCTTCAACTGTAAAATTAACCTCCGATATGTATAAATTAAATAAACAATTTAATGAAAAGATTTTATTATGGTCGGAATAGCGTCGAAAACATATGGCCTAACTTATGTCGCTTAGTGTACATAAATGTGTTTTCATTGAGGTCTTAATATTAACAAAGAAATGAGGCGAAAGGTCTCAAAATCGCCAAACAAACGGAACGAACGTCTACAAATCTAAAACCTATTATGCAAAACATAAGGGAGAATGGGATCCAGACAAAGCGACTACCTCCCCCTTAATTAATGTAACTACAAAAAGCAAATATCAAATACAGTTGCCCACATACATTCTGTTCCTCTCTGTGATCTTATATATGGAAATATAATGCACATGGTTGATATATGAGGGTTGTTTCTTATGCAGTGGTTAATTAACTTGGTTAATCAACTGATAATTAAACGAAAACACACCTGCAATTAATTAAGACTATTTTAATTTCAAACATAAGACTACTACGAGGAAAAAAACTTATGTGGGCAAGTGTACAAGTTTATATGATTCAATTTTCCCGAATTCATAAATAATAGTAATGATCGGGACTGGACATCTCATATTGCATAATAATATCTAAAAAATATACGACAATTAATCAAAACTAGCCTCACATACAAGCGAACACTTCATTAACACGGACTACGGCGATTAGCTTTTTTCTTCCAAAGACGTACAAAATGTGTGGGAGAGAGACCAATAAACGTGATCAATTAATCAACTGACGTCGTATATACAGAGGCTCACGGGGGATCAAGATATTTGCTGGGTAATGCCATCTCCCTCATGTTTAGCCTCATTAGTTTTGAAATTTTAAGACGTTTGTTCCATTAGTTTGGCGATTTTAAGATCTTTCAACCCATTTCTTTGGCCAATAAATATCAAGACCTTTCGTGCCATTTAGGTGTCGATTATTTTCCTGACGAGCAAAACCGAGCCTGCAATTTAGGAGGAACCGACCTTCGGCCGAACCATGTTTAAACCGAAAAATGTACAAATTTATGTAGAAGGGCGATCTTGGGATGATATTTTAAGCTTGATAATGGTCTACGGAGGAAACTAGAAACAATGATAAATAAATAAATTTACCAATAAATATAGTCAACCCCACTTAAAGACGTACAAAATGTGTGGCTAGAAGAGAGAGCAATAAACGTCACCAATAAATCAGCTGGTGTCGTATATACAGGGGCCTCGGGGGATCAAGATATTTGCTGGGTAATGTGTCCTTAATGGTGAGGGATGTAGAAATGGGGGTCAGAAAAAAAATAAAGAGAGAGAGAGAGAGTAGAAATGATGCCAATATATAGGATAGAAAAATAGGGAAATATACTGTTGGTGAAGGGTATAGAAATGGGGAGCAGATAGAGTAAAACCAAATGGGGAAACAAATCTAAGGGAATCAAAAATTTGGGTACAGGGGCATAGTGCGTCCTTGTATTGAGTATTGTTCACATGTGTGGGGAGGTTCCTCTCACACCACTCTCCTAGACAAAGTTGAAAGGAAGGCCTTTCGTATCATTAACTCCCGTCCACTCACCAACTCTCTGCAATCTCTCTCTCTCCGCCGCAATGTTGCATCTCTCTCGCTATTCTATCGCTACTATAATGATCAGTGTTCCTCAGAGCTTTCCCAGTGTATACAACCTCCTTTACGTAGGGCACGTGGTACCCGTCTTGCAACTCAATCCAACCCCTACTCTGTGCAACTCTCCAACCCAAGAGTGAAACGTTACTCTCAAACTTTCTACTACTCAACAGCTGAGCTCTGGAACTCTCTCCCAGAATCAGTCTTTCCCTCTTCCTATGACTTAAATTGCTTCAAACTCTGTGTGTCCAGGCATTTTGGCTCGAACGTCCCTTGATTTTGGCCCTGTCACTCTTTCAACTATGAGGGAGGCACTCGCTATAGGCAGTTCTGCCTTTTGCCTCCCTCAATCACATAGACAAAAAAAAAAAATATATATATATACAGTATATCCCCTTAAATTATGCAACCGGAAGGAATAACATTAAAATAAGGAAACAAGACAAACCAAACCAGAAGGGCCCTCGGTAGAGCGCATCTAAATTGAATCACTTGGTGCGAAGTGAATCACTTGGCGCATATCTTATCTGACTACCAAATGTCTTGAAATTTAGTGTATAACTTTTAAGTTATCTTGTTTATAGAAAAACAGACAAAAATATAACCTCCTCAAACTTCGATGGCAGAGGTAATACATAGGGAGCATGTGTGTACAGCAGAAAATGAGAAAATTAGTGGTAATGCTATTTATTTACGCACATACGTCAACTTTCACACCCGATAAATATGACAAATTTGAATATATTAAAAAAACTCTGAAGACATTTTCTAGAGAGTGATAAAGGTATACACGTTAACACTAGCTGGGCGGACGTCTAGTAGGTCATGATGATACCTTGTTAAATTATTACTGGGGATTTTTCTTGTTTTTGCCATTTATACCCTCTCTTTATTATTGCTATATTTAGAGAATTATATTCAGCTTACGAACTGTGGGAGTTAAAAATCATACTTGTGATAGTTTTTCCTCTTCAAATACTAGGTTGTACCAAGGTATTAAATACGCCTTATGTCAGCCAGAATGTCCTGTAATTTATCGTAATTTGACTGTAAAGGACTTGTGCTATGAATTAATAACCCGTTCCTTAATATTCGTTAGATTTCGGATATACTTAGTGTTGCCAATTTAACTACTTTCCTGCTTGATTTAGAGTTATTTATTTTGATCAAGAGGCAATTTCTTAAATCTAGCGACATGAATGCTGGCGCTATTCTGGAGATGTGAGCCATTTTAGAGAGATAATGTAGAAATTGTGGCATTATTCTAGCAATATTCGGCCTCAATATACTATCCAGCGGACTTAATTTGGTAACCCTAGGTAATCAAAAGCTCCAACACTCCTTCTGCCCTTTAAACCCTCTTCGAAAAGTAGATAAGAAGTGCCGTTGTAATGGCTTATCCCGCAAAACCCTCACCTGACCTGACACGACCCGACCTGACACTCTTCCCAGAATACAGCTGCAAAAATGGGTTCAGAGAAGCAAGAATGTGCATTTAATGGGAAAGAAACACACGGTTTATTTTGTTTCTTGGTGAACCAGGAGTTTGGTGAACATCAAAGCGAAACAAAAAAAATAGTGCATAATAATTGAGAGAGAGAGAGAGAGAGAGAGAGAGAGAGAGAGAGAGAGAGAGAGAGATAGGGGGGGGGGGAGGTTAAAGTTAAGATGATAGAGAATTTCCAAACTGTGCGCATTATCATATATGCACAGACTTCAAATATTATACCCAAAACAACTGTATTATCCCTATAACATATCAGATTAACCAACATGTATTTCCAACCACTTTACCTTCACTTCTTTCCATAAACTATTACTCACACACACAGTCACAGTGGGCAAGCGCGCTTAATCATTGTATTGGGAGCGCTAGCTCTGGTGTCGGGGGTTCAATCCCACGCGCTGGCAGGGGAAGTTCTCTCAAAAACTTTCCCTGGCCGTTAAGGCTAGGTTTGGACAGACCATCTCGGGGGACCCACCAAGTCTCCTATCGACGTCAAACTCCTTCGGGAGTATGTAGGCGCTCTTGTTGGCAGCCAGTATCAGTCTGTTGATCCTTTACGATAAGATCTAGGTTAAGCCTGTGTATTTTCAGCCTCATTGGCTGCCGGTTTGAAATAAACCGATTAATATTATGTATTTATAAACACATACTGAATCTCTCTCTCATATATATATATATATATATATATATATATATATATATATATATATATATATATATATACATATATATATGTTAGTAAAGCCAGGTAATAAATTTTCTTTGATGCAAACGAGGTTAAAAGATATAGCAATTTCAGCATTAGAGATTTTATTGTTCAGGTTTTCCAGGGATCTGACAATTTTGCATTGAGGGGCAGTAAGGAGGTACAGTAGATTGGCGAAGTTCATGATGAAGTGG
Organism: Paralithodes platypus; assembly: GCA_032716605.1. Lineage (NCBI taxonomy): Eukaryota > Metazoa > Arthropoda > Malacostraca > Decapoda > Lithodidae > Paralithodes > Paralithodes platypus. The sequence goes on along the minus strand of CM064544.1, from coordinate 12,423,573 downwards.
ATACAGGATGGTACATGGTGAACAATGGTTACGACGTTTCGCTATACATATAGCATTTTCAAGTAATGAATGGTATAGAGAATCATATGAGCTTATATAGGAGCTGGGAAGGCTGAGGGGGCGAGGTGAAGGCAGGCTATCGTCTGTCATTGGTGGATGGTATGTTCGCTATTCGGGCACTTCTCCTGGTCTGTGATTGGCCAGTGGGTGATGACGTCAGGAGTTGCGCACTGGAGTCAATCGTGGCTTGGGGTGTGGGGTGGTGGAGAGAAGGGGGGACCGTAGTCATTGCTGATTGGCTGGGAGCTGGGTGGCGTGAAGTGAGATGCGTGGCTTCGAGGGGCGGAGCTAAGGGGCATCTCTCCAGGGGCAGCACGGCTGGGTAGTGTCTTTTAGCAGAAGGGAGTATCTGAAGGTCTAGAGTTTGATTATTAATACTAGGATTCAGGGCTTGTATGTATAGGGCTTCTAATATTGGGAGTCGTCTGGGGTAACTTTCTTTATCAACTATGGTGGTGTGTTTATTTAAATAATTACGTGTGAGGGGGGGGGGTCAGGTAGTGATCTTTTATGGCTCTTGCCTGAAGGTGAAGGGTTAGCCTTCGGGATAGACGAGTCTGCGTCATATGAATGTATGATTGAGGTCCACAGTCCTCAAAATTACAAGTAAATTGGTATATTATATGATCGTCAGTCATCAGGCTTTTTGTTATGGTGGGAGCAGGTCTGTTACGGAGAACAAGGTTGGAGGTCTTAGGGGATTTGTAATATATGATTAATTTAATTTTGTTTTCCGGGTTGGTGGGGAGGACGTGTTTTGATATTATTTCTTTTATAACGGCCTCGTCGGTTTTGTGGTCGGAGGACATGTAATTTCGGTAGAATATCTTGATTTCATTAGGGGGGTCAATGTTGGGGGGCTTTTGGGTATACCACTTTTCAAGGTGGTGGTTGATGGTGCTGGAGACGTCAGAATAAGTGTATCCATTGTTTACTAGGACTTGCGATAATCTTTCCAGTTCCTGGTGGGTGTCGGCCCAAGTAGAGCAGTGTGTGAGGGCTCTCCTGACGTAGGCGGAGATGGAGGATAGGAGATAACTACGGGGGCATTCACTGTCACCAGTGAGGCATTATTGTCCTGTGTTGGTAGGTTTTGTGTAAACTGTGGTTTTGAACCCAAGGGTGTTCATGGTGACGAGGATGTCAGGGAAGGGGAGTTGTCCATTATTGGATTTTTCAAAGGTGAAGTTGAGTCCGGAGGAGATCATGAAGCGATGTTGGAGTTCGTGGAGGTCCTTAATTTGCACGAAGATGTCATCCACGTATCTACAGTAGATGGCAGGTCGCTGGGCGGCTAGGAGCTCTTCCTCGATGGTACCCATGAAAAAGTTCGCGAAAAGAACTCCGAGGGGGCTGCCCATCGCTACTCCATCTATCTGCTGATACATGTTGCCTCGTGGGCAAAGAAAGGGGGCTTCCTTAGTGCAAAGCTCCAGCAGCGTCTTCAGTGCATTCTCCGGGATGTCTAGGGTGGGTGTCTCAGGACAATGGTATACTCGACGTAGTATCATGTCGATGGTCCTATTCACGGGCACGTTGGTGAACAGGCTTTCTACGTCGAGGGAGGCGATGGTGTGGTCGTTATTCCGGGGGGCGTATCGTAGAATTTCCAGGAAATCGTGGGCGGAGTTGAGGTTGAATTGGCAGGGCACGTAGGGGGTGAAGAGGTTGTTCAAGGCCTTGGCGATCTGGTAGGTGGCGGTGGGGATCTGAGAGATGATGGGGTGGAGGCGGTTTCCAGGTTTGTGAGTTTTGATGGTTCCGTAAGCATAGCCGGGGGTGTATTCTCCGATGAGTTTTTTAAGATGGACTCCTCCTTGTTTGGCGGTGATGGTGGTGTTGGCGATACGTTTGATTTCATCGGTCGGGTTGCGGGTGATCTTTTTAAATTTGTTATTGTCGCTTAACCCCTTCAGACTCATATGACGCAGAGGTTGCCAGATTAGCAATAAGAATAGAGTTCTCTCACTCTTATAATTACCTCTCCAAAATTATTTTTCTGCCCACAGCCAGACAACTGCAGAGGTTGAAGTAACTAAACTAAAGGTTTCTAAATACCCCTGATGGTAACAAAGGCTTTAAAGTATCCCTAATCGGCTCAAAATCGCGTCATATGTCGGAGAGTGTTTTAAGTTGACGTCCATTTTCCTAAGGTACTCCTCCTTGTCGAGGATCACAAGGCAGGAAGCTTTATCCGCACGACGGATGATGATGTTGGGGTTCTCTCTGAGTTGTTTAGCGGCTAGGAAGTGTTGTTTGTTGAGTATTTTGCTGTGGTGTGTTCCTCTTGTTTTGGCCGCTTCAGCTAGAAGGGTGGGTTGTAGGGCGGGGGTGGTGGTGACCTTGCCTTCCTTCTTCAGTCGTAGGATGTCGTCCAAGAGGATTTCCGTTTCTAGGCGTTTCCTATGGGGGCAAGGTTTGGAGGTGTAGTGGCAGTTGAGGCCCTTGTTGAGTAGGTCTTCTTGGTCCGGTGTCAGAATGGTATTTGTTAGGTTTATATGTACTTTGGACGGTTTGGGAAGTTTTATGTTTCCGCCGTAGAGGTGAGAAAGCTTTTTGAAGGCCGTGTTTTCGGTTTTTCGCCTATGTTGTTCGAGGAGTTGTTCGAGGGCTGCGTTGGTTTCGGCTTTGATGTGGTTAGGAGAGGCTTCATTTTCCCATGTCCGTAAAAGAGCATCGGACACCGGACACCGGACCAAGAAGACCTATCTTAAGTGACAATAACAAAATTAAAAAGATCACTCGCAACCCGACCGATGAAATCAAACGTATCGCCAACACCACCATCACCGCCATCAACGCCAAACAAGGAGGAGTCCATCTTAAAAAACTCATCGGAGAATACACCCCCGGCTATGCTTACGGAACCGTCAAAACTCACAAACCTGGAAACCCCCTCCGCCCCATCATCTCTCAGATCCCCACCGCCACCTACCAGATCGCCAAGGCCTTGAACAACCTCCTCACCCCCTACATGCCCTGCCAATTCAACCTCAACTCCGCCCACGATTTCCTGGAAATTCTACAAAGACGCCCCCCGGAATAACGACTACATCATCGCCTCCCTCGACGTAGAAAGCCTGTTCACCAACGTGCCTGTGGAGAGGACCATCGACATGATATTACGTCGAGTATACCATTGCCCTGACACACCCACCCTAAACATCCCGGAGAAGGCACTGAAGACGCTGCTGGAGCTTTGCACTAAGGAAGCCCCTTTCTTTGCCCACGAGGCAACATGTATCAGCAGATAGACGGAGTAGCGATGGGCAGCCCCCTGGGAGTTCTTTTCGCGAACTTTTTCATGGGTACCATCGAGGAAGAGCTCCTAGCTGCCCAGCGACCTGCCATCTACTGTAGATACGTGGATAACATCTTCGTGCAAATTAAGGACCTCCACGAACTCCAAGAACTCCAAAATCGCTTCATGACCTCCGCCGGACTCAACTTCACCTTTGAAAAATCGAATAATGACATCCTTGTCACCCTGAACACCCTTGGGTTCAAAACCACAGTTTACACAAAACCTACCAACACCGGACAATGCCTCAATGGTGACAGCGAATACCCCCGTCGTTATCTCCTATCCTCCATCTCCGCCTACGTCAGGAGAGCCCTCACACACTGCTCTACTTGGGCCGACACCCACCAGGAACTGGAAAGATTATCGCAAGTCCTAGTAAACAATGGATATTCCTATTCTGACGTCTCCAGCACCATCAACCACCACCTTGAAAAGTGGTACACCCAAAAGCCCCCCAACATTGACCCCCCTAATGAAATCAAGATATTCTACCGAAATTACATGTCCTCCGACCACAAAACCGACGAGGCCGTCATAAAAGAAATAATATCTAAACACGTCCTCCCCACCAACCCGGAAAACAAAATAAAATTTATCATAAATTACAAATCCCCTAAGACCTCCAACCTTGTTCTCCGTAACAGAGCTGTTCCCACCAAAACAAAAACCCCAATGACTGACGATCATGTAATATACCAATTTACTTGTAGTTTTGAGGACTGTGGACCTCAATCATACATTGGTATGACGCAGACTCGTCTATCCCGAAGGCTAACCCTTCACCTTCAGGCAGGAACCATAAAATATCAATACCTGACCCCCAACCACCCCCCCCTCACACGAAATGATTTAAATAAACACACCACCATAGTTGATAAAGAAAGTGACCCCAGACGACTCCCAATATTAGAAGCCCTATACATACAAGCCCTGAATCCTAGTATTAATAATCAAACTCTAGACCTACAGATACTCCATTCGGCTAAAAAGACACTACCCAGCCGTGCTGCCCCTGGAGAGACACCCCTCAGCTCCGCCCCTCGAAGCCACGCATCTCACTTCACGCCGCCCAGCTCCCAGCCAATCAGCGATGACTACGGTCCCCCCTTCTCTCCACCACCCCACACCCCCAGCCACGATTGACTCCAGTGCACAATTCCTGACGTCTTCACCCACTGGCCAATCACAGATCAGGAGAAGTGCCCGCATAGCGAACATACCATCCACCAATGACAGACGATAGCCTGCCTTCACCTCGCCCCCTCAGCCTTCCCAGCTCCTATATAAGCTCATATTATTCTCTATACCATTCATTACTTGAAAATGCTATATGTGTAAGGAAACGTCGTAACCATTGTTCACCATGTACCATCCTGTATCCACTTCATCATGAACTTCGCCAATCTACTGTACCTCCTTACTGCACCTCAACACAAAATTGTCAGATCCCTGGAAAACCTGAACAATAAAATCTCTAATGCTGAAATTGCTATATCTTTTAACCTTGTGTGCATCAAAGAACATATATATATATATATATATATATATATATATATATATATATATATATATATATATATATATATATATATTGTTACGTATCTTGATCCTCAAGTGGTTAACTTGATGAATCTAGATAGCACAGAGATATATATTAAGGTATCAGTCAGCTGAAGGCAAAACAAAAGTAAAATCTAATAAAATAATTTCCTGTTGTTGCTTCCTTTCCTTTTGGATCTTAGGACTTAGTACCCTTTATTGACTGATACTCTTTAATTATGAAAAATACTGAAACTAATTAAAGTCATGTAGTATTCATAAAGAATTATTATTTAACCGAAGCTTAGTAGGCTATGGTTATGAACCGAATAAGTTATAGCTAAAGAAGGACTATTAATTTTATAAAAAGTCTTGAAAGATAAATATTAAAGTAAGAATATTTCTGTCTCTTACCCTTTTTGAAATGAATAGATAGTTTTCTTCTATGTCCTTTTATTTATATTTAATGTAATTATTCTTGGTTCTTGTCTTACGTTAATAGTATTATATTATTATTATCATCAGGAGTAATATCAAAGTCACATAAAAAGTTAGATATATATTTAATAATTAGTTAAATTTATTTCTTAACCACGTAACATTGAGGTTTGATTATGAGTAAATAAAGTTACAGGATCGTTTCATAGATTCGATTCAGGTCTCACTCAAATAATATGAAAAGCAAAATATAATATTTTGAAGCAAAAGAATTTTCTTCAGCTTAGAAAATCACTAGAAGTAATATTAACACAGCCATGTTAGTCTAAGGCGATATTACTAATACGAGACAATAGCATCACCGTACTAAGCACCATTAAGCAATGTAAGCTTAATTCAAAGAAAATGAAAGAACTCGTAAGTATTAATATAAAACAATAGTATTACTTTCATCATAACCCAATTACTTAAAGAGTTGCTTTAGTCCACAAGTTAGTCAACTAAAATAGTTAAGTACATAATAATAGCGTTAACGTTAATTCCCAATCAAATAGTTAAGCACGTAATAGTAGCGTTCACGTTAATTCCCAATTAAATAGTTAAACACATTACACACATTAAACACATCACGTTAATTCCCAATCACATATCTCACTAACCAACATAACGTAAGTGTTTACACCGAACACACTTAACACACATTTATATAATCTGACTGACAGTCACAATCCCATTATAATACTTCACCCCGTCTTCCTCCAGCTGCAAGTTCACCTTCCCCAACTCCAAATGAGACTGATTTGAATGCCCACAACTCGGGTCTTATATACCAAACAATGATGGTGTAGGAACGAATCAGGAGGCGAGTGATGGTGCGCGCTCCAATCATAGCTCCTCGAATCACATAACAGGTGTGTCGTCCACTCACAGCTCCTGGCGTCGATCATACGTCATAGCATCGGTCATCGAGGTATGGGGCGAGCTGGTATGGGGCGAGATGGTTTGCCCACTCGCTCGTTCGCTCGCTAGTCTGCTTCACCACTTGGGTAGTTTGGCTCCTTCAACTCTAATTCTAACTCTTAAATTAACATACAGGGCTCCGTATGTCAGACCTCCCCCCTAGAAAAGAGTTTAAGGAGTATAGTACATAATATTAAACATAATACATAAATAGATTCACCACCAGATTGGCAACAGCAAGATTATAATGAGGATATAATAAGGATATCACCCAAAGTAGGCAACGTCTCCAGGTACCACATCAGAACATAGCCGGAACGTAGCTGGAGCGTTATTCGAACTGCAAGGCATCTCACAGCTGAAGGCTTAAAAGCGCACTACAAAAGCATGATATTTACCTCGCTACAAGGGAGAGCTAATTGCCAAAATCCTCTCATTAAATTATACTTACTGCTGCATGAGGCCAAACTGGTAAATGCAATCTTTGATCCGTGGCAGTGGGTAGGTATCGTTCTTTGTGACAGCATTGACTTGCCTATAGCCCCTACAAAACCAATGGCTCCCGTCTGGCTTCGGCACAAGTATGACCGGACTACTCCACTGGCTGAAGGCCCTTGTGATCAGCTGGTTTGAAAAAATTAAGTCAAGCTCGACCTGCAGTATACTCCTGCGTTGTGGTGAGACACGGTAGGGGGATAGTTTAATGGGAGTTGCATCCCCTACGTCGATGTCGTGCACGGCCAAAGAAGTGAGCCCTGGAGTATCACGGAACACATTGGGAGACTGAGATAAAACAGAGATTAGTTGGTTCGCTTGATCAGAGGGAAGATGACATAGTTTAAATGGTAGTTCCCTCAAAGCCACTGAATTATACTGAAAGTTGGATAGGCTACATGACAAGTCAAAGTCTGCATGGATACCTTCAGGCTCTGGAACAGTCTGACACATATCAGTAAGAGAACTGAAGACTTTGTCCGCACCAGGCTGCTCACAGGTCCTGACATTCACTGCCACAGTAGGAGAATCTGGAGGAGAGGAATCAGGGGACCTATGGTAGGGCTTCAACATATTTATATGGAATACTTGCGTGGGCTTTCTCCTGTCTGGGGTAGTTACTAGATAATCGGTAATGCTCACCCTCCGAATTATCTTATATGGGCCCCTGAACTTGGCAGATAAAGGTTGGCCAAAAACTAGCTCATTAGGGGAAAAACCCAGGGATTCAGTTGGAACCTCACGAGTAGCAAATAAAAGAAAAGGTACCCCCTTATCCCACTCAACTCCGGTCTCTGTACAATACTTACGTAACATTCCCTTTAATGTCTGATGATATCGTTCGAGAACCCCTTGACTCTCTGGGTGGTAGGTGCTAGACTTTACATGCTCGATACCCAACTCCTTCAGGGACTGCTGGAAAATGTTAGAGGTAAAATTAGTTCCTTGATCACTTTGCACCTCATGGGGGAAACCCATTCTGGTGAAAAATTTGAGCAGTTCCTTGATTACAGTTGGAGCAGAGGTAGTCCTTAAGGGTATAGCCTCTGGGTAGCGAGTTGCCATGTCCATGATAGTTAATAAATAAATGTTACCTTGGGAAGTCTTAGGCAATGGGCCTACAATGTCCACTACCACCCGAGTAAAAGGATTCTCGAAAACGGGCAAGGGCACCAGAGGATGTACAGGCACCTTCTGATTGGGTTTTCCGGTCATCTGGCAAGTGTGACACACTCTACAACACTCCACTACATCTGCACGCATTCCTGGCCAGTAAAAGTGGGATCTGATTCTGTCTAGAGTTTTTCTCACACCTAGGTGTCCTGCCAATGGTATACAATGTGCCATTTCCATGATATCTTTACGACAAGGTTTGGGGACTACTACTTGATGGACGTCCCAAGCCCCGTCATCGATTGGTCTGTGTGGCGGTCTCCATCTTCGCCACAATACTCCTCCTTTGAGGTAGAAACATTCACCACCCTCCTTCTCACATTCCTCTTCACTCACGGACCTGGCAGCTAACTCCTTGCATTCACGATCATCTCTCTGTAACTCTACCAGGCCGCTAGGACAATTTGGAGGGGTTTCATGGTCATCGTTAGGGTCAAGATGAGCCATAAAGGTGTCAGATAAATCCACCTCAGTCACATCATCAGGCACAGTTGGAGCATCATTCACACTCTCATCATCCCTTTCATCAACTCTTACATTCGGTACATTTCTGTCTGAGGGAACTGCTACTCGAGACATTGAAAGTTTGTCAGCACACACAGGGAAAACAGTTGGCATCTCCTTGTCGAGCTCACCGGTTAGTGGCTCGTTAACAGGGGAAAGTGACAAAATGGGGTCTGGTCGGACCTTCTCACCTGCTACATCATTCCCCAAAAGGAGAGTTACCCCAGGCACAGGGATATCTTGGGACCTACACAAAGCTATGGTGGCCTCACCCTGTAGTAACTCACATTCAATTTCGCCTTTTACCAAGTATGCATAAAACTGGCCTCCAGCACCTCTCATTACAACTGGTTCGCCAGGTGGGCACTCAGTGTAAGGATTCACCATGAGGGTGCTAGTAGAACCTGTGTCTCTCAGAATCTTTACCTCATGCATGCAACCATTTAATCTCACGTTGCCAGATGAAATAAAGGGACGGTAACTGTCCTGCACTGATGGTGAAATTATTATTGGTTTAACCCTTGTGGGTTGCACCACACATGCTACTACACCCCTGTCTAGATGATTTACGTTAGCTGCTAGGTACTCCTTCTGTCGAGAGTCCTGCATTAAAGGAACTTTTGGTGCTAGGTACTCCTTCTGTCGAGAGTCCTGCATTAAAGGAACATTTGGTGCTAGGTACTCCTTCTGTCGGGAGCCCTGCATTAAAGGCACACATGGAATTTGAGATACGGCAGCAACTGTCTGCCCCGATCTCTCCGTTTTTTCCTTGGCCCAGCACTGATAAGCTAGGTGGCCTCTCATGCCACAAAAAGTACATACTTTAGGGGATACGGGAACGTTCCCTCTTTGAGCATTACTATTAGTTTGGGGCCCTCCTCTGTTACCATTGCCCTGAGTCGCATTTTTAGTTGGGGGAACATTTCTATTTTGGCTAGCTGGGGAAGACGTTATAGGCTTGTGACTGGGTCTGTCAGATTTGTGATTGGGATACTTAAAATTAGAACTAGAATTATCGTAGGGCTTCTTTCCACGAAATTTGTTGTTGAGCACGTATGTGTCAGCCATGTCAGCAGCGTCGGCAAGACAATCTACCTTTTTCCCCTTTAAATGATAGGATACAGAAGAATCAATTTTCCATAGGAAATTTTCTAACAGGACCAACTCCTTCAGATCGTTGTAGCTTGTGACTTTCTTACTCTTGACCCAATGATTGAAAGTTTTAGTCATGGTCCTGGCAAATACCTTATGGGTTTCTTCTACTTTCTTCTGGTTTTTACGGAAAGATTGCCTGTAAGCCTCAGGCTGCAATTGATAGGTTTTTAGGATAGCTTCTTTGAGATTGTCATAATCCTGCCTAACTTCTGCTACTTCTGACAAATACGTGGCTCGAGCCTGCCCTGTCAAAACAGTTTGTAACATAAAAGGCCATTGATCTCTTGTCCACTTCATACCTCCAGCAACTTCCTCAAACAAAACAAAGAAATCCTGCACATTATCCTCAGTGAAAGGTGGAATGACACTAGTCATAGTCAATCCCAGAGGGGGAGCAATTTCGGGAGCATTTGTATTGACATTTAGTTGAGCCGTACGATATTGATATTCACATTGTTCGGTCGTTGCACTTGCATTTAGTCTGGCTTGTTCGGTCTTTGCTTCGGCATTTATTCTGGCTTCTTCGGTATTTATTCTGGCTAGTTCTATTTTTAGTCTGGCTTGTTCGGCATTTGCTTCGGCATTTAGTCTGGTTTGTTCGGTCTTTATTCTGGCTAGTTCCAGTACTTGATCACCGGTCAAACCAGGTGGCAATTGTTCATCAAGTTGGCTAGGTTTACTCGGGATCCCACCAACTGCTCCGTCACCCTCCCCGCCTTCTACAGGGAACAGGTGGGTTTTTATGGTCTGAGCCAATTCTACTTTAGACATATTTGAGACAGTTAATTGGAGATATGAGGCAAGCACTTTCAGTTCAGCCTTTGACAGACAGTCAATATCCGGGGCTGTGGGTTCTGATTCTATGAAAACTCGAGCATCTTCTTCATTAATTAGTTGAGGCATGATTAATATTTGATTTTTAAGTAGTTAAACGTTAATGAAACTGAGTGAAACTGTATGAAACGAATCCTGGCAAGGTCGCCACTCTTCTGTTACGTATCTTGATCCTCAAGTGGTTAACTTGATGAATCTAGATAGCACAGAGATATATATTAAGGTATCAGTCAGCTGAAGGCAAAACAAAAGTAAAATCTAATAAAATAATTTCCTGTTGTTGCTTCCTTTCCTTTTGGATCTTAGGAGTTAGTACCCTTTATTGACTGATACTCTTTAATTATGAAAAATACTGAAACTAATTAAAGTCATGTAGTATTTATAAAGAATTATTATTTAACCGAAGCTTAGTAGGCTATGGTTATGAACCGAATAAGTTATAGCTAAAGAAGGACTATTAATTTTATAAAAAGTCTTGAAAGATAAATATTAAAGTAAGAATATTTCTGTCTCTTACCCTTTTTGAAATGAATAGATAGTTTTCTTCTATGTCCTTTTATTTATATTTAATGTAATTATTCTTGGTTCTTGTCTTACGTTAATAGTATTATATTATTATTATCATCAGGAGTAATATCAAAGTCACATAAAAAGTTAGATATATATTTAATAATTAGTTAAATTTATTTCTTAACCACGTAACATTGAGGTTTGATTATGAGTAAATAAAGTTACAGGATCGTTTCATAGATTCGATTCAGGTCTCACTCAAATAATATGAAAAGCAAAATATAATATTTTGAAGCAAAAGAATTTTCTTCAGCTTAGAAAATCACTAGAAGTAATATTAACACAGCCATGTTAGTCTAAGGCGATATTACTAATACGAGACAATAGCATCACCGTACTAAGCACCATTAAGCAATGTAAGCTTAATTCAAAGAAAATGAAAGAACTCGTAAGTATTAATATAAAACAATAGTATTACTTTCATCATAACCCAATTACTTAAAGAGTTGCTTTAGTCCACAAGTTAGTCAACTAAAATAGTTAAGTACATAATAATAGCGTTAACGTTAATTCCCAATCAAATAGTTAAGCACGTAATAGTAGCGTTCACGTTAATTCCCAATTAAATAGTTAAACACATTACACACATTAAACACATCACGTTAATTCCCAATCACATATCTCACTAACCAACATAACGTAAGTGTTTACACCGAACACACTTAACACACATTTATATAATCTGACTGACAGTCACAATCCCATTATAATACTTCACCCCGTCTTCCTCCAGCTGCAAGTTCACCTTCCCCAACTCCAAATGAGACTGATTTGAATGCCCACAACTCGGGTCTTATATACCAAACAATGATGGTGTAGGAACGAATCAGGAGGCGAGTGATGGTGCGCGCTCCAATCATAGCTCCTCGAATCACATAACAGGTGTGTCGTCCACTCACAGCTCCTGGCGTCGATCATACGTCATAGCATCGGTCATCGAGGTATGGGGCGAGCTGGTATGGGGCGAGATGGTTTGCCCACTCGCTCGTTCGCTCGCTAGTCTGCTTCACCACTTGGGTAGTTTGGCTCCTTCAACTCTAATTCTAACTCTTAAATTAACATACAGGGCTCCGTATGTCAGAATATATATATATATATGTGAGTGAGGGAGACAAAAGGCAGAACTGCCTGTATCAAGTGCCTCCCCCAGAGTTGAAAGAGTGACACAGCCAAAATCAAGGGACGTTCGAGCCAAAATGCCTGGACACTAGGAGTTTGAAACAATTTAAGTCATAGGAAGAGGGAAAAATCAAATCTGGGAGAGAGTTCCAGAGTTTAGCAGGTGAATAGAAGAAAGACTGAGAATAACATTTCACTCTTGGGTAGGAGAGTTGCACAGAGTAGGGGTGGGATTGTGTTGCAAGACGGGTACTACATACCCTACATAACCTCTTCGGGTGGTCGGGGGCCCAACCACCCGGAGAGGTTCCGGTCTCAGCAGGCAGACATGCAGCGAGCCGAAACCGCAATCCCACCCACCACACTTCCAGGCGCACCCTTCATGTATAACGGCTCCTCGGGCCAGGCGCCTGACAGGCTATTATCTAGTCCAACTGGCGCCCGACCCCTTCCCCCAAATGACCATGTGTTCACTCATCTATTCATAGCATTCTCCATATATTCCTATATATTACCAGAAAGATTCCTAGGCTCGCAAGAGACAAATAATTCGCATAATGAGAACGAGTTCATACAAAGATTGAAGGCAAGCTGGAGTGATAATAACTTTATGTATTTGAACATTTCAGACGTGTCATTACGCAAAGCCATTTCAAAGTTAAATAATTGGGTTGGACATGACAATATCCATTCATTGTTTCTAAAGAGGGCTTCTGATAGCTTTATTAATATTTTGACTCGTTTTTATAATGCGTGCTTTACTCATTGCTTCTTACCAAGTCAACTGCTGAAAGATAATATTTCTCCTATTATTAAAGATACCAAGGGAAATATAACAGACTCTGCAAAGTATAGGCCTGTGATGCAGTCGTCTTGTCTATTAATAATATTTGAAATACATATTCTAGAATCCATCCTACCCAGAGTTTCTTTAGATGCAAGACAATTTGGGTTTAGGAAAAATATATCTACAACTGATGCTTGTTTTTCACTAAGGGAAATAATGTATAATTACTCTAAAAACAAAGGCAGTGGTATTATAACTTTCGTAGATCTCTCAAAAGCGTTCGACACAATTGACCATTTTATATTAGGTAACAAACTGTTAGATAGAGGTGTCCCTATTGATTTAGTGTATTTGATAATGGATTATCTGCGTAATCAGTATGCTAATGTCATATGGATGGGGCAACAGAGTCGTTTTCATCCTGTAAATAGGGGTGTAAGGCAGGGTGGTATTTTATCACCATTCTTATTTAATTTGTATTTAGACGAAATTATCAAAGAAATATCTATAATGGATCTTGGATGTATACTTGGATTGACCAGGGTTAATATAATGGCCTACGCCGATGATATTGCTCTCATATCGAACGATAAAGCTGTTATGGAAAATTTATACATTAAGCTGTCTCATGATTTAGAAAAACACGGCTTGAAAATGAATTAAAACAAAACTATATGTATGACTTTTCAAAGAAACGTGTCGAAACTTAATTATAACACATTAAAGTTGGGCAATGATAATCTTGAGATCGTGGACCATTATAGGTAGCTGGGTCATATCATACACAATGATTTGAAGGATAAAGGCGACATTGAATTCAGACTTAATACTTTTTACTCAAGTTTTAACACAATTTTACGGAATTTTAAACATGTAAACACTGACACTTTTGTGTTTCTATTTAAGTCTTATTGTATGCCAGAGTATGGACTTTCTTTGTGGAATAATGAAACAACATTTAGATCCAAAATGTTAAAAGTATTTCAGGTTGCCTTTTCTAATTCTTTTCGGCGTATGAGCGGGGCACCATCCTATGGCAGTAGTCACGTTGCGGCAGAGGAGTGTGGTCTATTACTGCTTCCCCATCACCTTGCACTTACACAAGTTCGATACTATTTTAGAATTAAACACTCTCGATGCTCAATTATTTCTCTAAATCTTCCATATTTACAGGAAGGATATTTCTACTCATATCTATAAGATTTGTGCAGATAAATACGATATTGTGCTACATTTTTATGATTTTAATACAGTTAAATCGAGAATTCAGTGGGTGCAAGGTCATGAGGAACGTAGGGCACCCGTGCACCTCTTGCCCAGAACATGAATGACTTTTTTAAAATCAGTATTATTAGGATGTTTATAACAGGTCTCAATATATGTTCTCATATACTGAACATGTATCCATATATTTTATCTTGTTTTTCTTTCTCCCACGCTCATATTCGTTGGGAGATATGTCTATGTAATATATGTTATTCTATCTATCTATCTATCTATTGCCTGACGCCGTGATCCCCGAAGGGGTGGCCACGAACGAACCGCCCCCATGCACCTCTGTCCCCAGTCAGTCGACGCCCCTCCCCCCAACCAGCACCGCCTTCGTTCATGTAGTTCCTCACTCCATCCTTCCACCATCCTTCCATCCTTCCACAATGTTATTGTGTAATGTATATTATGAAATAAAGTGAACTGAACTGAACTGAACTTCCCTTGCCTGATCTATAATCATTCCTCTATCACCCAAAGCTTGTCTTACACAGTCTCTTCATTTCCATGGGGGTCTTCCTACCCCTCTATCTCCCCTTGTATCTGACTCACATATTCTCTTTGTAAGCTTTTCATCTTCCATTCGTTCAACATTACCATACCCGCTCAGCACCCTTCTGTCCACTCTGGCCGACAAATGTTCCTGCTGCCCCACTATCCTACATATCTCCTCATTCCTCAATCTGTCTCTACGATTAACTCCATACATACTTCTCACGCAGCTTATCTCCATCACATTCAGCTTTCATCTCTCCTTTGCCTTCAGAGCCCATGTCTCAGCCCAATGCATCACTGTTGGCACGACAATTCCTTGATACATTGCACTTTTAACTTTCATTTCGAGATTTTTCACCTTCCACATACTTCCCATTGCTCCGATAACTTTTCTTGCTTCACATACCCTCTGTTTTACCTCCATTTCCATGCCTCCATTCCTGCCTATCGTTCCTCCTAGATATTTAAAACACTCAACTTGTTCCAATATTTCCGCATCTAGATTCACCCTACGATCACCTCTATTACACACCATTACTTTACTTTTATTGACGTTCACCTTCAGCTTCCTCGTCCCACAAACCACACCAAACTCTTTGACTACCCGCTGCAGTTTCTCCTCAGAATCCGCCACCAACACTGTGTCATCAGCAAATAGCAACTGATTCAACTCCCAATCTTTACCAATATTTCCTACTAACCCAATCCTTTACCCATAGTTCTAATTTTCACCTTCCTTACCACACCATCCATAAATATATTAAACAGCCACGGTGACATTACACAACCCTGTTGCAAACCTACATTTACCACAAACCATTCATTCAACTCATTATTTCTTACTCTAACACACACTCTGATCCTTTCATAAAAACTCTTAACTGCTTGTAACAAATTTCCTCCAATTTCATAAATCCTTAACATTTTCCACATTGCTTCTCAATCCACATGATCATACGCTTTTTCCAAACCCATAAAAACCCAAAGTATCTCCTTATTCTTCTCTAAATACTTCTCGCATAACTGTCTAACTGCAAATATCTGATCCACACGTCCTCTTCCCCTTCTAAAACGGCACTGCTCTTCTCGAAATACCCGGTATAAATACATTTTCAGGAGCATTATACTCATCCACACATCCAAAAATAGTTAGGCCTAAGGAGTATAAGCATATTTACGTTTTTCTAAAACAGGGTATATCATAGTTATATTTTCGCTTTTTCCGGGCTCAAAGATTTAGCGTTCTGTGTGTTCCTATGCCAATACATTTAATAATTAATCTCCTTTCTCCAGGCAGAGCTATTAATTGCGGAGAAGAAGGAGAATGCTCGTGACAAAAATAGTTCCCCCTCAGGACTCGGGGATACTTAACTCACACTTCAACGACATAAACGCTTGTGCAGTTTTCACACACACATTAAGGGGGGTCACCGCTTTTTTTTGTTATCTTCCTCCCCTTTTTTTCTCTTTCCCTGGCTTGTATCCATTCGGCCCCGTTCAGCCACCAGTTTTAAGATGCTTAACCCCATCCAGGTGTCGATTTCTTCTTGGGGAGCGATAGCGAGCCGCATTGTATGGAGAAATCCGGCTTCGCCGGAGAAATTTTTCTATCGAAAAATGTACAAATTTAGCTTGCTGTCAAAACAAAAATATATTTATGCAGGCTCGCTGCCGCTCGCCAGGAGGAAAATATTGACAGCTGGATGGGGGTAATTGTCTTAAAACAGTAGGCTGAATAGGGCCGAATGAATACAAGCCAAAGAGAGAGGGAGAGAAAGAGAACAAAAAACGAGGTAGGCTCCCTTAAAACACGACTCTATAACATTAATTGTGTGTTGCTTTTATTGAGCATGCACACTCGGATACCATAGTCTCTAGCTCACTCATAGGCATTTCTGGACCACCTATGTTTTTCTGTATGCTGTTATAACAATCTGGATTAAACTTTGGATGAAACTTGCATTTTAATAAATAGTATATACTGTATATAGTTTCGTAATTGATGTATAGAAAAATATATTCATAAATTCGTGTCCCAAAATATGCTTCCATAATTAGAACTAGGTGAAGCCAACTAATGTTTATGAGTGGGCTAGTGACTATAGCATCCGAGTGTAAAGTCGTAATCATGAATTCAATACCCTACTGACAACACTTTTGAGGAAAGAGATGAGCATATTCCAAATAGAATTGTCTATGTAAGACAAAACAAAAATTAAATATCAGCTAGAGGACTTGCTATGTTCGTAGTAGAAGCAGGGTTGCATATCAAGCTTACAAATCGGGAGATAGGAGATTGAGGTATTATACTACTGTCATTGAAAACTAGATACGCTGGTTGCGAATCACGGGATTCGAGCTAATCTTGAAGCTTCGAGGGTTAAGAAAAACAAATACCTCCCGTTAAAGTGATATTACTACTGAATACTTACTGGTTTCAACATAATCATTATTGCTTTCTATCATTGCATACCAGTTGAACAATAGACATTTACGGTGGCATCCCTAGTACGAGCCGTGGCATAGTCAGTAGAGCGTCGGCTTCTGATCAAAGGGTCGGCATATTCCGCCCACACTGTCATAATGTTATTGGTAGATGTCAAGCCCGGGCACCTTGACCTAGCGAATTGTGACAAACGCCTAATGTTCATGGCCACCCCTTCTCGGGAATTACGACGTCTGGCAAAACAAAAATATAACATATACAAACTGTTATGCCGGGATATAATATTTATATCTCGTTATCAAGTCTGTACTAAAATCCAGGTATGGACTTATAGACTGTAAATTTCCTCAACAGAAACACATCTAACACGTTCTTAAATCACAGAACTAGGTATTCAATCAGATGCTACAAAACTCAATGAACACACGCATGTAATTTGTACACATATATTTTATTCCATGGCAGAAGGGTTGATATATTTATTATTTCTTGTCATATACTCCTGATATCTCAATGCGTTGCATAATTATTTCAATGTTGAGATCACGGATGTATCGAGCAAAATAAGGACTGAGAGTTAACTTAACTATTTTAAGGAACAGTAAGCAACACAGGGAATGCATAAGTATTCAGTCTCGAATCAAGAACACAAATTATAACCTATTGTGGTAATATGGTAATAGGAAATATGCAATTAATTATAAAGAACATGTAACATAATTATAGAATCACCCCTTGATAATAATATATATGTGAGTCGAGTGTCTAACGTATTTTTATTCTTTAGAATGGAAATTTCCCCGGTTAGGAGACAATTAGGTGAGTTGAGATTTTAAACAAGTACAGGAACGGTTGGTTGGTTCGAGTAACGCTCATGGGGGGGGGGGGGGGGGGTTTGATGGGCGCTCGAGGGCAGGTAAATCAGCCCGGGTAGGGGTGGCTAATGACCATGTAAATAGCTCAGGTCATTCTAGTTACTGCGGTCTTGGGAATTTTATTTACTATTAGTGTGTCTATGAACTTAACCCTTAATTAGCGGCGAGCAACATAAGTCGAGTTAAAAAAAGCTGGACTATGTGGCGGCGCTCGACATAGGTCGAGTGGCAATTTCAGCACGTAATGTGGCTGAGAGAGAGAGACAAGTGGTGGCAGGAGACTAGCGAGCGTATGACTGCTCCAGACCACCGCGGCGAACCTACTGACACAAATCTCAGCTCCCTCATCCCTCTCTCACTCGCTACATACTCAATTATGTACCGAAAGTACCGAATTACCTGCTTTTTGCACTCGCGTTGCACGGTTATTGCAAGAAAACTATCCATCATACAAGGATCGTTATGGTGTCATTCGAAAGCTCTGTTTATGCCCTTTCAGGGATAGGTACTGGTTTTACGTTCTGGGTCTTATTTAGGCATGAAAATGATCACGTAAACAGCCCTATTTTGGCTAAAAACACCCCGCTGTGCGGTACATATAAATAAACCGCATAGGCCGCTCGTAAGGTGTTAATACTTGGAAGAAGAAGTTGAAATTACGGGGAATGATATGCGTAATTAATTTTACAATTCAACTTGTTATTAACTTACTTTGGATAAAAATATGATCTGAACGTATGTCTGTTCAATCAATATATGCAATAATATTAAATCGGGTCGAGGAATTCAGATGTAACATTTACTCTATGATTATGAATAAATCAAGGATCAATATCTCTTAAGCGAAAATGGATAAAAAGTACTGTTAACAGAACTAGCGTAGTTAAACAATAGTGAAGAACGCTTTATTAAAAGCGCATACAAATAATTAAATACGATATTAATTATAAGTAAAATGGTGTACACGACAAAGTTGTACTAAATGAAATACCCGAAAAGGTATAATAAGATATCTGAACGAGTTAACAGAGTCTTGTAAAGAATTCACACAATAAGCGGTGTATTCGGATTGATGAATAATTAGATAATCGATCTATGCAAGACTAGAATTCCTAGACGATAAGAATCAAAATTATCTACATCAATAATCAAATGAACATAAATACGGTTCATACAATAATGGAAATAACGCTTAAACAAACGAGCGTAGATTTAGAATCTCGGGAAGAAAGTATATATAATAATTAATAACAATTCTTCACGAGGGGGAACTGAGATAAACAAAATATGAAATTGAGCGTAGGTTCTAGGTAACAGGTTCTTATTTAACACCTTATTAGCGGCCTAGGCGGTTTATTTATATGTACCGCCCAGCGGGGTGTTTTTAGCCAAAATAGGGCTGTTTACGTGATCATTTCCATGCCTAAATAAGACCCAGAACGTAAAACAAGTATCTATCCCTGAAAGGGCATAAACAGAGCTTTCGAATGACACCATAACGATCCTTTTATGATGGCTAGTTTTCTTGCAATAACCGTGCAACGCGAGTGCAAAAAGCATGTAATTAGGCACTTTCCCCATACAATTCCGTATATAGCGAGTGAGAGAGGGAGGGAGGAGGTGGGATTCATGTCAGTAGGTTCGCCACGGTGGTCTGGAGCAGTCATACGCTCGCTACTCTCCTGCCACCACTTGTCTCTCTCTCTCTCAGCAACAGTACGTGCTGAAATTGCCACACGACCTATGTCGAGCGCCGCCACATAGTCCAGCTTTATTTAACTCGACTTATGTTGCGCGGCGACAGTTAAGGGTTAAAGAAGGGAATAATTACACGTTATACACTTCGACTTCAACTTGTAACATACATAATAGAATTGGACATATACAAGGAACATCTGTGAGTATTTAGCTAAGTGCTTTTAATGAACACAAGTATGTAACGTATGTGTAGTACGTTCTAGGAAATAAATATCAAAATTTATCACTTAGATCTTAGGCACAGATCTAGATAACAATTACTACAAACTCTGAGAGATTAATAACACATACGCAATGGATAAGGATCTTGGACACAGATCTCTAGATAATTAAGCACTGTAATATTCATATATTTTAACCTTACCTTCACATCAATAATCACAACGTAAGATACTCAGAAACACTTAGGGTAATGAAGGAGGGTAGAGAGCTGAGAGAAAGTCTGGCCGACATTGAATGTAGGTCCACAGGGCAGCACTTCAGGAAGAACGTAGGTCCACAGGGCAGCACTTCAGGATGAACTGCTTCTCACAATCAGGACTTCAGGATCCTGACTTCAGAAGGCACACAGGAGGTTCGGCGAGCTCTCAGGGCATGGGTGAAGGCAAGACAATTGTTCCACTGCTGTTGGGTGCCCCGTTCTTAAGGACATTACCCCAGTGGTTGTTTGCTTACTTTTCCTATATTTCGTTGAGGCTATGTTTGACTTAATTCTTGCCTCTTGCTTATAGGAATTCAAGGTAAAAAGGATATTGTAATACGTTGTAATCAAGTTTGTGATGATTAATACTGAACTAATAAATACATGGGAATTATTATTAGGTACATACATACAATAGCTATTTTATTTAACACTTAGGTGTTCGTTACGTAGCCTAGTATACATGTGATAATGATTATACTGATTACTTCATAATTGAAGCTCTTTGGCCAACTTGGTAATAATTCGCCTATGCTGTCTCCTACTATTATGTTAGATGGTTCTCCAGGCCGATCATAATTTATAGGTCTCCTTAATTCCATTTGTTCCGGTAGCATTCAGGCCTTTGGTGTTTTACTTGCATAAACATTTCTTCGTTATACTGCAAATCCGGGCTCTGGACAAATGGTGGCTGGTGATTGGCGGGCGTGTTTTGAAACCGCGGCCGTGATAGGACATCAGGATTTCCCTTTAACTGGGGTGACTGTCCTAGATGTCCCATGTCCCATAGAATCCGGGAAGTTCCTGAGGTCATGGGGTGCTCGGGTAAACTTGGCTTTCTTCGTTCCCTCCTTACTTTGATGTTTGCAATCTTACAGGAACTGGAGCCCGTTCTCGCCAACCCTGTCACTTCACAACCGTCGGCGAAGAAAAAGTCGCGACCTCGCGATTTCAAGACATATGACCGAGTAGAGGAAGTGTTGAGGACGGGTGACAGGTTTTGCATAGTAAGGAGCCACATCGTAGTCGGGACATCCGCAGGTTTGGAGATGTCCATGGCCATGTGCACATGAAGGGGTTGTTGTGCCTCTGAAGCCAGTTGCACCAAATGAAGAGGGGACTAACTTGACAGGCGATGTCTTCACACCATCCGACACCATGACGCAGTTGATCTTCATGACTGACGTAGGCGTAGTAGAAGGTGATGTAGTAGTAGAGGCACTTGGAGAGGTTACGGTCACTGCAGGGGCTGGAGGAGTAGTGACCCGAACAGTGGAAGCTGGTGGAGTGTACACTGAGGAGGTCGTGCGGTTATCAGGTAACCTAGACGTCGCACATGATGGGGTGGACAGGTGTCGCGGTGGCAAGGTAGATTTTGGATGGCGCCGCCGTAAGTACAAAAGAGTACAAAGGAAGGAAATCAAGCAACAACAGATCTAGTGACCCTTCTAGGCTGCTTGTCCTCCAAAACACTGAGGATCAAGTGTCCAAACAGTGGTTTAGAGTGGGTAAGGGAACATTGGAAAGGGAACTACTACCCTGGAACTAATGTCCGTGGCAGGATTAGGAAGTTAGTAGGGGACAGATGGGTTAGTAACTGAGGGGAGGATAAAATAAAGTTATTCATTTACAAACGCAGTCAGTCGCGGGTTTGATGCGAGATATTTGTCTAGGCGAAGTTTAAATGAATCAACGGTGCTGCAGTCTATGCCATCTCGGGGAAGCCCATTCCATAAGTTGACAACTCGATTGAAGAAGAAATTCTTAGCTTCGTGTGAGTTAAAGATTTACCAATAATTTTGCAACCGTTTCCCCGCGTGTAATTAGACTGGTCGATAGTGAAGTACTTACTACAGTTCATATTGTCGATGCCTTTGATGATTTTGAACACTTGAATTAAGTCGCTTCTTAATCTGCGCTGGGTTAAAGGAAATAGATTTAATTTTCTAAGACGCTCCTCGTATGGTTTGTTCTTTAGGCTAGGTATCATTTTGGTAACTCTACGTTGAACTCGTTCTAGCTTGTCTATATCTTTTTGGTAATAAGGTATATAGGCCGGAAGGTTGGAGCCCATCGTTGAGGTGGTATCACACGTCGACCAGATCTTGTACATGTAGGATTAGAGTAAGTAGGGATTAGAGGAGGTTTATTGACACGTGATTGAGGGGAGGGTGTGGAGGTAGAAGTAGAAAAATGTGACGATGTGTTGTGTATGTTAGGTCTAGGCCGAATTAAAGGAGATGGAAGATGTGGAGAAGGAAGGGAAGAAGATGGTTTACTGAAGGAATGAGAGACAGATGGAGCTGGAGTCTTAAGTTTAGAGGCATAGGTAACAAGAATAGACGATTTTCTAATAAGAGGAACAGGTAGTTGAACAGAAACCGGTGAGGATATCTGTGGAGGAGTAGATACAGGCGAGTGCTAAGATTAGGAATATTAGCGATAGGTGAGGATAACTGTGGAGGGGTAGAGACAGGCAGAGTGCTCAGATTAGGAAAATTAACGATAGCAGGGGTAGTAGGTAGAGTACTAGGTGACTTAAAGTAGATAGGTAGGCTGATAGATGGGGAAGGGAGCACAGGCAAGGAAAGTGGTCTAGGAATAGCTTGGGAAGGCAGTAGAGGAGGAGCCGAGACAATGCGCGTAGGCAAAGAAGGAAGAGGAGTGTAAACAATAGGCCGTGTCCGTTGTGGCAAAGGGGGCGTGGCAGGTGGTGGTAGAGGGTGTGAGTCTGGAAGAGGTTTCTTTCTGGGTGGAGGTGTTACAGGAAGATTTATGACAGGAGATGCAGGTTCTGTGGATCCCCAGTTTTGATTATTAGATGCAGGCAATATGTCATTCTGATTAGGATCTGCAAGTATAATCATATTCTCATCAATAGGTTGAAATCTACGGACATGTCTGTTACGGTGTGTGCGCGACTCGCCAAAATAATTAACGGTAACCTGGTGACAATTTGGTACACTTAAAATTTCGAAGGTACCTTTAAATCTCAGTTTGAGTTTGGATGGCACAGGTAATTGAGCAATCATAACTAGATCGCCGACACAATGAGGACTGGCTTTGGGAGTCTTATCTGGCTGTAGATCTTGGACATATTGAATTTGACGGAGACGTTTTTTTAGATGAACTAATGACTGATCGATGTTGGAGGAGGGCTCATACGGGGCAGCTAGATGACGGAGAGGAAGTAGTAATGGTGTTACCCCAAATAGCCGTTGATGAGGTGAAATCTCGTCTTCTCGAGGGCATGTGTTGATTCCCCATTGCACAATTTTCACTTGACTTGGCCAATCTTTTGAGTCCATTTGTTGTAGTCTGGTCCGGATTTGGTTGGTGATTGTCCTATGACTTCTTTCGCATATTGAGTTCCCTTGAGGCCAGAGTATGGAGAGGAATGGCTTATCTTGAATCCACACATTTGTGATAATTGAGACCATATGTGACTGGTGAATTCAGGTGCATTGTCAGAATGAATAGTATTGGGTAACCCATAATATGGAAACACATGTTGAATAAGTGCTTCTGCAACGGCAATGGCTGAATGTTCTTTCGCCGGGCAAGCAATGACATATTTGGAATAAGTATCGACAAAGGTGATTATATACTTAAATCCCTGATTACCCTCCATGGGGCCCATGACATCAACTGCAAGTAATTGCCATGGTTTAGAGGCGACTAATTTCCCCGCAGGACCAGCTGTGCGGGTTCTATCCTTGCCTAACGCACATGCTATGCAAGCTTCAGTGATGCGTTTGGCAGTTATATAAGGTCATGGAGTCCAGTATACCTGTTGAAACGTGGTGATAAGTTTCCGTTGGGCAAGATGAATTCCATTATCCATATGGATAGATTACATGGTGGATAGGGCAGCTTGTGGAGTGATGATGATTTTGCCATCAATGGTGAACAAGTTATCACCTCGTCTGGTCAATTGAGTGAATATCTTGCGTGGCATCCAATCAGGTTTCTTTTGTCGTTGGTATGAATGTAACGGCTCTTGTTGGCTGTCATCCAAGGAGTCTTGATGATGAATGTCAAGTATTGGGTGTGGCTTCTCGTCGTGCTGAAGGTCATCCTTGAAGGAATTGATGGGCAGGCAAGAAAGAGCATCCGCATTAGTGTGAAGTTTCCCTGGGCGATAAACAATGTCCATATCAAACTCTTTTAGCGATTCTCTCCACCTGACTGTCAGAGCATTCTTCGTGTCAGACTTACGGAGCCATTGAAGGGCGTGGTGGTCAGTAATTACTGTGACCTTGACTCAGGCCAGGTACGCTTTGAAGTATTGGAGGGCCCATATCATACCCAGACACTCCCGTTTTGTGACAGGATAATTTACCTCTGCCGGATTGAGTGTGCGGCTTGCACAAGCAATTATGTGCTCTTTTCCATCTCGTGTTTGACCCAGAATGGCACCGATTCCGAATTGTGACACATCAGTATACAACCGGAATGGCCGGGTATAGTCCGGAAAGGAGACCACTGGAGATGCTACTAACTTATCCTTGAGATCGTTAAATGCTTGACGACGTTGATCAGTCCACTTGAATGGTTCTTCTTTTTTGGTGAGGTCATGTAACGGTTTGGCAATGGTGGCGACATTTTTAACAAAATCTTCTGTAGTACGAGGCCAACCCGAGAAAAGCTCATACTCCTTTAACGATAGTGGGAGGAGTAATTTTACTTATAGCTTCTAGTTTACTGGGGTCTGGTGCTATACCTTGCTCTGAGACAATATGCCCCAGAAAATTTACTTTATTCTTAGCCAGAGTACATTTGGATGGCTTAAGTTTAAGGCTAGCATCTCTGATTCTTTGAAAAACTTGTTTCAGTCGTTGTAAATGTTCGGCCCAGGTTTTCCCGAAAACAATAATGTCATCTAAGTATGCAAGACAGGTTTCCCAGGTGAGTCCTTGCAGTACTGATTCCATTAACCTGGAAAACATAGCTGGGACATTGCACAGACCAAATGGCAACACTGTGAACTCATACAGTCGGCCTTGGCTGGTGGAGAAAGCTGTCTTTTGCTGGTGTTCAGGCAATACTGGAACTTGCCAATATCCTGCTTGTAGGTCCAGAGTGGTGAACCACTTTGCCCCCAGCAACGAATCCAAAGAGTCATCAATTCGTGGAAGTGGTGTGGCATCTTTGATGGTGGCGTTGTTGAGCTGCCTGTAATCAATGCAGAAGCGTGTGGATCCGTCTTTCTTCCGGACCAGTACTACCGGAGACGACCAAGGGCTTGTGGATGCCTTGACTACACCAGTGGCGAACATATATGGTACTTGTTTCTCCTCTTCTTGTCGTTGGATAGGGTTTTTCCTCCGGATGGGCTGTTTAATTGGCCGCCCTACGGTATGAATGGGGTGATGTAACATGTCTGTTTTCCCCATATCACGACTAGAAGTAGCGAAAATATCTTGATAGGAAATGAAGAGGTTTCTGAGGTCAGTTTGTTGGTCAAGAGTGAGATTGGTAGGAATATCAGGGAGAGGGTTTTAATATGGAGGGGAAGAATCTGTTGGAACAGACAGTTCTTCAGAATACATTTCAAGTTCGCCAATGGCAAGTCCTTTTGGCAAGGTGATTGGTTTGTTGTAAATGTTGGCTATTTTGATGCAATTTAATTGATTTGGTAGCAGGCTAGGAGCGGTTAGGCATACCCCATTGAAAGGGCTTTGGAGGTGTGGGGTCACAAGGACATCTCCTTCTCTGGTGGGTACTAAAGGTATCCATTGTTCATGATGTGGAGGAACTGTTATGGTGTTAGAAATAATTGTTTGAGAGATGATAGAGGTTGGAGGGGGAGGATTTGTTCATTACTTTGGGTTGCAGCAGTGACTGGGAGAGAGGTAAGCAAAGTTTGTGATTTGAGCTGCTTAATTGTATCAAGGGAGTTTTTTTTCAGGTTTGGAAGGTGGATTAAAAGTTAAAATTCGGTGCCTGCAATCTATTGAGGAACTCAAGGATATCAGAAGGTCGAGGCCTAAATAACCATCGTATTTAGTTTAACTGGGATTATAAATCACGAAAGAATGATTAACTCTGTGATTTGGGAGAGGGGTGTTTACATAGAGTGGAAGAGTTTGACCAAGATTGGGAATAACTCGATCGTTTACACTTACGAGGATAATGGAGGAAGATTGCATTTGTCCGAAAACATTGTTATGCTTTCAAAAGAAAGGAAGGAAGAGGCAAGATCGGGAAGCCCCTGTATCTATAAGAAGTCGAACTTTCACCCAATTCAGTATGATTTTCTTGTACACCGGAAGACCATCATCCGATGTCCCGTCATAAGCCCCCGCCATGGTTATGACTATTTGTTTGGGGGGGGGGGGGCCTAAAAATCCAGTGGTTCTGGTTCTAGGGTTTCAGGCTGATATTGCTCAGCTCCTTCTTCTGCGATTTATTCTGCTATGCCTGCCGTCCCGTCTTCTATCATGGTTGCAATCTGACGCGGTTTGATCCAGGGAATCTGCGCCCACCAACTTGGAGCTCTGGTCCTCTTCCGGGTCAATTCATTAAACGACCTCTTCAATTACCAAAGCATGCATGGTCCGGAACAGGGTTTCCAATCCGCTGGTCGAATCCGGGCCCAATCTTCAGCTTTGTCATTTGCACGAGGAGCTACTGGACCACTGATGGGAGCTGTGTTGGTGGTTGGATGAGTGGTGACTTTGCTAATCACTGCAATCTTAGTATGTTCCCTGGACTTCCATAGTGCCATGATTCTTCTGATCACAGGCAGATCCGTGTCATATCTAGTTGGCTCGACAATCGAGAAGTGATCGGCCACTGGGTCAGACAAAATTCTCACAAGTGCCTTGATTATTATCTTCTTCCTCTGCGCCGTGGTTTCTTCTGGGAACGCAGTTAAAGCTATCTGATGCAATTGTTCAATAGTACCGTCCAAATCCCCCGAGTATTTAACTTCGTCGTGAAATTTCTTATCGGCTATTGTTTGCCCCAATACTGGATTAATTGCAGTTTTCACATAGACTTCAAACTGTGCCCAGGTTAACCCAGGCATATTATCGTGCACATACCCCGACACTTTAGTTGCATACTTCCCTAGTTTTACCACAATAGTCCTCGTTTCCGAACATAATGTCCAGGACCGGTTTGACTATTTCCATATATGTGTATATATCAGGCTTGAGCGCCGGGATGTCAAGAGATCTAATTGCTGCCATGCTGAATTATGTGAACCCTTTAATTGAGTACCAATAATTGTGTTTGTACAATAAGAACACTCGTGTTGATTATAACAATCTGGATTAAACTTTGGATGAAACTTGCTTTTCAATAAATAGTATATACTGTATATAGTTTCGTAATTGATGTATAGCAAAATATATTCATAAATTTGTGTCCCCAAATATGCTTCCATAATTAGAAATAGGTGAAGCCCACAAATATTTATGAGTGGGCCACTGACTATGGCATCCGAGTGTACAGTCGTGACCATGAATTTAATACTCTACCAACAAAACTTTTGAGGAAAGAGAGGAGCATATTCCAAAGCAATGTGTCTACGTATGAAAATAACAAAATGCATTAAGAATGAGTTAGAAGATTTGCTGTGTTCGTAGCAGAAGCAGTGTTGCATTCAAGCTTATAAATCAGGAGATAGGAGATCGAGGTATTTACTGTAATTGAAAACTAGATACGCTGGTTGCGAATCACGGGATTCGAGCTAGCCTAATCTTGAAGCTTCGAGGGTTAAGAAAAACAAATACCTCCCGTTAAAGTGATATTACTACTGAATACTTACTGGTTTCAACATAATCATTATTGCTTTCTATCATTGCATACCAGTTGAACAATAGACATTTACGGTGGCATCCCTAGTACGAGCCGTGGCATAGTCAGTAGAGCGTCGGCCTCTGATCAAAGGGTCGGCATATCCCGCCCACACTGTCATAATGTTATTGGTAGATGTCAAGCCTGGGCAACTTGACCTAGCGAATTGTGACAAACGCCTAATGTTCATGGCCACCCCTTCTCGGGAATAACGACGTCTGGCAAAACAAAAATTTAACATATAAAAACCTTGTACATGTTACCAATACGTCAAAGTCAACACAGGCTAGATTTAACCCTTTCAGTATCAGTGCCATCCTTTTAGCTTTATTTTGGCTACTGTTAAACGATATTTTCAGTTTAAAAAGGACCTCCAGCAATTAACAGGCTTTGAACTATTTCACGTAACTCTGTTCACTACACATAGATCCTGTTTAAACTGCACTAAAACGCCTGATCTATAGCTAGAATAACATTGAAAAGACGTCGCTGGTACAGAAGTGGTTAAATATCCGAGGTTCTACAGTAATCCAGGGTAGACTTGATTGCTGGTGTCTCCGTTGCTGCCTGTTGTCTCCTTCATACAAATATGAACAAAATTGTGTCATGTCATGTCTAAGCTCATCATAGTTTTTACAGAAATACCCTTTAATCCCTTCTTTACCGGCAACGTGTTTAGAACCTTATTCTAGCTATATTCAGAAGATTGTATGCAGTTTAAGAAGGATCTCTGGTAGTAAAAAGGGTTAAGTGAGATAGTTCGAAGCCTGTTGATTGCTGGTGGCCTTTATTAATCTGAATAAAATCGTCTAATAGTAGCCAGAATAAAGTTGAAAGGACGTTGCCGGTACACAAGGGGTTAACACACAAGGAAAAACGTAGGGTATATATCGCAACACATCACCACACACACAAGCTATATATATATATATATATATATATATATATATATATATATATATATATATATATATATATATTGAGTATATATCACAAATACACGTGAGCCACTAAATGTTTCTAATCTCTCAGTGGGGTTCGAACCGCCGACCGTCAGGACGATAGCCGACGCTTTAATCAACTACACCACTGCCGTGGTGTAGTTGAGTAAAGCGTCGGCTATCGTCCTGACGGTCGCCGGTTCGAACCCCACAGAGAGATTAGAAACATATATATATATATATATATATATATATATATATATATATATATATATATATATATATATATATATCCTCTTCTTCAACACAAGTTAACTATTGTAACATCATTATCAACTTTAGTTAAGGGGAGATGGGTCGTTTTTCTGTTCCCCCTTCCTCCTCATGTTTAACCCATTAGTTTTCAGATTTTAAGATGTTCGCCCCATTAGTTTGTCGATTTTAAAACCTTTCGTCCCATTTATATGTCCATATAAAGGTCTTTCATGTCATTTAGGTGTCGATTTTTTCCTGGCGAGCGATAGTGAGCCTCTAATTTTAAGAAACACCGGCCTTGGCCGAGAAATTTTTCTATCGAAAAATGTACACATTTATCTTGAATAAACGAAGTTTAATTTAAAGCTTAATGAAGGTCTAGCGAGGAAACTATATATATATATATATATATATATATATATATATATATATATATATAAATCAATAAATACCCTTCCCCCCCAAATAACCACAGTCCCCTTAAATCAAACTCCCCCCCACCCCCCCGCACCCCACCCCACCCATATCCAAATTAGTATAACTGCACTGTACAAATAGCATACTGAACAATAACAAAACCAATATATATTGATGATCAACAAATAATTAATGCGATCAAACTAGTTCATAAACTATACTCGTAGAATATTAGGTAAATCACTCCTGGTAAATTGAACATATTGCATAATTAATTTGTCGCATTATTTAAGGAGGAGGATTTTTCTGGATCCCCTTAATTCTCCCTCTTGTTTAGCAAATTAATTTAGAGATTTTAAGACGTTTGTTGCATTAGTTTGGTGATTTGGAGACCTTTTGCCCCATTTCTTTGTCAATATTAAGACCTTTCGGGACGTTCAGGTGTCATATTTTCCTGGTGAGCGATAGCGAGTCTGTAATTTTAAAAGGATGCGGCCTTTGGTCGAAACATTTTTCTACCGAAAACTGTACACATTTATCTTGAAAGGGGGTTTCGGGGTTTTTTTTTCAAGCTTGATGGAGGTCTAGCGAAGAAACTAAAAAGTATATTTAAAAATGAATAGGCCTACATAGACCCCCCCCCCCAAAAAAAAAACACACTATCTCCTTATATATTAATTTGTTGCATCATTTAATGGTGTGCTGAATAAACGTCCGTGTTTTGTGTATTGTATGGTGCCATTGTTTAATAAACGTCCGTGTTTTGTGTATTGTATGGTGCTATTGTTTAATAAACGTCCGTGTTTTGTGTATTGTATGGTGCTATTGTTTAATAAACGTCCGTGTTTTGTGTATTGTATGGTGCAATTGTTTAATAAACGTCCGTGTTTTGTGTATTGTATGGTGCTATTGTTAAATAAACGTCCATGTTTTGTGTATTGTATGGTGCTATTGTTTAATAAACGTCCGTGTTTTGTGTATTGTATGGTGCTATTGTTTAATAAACGTCCGTGTTTTGTGCATTGTATGGTGCTATTGTTTAATAAACGTCCGTGTTTTGTGTATTGTATCGTGCTATTGTTTAATAAACGTCCGTGTTTTGTGTATTGTATGGTGCTATTGTTTAATAAACGTCCGTGTTTTGTGAATTGTATGGTGCTATTGTTTAATAAACGTCCGTGTTTTGTGTATTGTATGGTGCTATTGTTTAATAAACGTCCGTGTTTTGTGTATTGTATGGTGCTATTGTTTAATAAACGTCCGTGTTTTGTGTATTGTATGGTGCTATTGTTTAATAAACGTCCGTGTTTTGTGTATTGTATGGTGCTATTGTTTAATAAACGTCCGTGTTTTGTGTATTGTATGGTGCTATTGTTTAATAAACGTCCGTGTTTTGTGTATTGTATGGTGCTATTGTTTAATAAACGTCCGTGTTTTGTGTATTGTATGGTGCTATTGTTTAATAAACGTCCGTGTTTTGTGTATTGTATGGTGCTATTGTTTAATAAACGTCCGTGTTTTGTGTATTGTATGATGCTATTGTTTAATGCTAGAGCAGAAAGACCCGTTTGATTAACCCATTGAGTACCGGTGTCGTCCTTTAAACTGTCTTCTGGCTACTATTAGAAGATTTTATTCAGTTTAAAAAGGCCTCCAGCAATTAACAGGCTTCGAACTACCTCCTTTAATCCCTTTTACTACCACAGATCTTTCTTAAACTGCACAAAACCGTATATGTATAGGCTAGCTAGAATTAAAAAAAACAAAAAAACAAAAATGTCGTGGAACAGAAGGGGTTAATTGAGCGCTACGAAAACAACCAGCATAGAAAATTCCCAAGGTGATCTAAGCTTTATATAACCTATTCTGATAGCTTGTTTTAAGGGGGGATGGGCGTAATTATTTGCTCAGTTAGTTGTATGTTGTCACTATTGTCTTTAGTTTCCTCGTTAGACCTCCATCAAGCTTAACAAAATAACAAAATAAACAAGACTCCCCTTTGAGGCACGAAATAAAACAGATACATTAATGTACAATCAACCAAGCAGAACTATATAAAAACCCGGACAACTAACAAACCTCTCTCTCTCTCTTTCTCTCTGAATTAATCAGTAAGTAAGTGTAATTTCCCTTTCCAACTAATTTCTTTCTATACTATATAAAAGTTTCCTTGTGGGCATTTCCCGACCCATAAGGTTACACTTCATCCTATTTTCCGGTACGGCTTTATAGCCGGAGGGTGGGGAGACAACCTTCTACTTTGCTGTCCTATTCTTCTAATATATACTGTCACTGTCCAGTAGTATTAATTTAAGGCCAGACCACCTAGTAGGCACCGCAAGGTCTGAATATCTGTGTAACTCTCTCTCTCTCTCTCTGTCATTGTCATCAAATACACAAAGTTAGAATGATGCTCTTCAGTCATATGGCCTAACCAACTAAACTTCATTTTAATGTTATTGCATTATTCCTCACAATCATTCTATTCATAGCACTAAATAGTCCTGGTTTGATGGCCCGTTAACCGTTTGTTTCTGATTATGTTAGGAATCATACATAGCGGTACTAATCCTATGTAATCTCTCTCTCTCTCTCTGGCATACACTGAACAAGTCACTTTTGCCCGTTAACGAGGTTATCTTTGAATCTCATTTCAAGAAACTGTATCACCTGTGTTGATCCTATAATTATAATATAGTTCCATGTTGAACATGGCCAAAATATATTCATGTTTGTGAAATATTTTAACAGAGTTATTGTATCACAAACAATGATTGTATCGAAATGTATTATAGTCTGCCTGCATCAACTCTGTGCGACGGTAAGTAAAGATTATCAATTCATGCAAAATCTCTCTCTTTCCATAACCCCCCTCCCCCACACACACACTCTCACTCTCTTTCTGTCCCATAAACTGTAGACCCTCACAGAAAGTCAAACAGGCCTGGTATCAACAAACCGGCTCTGTTGACTCGCCACTCTCTTTTGTTTTTCCCTGACAAAGACACCTTAATTCTTGTTTACATCTTTCGCTACCAGGGGGTGCGACTGTGTGACGCTAGACATTTTGCTACCTCACCACCTCGCTACCAAATACTAACATTCATCGTAAAGTGCTATATCTATATAAATGTTTATACAGTATATATATACAGTATATATACTGTATAACATAGCCTAACCTGCCAAATCATTATCTAAATCTAATCATGTGTTGGTTGATTCTGTAATAGCCATGTACACACGGATGCCATAATTTCTAGCCCACTCATAAGATTTCCTGGACCCACTATATCATTATTTTAGCATTTATAACCATTTGGATTGATTTTGGGATAGCGCTTGCTTTTCAGTACATGGTATTACATATTTTCGTAGTTGATGTATAGAAAAGTGACAAGGGACTAGAGTTCTCGAAAAGAGGCTCCAGTCCTGTCGCGATTCTTGACTTACAGTGTGCTGGCTTAATAATCCAATAGGGTTGATAGCCTCTGAAGTCCTATTTTAACTAAACTATAGAAAAGTCCACGAATATTTATGAGTGGGCTGGAGACTATGGCAACTAACATTCAATAATAAAATAAAACAAAACTTATAATATGTCTTAACTAAGCAAACATAACCTACCCTAGTCTAAAACTGATCAGGTATAGCTAGGTAGGGTTTCTCCGATAACCTTTTGGTTAGATAGTGAGTGAATATGGAATAAAATAATAGTTTAATTTATCAATCTTTAATTGGAATCTCTTCTCATGCTATTAGTGGCTCCCATGGACAATATTGCATCTTATTAACGTTATCTAACCTATTTTGGGCAAGTTATGGTTGGCAAGGAATGTTTGATTTTTATATATTTGTAAATATATACACATTATATTTATCAAAGTTTCTCTATGTGCTGCATTGTGACATATTAGGAGGGCTAGTTTATTCCTCTGCAATCACGAACGATGTGAACAATAAAAGACTGAGTATTATAATTATTATTTGTATTATTATTATTACTATTAGTAGTAGTAGTAGCAGTGGAATAGAGATGTGGCCAGGTAACGAGACGTGTTGGTGGGTGACTGTTTACATTTCAAGTGGCCCTCTGCCAGCTCTGTCAACATTTTGCTGCCTTTAGAGTCTTTAGTTGGGGCCCTTTTTATGTATTCTTTCTTACTGCTGAGCCGGCGTTTTCTGAGCTTCAATTACGTGAGTCTTTCTTCCCTTGGGTTACTTGCTTTATCCTATTACCATTACTTTTATTTTTATTATTATTATAATGATTATTATTGTTATTTTAATAAGAATCATAATTAAGAGATTACTTATCCCAGACCAGATGGCTGGAGTAAAATAGGAAAGAAGAGTAATTGGACAGAGGAAGAACAAGCTAGTGAGAAGTACAGTTATTTAGGGTGTATTTTTTTTGTATTTCTTACTGAAGATCTAGTGTTTCTAAGCTACAATTACATTTTTTGTCTTTGAGTTACTTGGTCTAAATTGCTACCATTACATATATTGCTTAATTCATTGAGGATCATGGCGTGTTTTGACAATTTACTCTCACTATCATTAGACGATATCAAACCGCTTCAATAGGATATGTGGGATTTAAAGGGGTAAAACCTACCTTGATTTAACCTTGGACTTACATATAACCCTTCCTAATCTGACTACAAAAATTAAATAATGGCCAGAAATATAGAAATTAATTGCGTCTTAGAACTTCAATGGGTTCATTTTGACTCAATGAATTAGTAATTCAACTGAGTTAGTTAAAATAGGATCTTAGACGCTATCCACCCTTCTGGATTATTAAGCCAGCACACTGTACGTCAAAAATACTGTATTATATGAACCCATTTTACCATTTCTTACTGTAAAGCCTGCATTTTCATTGTTTCAATTACGTGGGTCTTTCTTATCTTGGGTTTCTTGCTTCACCAGATTAGTCTTACTTGTATTAATTATGTGTTCAGCCATTAATCAAGTTTTGAATGTATTTTTATTATCATCATCATTATTATTATTAGTAGTATTATTATTAAAACAAATTGTTGGGGGGGGTTGAGGGGGGTTATAATATTTATTATTTTTTACTGCGCTTTGGAGCTTAAGTTACATGTGCCTGATTTTCATTGAATTACTTGCATTATCCTATTAATTTTACTAGTACTACTTAAATGTTCAACCGTTAATAAAGTTGCTAAACTATATATTCAATTGAAACCCTGTTTTGTATACCATGTATTTTTTCTTACTGCAAAAGCCAGTCTAGAAAAGAAAAAGGTAATGAATGAATGACACACTAAATAACGACAAAACATACAAATTTCCCTTTAAAAGTTTCAATTACCTGGGCCTTTCTTTGAGTTATTTGCGAGTCTTATTACTCCTACTCTATTACTTGTATTACTCTATTACTCCTACTTTATTACTTTTATTACTCTATTACTCCTACTCTATTACTTTTATTACTCTATTACTTTTATTACTCTATTACTTTTATTACTCTATTACTCCTACTCTATTACTTTTATTACTCTATTACTCCTACTCTATTACTTTTATTACTCTATTACTCCTACTCTATTACTTTTATTACTCTATTACTCCTACTCTATTACTTTTATTACTCTATTACTTTTATTACTTTATTACTCCTACTCTATTACTTTTATTACTCTATTACTTTTATTACTCTATTACTCCTACTCTATTACTTTTATTACTCTAATACTCCTACTCTATTACTGTTATTACTTTATTACTCCTACTCTATTACTTTTTCAGTTGTGTACCCTTGCAATATATAATGCCACCTTTCTTTATACTCTGGCTATGATTACACAATTGTATTCAGCTTTGGAGTTATCTGTATGACTCAAAGGGTTAAAACGAAT
Organism: Paralithodes platypus; assembly: GCA_032716605.1. NCBI lineage: Eukaryota > Metazoa > Arthropoda > Malacostraca > Decapoda > Lithodidae > Paralithodes > Paralithodes platypus. The sequence continues at coordinate 12,388,061 of CM064544.1, read as the reverse complement.
TCCTAGAGGTCCTTCCTACAGTGAATAAACTAGCTTAATATATGTCGGAATATACTGAAGAAGTAGGTCATATTACTAAAAAGGGTAATGTAGTTCAAACATTATATTTAATTGGTCACTTTTTATGTATACTTGCTGACTATCAATCTCGTAATTTCTGAGCTGTAATTACATGGAGCTTTAGTACAGTTGTGAAATTATATTTACTAACATTTCGTTCAGGGTAAAGAGACAAACCCTAAAATTTTAGTTATTTTTGGCCCATGTATTCATTTACTTACTTACTTTTTAGTTTCCTCGCTAAACCTGAATCAAGCATAAAAATACACCCTCTAGACCCCTTTTCAAAATAAATTTGTATATTTTTCGGGTGAAGGCCGGTTCTTCTTAGAATGACAGGCTCGCTATCGCTCACCAGGAAAAATCGACACCTTAATGCTACGAAATGTCTTATATTGACAATAAATGGGGCGAAAGGTTATACATTCGCCAAACTAACTGACCGAACGTCTTAAAGTCTGAAATGTAATGGGGATAAGCATGAGGGAGAAGGAAGGCCCCAAAAAGCAACCATTCATCCTTAATAACGACGATGCGACCAATAAACTCTAGAACTTAAGGGGGTAGTGCTTGGTTTTTGGTCTATATATTTGTGTATGATATATATTTTAGTTTCCTTGCTAGACCTCCATCAAGCTTAGAAAAACACCCCCTAGACCCCCTTTCAAGATAAATTTGTACATTTTCGGTAGCCGGGTGCTTCTATAATTAGAGGCTCGCTTTCGCTCGCCAGGAGAAAATCGACACTTAAAGGGCACGAAAGGTCTTAATATTGACAACAAAATGAGGCGAAAAGTCTCAAAATCGCCAAACTAACGGAACGAACGTCTTAAAACCTCAAAACTAATGTGCTAAACATGAGGGAGAAGGGGGTCCGGAAAAAAAAGGCGAGTACTACCCCCTTAACCCTTCCTACCCGGGCTGTCTCAGCCAATGACGGTCGCCCCTACCCGGGCGATATGGCCGAAAAACGTCTAGGCCTAGGCTACCGTATTTATGTTTATTTTCACTGCTAGAACTTTCCCACTCATCTATAATCGTAGTGCGGTTTTCAATCTGTATTTTTGCATTGAGTAGAGCTCTGTAAGTCAACTGGTTCAGTTGTGATGACGATTTCAGTGGAGCCAATATTGCAGAGATGTTGCCAATATGGGGGCTTTTTAGACACTAATTTCGTCATGACGTCAGAACAATAACATTGAGGAGTCTTCTCCTTCTTGTTTTCGAAGGTGCGGTGACGAACGCTTGGGTTTGTTGACATACGTCGTACGCACAGCGTTCGGACCAAGCTTAATTAGGCTATTAAACTCATGCCTTAGATAAGGCATACCGGGTATTGGCCCTTCTTTCGTGCTGTCATTACCTAAGGCAGCCCGGGTAGGAAGGGTTAAGAAGACTTCAACGTGATTCAGAAGCAAGACATATGGGGCATAGGCTTATTAATGTGGAAGGGACCTGAGTCTTCCCCCCTATGTTAGAGATTTATAGCCTTCCCATATATGAGACTATTACCTTATGGGAACCGCCTCACTCTTGTTCTCTATTGCTCTCTCTCTCTTCCGGGGTTGTATCCATTTGACCCAATTCAGCCTACTGTCTTAAGGCATTTATCCCCATTCAGGTGCCGTTTTTTTCCTGTACAGCAATAGCGAGCCAGCATATTTTGGATGAAGAATTAGACAGCAGGCTTAATGTGTACATAATTCGATAGACAAATTCTCCGGCGAAGCCAGATTTCTCCAGACAATGATGGCTCGCTATCGCTAGCCAGGAAAACAAATCAACACTTGGATGGGGATAAATATTTTAAAACAGTAGGCTGAAAGGGGCCGAATGGATACAACTCAAAGAAAGAGAGAAAAAAAGAGAGAGAAAGAAAGGTGAGGTGATCCCCTTATAAGACTTTGCAGGGGCATTGGCTTATTTATTTGGAAGGGATCTGAGTATTTCCCCCTATGTTAGAGATTCATATCCTTCCCATATTTTGAGACTATTACCGTATAAGACGTTGCAGGGGGATATGGCCGTCACCCTTCCTTCTTCTATTGTACTTTATATTGCATGATATAAGACGTTGCAGGGGGATATGGCCGTCACCCTTCCTTCTTCTATTGTATGGCCGTCACTCTTCCTTCTTCTATTGTACTTTATATTGCATGATATAAGACGTTGCAGGGGGATATGGCCGTCACTCTTCCTTCTTCTATTGTACTTTATATCGCATGATATAAGACGTTGCAGGGGGATATGGCCGTCACCCTTCCTTCTTCTATTGTACTTTATATTGCATGATATAAGACGTTGCAGGGGGATATGGCCGTCACCCTTCCTTCTTCTATTGTACTTTATATTGCATGATATAAGACGTTGCAGAGGGATATGGCCGTCACCCTTCCTTCTTCTATTGTACTTTATATTGCATGATATAAGACGTTGCAGAGGGATATGGCCGTCACCCTTCCTTCTTCTATTGTACTTTATATTGCATGATATAAGACGTTGCAGGGGGATATGGCCGTCACCCTTCCTTCTTCTATTGTACTTTATATTGCATGATATAAGACGTTGCAGGGGGATATGGCCATCACCCTTCCTTCTTCTATTGTACTTTATATTGCATGATATAAGACGTTGCAGGGGGATATGGCCGTCACCCTTCCTTCTTCTATTGTACTTTATATTGCATGATATAAGACGTTGCAGGGGGATATGGCCATCACCCTTCCTTCTTCTATTGTACTTTATATTGCATGATATAAGACGTTGCAGGGGGATATGGCCGTCACCCTTCCTTCTTCTATTGTACTTTATATTGCATGATATAAGACGTTGCAGGGGGATATGGCCGTCACCCTTCCTTCTTCTATTGTACTTTATATTGCATGATATAAGATGTTGCAGGGGGATATGGCCATCACCCTTCCTTCTTCTATTGTATGGCTGTCACCCTTCCTTCTTCTATTGTACTTTATATTGCATGATATGAAACAACATCTGAGGTGAAGCCATTGATTTCGGGGGCTGATGAGTGATTGGTACTTCTGAATGTTTGTGAGCTTGTTTGTTGTGGGCGAACTGTTATACGTGTTCTTCTCACGTCACCTCTATTTACTTTCTCGTGTCTCTTGCTGATCCTCCCTTTGGAAATAAGAATGACTGACTGACTGGAAGGAGATTGCAACTTACACAAATAGTTTTATCTTTCATATAAGCAATGTGACGAGTTTAGAAATCCCGACCCTCCACCTCTCATAGCTCAAAAGAGAACTTACGTGGAGGCAGTTGGTTTTCTGGTCCTCTTTCCCCCTCGTGCTTAGTCCCATTATTTTTTTAATGTGTATACGTTCGGCCCACTTGTTTGGCGATTTTAAGACCTTTCGTCTCTTTTCGTTATAAATTTTAAGACCTATCGTGCCATTTAGGTGTCGATTTTTTCATGGCGAGCGATAGCGAGCCTGTAATTGTAGGAAAAACCGGCCTTCGGCCGTTACATTTTTCTACCGAAAAAAATTACAAATTTATCTTGAGGGTCTAGGGGATGTTTTTCTAAGTTTGAGGGATGTCTTGCGAGGAAACTTAGAATTTATTAATGAATGAATTTATAGGCAAAAAAAAAAAAAAAAAAAAAGTCATTGTCCCCTTAACCCATTCAGTACCGGTGTCGTCCCTTTAGCTTCATTCAGGCTACTATTAGACTATTTTATTCAGCTTATAAAATTCATCCAGCAATTAACAGGCTTCGAACTATCTCACTTAACCCCTTTTTACTACCACTTAAGCTGCACAAAATCGTCTAAATATGGTTAGAACACAATATAACAATATGGTTAGAACACAATATAACAATATGGTTAGAACACAATATAACAATATGGTTAGAACACAATATAACAATATGGTTAGAACACAATATAACAATATGGTTAGAACACAATATAACAATATGGTTAGAACACAATATAACAATATGGTTAGAACACAATATAACAATATGGTTAGAACACAATATAACAAACGTCGCCGGTACAAAAAGCGTTAAATAATCTTTGATCTTCCATTCCTCGCCCTCCTACACAGACGTAAGGAAGAGTCACACCAACTATATATTACTCATGTTTAGCCCCATTGCGTTTGAGATATTAAGATGTTCGCCCCATTAGTTTGACGATTTTAAGACTTTTCGCCCTATTTATTTGTCAATATTAAGACCTTTCGTGTCATTTAGCTGTCGATCTTTTTCCTGGCGAGCGATAGCGAGTCTGTATTTTAAGCGGAACCTGCCTTCGGCCGGGAAATTTTTCTACCAAAAAATGTACACATTTTTCTTGAAAGGGAGTCTTGGGTTTTTTGTTTAAAGTTTGATGGAGGTCTAGGGAGGAAATAATACAAAAAATATAATAAACAAATTAAAATATCGACCAAAAAGTGAACCATCCCCCATAAGTTCTCCAAAACTAATGGAACGAATCAAGTCTTAAAATCTCAAAACTAACGGGACTAAACATGAGGGAGAAGGGGGACCCGAAGAAAGAACCATCAAACCTAAAATAATATTTGATCTTCCATCTCTCGCCCTCCTACGCAGCGCAGCAGCCGTATAAGGAAGAGTCACACAAACGATATATATTCCGACAATCAATGTAGGCAATTCTGGTCTGCCAGGCTCTTAACTCCTAAAGAGCGGCGCCCGGCTATAGTCGGACAAGAGAACCAAGGACTATGTGGCGGGGCCCGGCTATAGTCGCATGCAATTTTGAGCACATTATCGGCTCTGAGAGAGAGACGAGCGGTGGGAGGAGCATAGGTCGGCTCTGACCGTTCGGCACGGGTTCCGCGTGGCAACTGACGTCGCCTCCACACACATCCACACTCACTGCCTCGCTACACAGGGAATTATGTAAGGAAATTACCGTATTTTAGCGATTTTGCCCTTCGGTTGCACGATCGTTGCAAGAGAACGCGTGGTCGTAGAAGGATGGTTCTGGTGTAATTGGAAAGCTCAATTATCGCCCTTTCAGGGATACATAATTGTATTACACTCTGGCTCTTGTTTATGCATCAAAAAGAGCACGGAAATAAGCTCGTTTAGGGTAAAACCACCCGCTTGGCAGGTAGTAGAAGTTACCGCCTAGGCCGCTCGTTGAGTGTTAAAGGGAGATTTCGACTTGAGGAATTTTTCTGGACCCCTTCCTTCCTCATGTTTAGCCCCATTTGTTTGGGTATTTTAAAGACTTTCGCCCCATTTATGTCAATTTTAAGACCTTTCATGCCATTTAGCTGACGATTTTGTTCCTGGCAAGCGATAGCGAGCCTGTATTTTAAGAGGAATCGGCCTTCGGCCGGGACATTTTTCTATCGACAAATTTATAAATTTGCCTTGAAAAGGGGTCTAGGGAGGTGTAATTGTATGCTTGATGGAGGTCTAGGGAAAAAACAAAAAATGTAAGTAATATTGTTTATGAGTTTATGCACCTACGACAATCTACCCTAAGCCTTGATGCAAATTAGAATACAAAGAGCCCACCACAAGTAACCTAAGAAAGACGAACTATACATTTCCGGAAATAGAGGTGGTGTGACTGGCCCTTTACAGATGCTGGAGACTATACAGACATTCCTTAGGTTCTCAATATTGCAATATAGTCCAGGGACAGACTTTTACCATTTCAGTATGATGAAATTTTTACTTTACCATTGTTCATATTATATCCTTGCATACAGCTTGGGAATAACTTGCGCAAGTCAATGGATAATTACCTCCGCCAACGAAGTTGGAGGAGACTACGTTTTTGCATGTGTCTGTTTTGTCTGTCTGTAAAAAAGCTAATTCGAAAAGCTGTGAACCGATTCTAACGAAAGTTGGAGGGCAGATTGGTTATGCACCAAGGAAGAAGTTATTTCATCTAGGACGACGATCGGTAGAGTGCACACCTCCGCCAGCGTAGGCAAAGCTACGCGCTCTCCCAAGTGCCCTTCCAGTTAATGTTGTCATTACATACTTCTTAGGATCGTCAAGCGTGAGTAAATTTAACTAATACTGTCCATAAATGATTAAACAATTACTGTATATCATTATACATATACAATACTGTCCATAAATGATTAAACAATTACTGTATATCATTATACATATACTCAGATTGGGTCAAGTGATCAAATTGGCCGAATGTCCCCGACCAAGCGAGTCGGGGTCAACTAAACTGTAAAATGGATCGAATGCCTGATTTGGCCAAATACATAAATGAATAGACAAATAAATAATCCCTACCCCCTTTAATAATCCCTACCCCCTTTAATAATCCCTACCCCCTTTAATAATCCCTACCCCCTTTAATAATCCCTACCCCCTTTAAACTCGAGGTTAATTGACGATTGTTACTTGCTGGACATTCTTATTGATCAACTGAATAGAACGGTGAGTATTTCGATATCTTCCTTCAACTTACATTAGAGGAGTTTAAAGGAAGGTTTTTGTTTATTTTCTGGACCTTTAGCCCTAACAGTTTTGAGATTTTAAGACATTCGTCAAATTCGATTGGGGATTTTAAGAAATTTCGACTCACTTCTTTGTCAACATTAAGACCTTTTGTGCCATTTAGGTGTATATATTTTCCTGGCGAACGATAGGATGCCTCTATTTTAGGAGGAACTGGCCTTTGGCTGTGACATTTTTCGGTAGAAAATTTATAAATCTATCTCGAAGTGGGGTCTCGGGGTGTTTTTTTATTAAGCTTGATGGAAGTCTAGAGAGGAAACTAATATATATAAATAAATACAAAATAAAATCCATAAATAAATATATGCATAAATAAAAGTCTCCCCTTAACGACAAACAGATGGACAGACAAACAAGTGAAATAGCCATGTGTTATTTTTTTGTAATGTGTATGAAGGAGACGAAAGGCAAAGCTGCCTGTAACAAGTGTCTCCTCCAAAGTTGAAAGCGTGATAGAAAGCCAAATTCAAGGTACGTTATAGTTAAAATGTCTGGAAACACGGAGCTTGAAGCAGTTTAAGTCATAGGATGAGAGAAAGACAGATTGAGGGAGAGTTCCAACGCTTACTTCCGGAGTAGAAGAAAGACTGGTAAAATCGGTTCACTCTTTGGTTAGAGAGTTGGACAGGATAGGGGTGGGAGTGTGTTGAAGAACACTACAGACTAGGTGCTACATTGCTAGGCAGGGTTGGATATAAGTTGTGTCAATAAATACAAGATGGATAGACAATATAATAAAGGAATACATCAGAAGAGTAAACAACAAAGAAATATTCTTGAAATTCTGGACGATGTAATTTCTCTTCTTCCCCTGTCCTGGTTTTTCCCTCACAATTGGTTTCCCCAGTGATCTCTCTCTCTCTCTCTCTCTCTCTCTCTCTCTCTCTCTCTCTCTCTCTCTCTCTTACAGGCAATATTTTCATGTGCAGACGGTTTCTTTCCTTAGAATTCCTCCTACATACTTACGCTCACTCTCTCTCATTCCGTTTCTCACTTTCACTCTCACACTCACACACACTCACTCTCGCTATCTCTATATCTTTAACACACACACACACACATACACACACACACACACACACACTTTCTACCTCAACCATGTCAGAAGAGTTGAAGTGGTACACAATATCTACTCTATTTGCAAGAGGCTACCACAAGATATGTTTAACCAATTTCTCAGTAAATCAGTTCCTCACCAGTATTCCACCCACTATTAACCCCTTCTGTACCGGCGACGTCTTTTTAACTTTGTTCTGGCTAATATTAGACGAAATTATTCAGTTTATAAAGGTCCTCCAGCAATTAACAATCTTTGAACCATTTGCACTATCTCACTTAACCCTTTTTACTCACACAGATCCTTCTTAAACTGCACAAAATCCTCTAAATATTGCTAGAATATACTACAAAAGACGTCGCCGGTACAGAAGGGGTTACTTGAAATTACAAAACTTTTCATTCAGCCCTTGAGGATTCGACCGTATTTTGGCTATTAATAGGCGATTGTATTATGTTAAGGGGGTACTACTCGCTTTTTATGGACATCCTTCTCCCTCGTGTTTAGCATATTAGTTTTGAGATTTTAAGACGTTTCTTCCGTTAGTTTGGCGATTTAAATACCCTTCGCCCAATTTCGTTGTCAATTTCAGAACCTTTCGTGCCATTTAGGTGTCTATTTGTTCCTGGCGAGCGATAGCGAGCCTGTAATTTTAAGAGGAACCGGCCTTCGGCCGGGACATCTTTCTATCGAAAAATGTATAAATTTATCTTGAAAATGGGGGTGTTTTTAAGCTTTATAGGTCTAGCAAGGAAACTCAAATATTAATAAGTAGATAAAAATATAGATCGAAATCCAAGCAGCACCCCCTTAAAGAGGAATCTGTGTGAGACAAAAGGTTAATTTAGATCTACTTTACCCCTTTGAGAGATCTTTCCTAATTAAGCTGTATAAATTAATCTAATGTTAGCCAGAAGAAACTGCTAAAACGCGCTATGATCTTCATGGGGTTAACAGTGTCTCTCTATATTGTCCGCAAGATCTTTGATACACTAACTATTCCTTGCAACGTATTGTCACGCTAATTCCCCCTCCTTAAGGGGGTCCCCGGCTTTTTTTTTATCTTTCTCTCCTTTTCTCTCTTTCCCTGGCTAGTATCCATTCGGCCCCATTCAGCCAACTGTTTTAAGACGTTTATCCCCATCCAGGTGTCGATTTCTTCCTGGCGAGCGACAGCGAGCCAGCATTGTATGGAGAAATCTGGCTTCGCCGGAGACATTTTTCTATCGAAAAATGTACAAATTTAGCTTGCTGTCAAAACGAAACATATATATGCTGACTCGCTACCGCTCGCCAGGAAAATATTGACACTTGGATGGGGGTAAACGTCTTAAAATAGTTGGCTGAATGGGGACGAATGGATACAAGCCAAAGAGAGAGGGAGAGAAAGAGCAAAACAGAGAGGTGGGCTCCCTTAATCTCTTCCTTTGCAATTTTCCATCAGTGCCTTGTTCCGCATTCCTTTACTTGTTCCTGGACTTCCTCTACTTTACCAACTCCTATTATGAATTCTAATAATAGCCAGAACATAGCAAACAAATGCGTAATCTTGAAAGGGTTAACAGTGACCTAACATTTCCAAGCAGTGCAGAAATATATAAAAATACAATCAAACAAACAGCTATGAGTAAGGTATGTTTTGAGACAGTTTTAACAGAGAAATAAGGATATAGTCTTCAATGCTCTGAAACGACCTCGTCTACAATATGTATATCAATAAAGATATCTTATCACTCAGGAAAGATATATAACGATTAGAAAGAGTCTGGGAGAGAGCTACACAACTTACGCCTTTGATAAGAAGACAGTTATGAAGACCAGTTAACCCCTTCTCTACCGGCGACGTTTTTAAAATGTTATTCTTGCCATTTTTAGACGATGTTGTGCAGTTTAAGAATGATCTGTGGTAGTAAAATGGGTTAAGTGAGATAGATCGAAGCCTGTTAATTGCTGGAGGACCTTTTTTTAACTGACAAAAACCGTCTAATTGTAGCCAGAATAAAGATAGAATGACGTCATCGGTACGGCAGGGGTTAAGAACACTACCTCTTTTCGTTGGAAACACGTACACTAAGAGGTCAACTCCTTGATGTCTTTAAAATACTTAATGGGTATGACAACGTGAATTATAACAAAATGATTACCCTTAAGAAGAATACAACACGCAACCATGGCTGAAACTTAAAATGAAAGAAGTTCATCACGAATATGTGCGGAAATGTTCACAACTAAGCTGGATTTTTTTTTTCGTTAAACATTGTACATTGCTTTTCAGAGGAGCAGTTCAAGAAACGAGAAGATAGTGTTCTGCACAATCTGCAATTAGTGTAGTTCACTACACAATCTCTTTCGTTATATTAAGAGTATCTCCTTGGAATGGACCGCAAGGCATTCGAGATACTAACTATTTCTTGTAACTCCATACACGTCCATTTAACTAAATCTCACACTCACTCTCACTCTCTCTTTCATTCACCCCTCTTCTCTCTCTTTCTGTGCAATTTTCCACCAGTACCCTGTTTCTCTTTTCTAATCTTTCACTACCTCTGCTGTATTCTCTCTCTCTCTTTCTCTCTCTCTCTCTCTCTCTCTCTCTCTCTCTCTCTCTCTCTCTCTCTCTCTCTCTTTCTCTCTCTCTCTCTCTCTCTCTCTTACGGGCAATATTTTCATGTGCAGACTTTTTCTCTCCTTCGAATTCCTCCTACACACTAACGCTCACTCTCTCTCATTCCCTTTCTCACTTTCACTTTCACTCTCACACTCACACTCACTCACTCACACACACACTCTCTCTATCTCTCTCTCACACACACACACACTTTCTACCTCAACCATATCAGAAGAGTTGAAGTGGTACACAATACCTGCTCTATTTGGAAGAAGCTACCTTTATATATTTTAAACAATTCCTCAGTAAAACAGTTCCACAACACAATACAATGAAACTACAGTACCATACAACATTTGTCTATCAACCCCTTGAGGATTAGGCTGTATTTTGACATGTTTTGGTTATTACTAGGCGATTATATTTAATAAAAGAAGGATCTGCATGAATCAAAAAGTTAATTAAGAGAGACGTTATCCCTCAAGAGGTTAAGAGTGTCTCCCTATATTGTCCGCAAGATCTTTGATACACTAACTATTCCTTGCAACGTATTGTCACGCTAATTCCCCCTCCTCAATCTCTTCCTTTGCAATTTTCCATCAATGCCTTGTTCTGCATTCCTTTACTTGTTCCTGGACTTCCTCTACTGTACCAACTCCTATCTCTATGACAAACACACACACACACACACACACACACACACACACACACACACACACACAAATTAAACAATCACACACATGCATACACACATATTAAGGATACACACACCACACACACATACGCCTACAAACAACCACACATGCATACACACATATTAAGAACACACACACACACCCACATGCATACACACATTAATAATACACACACACACATACAAACAACCACACACACACACACACACACATTCACAATAATTAAACAATCACACACATGCATACACACATATTAAGAAATCACACACATTCACACACATTAAACAATCACACACATGCATACACACATATTAAGAACACACACACACACATACAATACAACCACACCCACACACCTTTCTACAACCCTTTTTCTCACATACCCTATCTAATCCCCCTGTCTCTTTTTCTCACATACCCTATCTAATCCCCCTGTCTCGTTTCCATACACATTATATTCCTAAGATGATGCATATTGGCAAAACAAATCCCAAATATATCTCACTATTAAGAATGATTCTGGAAATAATTGACTTAGAAAAAATAATTGGGTGTTTTAATTAACCCTCTGAAGATTGTAACGCATTTTGACAGTTTACTTTGGCTATCATTATGCAGCTTAGGAAGGACCTCTGAGAATGTTGAGGGTAAAGACCCTCTGACTTCGATATACCCTTCCTACTATGAATAAAATCGTCTAATAATAGCCAGAACACAGAAAACAAATGCGTAATAGGATCTTGAAAAGGTTAACAGTGACCTAAACTGGCCAAGCAGTGCAGAAATAGAGAAAAATACAAACAAACAAACAAACAGCTATGAGTAGGATATGTTTTGAGGGAGGTCACCGGCTTTTTTTTTTTATCTTTCTCTCCTTTTCTCCCTTTCCCTGGCTTGTATCCATTCTGCCCCATTCAGCCAACTGTTTTAAGACGTTTATCCCCATCCAGGTGTCGATTTCCTCCTGGCGAGCGATAGCGAGCCAGCATTGTATGGAGAAATCCGGCTTCGCCGGAGATATTTTTCTATCGAATAATGTACACATTTACCTTGCTGTCAAAACAAAAATATACATATGTATGTTGTTGTATGTTATAAAAATCGCCACCTGTAAGTGGCACCGATTAGCATGTCGCCCATCGGTAATTTGGGTAGGATTTTTTCCCCTAGATAGGTTGGCCGCCAAGGCTATTGAGTCCCATCCACCCGGAAACATCCCTTTCAGATACAAGGGGGACAGCTATCACCAGAGACACCCCTATTACAGGGGGACCACGCCCCTTTCAGATACCAAGGTGTGACGCCTACAGCTTAGCAGAACGCCACGTGGGCTCAGCCACTCGCTTGGCCACTCGCTAACACTCGCCAGGGCAGTGAATTTGGCTACACTCTATCTACAATGTTATACTTTCTTTCTTGTGAATCGTCATGTCACGGGCAGTATAGAAGTTGTCTTTATTTTCGTCTGTGACAATGCATTATATTTTATATCATCAGTTATAAGTTTAATGTAGAAGACTGAATGATACAGCTAGAGAGTGTGAGTGAGTAAGTGCAGGAGGCAGAGGGTTGTGCTCGTAGTGTTACGCGTTGTCTCGGTGACGTCATGCCACGGCCGGGCCCTCTGAGTGGCTGGCCGCTTTGCCGCCCTTCTGCCGCAGCAGAAGGTAGTCCCCCCGCACTCCTTGCTGCCTTTGTGCCTTCCTTGCTCAGAGCTTGCTTGACCAGCATAACCTTCACACCTCCCTTGCCATCTGTCCCCGACTTCCACCTATAGAACACTTTCTCTCTCTCTCAACTTCTTACCTCTTATTCTTCTAATCTATTTAACATCATAACTCCCCTTTGGTTCTGCACGATTTCATATATCGGCCATCATATTATATGCTGAAGCTCTCAGATTTTTCATGTTTAGTTAGACATTTTGGAGGGGTTAACATTTTGTCTGTAGAGGTTCGACACACTCGCGGTGTATCCCTACCTATTTCTTGGTTGTCTGCTGGGCTATTTAATGCTAGACTGGGGTGAGGCTATTGGTGTTGTGATTTCCGATGTGTACCAGGTTTTGTTGAACTTGTACAATCGCAACGGATGCGTGGGAAGCCTAGGTTGTCTTTCTGACTGTGTACCTTGTGAGTTTAGCATTGTGTTGCGAGTGAGGGCTTTTGCCTCTGCCACCCAACACTGTGCTAACTCGTTTTGCTTTGACTTGAAGATGGTCGCCAGGAGAGAACTGGATACTAGCGATCTGGATCTCTCAAGAGAGCACCCCGTCAGTTAACGTAATTTGGCCATACAGTCTTAAGGACGTCGCTAGGCTACGAGCCGCTTGCTCAGCCATTGTTTCCTAGCCTACGACATCCCAGCTAGACTTTATTCGCCTAGCAGACACCCGATTAGGATTATAAACTCTTATGTTATGTATGCAGCATTTTTATTCACGTTGATTGTAAGCCTTGGTTGTTGTTGAGGTGCACAACCTGAGCAGGCTTTTGCATTGCCTGGGGAAGTACTTCTCTTGTTGTTGGAGATAATACTATTGCGCATTTATCGTTATTCCCATGCCAGTTAACACTGTATGTCCCTACACTTGTCATATCTTGTTCCTGCTTTATATAACAGTTCAAAATCCGATTCGATCATCTTAAGCAGCATCAGACTTTCTTCAGAAGATTCCTGTTCGATGCTTTAGGACTTTCATTCACTTTCTTTTATATAGGAGTGACAGTTTATTATTGTTTAGAGTAACTTTAATTATACCTTCTTCTTGTTTGCATTAAATCATTCTAGTGATTTAATTAAGCTCTCTATCTTTTTCCTTGTTTACATTATTAACGTAATTGTATGTTGTTGTGATCAGGCTGTATCAGAGATCATCAGCCTGTAGTAGTAGTGCATTTATACCGAGTTAGAGGATACCCCGCTATCGCAGATTTAACTCTGGAGGGTATAGGTGTTTTTGTGCACCGGCATTATAAGTTTGAGGGTTTGATCTAGTGTTACCGTTGTGGCTGTGTGCCTTTCTAGTCCAATGATTAAGAGCCCTTGTTTTATACGAGTCCCGGTCGTAACAAATGGCGACCTTGCTCATGATTTTGTGAACTTAGAGAAATATTGCAGGAGTGTTGTGGTCATTTGTTTTTTGTTTAAAGGAATATAGTGGACACGGATTTTTTTTTGGCAAGTAGTATAACACTTAAGAGACTTCAAGCATTTTTGAGTGAATTGTGCTACATGAGAGTTTAGGTACTCCTTTTTTTTTATAAACGTTGAGAATTTTCGGTGGACACTATGTCAGACGACGGATCAGTGTACAGTGAGGACACAGTATGGGAAGCAGACTCTGAGGTGCAGCAGCGGGGTTTGTTAGAAGGCATTAGAGTTATAACTAGTGAGGAGGATGCAAGGAAGTTTCTGGAGATACCTATTACTGTTGACCGGGTGTCGGGGATTGATCGGTATGGTCTCCAGTGTTTAGCCACGGTCATGGGGCATGTGGGGACTAGCAGCATGTCGAGAGGTGACCTGGTGGCCTGGGTGCTCGGCGTGGTGCGTGGGGCTTCGGGTGGAACGGGAGCTGGGGCACCCTCGGCCCAGCCCCCATTCCACTCGACTCCTACCATGGCGCTCCCTCGGGCTCCGGAGCCGGGTACGTTCCCGCAGGCCGGTAGTCACTGGCAGCGTGGTTTGCACTTGGGTGGGTCTCCAATTGTTGCATCTCCTCCTCCTCAAGGTTTAACGGCAGATATGCTCTTCCAGCTTGAGATGGCTAAACTGCAGGCTGAGCAACGAAAGCATGAGGCTGAGCTCGAGCAACGAAAGCATGAATCTGAGATTGAGATGGCTAAGATTCAGCAGCAGCAGCGGGAATCTGAGCTTAGGATTCAGTCTGAAGAGAGAAAGACCATGTACTGTGCAGACATAGATCTTGAGAAGTCTCGGGTGGAGTCAACAGGGCAGCGTCTCGGTTCTGGGAATCGAGGTCTTGATCAGTCTTTATCGCACCTTCTTAACTCCCTCAGACATATTATGTTCCAATAAGTCCGAGGAGGCGGGAGCCCCAGGATCATTGCCACTGCCTCGCACTACACTCACAACAACACTGCGGCCGTTAGAATTATCGGAGGAGGCTGAGGTTGCCACCAACGGTTTTATCGTATGGTAACTTATCGGACTTACTGAGCTCATATGACGCAAAATCGCGTCATAAACTTATTGGAGAGGTATAGAGATAAGTCCATATGACGCGATCGCATCATATGAGTTTTTTGGTTATAAGTTCCATATGACGCGATCGCGTCATATATGTCTGAGGGAGTTAAGTTAGTCGAAGAGGTAAGTGAGTCGAAGAGGTAAGAATAGCTGTGGAAGAAAAGAAGAAAGCATATAGAGAGTGGTTGGGTAGTAGAGGGAATGAAGATTCCGAGAGGCAGAAACGAGCGAGGTACGTGGAGAGTAAGAGGGTGGTGAAGAGAGTAGTGAAGGAAAGTAAGAGAAGAGTAGATGAGGAATTTGGAAGGAATCTGAGTGTAAAATGGAGGGAGAGTAAGAAACTGTTCTGGAAAGAAGTCAAGAAAGTTAGGGAAGGTAGCAAGGGAAACAGTAAGGGTGTGAAAGATAAGAATGGGAGAATGCTAGCCGAGAAGCAAGAGAGAGTCGAAAGATGGAGGGAGTACTTCAGTGAGTTGCTAAATGAAAGGAATGAAGAGCCAGCAAACATAGCTGGATATGGTATGGGAGGGAGAAGAAGAGAAGTAGTGGAGGAGGAGGTGGGGATCAGGAGGTCAGAAGTGTGGGAAGCCATGAAAAGAGTGAAGTTGGGGAAAGCACCAGGAACAGATGGAGTGTGTGGGGAAATGTTGAGGTATGGTGGTGAGATAGTGATAGAATGGGTATGGAAAATGTGCAAACTAGCATGGGAGAAGGGGAGTGCACCCGATGACTGGAAGACTGGCATAATAGTCCCCCTATATAAGGGCAAAGGGGAAAGAGGAGTGTGTGGTAACCACCGAGGAATATGTCTTCTAAGCGTAGTAGGGAAGGTATACAGTAGGGTAGTGATTGAGAGAGTGAGAGTGAGAACGGAGAAATGGATAGGCGACGAGCAGGGAGGTTTTAGGAAGGGAAGAGGATGTGTAGATCAGATTTTTACCCTGAATTGTGTTGTGGAGAAGTATCTGGAGAAGAAACAAAAGGTGTATGTTGCCTTTATGGACTTGGAGAAGGCCTATGACAGAGTGGATAGAGAAGGTTTGTGGAAAGTACTTAGAATATACGGAGTAGAGGGCAAGTTGCTGAAAGCAGTGAAGAGCATGTATGAGGGTGCAAAGGCGGCAGTACGTGTGGAGAGTGAGCAGAGCGAGTTCTTTGACCTGAATGTTGGTTTGAAACAGGGGTGTGTGATGTCCCCGTGGTTGTTTACTGTATATATGGATGGAGTTATGAAAGAAATACTATCAAGAGCAGTGGATGTTGGTGTATCGCTGAAAAGGGAGGGAATTGAGTGGAAGCTACCTATACTGCTGTTTGCGGATGATACAGTTCTGATGAGTGATAATGAATGGGAGTTGCAGGGTCTGGTAAATGAGTTTGGAACAGTGTGCGAAAAACGGAATTTGAAGGTAAATACGGGGAAGAGCAAGGTTATGGTCTTCGAAAGGGGTGAAGTCACAGAGTGTGAGGTGAAGCTGAACGGTCAGGCTATGGAGATCGTCAACTCTTTTAAGTATCTGGGCAGTATGTTGAGTAAAGATGGGACTATGGATGAAGAGGTGCGGAAGAGGGTACAACAGGGGAAGAGGGTTGTAGGAACGCTAAAAGCAGTAACAAGAAATAGGGTGGTCAGTATGGAAGTGAAGAAGTCCTTGCATGACAGTGTGGTAATCCCGACACTGACTTACGGAAGCGAAGCATGGACGTTGGTTGAGAGACTCAGACCAAGAGTGAGAGCAGTGGAAATGAATTACTTAAGGAGTGCGTGCGGAGTTACATGGAGGGATAGACAGACTAATGAGGAAGTAAGAAGGAGGTGTGGTGTGGAGGTAGATGTGCTGGAAAGTGTGAAAAGGAACAACTTGAGATGGTTCGGCCATATGGAACGTATGGAAAGCGAGAGAATGACTAAGAGGGTGTACGAGAGCGAGGTGGAGGGACAGAGGGGGAGAGGTAGACCGAATATGAGGTGGAAGGATGGAGTGAGGAACTACATGAACGAAGGCGGTGCTGGTTGGGGGGAGGGGCGTCGACTGACTGGGGACAGAGGTGCATGGGGGCGGTTCGTTCGTGGCCACCCCTTCGGGGATCACGGCGTCAGGCAATAGATAGATAGATAGATAGTTAAGTTAGTCCCTGTATTTGACGAGTCGGGTGTCACCGAATTTTTCATGCGTTTTGAGAAGAAGTGCCGGGAGCACCAATGGCCCGAGGTTAAGTGGGCAGCCCTTGTTTCCTCTAGGTTGGTTGGCAAAGGACTCAAGGCATATGATGCGTTGCCCTTGGAGTCTTGCGTCGAATATGAGGTATTGAAGGAAGCTGTTCTGCGGGCGTACGAGTTACAACCAGAGACGTACAGATTGAAGTTCCGGGGTGTAACGAAGGGTCGTGAGTGCACCTTTCTTGAGCATGCCTGGGATCTGTCCGATGCATTTAGAAACTGGCTGTGTTCTGAGAAGGCATCGATGTTTGAGGAGTTGAAACAGCTGATGCTTCTAGAACAATTTTTCAAGTGTACGGGCGGCGATCTGATGTTGAATCTTAAAGAAAAAAAACAAAAACTCTTCAGGAGGCAGCTGAGATGGCTGACTTCGGTTACCTTTGAATTCGTGGGTGCGGTTCTGCACAGAGAAGTGATGCAGGCAATAAGGAGCGTAACCCTCCCCCTCCCCGAAACACGGATACACATAATTACACTAAGAACAAGAGCAACGACACCAAAACTGACCATAAACCTAGTACCGTCCCGTTTAGAAAGGGTCCGGGTCCTTCCTCACCTCAAGGGAAGCCCAAGGGAAAGCTAGAGTGCTTCCATTGTCATAAGGAGGGGCATTTTGCAAGAGCCTGTCTAAGCAAGCTACCTAATGCAGTTGTGTCTTTGGCTCGCAACATTGGGATGTCCCCGAAGTCGCCTGAGTTTGCCCGGGGTATAACGTCAGAGGCTGGGACACAGCCAGTGGAGAAGAATCCGGAAGGCTCGAACCCTGTCCGCAATGTCTTTTGTGACCATCAAGGGCGTGGCTGCATGAAGTGGGCTGGTAAGAAGCATGGAGTTGAGCTGTTGCGAGACACGGGTGCCTCTCAGACTTTGATGAAGAACTTTACTGGTAGACCAATAAACGTGGCACGGGTGGTTGTGGTGCAAGGTATCAATGCTAACAGGTCATACCCGTTGGTCAGGATGAAACTGGAAGTAGAAGGTGTGACACGAGAGTTGGATGTTGGAATTGTGGAGAACTTGCCTGTTGGGGGCGTCGACCTCCTTCTTGGCAACGACTTTGCGGTGCCTACTTCTGAGGTTTCACCCTTAGTCGTTGCCAAGAAGCCGGCCGACGTGAGTAGGGAGGAACAGGAGTGGGTAGAGAAGTGACAAGTACAACCTATGGCGTGCGTTGTTACATGATCTCTTGCATCGAAAGTGTCACAGCTTATTCCTCAGTCTTCTGATCAATGGAGGAGCGGTTGGAAGAAGACGGCTAATGTTGGTAAAAGTTTGGAGAGTTTAGTACCAGCCGCTCTTCTTGGCGACTCAGTATTGGCACCATTGTTGGAGTCTGGAGAAGCCCCAGGACCTGCCACAGCTAGTGAGGAGGTAGGGCAGGAAGAGACTCCGAGGCAGCAACGTTACACACAGAGAGAAAAAAGGGTTGCTCAGTTTGATATTGGGGGAGGACATGGGTTGCTTCGCAAGCATTTAGACAGGTTGGCTCCCTCAGATATTTGTAAACTGCAGTTGGAGGATCCGGAAGTTCAGAAGTGTGGTAATGGTGCTGTTGAGCTCGAAGAGGACGGGGATGCAAAGCCAGGAGATTTTTTTTTATATTGAGGGAATATTGTATCGGCGATTTCAAGACCCGAAGAGAAGTTGGGAGGGTGGGTCAGGAGTGGTAGACCAGCTGGTTGTGCCGAGGGCGTGCAGGGATAGCCTACTAAGGTTGGCACACGATGTGCCGTTGGCAGGACACTTGGGAGTACGCAAGACAGTAGCGGCTTTGGTTAAGTTGTTTTGGTGGCCAGGTTTAAAAGCACAGGTTGTGTCATGGGTGGCAATGTGCAGTACCTGCCAGAAAGTGGGGAAACCGAACCAATGCATCCCAAAGGCTCCGTTACAACCAATTCCTGTCATGGGGCCTTCCTTCAGTAAGGTAGTTATAGACATGGTTGGTCCCCTCCCTCCTACTAGTGCCGGTAATAAATTTCTTCTGACGATAATGGATGTAGCGACCCGTTATCCAGATGCATACCCCATGAGGAATGGCATGGCAAAGACGGTGGTTAGGAACTTGCTTTTGTACTTTTCCCGGTATGGTTATCCGCAGGAAATACAATCTGACCAGGGGACTAACTTTACCTCGAACCTCTTTACACAGACAATGCAGCAACACGGGATTAATACTGTAGTGTCGTCGGCTTATCACCCTGAGAGCCAAGGGGTGTTAGAGAGGTGGCATTCGACCTTAACCCTTAATTGGCAGAGCGCAACTTATGTCGTGTGAAATAAATATGGACTATGTGGCGGTTCACAACTTATGTCGAGCGCCATTTTCAGCTCGTAAAGTTGCTGAGAGAGAGAGCTGAGCGGTGGGACGAGCGTAGTAACCTTATAACCGCTCCACACCACCGCGGTGGACCTACTGATATGAATCCCACCCTTCCCTCCCCTCTCACACTCGCTACACAGGGATTAATGTAGGGAAATTACCTAATTACAGGGTTTTTGCACTCATGTTGCACGATCGTTGCAAGAGAACCAATGGTCGTACAAGGATGGTTCAGGTGTCATTGGGAAGCTCTATTTACGCCCTTTCAGGGATAGATACTTGTTTTACGCTCTGGGTCTTATTTAGGCATGAAAATTATCACGTAAACAACACTATTTAGGGTAAAAAAAAAAACGCTGGGCGCTACGGTCAAATAGACCACCTAGCCCGCTAATTAAGGGTTAAAGAGTATGCTCCGTTGTTATTGTCTGGAGAATGGTAAGGACTGGGACCTTGGTTTGCCCTACGTATTGTTCGCTGCGAGAGAGGTACCTGGTGAAAGCCTCGGGTTTAGTCCAAATGAGCTTGTATTTGGTCATCGCATCAGAGGCCCTCTCAACATCGTTAAGGAGATCTGGGAGGGTACTACTAAGCCATGTTCTCTATTGAAATATGTCCTCGAGAGCAGAGAGCGGATGTTGAAGAGTTTGGAGTTGGCTGGTCGGAACCTGGTGGGATCCCAGGCCCTGATGAAGGACAGGTACGATGAGAAGGTGAAACTCCGGGAGTTTCAGGTGGGTCAGGAGGTGTTGATCTTGCTACCTTTGGTGGGTCATCCCTTATCCGCTAAGTACGCTGGTCCTTATAGGGTGGTGGAGAAGATCTCAGATCTTGACTACCTGGTGGCCACTCCAGACAGAAGGAAGAGAAATCAGTTGTGCCACGTAAATCTGATTAAGGAGTATGTGAGGCGCCCCCCTGAGCCTCTCACTGTCCCGGTGATGACTTGCAGCGGTCAAGGTGGAGAAGGAGGAAGGGACAGTCATGATCAGGTGGAGGATAATTGGGATTGTCATGTCTCCGCAGACCAGTGGGCGGGGAACCCGAGACAGGTGGCTCACGAGGCTCTAGAGCACCTGCCTGAGCAACAGCGTGTAGCCATGCAACACCTGTTTGGGTTATACCCTGCTGTGTTTGCGGAGCACCCAGGCCTCACAACTCATGCGGTGCATGATGTGGATGTAGGAGATCACCCACCCTTTAAATCAGTGCCATACCGAGTCCCTCCTTTCAAACTCCCAGCACTCAGGGACGAGTTAGCGTATATGTTGGATCGGGGCCTGATAGAAAAGGGTGCAGCTAGGTGGACATCTCCCGTCACTCTGCAGCCCAAGCCTGATGGGAAAGTTCGTTTTTGTATTGATTTCCGGCGGTTAAACGGTTTAACCCCCACAAATTCTTACCTCCTTCCTCGTGTGGATGACAGTGTCGACAAGATCGGAAAGGCACAGTATTTGACCAAGGTAGACCTAGTGAAAGGTTACTGGCAAGTGCCGCTGTCGGAGCGAGCGAAGGAGGTTTGCGGGTTTGTG
The DNA here is from genome assembly GCA_032716605.1 of Paralithodes platypus. NCBI lineage: Eukaryota > Metazoa > Arthropoda > Malacostraca > Decapoda > Lithodidae > Paralithodes > Paralithodes platypus. Next base: position 12,366,860 of record CM064544.1, on the reverse strand, counting down.
GTGGATGGTAACACTTACCGTTGTAACGTCATGCCCTATGGACTCAAGAATGCACCAGCGACTTTCCAGAATCTGATGAATGACTTAGTAGCAGAAATCCCTAACTGTACTGTGTATTTAGACGACGTGATAATTTATGACGATGACTTTGAAAGTCACTGTGCACACATTGAAGCCTTGTTTAACAAGCTTAGTGAAGCGGGCTTGGTGGTGAATCTGGGAAAGTGTGACTTTGTAAGGGCAACTGTGCAGTATCTAGGATTTGTGGTCGGGAGAGGCCAGGTTTGCCCTCCTCAGAATAAGATACAGGCTATCAATCAGTTCCCTAGACCGACCACCAAGCGGCAGATTATGAGGTTTTTGGGCATGATCGGGTACTATCGCCGCTTCATTCAAGGATATTCAACTGTGTTGGCACCTCTGACTGACTTATTAGTGAAGGATAAGAAGTTTCTGTGGGCGCCGGAGTGTGAAAAGGCATTTTCCCTTGTTAAACACCTTTTATGCACTCATCCAATATTCAGGGCCCCAGACTTCGACAGGCCGTTTCAGTTGGCAACTGATGCAAGCGGGGTTGGGGCTGGTGCCGTCTTGATGCAGACAGACGAAGAGGGCCTGGAACACCCAGTAAGTTTTTTCTCCAAAAAGTTTAATTCGGCCCAGAAGAATTACTCAGTGGTGAAGAAAGAATTACTGGCGATAGTGCTGGCGCTTAGGCACTTCGAGATGTATGTGCCGGCCTATGGACCAGTCGTGGTAGTGTATACTGATCACCACCCTCTTAAATTTCTCAATCAGTTTCACAATCGGAATATGAGACTGACACGGTGGTCATTGATGTTACAGGAGTACAATTTATACATTCGCCATATTGCCGGTAGTGATAACGTGGTTGCTGACTGTTTATCGAGGGTGGATGATCCGAGTTTGGCTACCACAGGTGTGCGGGTTTGTGTGGACTTAAATTGGCTTGCCCCTGTAGTGCAGCCGCCATAAACATATTAAAAAAATCAAAATTCTATAAAAACTCTTTCTTTAATAGTTCAATTTTTAAGTATGTTATAGCTGAAGTTCTGAGTCGAACCTGTACTTCTCTAAGAAGGCTGGGCTAGTAGAAGCTCGCTCTTGGAGCATAGCAGTATGAATTAAGCTATTGTGTTGGGAGGGGTTGTAATTTTTTTTGATGAGAACTGAGCTTTGCCTTTCTTTGTCTCGAAGTGGTTAGGGGTGGCGAGTCTTATCCGGGTTCTGCTTGTCAGATATGGAGCTCATGGTTGAGCATCTAATATCTTGGGTGGGGTGTGCCTGCAGCTTAGCAGAACGCCACGTGGGCTCAGCCACTCGCTTGGCCACTCGCTATTACTCGCCAGGGCAGTGAATTTGGCTACAGTCTATCTACAATGTTATACTTTCTTTCTTGTGAATCGTCATGTCACGGGCAGTATAAAAGGCAACAGACTATCTCAATTAATTCTTTTAGCTACCACATATGCTTCCTAAGCTACATAAAATCGTCGAAATCTAGCTAGAACAAAATTAGAAAGACGTCGCCGGTACAGAAGGGATTAATTCCTGGCCACATCGCAGGAATTGTAAGATCTGTGTGGCCAGTGTATCTATATAAATTCCTCTCCTCCACTCCTGTACAATTTTCCCCAATACCCTGCTCTGTTTATCTTTACTGTCTCTTTAAGGGGTGATCTCCACTTCAGAGATTTGTTCTGGACCCTTCTCTCCCTCATGTTTAGCTCCATTACTTTTGAGATTTTAAGACTTTTGATCGCCCCATTAGTTAGGCGATTTTAAGAATGTTTGCCCCATTTTTAAGATCTTTCGTGCCATTTAAGTGTCGATTTTTTCCTGCCGACCGATAGCAAGCCTTTAATTTAAGAGGAACCGGCCTTGGGCCGGGAAATTTTTCTACCAACAAATGTACAAATTTATATTGAAAGAGGGTTTAGGTGTAATGTTAAAATTGATGAAGGTCTGGGGAACAAAGTAAAAACCTCCCCTTAACTGTATACTTCTACTGGGTTGTCTCCTGTTTATTTGTTTATCTATTCTTCTCTTTTGGTTAGAGATCTCCTGCTCTTTGTTGTTTCATATTTGTTCTTCATTTCTGTATTGACTCAGTATATTTATCTTGCTTTGATTCAGCAAGTCGCCCCCACCCTTTCTTTCTCTCTCTCTGTCTCTCTCTCTCTCTCTCTCTCTCTCTATATATATATATATATATATATATATATATATATATATATATATATATATATATATATTCTCTTTTAAACAGACGAGGTTAAAGGCAACAGCGGTTTCAGCATTCAGTATTTTATTGTTACAGCTTTCAATATTTCTAACAATTTTCCTCTGGGGTTCAGAGATGAGGTACAACAGGTTAGCAAAATTCATGGTGGATCCAACGTTTCACAAGTAAACATCTTGCATCTTCAGGGAATGGGCAGGTAATGATTAGAATAAGGACAAAGCAACATATTTATACAAAATTCGAGGATCAAGAATAGGTAGGTGGGCAGAGCTACTGGGTGGGTGGGGGGTGGCTGTTCATTGGTGGAAGGCAGTCTATTCGCGAGACGGGCACTAAATCTTATCGGTGGTTGGTTGTTGGCTGTGGGTGGCTGTGATTGGTTGGTGTTGTCAGTAGTGTGCTGATCGCGGAAAGGTACGGGAGGGGGGCACAGGGCGAGAGGAACGAGGGCAGTATGCCTGTAGCGCTTGCCTGAAGGAAGAATTTGAAGGTCTTGTGTTTGGTTGTTGATGCTGGGGTTGAGCGTTTGGATATATAGAGCTTCTAAAATAGCTAGTCTTCTGGGGTCTGATTCTTTGTCGAGTATGGTAGTTTGTTTGTCTAGGTCGGCGCGAGTTAGGGCAAGATGGTGGGGGGCTTGATAGTGATCTTTTATAGCGCCAGATTGAAGGTGGAGGGTTAGTCGACGGGAAAGGCGAGTCTGTGTCATTCCAACATAGGATAGGGGTCCACAGTCCCCAGAGGTGCAAATATGCTGCTATATCACATGATCGTCTTTCGGTTGGTTGGTGGAAATGGGGCGGTTATGGAGGACAAGGTTGGAGGTCTTAGGAGATTTGTAGTAAATAATGAGTTTTATTTTATTGTCAGGGTTGGTGGGGAGGACGTTTTTGTGAATTATTTCTTTCATAATGGATTAGTCTGTTGTGTGGTCGGAAGATATGTAGTTTCTGTAGAAAAATGTAATGTCATTGGCCGGGTTGGTGCTAGGGGGGTCTTGTTTGTACCATTTTTCTAGGTGGTGGTTGATGGCATTGGTGACGTCAGTGTTGGAATACCCATTGTTGACTAGGACCTTGGTGAGCCTTTCCAATTCATTGTGTGTGTCATTCCAGGTGGTGCAATGGGTGAGGGCTCTCCTGACATAGGCGGCGATGGTGGACTGATGGTATCGTTTAGGGCATTCACTTTCCCCATTAAGACATTGGCCATTGTTAGTAGGTTTGGTGTACACTGTAGTTTTGAAGCCGTGGTCGTGGAGGGAGACAAGGAGGTCGAGGAAGGGTAGATGACCATCGGTGGTTTCTTCGTATATGAAGTTGAGTCCGGAGGCGGCCATGAAGCGCTGCTGGAGGTCCCTGAGTTCGTCCAGGTCCTTCACCCGCACGAAGATATCATCGATGTACCTGCAGTAGACAGTGGGCCGGTGGGCAGCCAGGAGTTCCTCTTCGATAGTTCCCATGAAGAAATTGGCGAACAGGACCCCCAGGGGGCTTCCCATCGCTACACCGTCGATTTGCTGGTACATATTCCCGCGGGGGCAGAGGAAAGGGGACTCCTTGGTACATAGTTCCAAGAGCGTCTTCAGGGCCTTCTCCGGGATGTCCAGGGGGGGCGTATTAGGGCAGTGGTAAACTCGACGTAGGATGAAATCTATTGTCTTGTCAACGGGCACGTTGGTAAACAAACTCTCTACGTCGAGGGAGGCGATGATGTGGTCGTTAGCAGGGGGGCATCTCGTAGAATTTCTAGGAAGTCATAAGCAGAGTTGAGGTTGTATTGCCGAGGAACAAAAGGGGTGAGGAGTTTGTTCAGGGCCTTGGCGGTCTGGTAGGTAGCAGTAGGGATCTGTGATATGATGGGGCGGAGGGGGTTCCCGGGTTTGTGGGTTTTTATAGTACCGTAAGCATAACCTGGGGTGAATTCGCCGATGAGTTTCTTCAGGTGTACGCCATCGGCTTTGGCGTTGATAGCAGTGATGGTGGTGTTGGCTTTCCTTTTTATTTCGTCAGTAGGATTGCGAGTGATCCTTTTGAATTTGTTTTTATCACTAAGAATGTCGTCCATTTTCCGTAGGTATTCTTCTTTTCCGTGTATCACAAGGCAGGAGGCCTTATCAGCTCGTCGGATGATGATGTTGGGGTTCTCTTTAAGTTGTTTAGCGGCTTTGAAGTGGTGTTTGTTGAGGAGCTTGCTTTGGTGGGATCCCCTGGTTTTGGCAGCTTCTGCTAGTAGGGTGGGTTGTAGGGCTGGGGTGGTGGTGATCTTGCCGTCTTTCTGGGATCGTAGGATGTCATCCAGTAGGACTTCAATTTCCAGTAGGCCTTGAAATTGAAGTCCTACTGGATGACATCCTACGATCCCAGAAAGACGGCAAGATCAAAAAATGGACGACATTCTTAGTGATAAAAACAAATTCAAAAGGATCACTCGCAATCCTACTGACGAAATAAAAAGGAAAGCCAACACCACCATCACTGCTATCAACGCCAAAGCCGATGGGGTACACCTGAAGAAACTCATCGACGAATTCACCCCAGGTTATGCTTACGGTACTATAAAAAACCCACAAACCCGGGAACCCCCTCCGCCCCATCATATCACATATCCCTACTGCTACCTACCAGACCGCCAAGGCCCTGAACAAACTCCTCACCCCTTTTGTTCCTCGGCAATACAACCTCAACTCTGCTTATGACTTCCTAGAAATTCTACGAGATGCCCCCCCTGCTAACGACCACATCATCGCCTCCCTCGACGTAGAGAGCTTGTTTACCAACGTGCCCGTTGACAAGACAATAGATTTTATCCTACGTCGAGTTTACCACTGCCCTAATACGCCCCCCCCTGGACATCCCGGAGAAGGCCCTGAAGACGCTCTTGGGACTATGTACCAAGGAGTCCCCTTTCCTCTGCCCCCGCGGGAATATGTACCAGCAAATCGACGGTGTAGCGATGGGAAGCCCCCTGGGGGTCCTGTTCGCCAATTTCTTCATGGGAACTGGGAACTATCGAAGAGGAACTCCTAGCTGCCCACCGGCCCACTGTCTACTGCAGGTACATCGATGATATCTTCGTGCGGGTGAAGGACCTGGACGAACTCAGGGACCTCCAGCAGCGCTTCATGGCCGCCTCCGGACTCAACTTCACATACGAAGAAACCACCGATGGTCATCTACCCTTCCTCGACCTCCTTGTCTCCCTCCACGACCACGGCTTCAAAACTACAGTGTACACCAAACCTACTAACAATGGCCAATGTCTTAATGGGGAAAGTGAATGCCCTAAACGATACCATCAGTCCACCATCGCCGCCTATGTCAGGAGAGCCCTCACCCATTGCGCCACCTGGAATGACACACACAATGAATTGGAAAGGCTCACCCAGGTCCTAGTCAACAATGGGTATTCCAACACTGACGTCACCAATGCCATCAACCACCACCTAGAAAAATGGTACAAACAAGACCCCCCTAGCACCAACCCGGCCAATGACATTACATTTTTCTACAGAAACTACATATCTTCCAACCACACAACAGACGAATCCATTATGAAAGAAATAATTCACAAAAACGTCCTCCCCACCAACCCTGACAATAAAATAAAACTCATTATTTACTACAAATCTCCTAAGACCTCGAACCTTGTCCTCCGTAACCGCCCCATTTCCACCAACCAACCGAAAGACGATCATGTGATATACCAGCATATTTGCACCTCTGGGGACTGTGGACCCCTATCCTATGTTGGAATGACACAGACTCGCCTTTCCCGTCGACTAACCCTTCACCTTCAATCTGGCGCTATAAAAGATCACTATCAAGCCCCCCACCATCTTGCCCTAACTCGCGCCGACCTAGACAAACAAACTACCATACTTGACAAAGAATCAGACCCCAGAAGACTAGCTATTTTAGAAGCTCTATATATCCAAACGCTCAACCCCAGCATCAACAACCAAACACAAGACCTTCAAATTCTTCCTTCAGGCAAGCGCTACAGGCATATTGCCCTCGTTCCTCTCGCCCTGTGCCCCCCTCCCGTACCTTTCCGCGATCAGCACACTACTGACAACACCAACCAATCACAGCCACCCACAGCCAACAACCAACCACCGATAAGATTTACTGCCCGTCTCGCGAATAGACTGCCTTCCACCAATGAACAGCCACCCCACACCCAGTAGCTCCGCCCACCTACCTATTCTTGATCCTCGAATTTTGTATAAATATGTTGCTTTGTCCTTATTCTAATCATTACCTGCCCATTCCCTGAAGATGCAAGATGTTTACTTGTGAAACGTTGGATCCACCATGAATTTTGCTAACCTGTTGTACCTCATCTCTGAACCCCAGAGGAAAATTGTTAGAAATATTGAAAGCTGTAACAATAAAATACTGAATGCTGAAACCGCTGTTGCCTTTAACCTCGTCTGTTTAAAAGAGAATCTATTACCTGGCTATACTAACATATATATATATATATATATATATATATATATATATATACTGTATGTATATAAAGCACACACACACGTTCTCCTTCACAATTCCCCGAGAGAATCTGTTTTCTCTCTCAGAAGTTAGCGTTTTTCTCTTGTTTCGTCTGCTTCTTCCTGTCTTTCTATCCTAGCTTATTATTACTATACCCACACACTCACACACCCACTCACACACTCACTCACACACACACACACTCACACACACACACACACACACACTCTCTCTCTCTCAATGTATTTGGGAACGTGTATTATAACTATGGTTATCCTCAATATAATTATACCACGCAATCTTGGCTTGAATTTTGAAAAGAAAAGGTTTAACACTAATGCATGTAGAATGTTTGTCACATACTAGGCCTATCAGACCTAGGACAAACTTCCTCACAAGTTGTAAGTTTCAGTATTCTTCAATAGAATAGCTTAACCCCTTCTGAACCGGCGACACCTTTTAACTATATTTTAGCAATATTGAGACGATTTTATGCAGTTTAAGAAGGATCTGTATTAGTAATAAGGGTTAAGTGAGATCAATCGAAGCCTATTATTTGCTGGAAGCCCTTTTTAAATTGAGTAAAATCGTCATATTTGTAGCCAGAATAGTGTTAAAAAGACGGCACCGATACAGCACGGGTTAATACTGTCTGGTCCGACCTCTTGTGGATTATGATGACATTATGTTGAACCATTATTGAGGATTTTTATTGTTTTTGCCATTTGTGAGCCATTTGTTCCCAAGGCTAACAACAATGCCTTTTCAGGCTCAATCAAACTAAACAATTCCATCCCAGACCCCTTTCAAGGCAAAATGGTATTATTTACAATAGAAAATATCTCGGCCGAACGCCAATTTCTTCTTGGCTAACTATCACTCGTAAAAAAAAAAAAAAAATAAAAAAAATAAAATAAAAAATCGACACCTGAATTGCCAAACTAAGGGCTGAAACCTCTTGAGGAGGCCCACCTCGATTTTTTCTTTCTCTCTCCCTCTCTCTCTAGGATATATCCATTCGGCCCCATTCAGCCTACTGTTTTAAGACGTTTACCCCCATCCAGGTGTCCTGGCGAGCGGCAGCGATCCAGCATATTAAACACATTTTATTTTGACGATAGGCTTAACTTGCACATTTTTCGATAGACAAATTTCCCCGGCGAAGCACAATGCTGGCTCGCTATTGCTCAAAATGACACCTATATGGGGATAAACGTCTTAAAACAGTAAGCTGAATGGGGCCGAATGGATATAAGCCAGAGAAAGAGAGAAAAGGAGAAAAAACAGGTCAGCCCCATTTACAATCCCCGAAGTAATGGACTGAAAGAGGGAGGTTCCAGAAAGACCCCCCTCGGAACCAAATAGGGTTAAGAATAGAGGAGATCATAATTATCCTGGTCACTTCGTAATGAGGGTATTTTACAGTCGGCCAAATAAGTGATGTCGCAGCACCAAGTATATTTCGATCAATAAGTGGTATAAGCACTATCTAAGATTTAATTCATCGTTTCGAGTGAGATATACGAACATGTCCCTCTCTCTACACGTTCTATTCAACATCTGACAGAAATTAATACAGCACACATCGAGCAAAACTTAATTACAGCGGCGACATGCCTTATTTGGCCAACCGTACTATACAATCTCTCTTTATAGCCTATAGTATCTTCCTGGAAGGTGAGATATAGATAATAATTGTGAGGAACTATGAAAGATAGTGAACAGTGGACAGAATATTTGAAACTATGAGAGATATAGACCGGACATGTGGAACTGTGAAAGATAGTGAACAGTGGACAGAATATTTGAAACTATGAGAGATATAGACCGGACATGTGGAACTGTGAAAGATAGTGAACAGTGGACAGAATATTTGAAACTATGAGAGATATAGACCGGACATGTGGAACTGTGAAAGATAGTGAACAGTGGACAGAATATTTGAAACTATGAGAGATATAGACCGGACATGTGGAACTGTGAAAGATAGTGAACAGTGGACAGAATATTTGAAACTATGAGAGATATAGACCGGACATGTGGAACTGTGAAAGATAGTGAACAGTGGACAGAATATTTGAAACTATGAGAGATATAGACCGGACATGTGGAACTGTGAAAGATAGTGAACAGTGGACAGAATATTTGAAACTATGAGAGATATAGACCGGACATGTGGAACTGTGAAAGATAGTGAACAGTGGACAGAATATTTGAAACTATGAGAGATATAGACCGGACATGTGGAACTGTGAAAGATAGTGAACAGTGGACAGAATATTTGAAACTATGAGAGATATAGACCGGACATGTGGAACTGTGAAAGATAGTGAACAGTGGACAGACTATTTGAAACTATGAGAGATATAGACCGGACATGTGGAACTGTGAAAGATAGTGAACAGTGGACAGAATATTTGAAACTATGAGAGATATAGACCGGACATGTGGAACTGTGAAATATTTAGAGAGGTGGACAGAATATGAGAAACTTTGATATAATAAGAGGGGGAGAAAATATGAGAAACAATGAGAGATAGAGATTATGAGAAACTGTGAGGTATAGAGACGTCGCCGGTACAGAAGGGGTTAAAGGAGTAATGAGAGAGGAAGAAGGACGGAAGGAAGGAAGGGGGAGTGAAGGAGATGTTGATGAGGGACGCAGCCTGGTCCAGGTAAAAAATATATTGGGAGAAAAAGGTTTAGAAATTGTCGAAATGAGAGAGAGAGAGAGAGATATTTGCACTGCTACACAGATACTCGGACCACACAATCCTTGCGATCCCTACTAGGTGGTCCGGCCTTATTACTACTAGACAGACACAGTTTATAGTAGAAGAAAATTACAGCAAACTAGAAGGCTCTATCCTTACCCTCCGGTTAAAAAGCCGTAGAGAGAGAGAGACCTCTCCCCTTGGGGGATATATTTTGTTTTTTATTTGATGGAAGTATAGGAAACAAACTAAACTTCAATCCTCGCCTTAAGCTCTGTTAGTTCTGTATAAAGAAATCGAGTGCTGTGAATGGTTGAATGGAGAGATACACCCACATGATAAAAAACGTAACAAGACACCCACATGACAGAAAACGTAACAAGACACCCACATGACAGAAAACGTAACAAGACACCCACATGACAGAAAACGTAACAAGACACCCACATAACAGAAAACGTAACAAGACACCCACATAACAGAAAACGTAACAAGACACCCACATGACAGAAAACGTAACAAGACACCCACATAACAGAAAACGTAACAAGACACCCACATAACAAAAAAAGTAACAAGACACCCACATGATAGAAAACGTAACAATAACAAATGTGTTATGTCATATTATCTTAATATTCTCTCAGTTCTGCAATAGTCTCGCTACACCCACGCAAGGAATACGTGGAGAGGGAGAGAGAGACCTTTTAATAAGTATATAGAACAAACAAGCAACACCAGAACTATCAATGCTCACTATATTGCTTGTCGAATATCAATCATTCCCCACTTGCGAGTTTCAGGCTATAAGGAAGTTGGAGCTGTAGACAACGATTGTAAATATATATATGTAATAGTAATGTAGGTTTCTGATGGCTAATGAATATCTTGAATTGGAATTTATGTATTTATAATTGTAGTGCAACGGTATTTTAGCTGGTAATTCTAAATATCGATGTTTACGGCTCCAACATCCTTATAGCCTGAAACTCGCAAGTGGTCAATTGCCAAAGTCAAGAATCCCACTGAAAGCAACTGGAGGGCCTCTGTTAACAAAAATCCGCTGGTATGAACATTGTATGAACAATGACAAAACTCAGCAGCAGGGTTACCAAGGCAAGTCCGTTAGATAGGAAATAAATGCCGACAAACGCTAGAATTATGCCACAACTTCTACAATGTCGCTCTTAAATGGCTCCAATCTCCAGACTGTTGCTAGAATTCATGTTGCTAGACGTAAATATGTTGCTCTTGATCGGAGTAAATACCCCTAGATCTAGCGGGAAAGTAGCTAAATTACCAAACTCTGCAGGTCTAATATAGCGCGAGTGTGAGTCGTGAAAGTAACTCAGTGTGCCGCTTTAAGGGTGGTCGAGTGGTGAGCACGCTCACGTGTGAATCTGCAAGACCTGGGATCGAATCCCTGCCACGGCGGACATTTAGTGGGTGTGGTAGTAGGTCCTAGCATGTTTCACATGCTCACACCAAGTCAGGGAACATCCTGACGACGTATACAGACTAAACACACATAACAAAGCCACTCCAACAGCTTCCTCTCTCTCCAACACCCCTTCTCCCCTCTCTACACGCTTCAGAAAAATAGGAAAAGTAGAATGTAAATACGAGGTGCCGTTGTAAAGGCTTATCCCTCAATACCTCATCTGATCTTATCTGATCTGATCTGGGGAAGGTAGGCGCTTTGCTGATGATACAGTTCTGATTAGCGAAAATTAATGGGAGTTGCAGGGTCTGGTAAGTATGCTTGGAACAGTGTGGGAAAAACGGAATCTGAAGGTAAATGCGGGGAAGAGCAAGGTTATGGTCTTCGAAAGGGGTAAAGCCACAAAGTGTGAGGTGAAGCTGAACGGTCAGGCTATGGAGATTGTCAGCTCATTTAAGTATCTGGGCAGTGTGTTGAGTAAAGATGGGACTATGGATGAAGAAGTGCGGGAGAGGATGCAACAGGGGAAGAGGGTTGTAGGAATGCTGAAAACAGTAACAACAAATAAGGTGGTCAGCATGGAAGTGAAAAAGTCCTTGCATGACAGTGTGGTAATCCCGACACTGGATTACGGAAGCGAAGCATGGACGTTGGTGGAGAAACTCAGACCAAGAGTAAGAGGGGTGGAAATGAGTTACCTGAGAAGTGCGTGCAGAGTTGCATGGAGGGATAGACAGACGAATGAGGAAGTAAGAGGGAGGTGTGGTGTGGAGGTAGATGTGCTGGAAAGTGTGAAAAGGAACACCTTGAGATGGTTCGGCCATATGGAATGTTTGGGAAGCGAGAGAATGACTAAGAGGGTGTACGAACGCGAGGTGGAAGGACAGAGAAGGAGATGCAAACCAAAGGAGAAGTGGAAGGATGGAGTGAGGAAGTATATGAATGAAGGTGGTGCTGGTTGGGAGGAGGAGCGTCGACTGACTGGGGACAGAGGTGCATGGGGGCGTTTCGTTTATGTCCACCCCTTTGGGGATCACGGCGTCAGGCAATAGAAAGATAGATAGGAGCTTTTTCTGGACCCCCTTTCTCCCTCATGTTTAGCATATTAGTTTTGAGATATTAAGACGTTCGTTCCATTAGTTTGGCGATTTTGAGACCTTTCACCCCATTTCTTTGTCATTATTTAAACCTTTCGTGCCATTTAGGTGTCGATTTGTTCCTGGCGAGAAAGGAACCGGCCTAGGTTTTTTTTTCTTCTCCAAGCTTGATGGAGGTCTAGCGAGGAAACTAAAAGAAAAATAAATAAATAAATACATAGGTCACGAACCAAGCACTACCTCCTTAAATGGTGATACAGTGGAACAAGATCTAGATATGCGAAATGTAAATTAATACAATAACAGAAATGCCAATTATAAACAGACACAGATAATTAATACAAATGCAAAATATAACATCAGATTCACAAGGGAGGCAAGCATGGAGAGTCATAATTATATACCTTCATTCCATTCTAGCTCCCAAATCATTCAATAACTCTCACATTATGTAGGAATTAAAATATCCATAAGTTTAAAATCTCAATATATAGTAAATGATTGGCAATTAGACTGAAATGAGTTTCTCATCGGGGACAGTATTCGCATGACGATTTCAAAAGGTACCAGACATATGTTGCAGAAACAAATTGCTGGCATAATTAGTACTCATGTGAATCCTTATTTTTGTTTGTTTAATTTACTTTGTTTTCGCCACATTATTTGGGCGATTTAGCCTAATTAGTTAGCGATTATAAGATATCTCGTCCCATTCAGGTGGTGAGTGTTTTTTGTGGCGAGCGATTGCGAGCCTTCAATTTAGGAGATACCTACTTTTGACCAGGACATGTTGCCATGATAACTGTGTGGGAAAATGTTTTTCTTAGCTATAAAGGAATTGTTCGAACATTCAAAACCCTCAATAATCATCTTTAAATCAAGTAATACCACATGAGAATAACCTCTTACAAACCACCCGGGATTCGAACCCTGGACCTTGTGATCAACAGGCACTCGTGTGGTGCAGTGGTTAGCATGAGTGCCTGTTGATCACAAGGTCCAGGGTTCGAATCCCGGGTGGTTCGTATGAGGTACCTCAATAATAATCTAGTAATAAATATAACCCCACAAAATATCAGATAATTTAGTGTTAAAGGGGTACTACAAATACCTGCCAACAACTCTACCCGATTATCCATGCTCATCGTCTGTTTTATTCCTCTTTCTATTTTGGACTGTTCTATTCCGCTCTTGCTTTTGACCTGTTCTATTCCTCTTTCTCTTTGGTCAATTATATTCCTCTTTCTATTTTGGTGGTCTTCTCTTCTTTCTTCTCATCCATCCCATCAATTTCTCACCCTCTTCTATTCCTCTCTATTTATCTTTCTATTTGGACAGCTACATATCTGTATATTTTATCTGTTTTATTCCTCTAGTTGTGTCCTCGCCTTCTCTCCTTCCTTCTCATCCATCTTCTCTAATTCCCCGCGTCATTAACCTTCTTCACTTCCTTTTTTGGCCACGGGTAAAGAATTGTGTCCTCTTAACCTGCGTTATTCTCGCATTCGTTGGCTGCTGTTATTTTCTTCGTTTTCCTGCCTAAACGGTGGTGCTAGTGTTCGTTCTCTCTCTCTCTCTCTCTCTCTCCCTCTCTCTCTCACTCAGTTCCACTAATCATTCACCTATTTTGCTGTAAATTAATTTGCATGCACATGATTTAACCTTTAAAATCACCATTCCTTCGGGTCCCCATCCATCCCCACATTGTCTCCACGTCTCGTGCATACAGTATATATATATATATATATATATATATATATATATATATATATATATATATATATATATATATACAGTATAATTATATATATTTGTTTTTTAATTTTTGTTTACACAATGACTATCCTTTCTATTATGGCAACAATAAGATTTGCAGCCATACAGACCACCACAAATACCGCGACAAACAGACGGAAAGCTAAGCTCGATACTAGCCAATGAGGTCCTAAAACTGACAAGTGCCGTAATAACAAGAGCCCAACACGCCAAATTCACGAAAGATCACCAAGTCCCCAACCGACACTAGGGAAATCACTATCTTAAATAGTAGTAGTGCATCTCTAAGGGGAGGCTGAACCTTACACCCCCAATTCACCCTGTATAAGAGATTTTGTTTCTGGCATTATACCATCTTAACCCTTAATTAGCGGCGAGCAACATAAGTCGAGTTAAATAAAGCTGGACTATGTGGCGGCGCTCGACATAGGTCGAGTGGCAATTTCAGCACGTAATGTTGCTGAGAGAGAGAGACAAGTGGTGGCAGGAGAGTAGCGAGCGTATGACTGCTCCAAACCACCGCGGCGAACATACTGACACGAATCCCAGCTCCCTCCTCCCTCTCTCACTCGCTATATAAGGAATTGTATCGGGAAAGTGGCTAATTACATGCTTTTTGCACTCGCGTTGCACGGTTATTGCAAGAAAACTAGCCATCATAAAAGGATCGTTATGGTGTCATTCGAAAGCTCTGTTTATGCCCTTTCAGGGATAGATACTTGTTTTTCGTTCTGGGTCTTATATAGGCATGAAAATTATCACGTAAACAGCCCTATTTTGGCTAAAAACACCCCGCTGGGCGGTACATATAAATAAACCGCATAGGCCGCTCTTAAGGTGTTTAATACCAATGGAACTACTAAGACTCGCTGACAAAAAAAAATCAGCTCTCTATGTGCGTGCGCGCACGCGCGAATTTCATCGCACTATATGAAAAATCATTCTAGACATTGAAAATAGTTAAAATTTCCCGCATTTTTTTATGGCGCATCCTACAAGCATCCCCTATAACGGTGCGTTCTCGCTTTCCCATATTGAATAATAGAAGGTGCTGAACAAAAATATAATATATATATTTTTTAGGTAGCGCAAATTTCGACATGAAAAAGGTTGAATCTTGGGAAATATCGGAGGGGCGGCCATTGTGGCAACGCTAGAACGTTGCTATATAGTCCTATATATAGTGTGTAGAAGGGGAACGAAGCAGAGCAATATACAAAAGTGTAGTTACACTTGGGAGTTGCCAATATATGATCTCTGGAAATAGAGAACTTATAAAAATTATACCTTGTATAGATTTTTGTTGCAATATTGAATCGCAACAAATTAACAATAAAAGAACTGTACTAATGTATGAAAAGGCTAATTTCAATATTTTGAGACACAAACTGGATATTAACTGGAAGGTTTTCCTTGAATGCACAAATATAGATATTATGTGGCAAAGATTCAAAAACAAATTACAGGATGTAGTAGACGAATGTGTCCCTAAAAGAGATTTTAAAACTAAGGAAAAGGCAAAAAAGAGGACCAATGAGAGCCTACCAATGAACAGAAAACTTTGGAGAATGATAAAACGAAAAAAAGAGACTATGGGCAAATTTGAAAGAAATGTCCAATGAAGAAGCACCAAATGAAGAACTATATCTCAGAGTAAAAAATTATTACAAAAGATTAAACAATCAAGTGAGAAGAGAAACACGAAGAGCGACAAAGAACGTAGAAAGGAATATAGCACTGCATGTAAAGACTAACCCCAAACTATTTAGGAAATACGTACAGTCAAAGACCAAAACTAGTGCTAACATTCCAGAACTCTTTTCAAACAAAGAAAAAACATCCAGAACTAATAACGATAAAGATAAAGCCGATGTGCTGGCAAATTATTTTAACCAAGTTTTCACCAGGGAATCTGATGGTGGGGTACCGTTACCTGACCCTGTGAGAGCGAACATTCCTGAAATGGATCCCATACAAATATCAGAAATACAAATTAAACGGCTTATAAGTAAATTAAATAGAAATAAGTCGCCTGTACCTGATGGTTTGCATCCACGTATAGTCAAGGAAGGAATGGACCAATTAGTTACACCATTGAAGATAATATTTGAATATTCCCTCGACACGGGTGAAATACCAGAAGACTGGAAGATTGCAAATATAATGGCAATTTACAAGAAGGGAAATAGAGCTGACCCAGGGAATTATAGGCCAATCAGTTTAACGAGTATCATATGCAAGATATTTAAATCCATTATCAGAGAAAACATAATGGATCATATGCACAAATTTAAGCTTTTTAGCCCTAAGCAGTTTGGTTTCCTATCAGGTCGTTCTACTGTTTTACAACTCATTAAAGTTATTGACCAATGGATGGATATACTGGAAAATGGAGACTCCGTGGATATCTCATATTTTGATTTAATGAAGGCATTTGATAGAGTTCCTCACAAAAGACTGCTTGCAAAGTTAGAGAGTTATAACATCACACATAACATTCTGGTATGGGTAAGGGCTTTTCTTAAGAACAGGAGGCAGAGAGTCATTGTAAATGGACAAGCATCGGAGTGGACAGAAGTGATGAGCGGTGTGCCACAGGGATCAGTGTTAGGGCCAATGCTTTTTTGTGATTTTCATCAATGACTTGCCAGAGGTAATGAAAAATGGTAGTGAAATATATTTATATGCTGATGATACAAAAATATTCCATACAATTAAAGATGAAAATGACTGTCATAAAATGCAAGAGGACATAAATAACATGAAATTATGGTCAGAAAAGTGGCTACTGGAATTTCATCCTGAAAAATGTAAGCAGATGAGAATTGGTAGATCGGATGTTGGAGACGCAAGTTATACTTTATGTGGGGAAATGAGAAAGGTTGAAGCAGAGAAAGATATTGGTGTAGTAAATGATAACAAATTAACATTCTCGGATCACTTGGCTGAAAAGAAAAAAAAATCTAACCAAATTGTTGGACTAATTAGACGGACATTCCTGACGCTGGACCAACAGATGTTCAAGGCACTTTATGTGGCATTAGTTAGGCCGCATTTAGAATATGCAAATCAGGTGTGGTGTCCATTCCTGATAAAGGATATTGATGCGGTGGAGAATGTACAGCGTAGGGCAACCAAACTGATTCCGGAATTTAGAAACTTGAGTTATGAGGAAAGGCTGAGGAAAATAGATTTACCAACTCTAGCGTACCGAAGGACTAGGGGTGATATGATTGAAACATATAAAATTTTATGTGGTGTGTACGACCCAAATGTGTGCGAGGACATCTTCACCCTCAGACAGGATTCAAGAACAAGAGGACACACCAAGAAGATCTACAAACCAAGAACCAGCAACAGAAAAAAGAAGAACTCTTTCTGTTGCAGAGTAGTGAATTGTTGGAATGATCTTCCAGAACATGTGGTTGCCTCAGAATCTGTAAAAAAGTTTGAAAACAGGTTGGACCAAACGTGGCAAAACCAAGAAATCAAATTTAATTACAAAGAACACATAAAAAGAGCAATAACACATTGACCACCACCCCAGTACTGGCTAGTAAGTTTAATATAGAGCTGGAGACACAGGCTGAATAAGCCTCTTCCAGATCATCGTCTGTGAGTATCTGTGAGTATTGAGTGCCATAAATTTTGCGAACATAGCTTAGTTTCTCCTTCCAGAGACATTTTCTATTACTAAGCTGTTAGAGAAAACTAAGTTGTATGGGATACTAATGTAAAAAATCTTGGATCCAAGGCTTTACAGAAGATTAACCAAGTGTTTTTTATATAAATCCATGATATTGGAGGCCAGGGGGGGGGGGGGGGGGCTAGGGATGTCATATGGGTGTTTATGCCCGCATATGATAGTTTCTATTGTTTACAGAAGCCTTTTAGACAAACAACACAAACAAAATTTGGGCTGAGGGGGTAAATTTTGGTTGGTTGTCGGGGGCGGGTGAACCCCCGTTCGGGGGGGTTATGGATGCGATATGGGTTTTTTTGCCCTCCTATGCTATTCTCCTATGTTGAAAGAAGCATTTTAGAAAAAGAAAAACAAAATGTGAAATTCAGGGTGAATTGGGGGTGTATGGTTCAGCCTCCCCGTTAGAGTCCATTCATGATAAACAGTGTTACAGCCCTTCAGGAAAACAAAACACATATTTTATCCTTGTTATTTCCGTATTTAAAACATCCTAAACTTATGATTGAGCATTCCTGCATCAACATAATATGGGATATTAAATAGTAGAAGTTTAGTTTTGAAGACACCTCAACATCCGATCGCGCTCACTGTATATTGATGATTCCCATTTATTTAATTATTCATGTCATATGTAAATTGCTTAAAACTATAGTTGAATGAGTAGAGAAAATGTAACTTTGTGACATTAAGAAAGACTGACTTCGCTAAACACAACTCTTAGAACTGTATTATTAAAACACATTATTCAACATTTCCATTTGTATAAATCTAACTTATGTAATTTATATAAAACAGAAGTTTGATTTGATCAAAGAACTAATACCAAGAGATAATTGCATAAATTGATTTCGCACATGTTAATTAAATATTCAGAGCATGCGTTTAGAGCATGTGCACTTTCATAACTAACTCAAGTAAACTGTAAATCTATTTTACTCTTGTGAATTGTGTATGTTCCATGGTATGTTAATATTGCTTATATTGTGTGTGAAATTATATCTATTTTTGTATAAATATAAGTGTTGTTCTGTACCTGTTGTATACCTTGCCTTTGAATTTAATCGTAGTTATATATGGAATATAAAATTCTCCCCGTTCCTAGGACTCACTCATAACCAGATATGCTCTAGCATATTACTGGTGGCTAGCTGTGAACTGAGAAAATATAAGGATTTTTATTATTTCAATCATAAACTACAAACAGGTATACTGGACGGAATGGCACAACATTCACATATCCCAATCCTTATCTTCAACCAAGAGTTGTACGATATTGGGACATACATGGAAATAGTTAAACCTGTGTTAGACTTAGTGTATCAACAAGATAGAGATAAGATAGCAAAAGTGCTGATGCACTTATGCAAAGCTGTGGCACTAGTAACAGGCCAAATGCGTCCAAACCTCACATGGGACGATTTTCCAAGAATTGTGGTGGACTCCGTCCAGCCATCACTAAGTATGGTAGAACCATTAACTATCTGCCGTAAAATATGATGGCAACTTAGACGCGACCGTAGCGCATATATGGAAAAACATATACCAGGTAGGAATCAAGGTTCAATTCTTGGTACAGGCCATTACTCATAATGTCTTACATACATACATAACATTTTAAGACTGAGTGTTCCACACATATGTGTAGTTTCAGTCTCTTGTCCTAATGGCGGCGTTCCAGGCAACCCTGTTAAGGGCTGCTTCACATGTCAAGTTTTTGGAATACAGAACGGCACGTACAGTCCAATCCCAGGTCTTCCTCGGTCCACCCTTTGGTTCAGCTCCCTCCACAATCACAGACCTGCATCTTTTGACCCAATTTTGTTCATCCTTTCTCTCCACATGCCCATACCATCCCAGTCTACTTGTACGCATCTCCTCGCTAATACTCTTTATACCTAAGCGTCTCCTCAGCTCATCATTTGTTAATCTATCCTGCAGTTTGGCCCCACACATCCATCTCTCCATTCTCATCTCATTATGTTCCATTCTGTTGACATCCTCTACTTTAACGTCCCATGTTTCTGAGGCATACGTCATTACACTTCTAACACATGAGGCATACACCTTTCCCTTCAGGGAACATCTAATTCTAGCGACAGTGGCAGCCTCTGCCCCACCACCGGCAGAGATGGTATATATCCTAGATAACACAAAAACACAAAATTTATATATTACAGGTTTATTTCATAGAGTTATTGCAAGTATAAAATACGAAAGAGAGTGGCAGAGAAGGTAATAATGTGCTTGATGAGTGGCCCGTGAGTGGAGCCAGAACAAGGAAACTCTAGTGCAAGGGTCATAATGAATGACAGAAGACTTTCATGGATAAATTTGATCAAATAATCTTGGTCAGGGTAACGGATAAGGCGCTTCAGTGACGTACATTGAGCGGAAATAACGGGCATATTCTCCCCTATAGAACTCCCCACATTGAAAGAGTTAGCAGTAGTTAATTTTAACTTTTACTAATTTGTGTTGTCTTACTCTCTGGATCCAATAATGTATCCAGTAATGTAAACAACCTAAATATTTGCATAAGCTAATAATATAATTATGCCTTCCTCATATTAAATTTGTTCTCTCCCTGTTTCTTATTTCTCTCTTCATCCCTAATGCCTCGCCATCTCCTCCAGGCTTTATTATCCTAAGTCTTTCTCTCTCTCTCTCTCTCTCTCTCTCTCTCTCTCTCTCTCTCTCTCTCTCTCTCTCTCTCTGTCCATTGCTATTATATTATCCTCCCCCCACTTCCTTTCCTCTCCATTATATATTTATTTTATCAAGGGTTGTTTTATTTCTCAACTCACTCTCTCTCTCTCTCTCTCACTCTCTCCCCCTCTCATCCACTTCCAATAATCATTTACCTATTTTGACTTGAATTAATGTTTATTTTCATTATTTAACCTGTAAAATCACCATTCTGTCGGGTTCCCATCCATCTCCACAATTACCCCTCGCCCCTGCCAGCCTGCCTCCCCTACCCCCCCCCCCCCCCCCTCTCTCTCTCTCTCTCTCATAACTTGAGATAGATAGATAGAGATAGATAGATAGATAGATAGATAGATAGATAGAGAGAATGAGAGAGCAAGAGGGTAATGGAAAAGGATTGAAGAGGTAATGCAGTGGAAGGAGAGGGAATGATGACTGAAGCAGGCGTATAAACAGAGGGAGATTAAGGAATAATGGATTAAAAATATATATATATATATATATATATATATATATATATATATATATATATATATATATATATATATATATATATATATATATATATATATATATATATATATATATATATATATATATATATATATATATATATATATATATATATATATATATATCACTTGATTAACTTTTTCCTATCTTTTCATTATTCCCTAATGCCCCTCTGTTTATACGCCTGCTTCAGCCATCACTCCCTCTCCTTCCACTGCATTACCTCTTCAATCCTTCTCCATTACCCTCTTTCTCTCTCATTCTCATATAAGCCAAAATGGTGGAATAATGAAATAAAAAACAGCCTCTTAGTAAATAAGCAGGCATACCAAAAATATAAGGCAACTCAGAATAATAGCGATAAATTAGGACACGATAGACTGCGTCGAACAACCAAAAATTTCATCAAATGAAAGTAAGACAAATCTGGAACTCCATATTGCCAGCTTCAGCAAGTCCAATCCGAAAGAATTGTACAGCTATATTAGAAACAGAAAAACGGTAACTTCAACAATAGGCCCACTTGTTGCGGAAAATGGAGATCATACAGATAACAAAGTACAAATGGCGAATATCCTAAATAACTATTTTGCATCAATCTTCACGTCGGAAGACAACTACCGGTAGCCGACCCCTACGAATCAATCAAATGGCCCTGAGCTCGAAAACTTAACCATTTATGAAGACGATATCCTGCTCGCAATCAACAATTTGAAAGTTAATAAAACCCCCGGCCCTGATAAAATATCCCCAAGGAGCCTAAAAGAAGCAAAACACGAATTATTAAACCCACTCACAAATCTGTTCAACAAATCATTGAATGTTGGGATAGTTCCAAACGAATGTAAACTAGCTAACGTGACGCCCATATACAAAAAAGTAAATAAGTCCTCTCCCAGCTTAATTAGCTTAACATCAGTAACTTGCAAATTAATGGAAACCATTATAAGGGACAAAATAGTAAAACATTTGGAAGAAAATTATATAATAAAAGATTCCCAGCATGGTTTTAGAAATAAACGTTCATGCTTGACAAGCTTACTCGATTTTTTCAAGGACGTTTACAAATCATATGATAAGGATAAAGCAGTTGAAATAATATATCTCGATTTTCAGAAAGCTTTCGATACCGTACCCAATAAGCGACTAATTGACAAAATAAAAGCTCATGGCATAACAGGATAAACTCTGAAATGGCTCGAAAACTGGCTCTCAGACCGTAAACAGCGAGTTGTAATAAATGGTGAAGAATCTGATTGGTGCAAAGAAAATAGTGGCGTTCCCCAGGGTTCGGTATTGGGTCCTATTTTTTTATAATTTACATAAACGACTTACACGAAAGAATAAAATGCAAGATTTCGAAATTTGCTGACGATACAAAAATTTCTAATAAAGTAACCTCAACCGTACATTGGCAAAAACTAGGTGGTGACCTAGACACTTTAGTTAACTGGGCAGAAAAATGGCAAATTAAATTCAACATAGAAAAATGCAAAGTATTACACATCGGTAGTAACAACAAAAAAGATTACTCAATGAACAACATTCAACTATCAAATACAAAATTAATAATGAAAATGATCTGGGAGTTATAATATCAAGTGACCTGAAGCCGAGTAAACAGTGTACAGAGGTAATCAAAACTGGTAATAAATTGGTGGGTTACATCGGCAGAACATTCAAATTCAAATCAGAAAAAATCATACTTACTCTATTCAACTCATAGGTGCGTTCCCATCTTGAATACTGCGTGCAATTCTGGTCACCGTACTACAGAAATGACATAAATAAACTTGAAAAGGTGCAGCGCAGAGTCACTAAAATTATACCTAGATTGCGTAATAAACCGTACGAAGAGCGCTTAAAAGAATTAAATTTGTTTAGCTTAACACAGCGCAGAATGAGAGGTGACCTAATAGAGGTGTTTAAATTCTTCAAAGGATTCAGCAACCTAAATGTAAGAGAATTATTTACGATCAATCAAGCAAACACGAGAAACAATGGTTATAAGATTATAGGAAAGCGTTTTCATTCTCACGAGGTGAAGCATTTCTTCTTCAACCGTGTTGTGAATAATTGGAACAGACTACCCTCGAACATTGTAAACTGTAATACTGTCGAAATATTCAAGAACCATCTGGATAAACACTTGGCAAATAACCCCAAATGTTCAAAGTTTCTTTCAGAATAACGCCCAACGAAGTGTCAACGCATGCCAAAATGTATATTGATATTCATATATTTGTTCCCTTTCAGAATTGTAGTAATAAAGTTAGCTTAGATTACAAATAAACTTCTTCCGTGTCAGTTTTTCCATATTACATGTTATTTTTCCAATCTGTTTCCATGCCAGTATTAGCTGAAGGGAGTGGTGGGTGGGGAGGAACCTTCTTCTTTGCTACCCTTTTCTCTGCCTCTAGTCAGTAGATTAGTAGTTTTAGATATCCAAACTGCCCCGTAAGGACCAATAGGTCTGTTGCAGTTTGTTCTCCTTTGTATTCCTTTGTATTCTCACACTCTCACTCTTACTCTCTCTCTCTCAGAACTTGAGAAGATTACGCCCGCAGAAAACTTAGATTTACTAGATATTACTGAATCATGGCTGAACATTGAACAAAAATACTTCTTAACTGAATATAACATTCCTGGATATACATTGTTTGAACGCAGTCAGATAAACAAAAATGGGGAATGCCGTTTCCTTTACGTAATAAAATATCAGTATTTCTGCAGGAGAATGAAGCTGATTTCCGAGAATTATATTTTATGAGAAAACTACAAATGGCTGTGATTCCACAGTTATGTAGAAAAGCCTGATCACTGCAGCCGACGTATACATACTGTACGTCAGATGTAAACAAAAAGTACACTTTGGCCGATGTATACATACACATTGGTTTTACCGCCGGAGTTGGTTGCATCAACCTGCCCCGCTTGTTGCCAGATGGTTCCAGGAGGTTCTAAGCTTGCCACCCATACTCAGATCAGTGTGCTTAGTGCATTGGTTAAAAGAGGGTGTGTGGACAATGAAGAGATGCTTAAGAAACTGAAAATCAACAAAGGGCCACCTCTTCATGTAATTGTAAGAGCTATATACCAGGTACGAATATGAAATTATTTCATCTTAACTTCAACATCTCATACATTTTTGTAAGCAATAAACAACATAAATAACTGTAAATATCATCCATTTAACACAAGTGGAACTGAAAGAGGAAATTGTACATTTTTGTCTCGCGAATGAAAGAGGAGTATTGGCTGGTCAGCAACGAAGCACACAAAGTATTGATAATTTTTTTGGGGGGTGGTGTGAAGAGGTAGGGAAGGGGTGGTGACTGTTATAGGGAGGATTTTGACCGAATCTTTTAAGTGACGTCCCTTCCAATTTGCTCAGGGCTACGGACATGGCGCTAGAGCAAAGTATACTGAGCAGAAATAATGGGAAAATTACCACCTGAGTGGATTCTTCCCTATAGAAGGCACTGCTCCAAAAGGGTTAATATATTGCCAGAGATAAAAATACAGAAACAAATCATATTTTTTTCTATTTTCTATGAATATTTAAAGTTATCCCCTTCAGCATTAAAAAAACAAGATTTGCGACTTTGTATGGGGGTTGTAGGCTAGGAAACCACCTCCCCATTGAAAAATTCACCTATTAGACGAGACAGAGAAAGGGTCGAGGGAACACAAAAGTGGCCTTGGACGATAACACATGGAACTTTAAATGCTGTTTCTGTTCGGGCTCTGTTTCAATTCAGCCACCCCCAGCCATGGGGTGTGTGCCTGAGTACATACATTACATACATTATTATCAAAACCCCATATACAATATTTAACATTCAATAACCTGCCCTAACAAACTTAATTAATTTAAGGGGACCGGCCGCTTTTTACTCCTGAGGGTGTCGGTCAATTTCGTCAGAGTTCAATAATATTTGGGACACTTATAGGGGACCTAAAAAGAGAGAGATTCCTGTAATCTTAATTCTCTAGGGCAATTCGTTTTTAAGTTAGGTAAGAATTAGTGTGTAAATTGTATGACTTTTTAAAAATTAAAGGAAAATACAAATTTTTGTGTATGATTGTTTTGTTACATTGAGGGTACTCACAATAGGTTGAGTTTCAAATGAGCATTTCTATATTTTCTATTTTTCATCTAATCGTGGAATGAGGGCGTTTACAATTAGATAACAAATTAGTTCATTTTAGCTGACACATGTCTCGGGGTGCTGTGTCTAAATAGGAAAGAAATTAAAAAAAGGGAAAAGGTGGTTGGTAGGGAATTTTATGCCCTTTACAATGACACCAGAATCATTGCTGTAGCATGTTTTGTTAATTTCGAGTAAACCGTCAAAGCGCGCTAACTTACGCAAGGTGCTAGAGCCAAGAGAGAGCTGGCAACCGGGAAGGCCAGCTGCACCCTCCCTCTCCCACTGCTCAGAGCACACTGCTTCCCTCACCCTTGTGTGTGGATACGGGAGCTGTCACAAGAGTAGGGATAGCAGATACTGCCAGGGAAAATATCTTAGAAGGTAATATGTATACCAAAAATGCATAGTTTGACTAGTTTGTTTATACATGTATGAAAACCATAATGCATTTCTTGATTTCTGGGCTACGTCGCGACCCGCGAAAGTTTGAAATAAGTACAAAAATAAAATATTTCCAGACTGAATATCACCATAGGACTTTCACAGAATACAAAGGGATGGGTGTTGATACCATATAACACATTGCTAAAAATTGCCTTTCTGATCACAGTCACGTCCAAAAAAGCGGCCGGTCCCCTACCTAACCTGACCTAGGTTAGGGATTAAGTTATGTTCGGTCAGGTAATACAACAGAACTAAGGTAACTTTTCACTATACCTAAATTATTTTGCTTTAATGATTTTGTGCCCTCTATGACTCAAGGATCACAGCCATGAGTCGTTTTCTTACACAAACTTTCTCAGAGAGTGGCGTTAGTCTCCTGCAGAAATACTTACAGCTCTTCATCCAGTTCGTTTAAGAGGGGTGGGTTTATTTTTAGCTATATTTATATATATATATATATATATGTATAGTTATTTTCTAGATCCTCGCTAGATCTCTATCAAACCATAAAAAACATCCCCAAGACTCCTTCGAGAATAATTTGTACATTTTTCAGTAAAAAAAACTTCAAAATACAGGTTCGCTATCACTCACTGCGAATAATTAGACACCTAAATGGCCCAAATGATCTTGATAATGCTAAAGCAATGGGACGAAAGGTCTTAAAATCGCCAAACTAATAGGGCAAGCATCTTAAAATCTCAAACCTAATGGGGCTAAACATGAGGGTGAAGGGGGTCCAGAAAAACCGATTATCTCCCCCCTTAGCAAAACCATGTCTAGACAACATTGATATATTCAACGTACATATGAACAATAAGCTACAAGAAAAGATATCCCTTGCTTAAATATTTCAACGACCTAGACAGTTGCTGAACATCGATAGAAAGATCGATGACCAACTTGCAGAAGTAAACGATAACCAAGATGGTCTTTTTGGAGACTTCAGTTTGCCGGTACCACGATGGGGAGAAACCCTCACATCCAACAAGGGACTGGACTTGTACTCAGATTTACTAGAAAGCTTTGTATATAAATACATCCAATCTGAAGCACTGTGCAACAATGTCCTTAATTTAATCTTTAAGGCTAAAGATGACCTAGTAAGTTGGTGATAAGTTTAATACAAATAATAATCATTTGATCACATTCATAATATTTTTCCTTAAGAAAAGTATAAAAAGAAAGCCATCAAATTTACCAGTTTAAAATATATATATATATATATAAATAAAAATATAAAATACATTCTGAATGATTGTTTACTACGCTAATTGGAGCTTCATTAGCCATATCACAAATACTAATGACATCTGGAATTGTGTCATTGAAGTATAGAATAATGCCATAAATTATTGCATTCCAATGAAAAATCAGCCTTCAACTCAAAACAAGGCAAAATGGTCGAACTAAGCAAAATGTATATATGCCAAGAAAACAGCACACAACACTTTCTATGGAGCACATACTGAAACAGACAAGATAAACCAATCAACTCTCCAACAAAAAGCCAAGTAACGAATTAAACTTAATAAGAATAATCTGTAATCACTTATTGCAAACTTAATTAAACAGGTCAAACCCAAAGCTATTCTATGGATTTATCAGAAGCAAGGCGATTCGTTGTTGATGATTTTCTTCTTTTTACTCCCCATTACCCCATTCCACTCTATGCATTATGTCACCCCTTCTCTCAATGTCTTTCGTTCTCTTCTTATCATCAATATATCACCATCCACTTCATTACCCCCCCCCCCACTCTCTCTCTCTCTCTCTCTCTCTCTCTCTCTCTCTCTCTCTCTCTCTCTCTCTCTCTCTCTCTCTCTCTCTCTCTCTCTCTCTCTCTCTCTCTCTCTCTCTCTCTCTCTCTCTCTCTCTCTCTCTCTCTCTCTCTCTCTCTCTCTGTGCGTGTATGTAGTATGCATATATATACAGTATGTACACCCGGTCCAAAAAGTACCTCCACCCCTACCCTGATAATCTGGTGTGTACAGCTTGGTAGGGTTTGCATATCTACCTGTAGCTATATCCATCTATACTACTATCTACCTATACTACCTAAGACCTACTACCTACGACCTACAACCTATACTACCAAGCTGTACACACCAGATTATCGGGGTAGGGGTGCAGATTCTTTTTTGACCGAGTGTACATGTACTTTGGTCAAAAAAGTATCTGCATCCCAACGCTGATCATTTTGTGTGTACATCTTTACCTACAGTTAAATTCATCTGTACTACTACCTACCTATACTACCTTAGACCTAGTACCTACGCCCTATCCTACCAAGCTGTACACACCAGATAATCAGCGTAGGGGTGCAGATACTTCTTTGACCAAGTGTACATATAAAAAATTTCCTCACGAAGGAAGGTGGCAGTATAATTGGGAAGATATAGGGGTTCATACTTGTGATCAAATACTGTAGGTCTATAAAAAGAGAGCACTTAATAGAAATGTTCATCAGCTCATTATAATCGGAGAGGTGCCTGAAAACTGGATGTTGGCTATGTGATTCCACTTGTTCAGAAATGGTATCATGCATGTCTGAGAACTATTGCTGAATTACCTCAACGTTTGTGATCTAAACAATTGTTGAAGGAATAGAATAAGTTTAGATGAAACTCTTGACCATCACGTATTGTAAACCATTATTGTAGATAATTAAGGGGAGATGGGCCGTTTTTCTGGTCACCGTTCTCCCTCATGTTTAGCCCCATTAGTCTTCAGATTTTAAGACGTTCGGCTTATTAGTTTGGTGACTTTAAGACCTTTCGTCCCATTTATTTGTCAATTTTAAGACCCATCGTGCCATTTACGTGTCAATTATTTCCTGACGAGCGATAGCGAGCCTGTAATTATAAGAGGAACCGGCCTTTGGCTGGGACTTTTTCTACCGAAAAAACGTACACATTTATCTTGAGGGGGGTCTAGGGGATGTTTTTCTAAGTTTGAGGGATGTCTAGCAGGGAAACTAAATACTAAATAAAGAAATGAAGTAATAGGCCAACAAATAAACCACTGTCCCCTTAAGACAAATACAGGATACATATCTTACTGTACTTACTATTAGGAACCTTCCTCACCTTCACGAATCCTACGCCCACGAGTACCGATCTGAAAATCATAGCATATCTTGAGAACTTGACCACGAAATTGCTACGTTATACAGTTTCGTTATACGTCAATTTCAAGAACTTTCGTCCTATTTAGGTGTCGCTTTTATTCTGGCGAGTGATAGCGAGAATGCAAATGAGGAGGATCCGGCATTGGCCTGGAAAATTACCTACTGAAAAATGTACAAATGTATTTCGAAGGGGGTCTTAGGATGTTATTAAATTTGGAGATCTAGGGAACGAACTAAACAAAATATATATAATACAAAATGTGAATTAATTAAAATGAAACCAAAATAAATATAAAAACCTTTTCACCTTAACATGAATCTAATACACAACCATTGAAGGAACTTAGATCTAGATATATTCAATACTAACATCCTGTCGTATTATGAGGAACCTTACCTTATTTTACAATTTTAACCCTGGATCAAACTTCCCTTGGGTGTTGTATATTAAATTAGGAAGATATTAACTAGTGTATTCATACTTTAATCCTTCAGCACCATGACGTCTTTATATCTTTCATTCTGGCTAAAGACGATATTATGCTATTTCAGAAGGACCTATGGTATTCAGAGGGTTTATTGAGATCATGTTTTCCCCTTCTATTCCTAGAGGTAGATTATAAACTGAAAACATGGTCTAATGGTAACCAGAATATGATTAATATGACGTCATGGTGATGAAGGGGTTAACATGTATGAAAACTACTGTAAAATCTTCTCTTCTCCATTCTAGAACACCACTCCAGATTAAGATGAGACTTTTTTTTTTTTTTTTTATTTCACTTTGGCAAACTTGTATGTGTTGTTTGATATATTAGTGTCGTACCTTCTAATGATTTAATACTTCCACGCTCTCTCTCTCTCTCTCAATCTGTCTATCCATCTATTTCCCTCTTTCTCCATTACCCCATTTTCCTTCTCTCTATCTATCCATCTATTTCTCCATTATCCCCCCCCCCCTCTCTCTCTCTCTCTCTCTCTCTCTCTCTCTCTCTCTCTCTCTCTCTCTCTCTCTCTCTCTCTCTCTCTCTCTCTCAGCATCACTCACTCACTCACTACTGCTGCTGCTGCGGGCTAAGATATAAACGTGAGTGTTTTGGTCTTCATGGAATATTCAGAGTGGAGGCGGTTTTCAGGGAGGCCATTTTCTAACTTTCACTCTCACTCTCTCTCTCTCTCTCTCTCTCTCTCTCTCTCTCTCTCTCTCTCTCTCTCTCTCTCTCTTCTTCTTCTTCTTTTCTACCCTTTCCTTCAACTTTCCTTTTCTTATCGGATATGCCATCTCTACTAGAATTAAGTCCTGACCACCTCGTTTGGATCGTAAGGTCTGTGTGGCCAGTGTATATATGTAAATCTATGTAAATATATCTCCCTCTCCATAAAACACCACACAATCGCTCTACCTTACTCTTTCTCATCCGCTTTTTATGTCTAGATGTTATTGTCTAACTCTTTTCCCTCACACACGCACAGACACACGCAAGCAGAAAATAGGGACACACATGTTCTCTCACACATTCTCTTTCTCTTGCGCTTTCATGATTTTCTCACACTTTGTTTGACTCTTCTGTGCTTCCTTTCGTAACCTTCTTATCGTTTTCACACACTTACACACACACACACACACACATGGGGTGGGAGGGGTCAGGTTGGCTTAGTGCACAACTACTGCGTTTTGAAGCGCTGGATCAAGCAGTAAGCGTTCGAATCCCACAACGTACTAAAATCGTTTCTGGTTGAGAGGATTAGGTTTGGACGGGCGCTTGAGAATAACTTGTTAATATGTTATCCCTGCGACATTTGTGTAGCAGCAAAGGCCAATCTGTTGACCAATTTGTGTAAGATAAGCAAAGAAACTGTATATTCATAACCTATTATTTGTCATAGGTTAAATCAGATCAATATTATTATTAGATAGACTTAAACCCACAACAATTTATATTTGTACTTTCTACCTGTTTTACATTAACATATTTAGTCTCGTTTTCTATGCCAGATTCCTATATTTGATATAACATACATTTGCCTTTGCATAACTGACATTTTTCTAACTAATTTGTTATCTCTCCCACTTTCTCACATATGCATACTCACACAAGCTCTAACACCCGTACACACACACACACACACACAATTATATATATATATATCCAACACACACACACACAGACACACACACACACACACACGTCGCACACATATTCTCCAACACAAACGCTCTCTCTCGTTCTCTAACTCACATACATTCCCTCTCTCTCTGTAATTTACTGTCATCAAGAGCGAGCTTCACTTTCCTGGTCTTTTCCCTCCCCATCTTTTATCCATCTCCTTTACATATACACCAACCTTCTTTATTCTATGGTTTACTCTCTTTGTTTACATATACACCAACCTTCTCTATTCTATGGTTTACTTTCTTTGTTTATCTCCTTTACATATACACCAACCTTCTTTATTCTATGGTTTACTCTCTTTGTTTATCTCCTTTGCATATTTGTTTTATACACCAACCTTCTTTATTCTATGGTTTAATCTCTTTGTTTATCTCCTTTACATATACACCAACCTTCTGTATTCTATGGTTTACTCTCTTTGTTTATCTCCTTTACATATACACCAACCTTCTTTATTCCATGGTTTACTCTCTTTGTTTACATATACACCAACCTTTTTTATTCTATGGTTTACTTTCTTTGTTTACATATACACCAACCTTCTTTATTCTATGGTTTACTCTCTTTGTGTATCTCCTTTACATATACACCAACCTTCTTTATTCCATGGTTTACTTTCTTTGTTTACATATACACCAACCTTTTGTATTCTATGGTTTACTTTCTTTGTTTACATATACACCAACCTTCTTTATTCTATGGTTTACTCTCTTTGTTTATCTCCTTTACATATACACCAACCTTCTTTATTCTATGGTTTACTCTCTTTGTTTATCTCCTTTACATATACACCAACCTTCTTTATTCTATGGTTTACTCTCTTTGTTTATCTCCTTTACATATACACCAACCTTCTTTATTCTATGGTTTACTCTCTTTGTTTATCTCCTTTACATATGTACCAACCTTCTTTATTTTATGGTTTATTCTCTTTGTTTAACTCCTTTACATATACACCAACCTTCTTTATTCCATGGTTTACTCTCTTTGTTTATCTCCTTTACATGTACACCAACCTTCTTTATTCTATGGTTTACTCTCTTTGTTTATCCATCTCCTTTACATATACACCAACCTTCTTTATTCTATGGTTTACTCTCTTTGTTTATCTCCTTTATATATACACCAACCTTCTTTATTCTATGGTTTACTCTCTTTGTTTATCTTGATTCTTAATTTGTTTCTCTTTCCATATTTTCTTATTCATATTATTTGTTTGTCTTTCTTTATTCTCGTTTTTGCTCTATTTGTTTCTCTTGCTATATTCTCTGTTTTACTAAACTTGTTTGTTTTTCATCATTCTCTTAAATACTCGATGTTGGTCTTTCTTTAGTATCTTATTAATTTAATAAATGTGTTTGTTTATTATCTATCCGCGTCTCTTTACAAAGGAAATCAAGCAACAACAGATCCAGTGACCACTCAAGGCTGCCCCCCCCCCCAAAAAAAAAAATATGTATTTACAAATACGTACATCAGTCAGTCGTGGATTTAAGGCAATTTGTTTGTCTAGGCGAAGTTTAAAAAAATCAACGGTGCTGCAGTCTACGACACCTCGAGGAAGCCCATTCTACAAGTTGACAACTCGATTGAAGAAGAAATTCTTACTCATGTGAGTAGAAAGATTTACCAATAATTTTTAAATCATTCCCCCGCTTGAAATTTGATTGGTCGATAGTGAAATATTGATTACAGTTAATATTGTCGATACTTTTGATGAGTTCGATCACTTGAATTAAGCCTCCTCCTAATCTGCGCTGGGCTAAAGGAAATAGATTTAATTCTCTAGGACGCTCCTTGTATGGTTTGTTCGACTTTAACCCACTGAGCACCAGCTGATATGATAAATAAGTACACTCCAGAACCAGCCACTTGTCAATTTTTTTGTTTTCCTGAAGACACATGGGATTGGTTAGTAATGCAGGAAAAACAAAAACAAAAATCGCTCACCTAGGTCATTTGGGGGTCCTGGGGGTCGGGGGAAAATCACAATGAACATGGGGTGATGGGTAGGCAAAATACTGGAAAATCACTCCCGCACGCGTGCCCACACGCACGCAGCTGGACTTGGGGGGTTGCCAATCATCGGTATTGTTCCGTTGGATCCTAAAGCAGTTCCCATTCAAATATAAACCCTCTAAAAGCCTTATTTCAATGGTCAATAAGGGCCGTAGACTATAGCCAATGCTGGTACGGGCAGCGGTTTAAAATGTCCGACGCTTTAGCTCTGTGGATTAAGCAAGGCATAATTTTGGTAACTCTACGTTGAACTCGTTCTAGCTTATCTATATCTTTTTGGTAGTAAGGGCACCTGGATTGAACGCAATATTCCAGAAGAGGGCAGCCAAAGGAATTGTAAAGAGTTAGGAATACATCTTTGGATTTATGCTTAAATGATCTGCCTATAAATCCAACTATTTTGTTTGCCTTCTTAACTTCTTAACATTGTTGATAGTTTTAGGTTACTCGATATAGTTACTCCCAAATCAGTTTATCTCACTAAACTCTTAAGCTGAGTGCCATTCATTGAATATTTTGCTTTCTCAATTTGGTTTCCGATATGTACTACTTTACAGTTGTCCTCATTGAAACACATTTGCCAAATTTGAGCCCAATGTGACAACTTATCTAGATTATGTTGCATATCTTCTACATGTTCATTTGAGAGTACGTTATTTGCAATTTTTGTATTGTCAGCAAACTTTGAGATTGTACAGGTGAGACCCTCATCTATATCGTTAATGTAAACTAGGAGGAGAATTGGCTCCAGTGCCGATACCAGGGGTACCCAGCTACTTACATTGATCCATTTGGATGCTTTACCATTGATAACTATACTTTGCTTTCTGTCACTGAGCTAATTTTCTATCCATTTCAACACATCGTCTTGTATTCCATGCGCTTTTAGTTTTATCAATAAACGTTTGTGGGGAACTTTGTCAAAGTCCTTTTGAAGATCAAGGTACATAATATCTACAGCTTTACTTTCATCACATAGGTTGAGGATATCGTGGAAGAAGTCTAAGAGTTTTTTTGAGCAGGAGCGTTTGTTACGAAAGCCAGCCGTGTTGAGTATCTTTAAGTATGTTGTCTTCCTCTAAGTGATTTACGAGTTTGTCTTATGATCGTTTCTAACATTTTATATACAACTGAGGTTAAGCTAATTGGACGATAGTTACTAGGTAAGGATTTGATGTTTTTTTTAAATATCGGTGTTATGTTGGCAAGCTTCCACTGATCAGGCATAGTCCCAGATTGTAAGGATTAATTGAAGAGTAATGTCAGTGGTTTGGAGAGCTCATACTCAGCTTCCTTTAGAACTCTAGGCGAGATCGTATCAAGTCCAGGCAATTAATTTACCTTGAGTTTATCTAAAAATGTAAAAATTTCTCTCTGTAATGCTGATACTGCTTAGAACGTCAGAATTATCTATCTGAACCGGCGATGCTGTAGGGATATTACTAAGGCCTTCTGTTGTACAAACTGATGCAAAGAAGGTGTTGAGAGCGTTACTCATGTTTGCTTCATCTTTAGTGTACTCTCCTTTCTCAT
This sequence comes from Paralithodes platypus, assembly GCA_032716605.1. NCBI lineage: Eukaryota > Metazoa > Arthropoda > Malacostraca > Decapoda > Lithodidae > Paralithodes > Paralithodes platypus. Next base: position 12,332,694 of record CM064544.1, on the reverse strand, counting down.
CAACTAACGGTCCAATTGTTAAAGTCACTACTTTATTCTTCCTGATGTAGCTATAAAAAAAAATCGCGTTTGTATTACTCTGATTTGCAACAAGTAATTTTAGCGTGTTTAAACTTTTTGGCTTTGAGTTGTAGATCTACAAATATAACTTTATTTTCATGGGTATCAGAGATTTTTATTATATCATGAGCATTCTTTTTACAAAGCAGACAATCCGCAATGTTTTTATTCCACCAGTTAGGCCTATTTTTATGTACTGATCTTCGGTGTTATAATGGTAAACACTAATTTACTGCATTCGAGTAAGTGGAGGTGGAAAATCGTCATGATTGGTTTAGATCATCATTGTTATTCATAGAACTCCAGTCAATTTAATTAAGTATTGCTCTAAAGCGGCTATGCCACTGCGCGAACTTTCGATGGCGAACGCCGTGCGACTGTATTTTTGTTCTATGTCAGTTAATTCGCGGTGAATAGGGCGTATTCAGAAGCGAATGAAGTGGAACAAGGTGAATGATGTCGATCGCAGTGCAACAGAAGTACGACCACAGTGCGCTTGAGATATTTTGTTGAGAAATATCTGGAGAAGGAACAAAGGTTGTATGGACCTGGAGAATCCTTACGACATATTTGACAGAGGGTTTGTGGAAAGTATTGAGAATATACGGACTAGTTGTTAAGTTGTTGAAAGCAGCAAAGATCATGCATGAGGGTGTACTGGCGGCAGTGTGTGTGGAGAATGAACAAAGCGAGTTCTTTGATCTGAATGTTGGGCTAATGCAATGCGCATGATATCCCCATCGTTGTTCAGTATGTACAGTATATGGATGGAATCATGAAATAAATAAAAGGAAGAACAGTGGATGTTGATGTACGCCAGATATGGGAAGGGAGTGGATGCTGCCTGTACTGTTGTTTGCTGATGATATATTTCTGATGAATGACAATGAGTGAAAGTTGTAGAGTCTAGTAAATATGTTTGGAACCGTGTGTGAGAAATAGAACCTGAAGGTAAATGTGGGGAAAAGAATAAGGTTATGGTCTTTGAAAGGGGTTTAGTCATAGAGTGTGAGGTGAGGTTGAATGGTCAGGTTATGGAGAATGTCCACATATTCATTATTTGGGGAGTGTGATAGTAAAGATAGAAGTATGGAAGAAATGCGGGAGAGGGTAAAACAGGGGAAGAGGGTTGTAGGAACGCTGAAACCAGTAACAAGGCAGAGGGCAGTGAGCATGGAAGTTAAAGAAGTCATTGCATAATCGTATGATAATCCCGACATTGACATATTGACTGAAGCATGGACGTTGTTGGAGACACAATAATCAAGGGTGAGAACATAAGAACATAAGAACATAAGAAAATGTGAGTCTGCAGAAAGCCGATTGGCCTAAGCAAGGCAGATCCCTGTCCCACACAACCCCAATTACAAAGCCCAATTATAGGCTCAACACTCTAATACCCTGAGGATCATCTTACCAAACCGGTTAGAGATTAACGCAGGATTACGGGGGTCTGCAGAGCGCTGATTGGCCCAACCCGGCTGATCCCCCTTCACACCCAACCCTTCTCGTCCTTATGCTTATCCATTTTTTTCTTAAAGCTCCCTATCATTCTTGATCCCACTATATCACTTGGTAGCCTATTCCACCCATCTACAACTCTGTTACCAAACCAATATTTGCCTATATCTTTTCTGAAACGAAATTTATCTAATTTGAAACCATTGGTACGAGTTCTTTCGCTATCACTGAGCTTTAGTACATTTGTCATGTCCCCTTTGTTAATCCCACTAACCCACTTGAACACCTCTATCATATCCCCTCTAACTCTGCGTCTCTCTAACGAATGTAAACCTAATTTCTTCAACCTTTCTTCATACGGAAAATTTCTAATATTATGGATCATTTTTGTCATTCTACGCTGAATTCTCTCCAATGAATCTATGTCCATTATGTAATAAGGACACCAAAATTGGACAGCATAATCCATATGGGGTCTCACTAATGACAAGTAAAGTTTTAAGATAACATCAGCAGTTCTGTTACTCACACTCCTAGAGATGAACCCGAGAATCCTGTTTGCCTTATTACGAACGCTTATACACTGTTTTCTAGGCTTCAAATCATTGCTAACAAACACACCTAGATCTTTCTCGCAGTCTGAATTTTCTAATTCTAAATTAGCTAGTTTATATTTAACATTTGTTTGCATCTTCCCTATCTTTAATACCTTGCATTTGTCAATGTTAAACTTCATCTGCCAATTTACTGACCATTCATGTAAGGTATCTAGATCCCTTTGGAGGCACTCTATATCGCTATCTGAATCAATTGATCTCCCCATTTTAGTATCGTCTGCGAATTTACTTATCCTACTAGTTATACCTAAATCTAGGTCATTTATGTATATAAGAAACAACAGGGGACCTAATACCGATCCCTGGGGGACACCACTTTTGACTGCTCCCCACTCTGACTTGGTACCATTTATGCTGACTCTCTGTTTCCTACCAATTAGCCATGACCTAATCCATCCCAACAACGACCCTCCTATTCCATGTGCCTCAACCTTTCTCATCAATCTCTCATGAGGGACTCTGTCGAAAGCTTTACTGAAATCTAAATATATAATATCATATGACTTGTCACTATCTACTGCTTCATATACCTCTGAGAAAAAGCTAAGCAAATTAGTAAGGCAAGAACGTCCCTGAGTGAATCCATGCTGAGAAGAATTTATTAAGTTAAATTTTACTAAGTGGCTTCTAATTTTCCTAGCAATAATAGACTCTAGCAACTTTCCTATGATTGATGTGAGACTAATGGGACGTTAATTGGATGCTATCGATTTATCACCTTTTTTGAAGATCGGAACTACATTTGCAAGCTTCCAAGCTTCTGGAACTAAACCTGTTTCTAATGACTTGTTAAATATAAATGCTAATGGACTACTTAACTCATCTCTGCATTCTTTTAATACTCTAGCATATACCTCGTCAGGACCAGGCGATTTTTGAGGTTTCAGTCTGTCAATTTCCTTAAGCACATCATTTCTACTTATACTAACTGTACTTAACATATTTTCTATACTATCACTATATACCATATTGACTTCTGGAATCTGTGCCAAATTTTCATTAGTGAAAACGGAAAGAAACTGACTATTTAATGTACTGCACATTTCTAAATCATTTTCTGTTATTTCTCCTATTGAAGTTTTTAGGGGGCCTATGTACATCTCTAACTTTAGATTTATATAGTTGGTAAAAAGCTTTAGGGTTATTTTTTGAGTCGCTGGCTATCCTTATTTCATAATTTCTTTTTGCTTTCCTGATTTCCTTTTTGACCTGTCTTGATAGAGTCTGATAGTATATATGTAAATGATTTTCACCTTTCTTTATTTTTCGATATATTCCTTTCTTTTTCCTATAAGATCTATTACCTTATTAGTCATCCATATTGGTTGGTTCTGCGTCCATCTAAGTCTTCTTTTAGGGATATTTATTTTGAGCATTGTGGAGTGAAGCAATAAACTGGTTATATGTAGGTGGCAAGTTTAACTCTGGCATATCCTGACTTAATCGCTTAACAATAGGGTCCACCCTTAAGTCTCTTCTTAGCCCACCATAATCGGCTTTTCTGAAATCTGGGATAAGTGTCGTATTCTCTTTAGCATTCCCTGCCCATTGTATATTAAAATAAATAGATTTATGATCGCTATTTCCTAGGTGGTCACCAATCTCTACATTATTTATCATATGTTCATTATTACTGAAAACTAAATCAAGAATATTAATACCTCTAGTCGGCGTATCTATGAATTGAAATAAAAAACTATTTTGTACTACCTCTATAAACTCTACTGAATCGGAGTCGCCTATTTGGTGCTGCCAATCAATGTTCGGAAAATTAAAATCCCCCATAATGCACACATTGCTAAACCTTGATGCTATTTTAATTTCCTCCCATAACGATTTTCCGCCATTTCTACTCATATTAGGCGGTCTATATATAACTCCAATAACTATGGTCTCACTACCTTCGTTAACCTCTACCCAAACACTTTCATTATCATTATTTAGTCTAATACCTGATTTAATACAGCTTTTTAATGTACTCCTGACAAACACTGCTATACCCCCGCCCCTCCTACTTGTTCGGTCATATTTAAACAAACTATATCCTGGAATATCAAATTCTGCTAAAAAATGCCTAGATTCTGTATTAATCCACGTTTCAGTTAGCGCTATTATGTCTATATTTTCTGTGCTAACGAGTGCTCTAAGTTCGTTCATTTTGTTACATAAACTCCTACAATTTGTATAATATACCCTCAACCTATTACTTTTATTTGCAAACTAATTTTCTATTGTGTTTAGCTAACTTATTATTTCCTGTTGAACTACTAGCTCTAGACGGAAATTCTACTCTATCAGTATTCTCATCTTTACTATCAGTTACATGTGTAGTGTTATCGATACTACTATTACACATCACTATATCCGCACTATCTTGACTGATTATTTCTATTTTACTCACTGGTTTGTCACATGAAGTACCTGCTCCATATGGAGACAGTATTTTACTTACACACCCAGGTTTTTTTAACGAAACCCCGCAACAATCTTGTCGAGTGAGCTGGCCAAGCTGGCCAAGAAGGATGGAAATGAATTACTCGAAAAGTGTGTGTGGAGTTACATGGAGGCATTACAATATACAGACGAATCAGGAAATACGAGCGCGTTATGGTACGAGCGCGTTATGGCTGGAGAATATGAAAAGGAGCACCTTGAGATGGTTCGGTCATGTGGAACGCATGGGGAGCGAGAAAACGACTAAGAGAGTGCATGAGAGTGAGGCGGAAGGACTAAGAGGAAGACGCAGACCGAGAGTGAGGTGGAAGGATGGAGTTGAGAGGTATATGAGTGAAAATGGTGTTGGGTGAGAGGAGAGGCACCGACAGAGAGATATCAAAGGTGCATGGAGGTGATTCATTCGTGGCCACCTCTTCAAGGATCATGGCGTTTGGCAATAGATAGATGCATAGATAGATTCCAACTTAATCAGGCACTCATTATCACACGCATTCAATGGTTTTAAGGGGGTAGTACTCGCTTTTTCTGGACCCCCTTCTCCCTCATGTTTAGCATATTATTTTTGAGGTTTTAAGACGTTTGTTCCGTTAGTTTGACGATTTTGAGACTTTTCGCCTCATTCTGTTGTCAATATTAAGACCTTTCGTGCCCTTTAGGTGTCGATATTTTCCTGGCGAGCGATAGCGAGCCTTTAATTTTAGAAGAAACCGGCCTTTGGCCGGGAATTTTGTTCTATTGAAAAATTTATAAATTTATCTTGAAAGAGGGTCTAGGGTTTTTTTTTCTAAGCTTGATGGAGGTCTAGCGAGGAAACTCAAAAATATATTAATAAATAAATATATAGACCAAAAACCAAGCACTACCCCCTTAATAATTTATATTCTCTCAATCTGTTCACTTCCCTCACATTAGTCGTTCCTTGTGTTCTCTATTATTGTTCACTTCCCTCACATTAGTCGTTCCTTGTGTTCTCTATTATTGTTCACTTCCCCTCACATTAGTCGTTCCTTGTGTTCTCTATTATTGTTCACTTCCCTCACATTAGTCGTTCCTTGTGTTCTCTATTATTGTTCACTTCCCTCACATTAGTCGTTCCTTGTGTTCTCTATTATTGTTCACTTCCCTCACATTAGTCGTTCCTTGTGTTCTCTATTATTGTTCACTTCCCTCACATTAGTCGTTCCTTGTGTTCTCTATTATTGTTCACTTCCCTCACATTAGTCGTTCCTTGTGTTCTCTATTATTGTTCACTTCCCTCACATTAGTCGTTCCTTGTGTTCTCTATTATTGTTCACTTCCCTCACATTAGTCGTTCCTTGTGTTCTCTATTATTGTTCACTTCCCTCACATTAGTCGTTCCTTGTGTTCTCTATTATTGTTCACTTCCCTCACATTAGTTGTTCCTTGTGTTCTCTATTATTGTTCACTTCCCTCACATTAGTCGTTCCTTGTGTTCTCTATTATTTATTATGTTTTTTCCACCAACGAACTTCAGCTCTAAGCTCAATTAATGAAATCAACAAATACATGTGGTACTCCAAGGACTCGAACCTCGGATACTCACATCGAAATTCCGCGCATTTATGCATTACGCTATCAAGACAGTTATATAATATATTTCCTTTTAGTTTGCTCCCTAGACCTCTATCAGGCTTAAAATGAAACACCCCCAAGTCCCACCTTCTAAATATATGCATACATTTTTCGGTAGAAAAAATTACGCGGTTCTTACTAAATTGCAGTCTCGCCTTCGCTCGCCAGGAAAAAATCGACACCTACATGGCACGAAAAGTCTTACTGTTGACAAAGAAATAGGGCAAAAGTTCTTTTAATCGCCAAACTAATTAGGTGATTTTCTTAAAATTACATAAATAATGGGACTAAGCATGAGGGAGAAAGGGGTCCAGAAAACAAATACATCCCCTTATACTCTCACCTTCTATCTTTAAAGTTTGTTTTTAATTAATCTCTATACTTTTTTTTTTTTTGGTTTATGCGGGAATATGTTTATGTGGCTCATATTATACAGTAAGTCCCTCATTTATACCATTAGCGAATAAGCTCATACTCTCTCTCTCTCTCTCTTAAATTAAATTCCGCCTAGACAAATATCTCGCATCAAACCCGCGACTGACTGCGTTTGTAAATGAATAACTTTATCCTCCCCTCAGTTACTAACCCATATGTCCCCTACTAACTTCCTAGTCCTGCCACGTTAGTGGCAGGGCAGTAGTTCCCTTTCCAATTTTCCCTTACCCACTCTAAACCACTGTTTGGACACTTGATCCTCAGTGTTTTGGAGGACAAGCTGCCTAGAAGGGTCACTAGATCTGTTGTTGCTTGATTTCCTTTGTACTCCTTTGTACTCCTTTGTACTCCTTTGTAGTCTCTCTCTCTCTTAGTTTGTCTCTTTCTTATTGTATCTGTCTTTCCCAATCACATTCACGCTCACTTTTCTTGTATATCTCTCAAAACTGGTAATTTTTCTTCCTCATTTAGACTTGACCCAAATTCATGCTTTGATCACTCATTCATCCTCTTATAATTTCCCTAGTTTACTCTTCCCAAGCTGTTATTGTTTAAGCTTTCCCTAGTTTACTCTTCCCAAGCTGTTATTGTTTAAGCTTTCCCTAGTTTACTCTTCCCAATCTGTTATTGTTTAAGCTTTCCCTAGTTTACTCTTCCCAAGCTGTTATTGTTTAAGCTTTCCCTAGTTTACTCTTCCCAAGCTGTTATTGTTTAAGCTTTCCCTAGTTTACTCTTCCCAAGCTGTTATTGTTTAAGCTTTCCCTAGTTTACTCTTCCCAAGCTGTTATTGTTTAAGCTTTCCCTAGTTTACTCTTCCCAAGCTGTTATTGTTTAAGCTTTCCCTAGTTTACTCTTCCCAAGCTGTTATTGTTTAAGCTTTCCCTAGTTTACTCTTCCCAAGCTGTTATTGTTTAAGCTTTCCCTAGTTTACTCTTCCCAAGCTGTTATTGTTTAAGCTTTTCCTAGTTTACTCTTCCCAAGCTGTTATTGTTTAAGCTTTCCCTAGTTTACTCTTCCCAAGCTGTTATTGTTTAAGCTTTTCTTTAACTCTCCTTCCATGCCTCTTGTTTCTTGTTCATGCTTCACTCTATTATGTTTCTAGTCATTTGATTCCGATATTCTGGATTTTCTTTCACTCTCCTTTCATTTCTATAATCCCTCAATTATTGTACACACTTTCCTTTCCCTCCCTTAAGGGGAGGCAGTTGGTTTTTCGAGTCCTCCTCCTCCCTCATGTTTAGCCCCATTAGTTAAGAGATTTCAAGACATTCGCCCCATTAGTTTGGCGATTGTCAGACCTTTTGTCCCATTTATTTGCCAATATTAAGACCTTTCGTGCCATTTAGGTGTCGATTTTTTTCCTGGCGAGCGAGAGCGAGCCTGTATTTTAAGATGAATCGGCCTTCGGCCGGGACATATTTCTACCGAAAAATTTACAAATTTATATCGAAGGGGGGTCATGTGGGTGTTCTTTTAAGCTTGATAGAGGTTTTAGACAGCAAACTAAACCCCCTCCTTAAACCATTGAGCCGAACCAGTAAATTATGCTGCACAATACCGTCTGGGCTCCCTTAATTTCTCTAGTCATATATTTACGCATTTCTTTCTTTTCTTTCACTTTCCTTCAATTTCTCTACTTCCTTATCTACGCTTTTCTAGCACTTGCCTTTCATTTCTTTAGTTTATTGTGTTACGCTTTTCGTACACTTATCTATTTATCTAGTCATTTGTTATGCTCTTCTTTTTCTTTTACTCTCCTTCCATTTATCTAGTCCCTTCTATACGCCTTTCTTTTACTTTCCCTCAATTTCTTTAGTTGTTTGTTTGCGTTTTTCTTTCATTCTCCTTCCATTTATCTAGTAATTTGTTTACGCTGTTCTTTATTTTCTTTCACTCTCCTTCCATTTATCTTGTCCCTTAAATATTTACGCTTTTCTTTCTTTCACTCGACTCCCATTTTGCCAGTCACTTGTTTGCGTTTATCTTTCATCCTTTCATTTCCTTAGTCCCTTGTTTACGCTTTATCATTAATCCACATTTTATTTTTAAGTTTCCTACCTAGACCACCATCCAACTATTATTACTCCCACGATCCTCCTCCGAGAAAAAAATAAAATAAATAAAAATATATATATACTGTATACTGTATATACTGTATATACAGTATATATACAGTATATATATTATAATTTAGATACTGTACATCCTCGAATATAGCGGTGTTCCACCTTCATAGCTTGAAATATATTTCTATCTATAAGCTTAACACAATTCTTAATCATTTAGACTTTGAATATATGTTTGATACAACTATTATTACAAATATGACTTTCGTAGATAATTAGTGTTGAGATTATAATATTATGACAACTTTTGACCGTGAGTATATTATGAAGAGAACAATATGTCCACAATTAATTATTACTGCATTAGAGGGGTGGGGTTTCCAGGGAGGGGGAAGTTTTAGCTATTAACTCTTAGAAAAACATGTATTTATTGTAAGCAGGGGTCAATGCGTCGAAAATGACCACGTCGATCAACATATGTTAACAGGGTTTTGGTCAATCTGGTCGAAAGGTATACAATCAGACATACGCAAACACTCATACAAAAATGCATAGACAGACACGAATCATTGTAATACTGTACTTCATCACATTAGTTCAGAACAATGGAGTATTCAATTTCATTCTGTTTAACGTTAAGTGATCTCAAGCTTATAATATGTAATGTATGAAGGAGTAAATTATATCAGACAGACAGATAGATAGATAGTTAGATATACAGTATTTTTGTTTCTCACTTGCCTCTCCTATTCAAAGACCATCTCCATTCCACCCATTTCTACCCACCCTGTTCTTGCCGTAATACTCTCTTTCCCTTTCCCTCTTGTCTTGTCTTGTAGAGATAGATATAGATAGAAAGATAGATAGATAATTATTTGTTTTTCATTTACCTCTCCTATTCAAAGTCCATCTCCATTTAACCCATTTTTACCTTCCTATTTTCCATAACCCATTGAGTACCAGCGACGTTTTTTTTCGTTATATTCTGGCAACTGTTAGATGACTTTATTTAGCTTAGGGAGGACATCTAACCATTTAAAAGCTACACACTATCTCAATCAATCCTCTTAGCTACCCTATATCCTTCCCAAGCTAAACAAAAATCGTCTAATAGTTGCCGGAATATAATGAAAAGAACATCACCGGTACTGAACGGGTTAACCAAATACTCTCGTCTCTCCTTTTTCCCTCTACTCTCCCAGTCTCGTATATCGTTCACCGTTGGCTCATCTTCCTCGCACCTCCTCCAACACCTTCCCCTGTCTTGAGGGGGGTCACCGGTTTTGTTTAATCTTTCTCTCCTTTTCTCTCTTTCCCTGGCTTGTATCAATTCGGCCCCATTCAGCCTACTGTTTTAAGACGATTATCCCCATCCAGGTGTCGATTTCTTTCTGGTGAGCGATAGCGAGCCAGCATTGTATGGAGAAATGTACAAATTTACCTTGCTGTCAAAACTAAAATAAATATATATGCTGGCTCGCTACCGCTCGCCAGGAAAATGTTGACACCAGGATGGGGTTAAACATCTTAAAACGGAAGGCTGAATGGGGCCGAATGGATAAAAGCCAAAGAGAGAGGGAGAGAAAGAGTACAGAAGCGAGGTGGGCTCCCTTAAAATCCAGGGTTTCTTACCGTACTTCTTGTTTCCCTGGGAGAGCTTATACCTCTTACCTGCTTTCTCTTCCAGTCTTGCCTTTCTTTATGGATTATTTTATCGTACGCTCTACATATCCGTTTATCTATCTTTCGTCTTTTCCATTTATGTCTTTATACTGTTGGGGAGGTATTAATTTGCTCCCTAAACCTCTATGAAGCTATGCAAAATAAGAGATAAATGTGTACATGTATCGGTAGAAGTTGAAAACAAAATTAATGCATTTTTTTTTCTTGTTCAAGGTTCAGTTATAGCATTGGTCAAGTTTTGCTACTTTCAATTATTAGTCGATACTCTAGATGTATTTAAGATTGTAAATGGACTTCGGGGACACCTGGTTATCTATCTATTGCCGGACGCATTACTCCCCTTATTGAGGGTGGCCATACACAGAAGGCCCCCAAGCGGACCTATTCCCTGTAAGAGGGACAACCCTGGCTACAGTATTATTAGTTCCTTTTTTCATGGTATATGTTTCGTGTCTTTGTCCCACCCCCTTCTCTCTATCGACAATACGACTTTAATATTAAACTCAACCTCTCATTTATCCATCACTCTCACTCTCTCTCATACGCATATCAGTCTGTCTCCTTTATCACTCTCTATATGCACTCTCTCTCTCTTGTACTTTATCACTCTCTCTATGCACTCTCTCTCTCTTGTACTTTATCACTCTCACTCTCTCTCATACGTATATCAGTCTGTCTCCTTTATCACTCTCTCTATGCACTCTCTCTCTCTATTGTACTTTATCACTCTCTATGCACTCTCTCTCTCTTGTACTTTATCACTCTCACTCTCTCTCATACGCATATCAGTCTGTCTCCTTTATCACTCTCTCTATGCACTCTCTCTCTCTCTTGTACTTTATCACTCTCTATGCACTCTCTCTCTCTTGTACTTTATCACTCTCACTCTCTCTCATACGCATATCAGTCTGTCTCCTTTATCACTCTCTCTATGCACTCTCTCTCTCTTGTACTTTATCACTCTCTCTCTATGCACTATCTCTCTCTTGTACTTTATCACTCTCACTCTCTCTCATACGCATATCAGTCTGT
>CM064544.1:12301290-12318790 GCA_032716605.1 Paralithodes platypus | reverse complement strand
TTGCTGTCAAAACATAAATATGTATATATGCTGGCACGCTACCGCTCGCCAGGAAAATATTGACACCTGGATGGGGGTAAACGTCTAAAAACAGTAGGCTAAATGGGGCCGAATGGATACAAGCCAAAGAGAGCGGGAGAGAAAGAGAAAAAAAGTGAGGTGGGCCCCCTTAAGAGTAAATCAATGGAATGGATAGGAAGGCCTCCAGATAGTGTTTGTCGTTATTTCTGTTAATTCCTTTGGTCAAATATTCTCTCAACTCTATAGATAAACTTGCCCTGTTTGAATACTTTAGCCCCCCCCCCCCCTCTCTCTCTCTCTTTCTCTCTCTCTACTACTATCTACTATCTATATCATTGCTTTTCCATTTTGTATATTCTCAGCTAAATAATTTACCCCTTCTGTACCGGTGACGTCTTTTTAATTTCATTCTTGCTATATCTATACGATTTTGTGCAGTTTACTAAGGATCTATGGTAGTAAAAGGGGTAAAACGAGAGAGTTCGAAGCCTGTTAGTTGCCGGAAGACCTTTTTAAACTGAATGAAATCGTCTAATACTAGCAAGAATACAATGAAAGAGACGTCATCGGTACAGAAGGGGTTAAACAGTGGGATACCCTGACCACCTCGCCGGAGCTAAAGGGTCTGTGTGATCCGTGTACCCATTTAAGGGGAGGTGGGTCGCTTTTCTGGTCCTCCTTCCTCTTGTTTAGCCCCATTAGTTTTCAGATTTTAAGACGTTCGCCCCTTTAGTTTGCCGATTTTAAGACTTTTTGCCTCATTTTGTTGTCAATATTACTGTAAGACCTTTCATGCTATTTAAGTGTCGATTGTTTTCCTTGCGAACGATAGTGAGCCTGTACAGTAATTTTGGAAGAAATGGCCGGAAAATTTTGCCAGCGAAAAATGTACAAATTAATCTTGAAGGGGAATCTAATGGATGTTTTTTGTTTAAAGTTTGATGGAGGTCTAGGGAGGAAACTAGAAACATAATATAAATAATATAAAGATAAATAAATGAGCAAATAAAAAAACCCATCTCCTCTTAACCCATTCAGTTCCAGTGACATCCTTTGCATTATATTCTGGCCACTATTAGACGATCTTTATTCAGCTTAGGAAGGACGTCTACCAATCACAAGCCTACACACTATCTCAATTAACCCTCTTAGCTACCATACATATGTTCTAAGCTTCATAACATCGTCTAAAGGAATCTGAAATCAAATACAATAGACATCGCCGGTACTGAATGGGTTAACCCCAAATGTAACTCACGTTTAATGAAATATACGGTTCTTATACTGTATATTCACCTGACCTTTCTTTATGTATCAATCTTCCCTTCTCTTCTATCGCATCTAATCCTCTGCTTCTGTGTTTTCCACACTATTACCCCGATTTGGTCTGAGGGGGGGGGGGGGGGAGTATTTTTTAGCCTCTCATGTGTCGCTCCATTACTTTGGAGATTTTAAGAAGCTTCATCCTATTCGTTTGGCGATAATACGACGCTTTGTCGATCCATTCAGGTGTAATTTTTAATTTTAATTTTATGGACGAGCAGTAACGGATATTGATAGCGTAATGCATAAGTGCGCGGAGTTTCGATGTGAGTATCCTAGGTTCGAGTCCTTGGAGTGCCACATGTATTTGTTGATTTCATTAATTGAGTTTAGAAGTGAAGTTGGTTGGAGGAAAAAATATAATAATACAACAATTAAGGGAAAAAATACCTTTCTGCCCCCTTTCTCTGCCAATATTAAGACCTTTCGTGCCATTTAGCTTTCGATTTTTTCTTGGGGGGTGATCACAAACCCGTAATGTAGGAGGAAATGGCCTTCGACTGGGACAACTTTCTACCGAAAAATGTACAATTAATCACGTTTTTTTTCTCATGATCATATCATCGTCACCATGAACGTCAGTTATCTTTGCCACTATTATTAACCGTTTCAACATTATGATACGTGTATTCATATTATTCTGGCTATAAATAGACTATTTTATTTAGCTTACGATGCCACTTTTCAGGATCGATGGAGGTACAAACTCACTTGATTAACCCTTTCACTCGCATAAATCCCTTCTATTATAATAAATAAAACCAGAAACATTTGACATAATGAATATAAACACCCCCAAAAAAGGATCACCATATTGACAACGTTTCGCATGGTCATCGGCCTGATAGAGCTGTATGCGAAAGGTTGTCAAGAAAGTGCTCCTCCTCATACGGTGTTGATATTCAAATCTCTTCCTATCTCTTACATTTCGAAATCACATTACGCCATCAGACAGTACAAAGGAGTACAAAGGAGTACAAAGGAGTACAAAGGAAATCAAGCAACAACAGATCTAGTGACCCTTCTAGGTTGCTTGTCCTCCAAAACACTGAGGATCAAGTGTCCAAACAGTGGTTTAGAGTGGTTAAGGGAACATTGGAAAGGGAATTACTGCCCTGGAACTAATGTCCGTGGCAGGATTAGGAAGTTAGTAGAGGACAGATGGGTTAGTAACTGAGGGGGGGATAAAATAAAGTTATTCATTTACAAACGCAGTCAGTCGCGGGTTTGATGAGAGATATTTGTCTAGGCGGAGTTTAAATGAATCAACGGTGAAGCAGTCTATAACGTTTCGGGGAAGCCCATTCCACAAGTTGACAACTCGATTGAAGAAGACATTCTTAGATTCGTGCGAGTTAAAAGATTTACCAATAATTTTGCAACCGTTTCCCCGCGTGTAATTAGATTGGTCGATAGTGAAGTACTTACTACAGTTCATATTGTCGATGCCTTTCATGATTTTGAACACTTGAATTAAGTCACCTCTTAATCTGCGCTGGGTTAAAGGAAATAGATTTAATTCTCTAAGACGCTCTTCGTATGGTTTGTTCTTTAGGCTAGGTATCATTTTGGTAACTCTACGTTGAACTCGTTCTAGCTTGTTTATATCTTTTTGGTAATAAGGGCACCAGGATTGAACGCAGTATTCCAGAAGAGGGCGGACTAAGGAATTGTAAAGGGTTAGGATAACTTCTTTGGATTTATGCTCAAATGACCTGCCTATAAAGCCAATTATTTTGTTTGCCTTCTTAACAACTTCTGAACATTGTTGACTCGGTTTTAGGTTACTCGATATTGTTACTCCCAGATCGGTTTCTCTGTTTATATTCTTAAGCTGAGTGCCATTCATCGAATAGTTTGCTTTCTCATTTAGGTATCCGACATGTAGTACTTTACATTTATCACTACACTAGGACCATACGGCTGAATAATATAGTCCATTAATAGCAAGACTGTAATGAAGGAAAGCGTTCTCGTATAATGAAAGGGTTAAAATAAAGACAACATAAATTCCCTCTTCTTATGTCTCTTCCTCCTCCTTCCATTCTCCATTCCTTCCTTTCTCCTTCTCTTTTCTTCCATTCTCCTTCTCCTCCTTACTGCCTTTCCTTCTCTTCCGTGTATCCATCCTCCATTACTCTCCTTTTTCTCTCATTTCTCCCCCTCTTCCTCCTTTCTTATCTCATCCTCCTACTTTCCTCTCTTGTCTCCTTCCTTTCCTTTATCCACCCTCCCCTTTTTCCTTTTCCTGCTCATCCTCTTCTTCCTTTACTCTCCTCTCTTTTGTTTTCCTTTTTCTCTCTCTGTTTCCTTGCTTTCTCCTCTTTTTTTTATGTCCTCCCCTTATTTTCCTTTCTCCTCCTTTTTTCTTTCCTTTCCTCTCCTCTTTGACCAAGTGGGGCGACACTCTTACTTCACACTCCCGACACGATCTATATGCCAACCTACAAGAAAGCTCCCTTCATCAATTTGTTCAATCCCCAACTCGTGGTAATAATGTTCTTGACCTTGTACTTCCAACAAAAGAAGACTTGATCAATAACGTGACTGTTGGTGATGAATTCTGCAATAGTGACCACCGTACGATCCCTTTCAGTATATTGTACTATTTAATAGCAGTAAACTCAATACCAGCAATGAGAAAGTTTCAAATTTCAAGCGATCAAATTTCCATAAACTCAGATAAAAATTTAAGGAAGCCAATTGGAGTTTTATAAACAATAATGAGATAAACCAATCATGGAAATTGTTCACAGAAATTTACACAAATGCAGTATGCAAGTGCATACCATAAAAAAAAACAGAAGATCTGCACATAATAACAAACCTAAATGGTGGAATAGAGAAATTACTGAATGTCTACTCGCTAAAAAGAATGCTCATGAGAGATTACAAACCTCCGATAACAATGCAAATAGACAGGCCTTCAGAGATCTACTACATAAATCCAAAACATTAATTAAACAAAGTCAAAACACTTTGGAGTTACATGTTGCTAACCAAAGAAAGACTAACCCAACATAATTCTACAGTTGCATCAGGAAGAAGAAAGTGGTGACTTCAATGATTGGACCCTTGGTAGATGAAAATGGAGATTTTACCAATGAAGATGCCAAAATGAATAATACTCTCAACAACTTCTTTGCATCAGTCTTTACATCAGAAGACATAAGTGACATCCCTACAGTACCGCCAGTACAATTTGGAAGTTCTTAGAAATATTAGCATTACTGAGGCAGAGGTACTGAGATGTTTAAATAATCTTAATGAAAGCAAATCACCTGGACCCGATACAATTTCTCCAAGAGTTCTTAAAAAAGTTAAATGCGAGCTCTCTAAACACCTGACGCTGATCTTCAACAAATCCTTGGAAACCGGCGAAATACCTGATGAGTGGAAGCTTGCGAATGTACCACCAATTTTTATAAAAGGTAGCAAATCTTTGCCTATCAATAATCGTCCAATCAGCTTGACCTCAGTAGTATGCAAAATACTAGACACAATAATAAGAAACAGGAGGAAAATAATATACTAATAGACACACAACATGGTTTTCGCAAAAAACGTTCCTGCTTAACAAACCTTTTAGACTTCTTCCATGACATCCTAAATCAATATGATGAAAGTAAAGCTGTAGATATTATATACTTAGATTTCCAGAAATACTTTGATAAAGTTTCACACAAACGGTTAGTGATGAAATTAAAAGCACATAGAATACAAGGCGGTGTTCTAGTGGATAGAAAATTGGCTTAGTGAAAGGAAACAAGGAGTAGTTTCTCAAAGTTTGCAGATTACACACAAACCGCAAATACCATACTGACAAATGAACATGTTGAAGATATGCAAAACAATCTAAACAAGATTTCACAATGGGCCAAAATCTGGCAAATGTGCTTCAATGAAGATAAGTGTAAAGTACTTCATATCGGATATACCGCAATGAAAAAGCTGACTACCGGTACTCGATGAATGGCACCCAGCTAAAGAGTGTAGACAGAGACACCAATTTAGGTGAAACAATATCCAGTAACTTAAAACCAAGTCAACATTGTGATGAAGATGTTAAGAAGGCAAACACACTCATAGGTAGATACTATGAACATAAATCAAAAGACATTATCCTCACCCTTTACAATTCATTAGTCAGCCAACTTTTGGAATACTGCGTTCAGTTCTGGTGCCCTTACTATCAAAAAGATATAGAAAAATTGGAACGAGTTCGAGTTCAACGTAGAGTCATCAACTTGTGGAATGGGCTTCCCCGCGATTCATAGACTGCATCACCATTGATTCCTTTAAAGTTCGCCTAGACAAGCACCTTGCCCTGAACCCAAGGTGGACTGCATTTGTAATTGAATAAATATTTTCTTTGGTAGCGTTTGTTCAATAACCTAATAGATCTTAATATATTATCGCCTGCCATGATCTAAGCCCCAGGGCAGCACTTCCTTCTCACATCTTTCCCACATTCTCTCTGAAATACTGTTGCAACACTTGGAACAGCAGTGCTTTGGAGGGCACGTAACCTCGAGGGGTCGCATGACCTGTTGTTGCTTGTTTTCCTTTGTACTCCTTTGTACTCTATTCCTATCTCGTCCTCCTACTTTCTTCTCTCTTACTCCTCGTCCCCTCTCTCCCCCTCCTCCTTTCTTCCTTCCCTTCTCTTCCATTTTTCATTCCCTCTTCCTCTCCTCTCTTTTCATTTCCTCCTACTTTCCTCTCTCCTCAACCTTCTTTCTTCCTCTCCTTCTCTTTAATTTCCCTTCTTCCTCCTCTATTACTCTCCTCTCTTCTTTTCCTCTCTCTTTAATACCTGTTTTTCCTTTTTTTCTTTCTTTCCTCCCCCTTTCCTCTCTCTCTACCATCTTTATTTCCTCTCTCTTCCTCCCTCCTCCTCATACTCCTCCATTTCTCTCCTGGTTGTGGTCCTCCAGCAGTCATCTCTCTCACTCGACCCCACCATCACGTCGCTGGCTCGGAGGGCAGCTGCGGATGATGGCTCCTTAGAGAGGAACCCCCCACCACTCCATCCATTGGCACTCTGGCACCCTCACCACTCTCCCCCCCAGGCACCCCATCCTCTCATTGGCACCCCAACACCCTACTGGCGCCCCCTCCATCCATTGGTACCATCACCCTCACTGACACCCCGACACCCTACTGGCACCCTCCACTCCCACTCACTGGCATCCCGTCACCCCACTGGTACCTACTCCACTCACTGACACCCCAAGCCCTACTGGCACCCTCCACTCCCACTCACTGGCATCCCGTCACCCCACTGGTACCTACTCCACTCACTGGCACCCCAAGCCCTACTGATACCCTTTCTTTAATTCACCCTCTCATCAACCCCCCCCCCCTCCCACTCCACCCCACCCACAGGCACCCTGGCATCCCTCCAAATGCCCCCCGTTTGATAGCACCCGCCCCTCCGCCTCCCACCCATAATACCCCCCCCCCCCCCCCGATTGGCATCCCTCCCACTGACCCCCGATAGATACCACCCTCTGCTAACCTCTTTCCACTGACATACCTTTTTCCCACTTGTCCACCCCACCCTGTACATCCGTAGCACCCTTCATTGGCACGTACCCCACCCCCTCCCCCCCCCCACACACACAAACACACTGTCGCCTTACTCCTCTCCTGCTCCTACCCTACCCATTCACCCACTGGCACCCCCACGCTACTTACTCCTCTCCTCTTCCCCCACTGGCACCCCCACGCTACTTACTCCTCTCCTCTTCCCCCACCCATTCACCCACTGGCACCCCCACCCCACTTACTCCTCTCCTTTTCCCCCACCCATTCACCCACTGGCACCCCCACGCTACTTACTCCTCTCCTCTTCCCCCACCCATTCACCCACTGGCACCCCCACGCTACTTACTCCTCTCCTCTTCCCCCACCCATTCACCCACTGGCACCCCCACCCCACATACTCCTCTCCTTTTCCCCCACCCATCCACCCACTGGCACTCCCAGCCTACTTACTCCTCTCCTCTCCCCCCACCCATTCACCCACTGGCACCCCCACCCTACTTACTCCTCTCCTCTTCCCCCACCCATTCACCCACTGGCACCCCCCCCCCACATACTCCTCTCCTTTTCCCCCCCCCATCCACCCACTGGCACTCCCCGCCTACTTACTCCTCTCCTCTTCCCCCACCCCTCCACCCACTGGCACCCCCACCCTACTTACTCCTCTCCTCTTCCCCCAGCCATTCACCCACTGGCACCCCCACCCCACATACTCCTCTCCTTTTCCCCCACCCATCCACCCACTGGCACTCCCAGCCTACTTACTCCTCTCCTCTTCCCCCACCCATTCACCCACTGGCACCCCCACCCTACTTACTCCTCTCCTCTTCCCCCACCCATTCACCCACTGGCACCCTCACCCTATCCTTATACTCTCCTCCTACTATACACCCATTTACCCACTGGCACCCCCACCCTATCCATATACTCTCCTCCTACTCCCACACCTATTTACCCACTGGCACCCCAACCCTACCCATATACTCTCCTCCTCCTCCCCCACCCATTCACCCACTGGCACCCCTACCCTACACCCTACTCTCCTCCTACTCCCACACCTATTTACCCACTGGCACCCCAACCCTACCCATATACTCTCCTCCTCCTCCCCCACCCATTCACCCACTGGCACCCCTACCCTACACCCTACTTACTCCTCTCCTCCTCCTCCACCCATTCACCCTATGCCACCTCAACCCGACCCCTATACTGCTTTGTCCATCTACTCTTCTCCTCATTCATCCTCCTTTCCCCAACCCCTTCTCCTGTTGGCACCCCCACCCTACCCCTACCCCCTTCCTCCTCACCATGCACTCTCAGTCATACGCTTAAGGATGCCGCGTATAGGCTCTTGGTAGGCGGCATTTGTGTTGCTAATAAGGCTACAGTCATGCAGTCGTGGTAATGTCCTCATAACCATTAAGTCACAGTAATACAGGCAGTTCTTCAGTCACAGTCATGCAGTCAATCATACAGTCACAATAATATAGTAACAGTCAAGCGGTTACAAGCATGCAGTCATAGTAATACAGTCAAGGTAATGTAGTTACAATCATTTAGTCATAGTCATGCAGTCACAGTCATGTAGTCACATTAAATACTAGTTCCTATCATGCAGTCACAGGCATGTCACATTAGCAGTCATAGTCATCTAGTCAAAGTCAATCAGTCATGCAGTCACAGTCAGATAGTCACTGTAATGCAGCCACAGGCATGTAGTTACATTAGTAGTCACAGTCATATGTTCAAAGTCATGTAGTGAGTCATGCACATACACTCATGCAGTCTCAGCCATGCATCAGGCACATGTTGACACCCCCTATAGCTGTCATTGGCATATATAATGTACATACTCTAGCAAACGAGAGACAAAATGTTGTATACGCAGTCTGGAAACTAAATACACTATGGCTATAAGCAAACGAGAGACAAAATGTTGTATACGCAGTCTGGAAACTAAATACACTATGGCTATAAGCAAACGAGAGACAAAATGTTGTATACGCAGTCTGGAAACTAAATACACTATGGCTATAAGCAAACGAGAGACAAAATGTTGTATCCGCAGTCTGGAAACTAAATACACTATGGCTATAAGTATACAAAGTTTAGTATATACTGTACTCCATAATTGCTATTGTGCCCCTGGAATTGATTGAATGGCGAAAACTATGTAATGTCAAACACATGTTCTTGTATTCTCTCTCACACTCTCCTCAGCCTTAAAACAACATTGCCCGGGATTATTTTCTTATTTTCTTAAACAATACTTTCCCTTCGCAACGCCGTTAATTGACGAAATGACCTGATTAATTACATTATTTATAGAAATAGCAATGCTACTCCGCCTAATCTCTGTAAACAACAACTCACTCCCACAACACTCATTCGGTATTAGACGCTGCGAAGGGAAATAATTGTTTAGGAATACAAAGGATAGTACCTGGCACATCATCCAAGTCATGCGCTTACAGCCATGAGCCCAGATACTCAAAAGATGCCATAGATTAAAGGGGTAGTACTCGCTTTTTGGTCTATTAATTCATATATTCGTTTATTGTTTACTTTCCTCGCTAGACCTCCATCAAGCTTAAGAAAACACCACCTACACCCCCCTTCAAGATAAATTTGTACATTATTCGATAGAAAAATTTTGGCCGGTTCCTCTTAAAATTACAGGCTCGCTATCGCTCGCCAGGAAAATATCGACACCTAAATGACACGAAAGGTCTTTAAATTTACATCGAAATGGGGCGAAAGGTCTAAAAATCGCCAAACTAACGGAACGAACGTCTTATAACCTCAAAACTAATATGCTAAACATGATGGAAAAGGGAGTCCAGAAAAAGAGAGTAGTACCCCCTTAAGGCGATTCAGAGGCATAATCTAATTAATGTATTTCACTCCCAACACCAAACACCTCTCAATACAATTATAATAAATCGATGAACTCATGGCCAATTACTTTGTCCAAAACATCATAACTTGCTCATACTCAGGAAAACTAGACTATCATAAGTTACAATGCACAGTTATGATATGTTGTTAAGTAATAATAGCGCTAGAATTACATTGTCAACATTTAGGATACGACAGTCAGAGCGAAATAGGGAGCCGTAATTGTTTCAAGGGGGCAGTACTCGTTTGTTCTGGACCCGCTTCTCCCTCATGTTTAGCATATTAATTTTGAGGTTTTAACCCTCTCGCATTTTTAGGACGCGATCGCGTCATAACGCCACCCCTCTAAGAGTGGTCGTATGACGCAATCGCGTCATAATGCCACCTGTAATTTAGAAATATTTGTGGTAAATAAGTTTATGACGCGATTTGGACGCATTTTTGGCTGGTAAGTTAGCCATCAGTAAGTTACAAAATGAAATATCTGGCAACCACCTAGCGTCCCTGTGTGAGGAGTGCGGGGCTTTGTTTCACCAGTTGTGAGCCGGCCGCCAGTCTGTGAGGTAGTACTCCTGGACCTTTAACACCTTACGAGCGGCCTATGCGGTTTATTTATGTGTACCGCCCAGCGGGGTGTTTTTAGCCAAAATAGGGCTGTTTACGTGATCATTTTCATGCCTAAATAAGACCCAGAACGTAAAACAAGTATCTATCCCTGAAAGGGCATAAACAGAGCTTTCGAATGACACCATAACGATCCTTGTATGATGGCTAGTTTTCTTGCAATAACCGTGCAACGCGAGTGCAAAAAGCAGGTAATTCGGTACTTTCGGTACATAATTGAGTATGTAGCGAGTGAGAGAGGGAGGAGGGAGCTGAGATTTGTGTCAGTAGGTTCGCCGCGGTGGTCTGGAGCAGTCATACGCTCCCTAGTCTCCTGCCACCACTTGTCTCTCTCTCTCAGCCACATTACGTGCTGAAATTGCCACTCGAGTTATGTCGAGCGCCGCCACATAGTCCAGCTTTATTAAATACGACTTAAGTGGTGAGCCGCTAATAAAGGGTTAAATCTCGTCTCGCCTCCATTGCCCGCCATGGAGCGGGTTTCAGGCGGGCAAATCTTGATTATTTATGTACTAAGAGGCAGTGTATCATCAATTTGTGGCTATCTGTTTTTAATTTATGTATATAACTCGTGATTTGTGACTTTGTGCCTCGTTGTTCGCCTCTCCATAGTCAGCCATGTGTTTTTTAGGCGGCTAGAATGGACCCAGTGGAAGTGTTGTGAACTGTGAATAATAATATTATTCATATCATATTCGTAGGGTTAGTGTAGTAAGCATTCGTAGTCACATTCCTAACTTATGTTAGGTTAATGATTACGAATGTAAGCTAGGCTATACGTGTGTGTCGTATATATATTGCCCTAAAACCTTCATTTTCGCTTGAAAGACCAATATATTTATGAATAAATACTACATACGAAGTATAATAAAGCAGTAATTACGAAATATAGTTGTGTTTTGCCCAATTTTGGCATTATTTTATGCCCAATTTGGGTAATTTTTAGTGAATACACAGTTTTATTTGAGTGAAGTAACTAACAGTGAAGTGTGGATAGATAATAAACGAATTTTTTAGACAAAAATGTCACGATAAGTACAAATATGTCACGGTAAATAGCCTGACATAAAAAATACAAGACTTTTATGCGCCACTGTACACTACACTACAGCAGTGAACCTTTGGACAGCCACAGATGTCTGGGTAAAGTACCTAAGCTAATCCCATAATTACTTGTCCGCTGCGGGTCAGCACTCCTTGACCTTTTACCTTTTCCTCACAGCTGGGATATTTTATATGTTTAGGCTTGGGCTAGGCCTATCTTTATTTTATATATAATATATATATATATATATATATTCAAGTATTTTTATTGTTATTTTATATATAGGCCTATTTTTCTTTATTGTGATTTATTTTAAGTTTTATTTATTTTATTTATATCATTTTATTTAATTTTTAATTTTGTTTCATATACATTTTTTTTTTTTTATTGTTCCTGTTCCCCAGGATGTCAATGGGACCACCCCCTAGGTCCAGAGCAAGGGCAGGGCTCATAATCGAGTATTTATATAGTTATTTTATATATATTTTTATTTATTATAGTTTTTATTTATTTTATTTATAGGGGAATCAATATATTTTATTTATAATTTTGTTTCATTTATATATATGTTTTTGTTATTGTTCCTGTTCCCCAGGGTGTCAATGGGACTACCCCCTAGGTCCAGATCAAGGGCAGGGCCCATAATCGAGTATTTATATAGTTATTTTATATATATTTTTATTTATTATAGTTTTTATTTATTTTATTTATTGGCCTATTATTTTATTTTATTTATAATTTTGTTTCATTTATATATTTGTTTTTGTTATTGTTCCTGTTACCCAGGGTGTCAATGGGACCACCCCCTAGGTCCAGAGCAGGGGCAGGGCCCATAATCGAGTATTTATATAGTTATTTTATATATATTTTTATTTATTATAGTGTTTATATTTCATTTATAGGCCTATCATTTTATTTTATTTATAATTTTGTTTCATTTATATATTTGCTTTTGTGATTGTTCCTGTTCCCCAGGGTGTCAATGGGACCACCCCCTAGGTCCAGAGCAAGGGCAGGGCCCATAATCGAGTATTTATATAGTTATTATATATATATTTTTATTTATTATAGTTTTTATATATTTTATTTATAGGCCTATCATTGTATTTTATTTATAATTTTGTTTCATTTATATATTTGTTTTTGTTATTGTTCCTGTTCCCCAGGGTGTCAATGGGACCACCCCCTAGGTCCAGAGCAAGGGCAGGGCCCATAATCGAGTATTTATAGTTATTTTATATATATTTTTATTTATTATAGTTTTTATTTATTTTATTTATAGGCCTATCATTTTATTTTATTTATAATTTTGTTTCATTTATATATTTGTTTTTGTTATTGTTCCTGTTCCCCAGGGTGTCAATGGGACCACCCCCTAGGTCCAGAGCAAGGGCAGGGCCCATAATCGAGTATTTATATAGTTATTTTTTATATATTTTTATTTATTATAGTTTTTATTTATTTTATTTATAGGCCTATCAATTTATTTTATTTATAATTTTGTTTCATTTATATATTTGTTTTTGTTATTGTTCCTGTTCCCCAGGGTGTCAATGGGACCACCCCCTAGGTCCAGAGCAAGGGTGGGGCCCATAATCGAGTATTTATATAGTTATTTTATATATATTTTTATTTATTATAGTTTTTATTTATTTTATTTATAGGCCTATCATTTTATTTTATTTATAATTTTGTTTCATTTATATATTTGTTTTGTTATTGTTCCTGTTCCCCAGGGTGTCAATGGGACCACCCCCTAGGTCCAGAGCAAGGGCAGGGCCCATAATCGAGTATTTATATAGTTATTTTATATATATTTTTATTTATTATAGTTTTTATTTATTTTATTTATAGGCCTATCATTTTATTTTATTTATAATTTTGTTTCATTTATATATTTGTTTTTGTTATTGTTCCTGTTCCCCAGGGTGTCAATGGGACCACCCCCTAGGTCCAGAGCAAGGGCAGGGCCCATAATCGAGTATTTATATAGTTATTTTATATATATTTTATTTATTATAGTTTTTATTTATTTTATTTATAGGCCTATCATTTTATTTTATTTATAATTTTGTTTCATTTATATATTTGTTTTTGTTATTGTTCCTGTTCCCCAGGGTGTCAATGGGACCACCCCCTAGGTCCAGAGCAAGGGCAGGGCCCATAATCGAGTATTTATATAGTTATTTTATATATATTTTTATTTATTATAGTTTTTATTTATTTTATTTATAGGCCTATCATTTTATTTTATTTATAATTTTGTTTCATTTATATATTTGTTTTTGTTATTGTTCCTGTTCCCCAGGGTGTCAATGGGACCACCCCCTAGGTCCAGAGCAAGGGCAGGGCCCATAATCGAGTATTTATATAGTTATTTTATATATATTTTATTTATTATAGTTTTTATTTATTTTATTTATAGGCCTATCATTTTATTTTATTTATAATTTTGTTTCATTTATATATTTGTTTTTGTTATTGTTCCTGTTCCCCAGGGTGTCAATGGGACCACCCCCTAGGTCCAGAGCAAGGGCAGGGCCCATAATCGAGTATTTATATAGTTATTTTATATATATTTTTATTTATTATAGTTTTTATTTATTTTATTTATAGGCCTATCATTTTATTTTATTTATAATTTTGTTTCATTTATATATTTGTTTTTGTTATTGTTCCTGTTCCCCAGGGTGTCAATGGGACCACCCCCTAGGTCCAGAGCAAGGGCAGGGCCCATAATCGAGTATTTATAGTTATTTTATATATATTTTTATTTATTATAGTTTTTATTTATTTTATTTATAGGCCTATCATTTTATTTTATTTATAATTTTGTTTCATTTATATATTTGTTTTTGTTATTGTTCCTGTTCCCCAGGGTGTCAATGGGACCACCCCCTAGGTCCAGAGCAAGGGCAGGGCCCATAATCGAGTATTTATATAGTTATTTTATATATATTTTTATTTATTATAGTTTTTATTTATTTTATTTATAGGCCTATCATTTTATTTTATTTATAATTTTGTTTCATTTATATATTTGTTTTTGTTATTGTTCCTGTTCCCCAGGGTGTCAATGGGACCACCCCCTAGGTCCAGAGCAAGGGCAGGGCCCATAATCGAGTATTTATAGTTATTTTATATATATTTTTTTTATTATAGTTTTTATTTATTTTATTTATAGGCCTATCATTTTATTTTATTTATAATTTTGTTTCATTTATATATTTGTTTTTGTTATTGTTCCTGTTCCCCAGGGTGTCAATGGGACCACCCCCTAGGTCCAGAGCAAGGGCAGGGCCCATAATCGAGTATTTATAGTTATTTTATATATATTTTTTATTTATTATAGTTTTTATTTATTTTATTTATAGGCCTATAATTTTATTTTATTTATAATTTTGTTTCATGTATATATTTGTTTTTGTTATTGTTCCTGTTCCCCAGGGTGTCAATGGGACCACCCCCTAGGTCCAGAGCAAGGGCAGGGCCCATAATCGAGTATTTATAGTTATTTTATATATATTTTTATTTATTATAGTTTTTATTTATTTTATTTATAGGCCTATCATTTTATTTTATTTATAATTTTGTTTCATTTATATATTTGTTTTTGTTATTGTTCCTGTTCCCCAGGGTGTCAATGGGACCACCCCCTAGGTCCAGAGCAAGGGCAGGGCCCATAATCGAGTATTTATAGTTATTTTATATATATTTTTATTTATTATAGTTTTTATTTATTTTATTTATAGGCCTATCATTTTATTTTATTTATAATTTTGTTTCATTTATATATTTGTTTTTGTTATTGTTCCTGTTCCCCAGGGTGTCAATGGGACCACCCCCTAGGTCCAGAGCAAGGGCAGGGCCCATAATCGAGTATTTATAGTTATTTTATATATATTTTTATTTATTATAGTTTTATTTATTTTATTTATAGGCCTATCATTTTATGTTATTTATAATTTTTTGTTCATTTATATATTTGTTTTTGTTATTGTTCCTGTTCCCCAGGTTGTCAATGGGACCGCCCCCTAGGTCCAGAGCAAGGGCAGGGCCCATAATCGAGTATTTATATAGTTATTTTATATATATTTTTATTTATTATAGTTTTTATTTATTTTATTTATAGGCCTATCATTTTATTTTATTTATAATTTTGTTTCATTTATATATTTGTTTTTGTTATTGTTCCTGTTCCCCAGGGTGTCAATGGGACCACCCCCTAGGTCCAGAGCAAGGGCAGGGCCCATAATCGAGTATTTATATAGTTATTTTATATATATTTTTATTTATTATAGTTTTTATTTATTTTATTTATAGGCCTATCATTTTATTTTATTTATAATTTTGTTTCATTTATATATTTGTTTTTGTTATTGTTCCTGTTCCCCAGGGTGTCAATGGGACCACCCCCTAGGTCCAGAGCAAGGGCAGGGCCCATAATCGAGTATTTATATAGTTATTTTATATATATTTTTATTTATTATAGTTTTTATTTATTTTATTTATAGGCCTATCATTTTATTTTATTTATAATTTTGTTTCATTTATATATTTGTTTTTGTTATTGTTCCTGTTCCCCAGGGTGTCAATGGGACCACCCCCTAGGTCCAGAGCAAGGGCAGGGCCCATAATCGAGTATTTATAGTTATTTTATATATATTTTTATTTATTATAGTTTTTATTTATTTTATTTATAGGCCTATCATTTTATTTTATTATAATTTTGTTTCATTTATATATTTGTTTTTGTTATTGTTCCTGTTCCCCAGGGTGTCAATGGGACCACCCCCTAGGTCCAGAGCAAGGGCAGGGCCCATAATCGAGTATTTATAGTTATTTTATATATTTTTATTTATTATAGTTTTTATTTATTTTATTTATAGGCCTATAATTTATTTTATTTATAATTTTGTTTCATTTATATATTTGTTTTTGTTATTGTTCCTGTTCCCCAGGGTGTCAATGGGACCACCCCCTAGGTCCAGAGCAAGGGCAGGGCCCATAATCGAGTATTTATATAGTTATTTTATGTATATTTTTATTTATTATAGTTTTTATTTATTTTATTTATAGGCCTATAATTTTATTTATTTATAATTTTGTTTCATTTATGTATTTGTTTTTGTTATTGTTCCTGTTCCCCAGGGTGTCAAGGGCCCTCCCCCCTAGGTCCAGAGGAAGGGCAGGGCCCATAATCGAGTATTTATATAGTTATTTTATATATATTTTTATTTATTATAGTTTTTATTTATTTTATATATAGGCCTATCATTTTATTTTATTTATAATTTTGTTTCATTTATATATTTGTTTTTGTTATTGTTCCTGTTCCCCAGGGTGTCAATGGGACCACCCCCTAGGTCCAGAGCAAGGGCAGGGCCCATAATCGAGTATTTATATAGGTATTTTATATATATTTTTATTTATTATAATTTTTATTTATTTTATTTATAGGCCTATCATTTTATTTTATTTATAATTTTGTTTCATTTATATTTGTTTTTGTTATTGTTCCTGTTCCCCAGGGTCAATGGACCACCCCCTAGGTCCAGAGCAAGGGCAGGGCCCATAATCGAGTATTATATAGTTATTTTATATATATTTGTATTTATTATAGTTTTTATTTATTTTATTTATAGGCCTATCATTTTATTTTATTTATAATTTTGTTTCATTTATATATTTGTTTTTGTTATTGTTCCTGTTCCCCAGGGTGTCAATGGGACCACCCCCTAGGTCCAGAGCAAGGGCAGGGCCCATAATCGAGTATTTATAGTTATTTTATATATATTTTTATTTATTATAGTTTTTATTTATTTTATTTATAGGCCTATCATTTTATTTTATTTATAATTTTGTTTCATTTATATATTTGTTTTTGTTATTGTTCCTGTTCCCCAGGGTGTCAATGGGACCACCCCCTAGGTCCAGAGCAAGGGCAGGGCCCATAATCGAGTATTTATATAGTTATTTTATATATATTTTTATTTATTATAGTTTTTATTTATTTTATTTATAGGCCTATCATTTTATTTT
>CM064544.1:12256820-12301190 GCA_032716605.1 Paralithodes platypus | reverse complement strand
ATCCTTTACAACACCACCGCCGAGCCGTGCTGAAGAGAGCCACTCGGTGTATTATTAGGACATTAGGTAGGGATAATAGGCTTGGCACAGAGGCTACTACATGAGACTTTCCCCCATGTTTTGTTCTGTATTAATCTCAATTTCTAAGCGATTGGGCATGATATGGATTGTTCTGGGAGTCTAGCAGTATTATGTTTTGGCAATTTTTGTGCAGTTTAGAATACCCTTAGAAGTTCTCATGAAATACTAACAGCACTATCAACCAGACTCGGAGACAGTAGATATTTTTGTGTCTCCTTGTATTACTACTCTAATAGAGCAAAGAGGAAGATAACCCCTTTTCCTAGAGAACCTGCGTGTCTTGGTGTTTGAGTCAGATATTAAGAGCGTGTCTGTTGCAGGGTAGTGTAGTACGGTGGGCAGTGTTGGGTGCATGACTACAGCATTGTTTGTCTTTTTGCTAAGGCATTTCTCTTGGGACAGTGCTGTGGGCTAGGCTATTAGAGCATCTACTTTCCCCGAACCTCCCCTCATAACAGTGGTGACCTCAGGCCAGGATAGTGTGATACTATAGAAGTTTTGGTGGTGTGAAGTTAATTATATTTAGATTGTTTAGTAATTTTTCTTGTAGTTGAAAGTCTACGGACATAGTACTCTCATTTTATTAACCCATGTCCACAACTATTGCTAAGATGTCGCATGTTGATTACATTCCTGTTCATATTGTGGGGAAGGAGGATGTTTGGCAGTTTATTAGAACCCAACCTAGTCACGAAGAGGTTTCTAGCAGGAGTAGTGATGTATTAAGACGAGTGTTGGAGGTGCAGAGGTCTGGCTAAGGGACAGTTAGTTCAAGAGCTGTGTAAAGTTAGTTACACAGCCAGTGGCGTCACCAGGGGGGGGCTTGGGGGGGCTTAGCCCTCCCCCAAATCTAGGACTCAGCCCCCCCAAAAATGCAAACTCCAAAACTGCCAAAAGTAATTAAAATAAATAAATAAAAATTAAATAATAAATAATGCATAACCAGTTCACCACATTCACCAGCCCTGCATCCCCCCCACCCCCCCCCCAATCTACTTTTTATTAATTGATCCATATAGGTTAAATACGAATTATTTATGTAATGTGAATATTTATTCACAATTTACATAAACCTATGGCTATGACTCAAATCATAATAGTTGTTGTTGTTGTTGTTGTTGTTCCCCAAGCTGCCTGGCCGAACAGCCCCAAGGCCCCGAGCAATTCCAAGGCCATAACCGAGTGCCCCCACAGAACCCTCCCCGCCGACCACAATAAAGCCTGGGTGACCGAAGCCACTCCATGGCGGGGGGCTGAGGAGGGTGCGGAAACGCCCGGGAAACCAAAGCCCCACCCAGGGCCCTGTGCCCCTCAGCAATTATGAAGAGAAAGTTGAGGGGCAAGGGAAAAATGTGACGCTTTGGCTTCCAATCTTGGTAGATTGGGAGGTCAATCCACGGAAGAGACGCCGTCACTTGAGATCTAGAAAATATATAAGTTAAAGTAAAAGTCAGAGTAAGCTATGGGTATGGCAGAGATTGCTCAGCTCTCACTCTGATAGACCAGCCCATCACCACATGACTAGAACCCAATCCTCTCAGCATCAGCTAGGAAAGGCCCTAGAAAGCCGCCTTTGGCGGGGGGATAGCTCCCCTATTTCAACCCCTTTCGGGGTAGGGCACCCGCCCTATATTTTCACCAAGCTTGGTTTTCTTTGAAGCTTGAGCCGTTATATTTATTGAAATTATTGGAAATATAAATGCAATATGTATTGTTTTATGAGACTTATTATATATTTACAATATAATATATTATTTATATTAATCGCAGGGCTTTAAAATTGGTTTATTTTAATTATTTAGTCTAAAAATATACCGGTATATATTATATGATGCATTTTCGAATGTTCGGAGAATCGGATTGTTTACGTTGAGAAGTGCCTGAACTGTGGCTGGTATCAGTTGTGTCTTGTGTGACAGTGTGTACTGTGTGTTGTAACGTTTTCGGTTTAATTATAATGTATCGAGAACACATTCATTGCCTGTATATACGTTAGGCTATTATGAGCATTAATTTAATACTATGCTAATTTTACCTATGCATTTTTGTTTTTACAGATCTATGACTTAATCAGAAGTAGGCCTAATTATAATTGACTGTAACTTTTGAGTGTTGTGGCTACCAGGCTACCAGCCAGTGCAAAGTGATGAAAGAACATCTAAAAAGGGTCAGGGACAGGGAGACATAAGCAAATTTTTGTGTACCAAAGATGATGATTCTGTTGATGAAAGACACAAACAAGTGGGTGTTGTTGTGAATGAGGTGCCACTGCCAGGCCCATCATCAACCCCAGATAACCCGCAACACCAAGCTGAACCCATTCATTGTGTAAGTAGAACTAAATCAAGCTATTCCAGTAATCATTTTATAAAGCTGAGGCCAGGTTTATTATTATTTTAATGATTTAATGTTATATTGCCTAAGCCTAGCTACAGATAGGCTATATGCCTAAAGGTACAATGCGGTTAAGTAGGCTAAAAGAACTGCAACCTTGGTTTTATTAAATTATTTCCAAAGTTATTAGGCTAATTTGTCTAATAACAAAGTTGGAAGGGTTTGGGTTCTTACCCAAACACTAAGAAGGTTAGCCTACTATAAATGACTGAAAGACCAACATATGCATAGCCTAAAATTGCAAACATTTATTGCCCTTTATGAATTTTGTATAAGATAGGCCTATAATATAAATTTGTTATGTGTACTGTATATCTATTTTTATATATTTTTAGACACGGCCCAGCTCGAGTGATAACCTAGATATACCTACTAAAGAACCTATACGAGATATAGCCACAAACCCTGAAGATGGACCCACTCAACCAAGACTTAAAGCTTATCCTAAAGTACAGTCTGGTTCTCAGACCAGGTCTTTCCAATATGAGTGGTATGACAAATATAACTGGCTTGAATACTCATGACAGGTGACAGAGTTTATTGCTTTGCATGTAGACTCTTTGGTGGTAATTTTGGTCATAGGGAAGTAGCATTCACCACCGAAGGTTATAACCAATGGAAGAAGATGCATGAAAAAGCATTCAAACATGAAAATTCCACATACCATGTTCATGCAATGGAAAAATGGCTCCACTTCAAAAATTTCACAATTGCATGGTAATGTTCATCATAAACTTGATAACCAACATAAGCAACAAGTTCTGGACAACAGAGACTATGTTAAGACGCTATTGTACAATGCTATAACTGTTGCTATCACAAACATGGCATTCAGGGGGCCGATGAAGCTGAAAGTTCGTTAAACAAGGGTGTCTTTCTAGAGGTATGTAACTTGGTAAGTAAGGAGTCAGAAAAGTTTTGTAACTTACAAAAGAAGATTCCAGTAAATGCCAAGTACACATCTGGATTGAGTCAGAATTATCTTCTGAAAGCTGTAGCTGATTGTGTGATTGATGTCATAACCAAAGAAGGAAAATCAGCTCCCTTTTTTGCAATAATAGCTGATGAGACTAGAGACGTTAGTGTTTACTGAGCAGCTTAGTGTATGTATCAGGTATGTGTCGGATGAAACTGTAAATGAGAGGTTCTTAGGATTCATTGCTCTAAAGGATCTTGATGCTGCTTCTGTGGCTAATGCTTTGTTGGAGGAACTCTGTAAGCTAGGACTAAATATTAATAAACTAACAGCACAGTGATACAGCGTCAGTAATGAGTGGCAGGATCAGTGGTGTGCAGGCGAGAATTAGAGAATCAGCCAAGAATCTATGTTTTTATATCCCATGCTCTGCACACAGATTACAACTGGTCATAACCCATACTGCTGGTTGCATACCAGAGGTGGCAAGAGTATTTTTACTTGATTTCAGGCCTGATTAACTTCATCCGTGGCTCAACCTTACGCCATGATATCTTTATCGACTTCCAAAAAAGACAGAAAAACTGCCAGTTTTGGAACTTCCCAAAGTGTGCCAACACAAATGGGAATACAACCATAAGGCCCTTAAGTCAATATCCCAACGTTATGAGATCCTATTGGAAACTCTGGAAGATTTGTCTAGCCATGGACGATCTGGTGAAGAAAAGGCATTGGCTAATGGATTCCTACAATCCTTGAACAAATTTGAGACTGTTTTTCTATTGACTGCTCTCATTGAAATCTTTGACATTACAACCCCACTATCAAAACTTTGGCAGAGTGAGGATATGGATCTTGCTGCAGCAGTTAACATGGCCACAAGACACAATCAAAATTCTCAATGACCAAGAACTACAAATGACCATTTCAACACCATTTGGGAAAAAGCAGTTGAATTTGCTGCAGCAAGGAACATAACTTCAGCTCTCCAACAACCTTCAAGGTCAAGAAGGCAAAGGAAGCCATCTTCGCGGTTGTTAGAATCCGTTGTAACTGAAACCATAGGCCAAACGAGACACCTCTGAAAGGGTTGAGGGACCCAAAATCCCACTGTAAAAGGTTTCTGTATTATCGTATTCTAGACAAGGTCCTCAGTGAGTTTAGACTCAGATTTGATGAACCGAAGAGTATTCTACTTGGTGTCTCTGCTTGCCATCCATTATCTCCAAATTTCCTTAATGAAACTGATTTGAATTACCTTGCTGACCAGTACTCAGTTGAAAGGGAGAGGCCTCCATGCAGAACTCCTTATTGCTCAGAAACTTTACAGGATGTGAAATCCATTTCCGGTGCTTTGGATAAACAAGCCACTGAGGCATGGTTTCACCACACTCTGGACTTTGATGCATTTGGCCCTCACTTTCCCTGTCAGTAATGCCAAATGTGAGAGATCCTTTTCTGTCTTAAAACTGATCAAAACATACCTCAGGGCAACAATGGGACAGGAACGGCTGACCAGTCTAGGTACAATTTCTATTGAAAAGGCTGTGGTGAATTCACTTGATTTTGATTTGGTAGTTGACAAATTTGCATCTCTTCCAATACTGTCACAGTCAGGGTCAGGTGAATCCACCAAAAGGCGTTTGTCCCTTACTTAACATGGGGCATGGTGATTGGTCATGGAATGAAAAGCAATTTAGTTAATTTATCTCATTTACTATATTTTTTTCTGTTTGATAATTGAACAGTTGAAATACCTTGAACTCTGATATTGCAAGTATATAATTAATAATTTGTCACTTCTTTATCAAAAGAAAAACTAAAGAAACAACCAAATCATTTAAACGGTGGAAAGCAATAAAACTAAGTAAAATGCAAAACCATCAACAGTTATAATGAACTAATCATAATCATAAAACCATCAACAGTTATAATGAACTAATCATAATCATAAAACCATCAACAGTTATAATGAACTAATCATAATCATAAACCATCAACAGTTATAATGAACTAATCATAATCATAAAACCATCAACAGTTATAATGAACTAATCCATAATCATAAAACCATCAACAGTTATAATGAACTAATCATAATCATAAAACGTTTACATTGATTGAAAAGTGAAATTGTGAAATAAAAGACACATATCCACATACCATTAGGCCATGGCACTATATGAAACTTTGAAAGGATATCAGTTTTATAGAATAACAATTGTTTGTAATCTTGTATTTTATCAATAGGCTTATCTAAAGTAATTGCTTTATGATTTGGAGTTAATAAATTATACTTTTTGTTTTAAGTGAACTGTTTTGTTTTTCTATCACAGTAATGGAGAAAAATCTTGCCAATTAAATCTATATAATGGTACAATAATGCAAGTTCTCTTCAAATTATCCAATTGAATATGCTAAGAAATCGTTACAACTATAGTATATTCATTATACGTAGGCGAAACATCTAGACCACTTACCTCTATACCTAAGGAAAGACTGGAGTAATCAAGCTAATATTTCTACCTTTGGGAAGGGTCAGCCAGGCAATAAGTATGGACATTTACAACCCATTTGCTCTAGCCATTTAGCGAATTACAAAGGTTAGGGGTCACAATTTCTGGCCTACCTATAATGAATGGACTATAGTATGATAGTATATGAAGAAAAAAATATTCTCTGCACATAGGCTTTATACCCTACAATTACCATTGGCCTTGTAACTTACTGACTGATGCCTGGTATCATGCTCATCAATATTTATGTGTCATCTGTTTCTTACTTATACCCATTTTTAGGCCTCAAAAAGGCCCAGAAACTGCCCAAATTCCAAATTTTTCCGGGGGGGCTTACAGCGCCCCCCGGACCCCCAGCTCTCAGGCTCGCTTTGCTCGCCACCCACCCACCTATCTATGCCAGGGCTTACAGCCCCCAAAAATGTTACCCTGTTGACGCCACTGGACACAGCTTAATGGTCTTCAAGCAGCTAGTACAGTACTCGTGTTGTGGATGATGGCACCATCCAGCTGTGCCACAGCGTCCTATTAGTCAGGCTAGCTATCATCCTACTGGGGACCGGAGTGGAGCAACAACTCTAGAGCTAGGTGATACTGTATTAGGCAGTCTCCTACTATTACCACAGCACCTGCAAAGCCCACATTACTCACCGTCAGCATTTAACCCTATCAGTACGGCCCTTCATTTGCCACTACGGGGGGTGTTATAACCACGATAGGGTCGAGAAGGAGTCCAGAGGTTTCAGTTAAAGAGAATGGAGATGGAAAGAGATAGAGAGATGCAGAGGATTAAGTTGAGGGAGATGGAGATAGAGAGAGGAGATAGAGACAGAAAGATAGGGAGGCAGATTGGAGAAGTCAAAGTTGGAAACTAGTGGGCAAAGACGACAGGGGGATAATGCTGGGCATACATCTAAGGAGGAGGCAGAAGAGGTGCTGTTGTCTCGACGGCTGAAACTCGTGCCGGCCTTCGATGAACTCAAGGTCACAGAGTGGATCCTGCATTTTGAGAAGAAGGCCCACAAGTATCAGTGGCTGAGGCAACGCTGGGTGGTGATGGTGTCCAATGTCTTGAAAGGCAAAGCTCTTGATGCATACGATCGCCTAGAAGTGCAGGAGCTAGAGTATGATGTACTTTAAGAGGCTGTGTTAAAAGCCTACGAGCTGTGTCCTAAGGCTTACAGGTTGGCTTTCAGTGGGGCTCGGAAGCGGCAGGGGGACTCGCATGTGGAATGTGCCAGGTACCTGTGCGATACTCTAGCTAAGTGGCTGCATTCAGAGTCAGCTGATACTTTTGAGGCGGCGTGTTAGGTTTGGCTGATGGAGCAGTTTACCAGCATAGTTGAACGGGACATTGGGGTTAAATTAAAAGAAAAGCGGTTTAAATCAATAAGGGAAGCAGCAGTTTGACAGGTGAGACCGACCTGTGCACCAAGCAGCCACAGTATCAGCTCGCCCATCATCACCCAAAGGTACTACAAATAAAACACATTATAACAAGGCTGACAACCAGCGAGCTTCTACGGAAGTGCGATGTTACTTTTGCAAACAAGTGGGTCATATTAAACCTCAATGTACTAAGTGGAAGGCTGCCCAGGGACCCAAGGCTGTCCAGTTGGTAGCGACACTAGGGGAGGTGCCTGTGAAAGGCAAGCCAGGTACTGGTGAGTCTGGGGGGCAGTGTAGGCCAGCGCGAAGCAGGGTTGTAAGCACTTTGCCGCCCAAGATGGTATCACCACCTGAGCATAACCAGACTTCCCCTGATTGGTTTCGGCCATTCATACATGATGGATCAGTACGGATCGGGGAGCAGACGTACCCACTCCAGGTGTTTAGGGATACTGGTGCGCAGTAATCCATGTGTCGCAACCTGACAGGGGGACCTATTAACACAGGAGAGTTTGTAATTTGCAGGGGAATTATCGTATAAATAAATACGATAGACTATGACTCTTTTGTGATCTGGATGGATGTCTCTGTGACGTCACGATCTTCTCCTACAGCCACGATGTAGGACCGAGTAGATCGTATTTATAAGATTGTAAATAAGTTAAGTTATAAAAGGCCTAATATGCTATTAAGCAATACTTGCCATGGTCTTATGTAGTCATATATGAAATTAGGTATATATTAATATAATTTATAGTATAGAGCAACCTAAATGCGAGGTTACGATAATTTGGGCTCCTGGCGGTTTGCCAAGGCATCAAGGTGTGCTTTTTGAGGTACGTCCAGAAGCCTTTCACGAACACCAACCAGTTAACATATAATTTTCCGCCCTCAGTTG
Source organism: Paralithodes platypus (assembly GCA_032716605.1). Taxonomy (NCBI): domain Eukaryota; kingdom Metazoa; phylum Arthropoda; class Malacostraca; order Decapoda; family Lithodidae; genus Paralithodes; species Paralithodes platypus. The sequence goes on along the minus strand of CM064544.1, from coordinate 12,292,996 downwards.
ATCGTGCTTTTGTGCCTCTAATCACAATACACATACAGCAATACACACAAATACAACCATCACGACGCTCATCATCGACATCATGACTAAATGATAGATAAGCATATTAGTTTTTTTTTTGTTTCCATGTCCATTCCCATAGTAATCAATTTTATTCCTTTCTTTAACACGTGACTCGTGATCTTGGGACCGGGGGAAGTCTCGATTCCCACATTGTCCAACCGCCCCCATATTGGGTAAAACGTTCTCCCTTGCCTCATTGCCACGTGGAACTTATTGGTGAGTTAATTCCTTGGGCTAATTATTAACCCTTATAACCTTATACCCTATAATTATTATACATTTATTATGTTGAGACCTTATGGATATAAATTAGCTTGTTTCAGATTGAATTCAATTTAGATATAGATTTTCATTTAGATTGATTTTATTTGATTTCATTTATAGCTTAGTAACTATTTAACTTCCATTGATAGTTTAGCCACATTGGTGCCCAGACCCGGGAGGGATTAGGCTTACCAGTAAGGGGATTTTAAGGCAATGAACAAGGGGACATATAACAGGATGCAGGAACAACTCTATGATAAACTGGCAAAGGCTTAGCCAAGCGATGGTTAGAGCCGGAATGCAGGGTCACATCGTTGCACCTGCCTAAGTCCTGCATCCCACCCATCATCTTCCCCCAATAATTTTCTCTTTCATTTCAGACTTCCTGTGACATATGACCTGACCTAACATTTTTTCTTGTTCAATATGACCCTTTAGTGTAGGTATCGCTATTTTGTGTGCTATTTTTTCTCCATAACATAGAAGTCTGCCGGTCGGCGTCTCATAACTAGGCTACCATTTTGCCCTTGTATTTGTAACATTTTAGATAAATAGCCTACAGGCTTGCACGCAAAATGAATAAATAGGAAGAGACACCGTCTACTGGGGTGCTGAGCAAAGCCCCTAAAAATCAGAGGGCGGGACTTCGGGGAGTATTAAATAGGCTAATTGTAGATGTCAACACTTTCGTCACTACTGCTGACCTCGAGGAATTAGAAGCTAGATTAGACAATGTCCAGGCTACCCACGGTCGTATTGTGGCTCTGAGTGAGGTGATTGTGGCAGGCATGACAGAGGAGGAAGAGATAGTTACAGAGTGTGATAATCGCGCCCTCTATGATGAACCTGTCTTTAAAGCGAAGCACATATTACAGCGTGCTGTCGCAAGTAAGAAGGGAGGCGAGAATGAGACCCATAGAAGGGTTGACCCAAAACACACTGTGCACCTCCCAAAGCTCAATCTTCCTACATTAGGGGGCAAATTGACTGAGTGGTTAGCTTTTTGGGACGTATTTCGATCTACAGTACATGAATCCTCTTTGGATAATGTCCGCAAGTTTCACTACCTGAAAGGACAAATGGAAGGAGAGGCCTTACATTTGATAGAGGGTTTTGCGGTAGTAGGTGATAGTTATCTTGAGGCAATACAATTATTGAAGTCCACATACGGGGATTAAGAACAGCTGAAGATGGCCCATGTCGTTGCCTTGTTAAAGCTCGTAGAACCACAGTATAAGGTTGAGGAGTTAGAACATTTTAGGGCAAATATGGAGTGCCATACTCGATCGCTAGACACCCTAGGGCTCACCACACAGGAAATGATAGTCATTATCTTACGTCAGAAGCTTCCTATGGCAATACTTGACAAGGTTAGATCATATGATCTGGGGGAGTTCAAAATTCAGTTCAGTAAAGAAATTAGTAATCTACAGTTGAACAATGGGAGAATGAATGTGTCAGGAGGGAGTGGGAATGTGGAGATGAGGGGAACTGTAAGCATGACGGTGGGGACTAAAGGAAAGAAAGAGGGTACATATAAGAAACCTGCTCAGATTCTATGTAAGCTATGTAACAATAACAAACATAAATGGAGTTTCTGTGTAAAATACCCAACAAATGAGACAAAACTAGCACAGGCAAGAAGTTGAAGCTATGTGTAGGTTGTCTAAGTAAGGAACATGGTAAGCAGGGACAATGTACTGCTACATACGTAAGGCCCTGTCGCCACTGTAAAGGACATCACTTTGACAAGTTGTGTCCTACAGCAGATAAAGTCAAAGACGTCAAACCAGAGGGTTCTACAACTTTGACACTAGGTAGCATGCAAGACACCACTATATTGCCCACAATACAGATTCCCATGGAAGGTAATGACAGTAACAAGGTTTATCGGGTACTTCTTGATCAGGGGTCTCAATGATCCTTTATAAAAAGGTCCGTATTAATGGGGCTTAAGCACCGAATCGTATGGGCTGAGACTCTTCGATTACAGGGCTTCACAGGGGTTACTGACAAACAAGTCTATGAGATAGCGGAGATTTCATATTTCTACCGTAAAAACAGGTACTTTATGACATGTATTGTAGTAGACACCCTACCAGAATATGTATCTGTAGGAGTGAAGAAAGTGAAACACGCATTACGTAGCAAAGGGGTTAACTTGTCAGATCCCATGGGAAATCAGAGTGAGGTGCATGTTCTACTTGGTGTGGATCATTATTATGATGTAGTATACCCTGGATTTAAAAGAATGTGTGGTGTAATTTTAATCCCCGCTAAAAAAAAATATTGCATGAGCGGAAAGGTGCATACTACACAGTCAAATGTCCTGGTCGACACGGTCTCGATATTAAGAGTGAATGTAGCCGCGGAAGAGGAGTTGGGAAGGGAGGATTCCCAACCTAGTGACCCTAAAATGACTGCCGAGTTCGACCTGGAGCGACTGTGGAGATTGGATCACATAGGCATTAATCCTATGGAGACCGATTATGACTCAGAAATTGCACTGAAGTATGAAGAGTCTGTGAGCTACTGTGCCTCAGACAAGCATTATAAGGTTAGTTTACCCTGGAAGAATAGTGAGATAAGCCTGGCAACCAACTATGGATTGGCATTAGGTCGCTTGCGCGAATTACGGCGTAAATTGACGAATGAACCGAACACGCGCCAGGCGTATGACGATGTTTTTCGGAGTTATGAAGATAGGGACTTCATTGAGAGAGTCGATGTAAAGGAACCGATTAAGAAGGGAAGGGTTCACTATCTGGCCCATCATGGGGTGAGGAAAGACAGCGTCACCACACCAATACGGGTGGTGTATGACTGCTCTGTCCACCAAGGTCAACAACCCAGTCTAAATGACTGCCTGCTGACAGGTCCGTCCTGGTGTCGGACCAGTCCCAACATCTATTGCGGTTTAGGCTGGGGCATTATGCATTTACTATTGACATCGAGAAGGCATTCTTGATGGTCAAACTAAAAGAGGAAGATAGAGATGTTACCCGCTTTCTTTGGTTCAAAGACATTAGCGACTCTGAAAGTCCGGTCGTAATCTACCGTTTTCGGGTTGTACTCTTTGGGGCTACATGTTCACAGTTTTTGTTAAATGCCACAATCAAAAAACATCTATCAGATACTCATGAGGACACAAGTAAACTATCTCGCGGGTTATATATAGACAATTTGCAGGGTTCTAGCAATAGTCAGGATGATTTGTTACATACCTACTGGCAGGCACGTAGATTGTTTACAGAAGCACATTTATTTCTCCGTGAGTCGGTTACTAATAGTGAAGATCTTCAGAGTTTGATACAGGGGGACGGTACGGCATCTCATAACCAGGAAAAGTCCAGAAATTTGGGGATGATCTGGCAACCTAAACATGATATACTAGCTTTTCAAACAAGGTCTTTTGCTCAGCAGACAGGAGCGCACACAAAAAGAAGTCTGTTGAGCAAAGTTGCGCAATTTTTTGATCCTTTGGGTCTAGCATTACCCATTACCATAAGAGCTAGGATTCTAATGCAGGAAGTTTGGAGACGTAAAATAGGTTGGGATGACAGTTTGCCCGCGGATTTGAATGACCAAGGGACATTGTTGTTAAATGAGTATGACATCCTATGTACTAAACCTTTACCTCGTAAAGTGGCGGCGTTCGGTGACGTTACGTTACACACGTTTTGCGATGCTAGCGCCACGTTATACAGGGTAGCCATATATGTTGTTACTTCATTTGGGGCACATTTAGTTACCGCCCGGGCTAAAGTAGCCCCGGTTAAAAAGGTAGCTATCCCTAAAATGGAATTGACTGCCATGCTGCTATTAGCACGTCTGGTGCAACATGTACGCGCAGCATATGAGAGCGAATTAAATATTGAAATCGTTCACGTTTGGTGCGATAGTCAGGTCGCACTCAACTGGATACATAGCAAGAAGTCTCTGCCAGTTTATGTGTGGAATAGGGTAGATGAGATTAGAGCCCTTTTGCCAAACATTGCTTATCATTATGTATATACAAAAGACAACCCTAGTGATCTCATAACTAGGGGTATAACGGCTAGCCAGTTAGTGAAGTCCGAATTGTGGTGGCATGGTCCAAAGTGGCTGCTCCATGAAAATGAGTGGACGATTTGGCATGCTGTTGGTGAGGGACTTCTGCCACTGGAAACGGTGGCAGTTACAGCCCAACCAAATGAGCCACCGGGTCCAATAATAGAATGGGCAAGATTCGGTGACTATAATAAACTAGTCAGAGTTGTCGCTTGGGTGTTGAGATATATATCCAATATCAAGCTTAAAGTAACGGGCCAACTCTGCAACAGGGGTCACAACATTGATGCTCGTGAATATAAAGCAGCTGAAGTAACTTTGATCAAGTGGGTTCAAGCAGAAACCTTTTCCAATGAATTAGAATCTTTGCAAAGCTCGAATAAGATTATAATACCTAATCTAGTGCGTCAACTAAGGTTGCACCTAGATAATGACCTCATCAGGTGTGAGGGTCGCCTGAAGTGGTCGGGTGTAACGGACGGCACAAGCCGTCCTATACTTATTCCAACAAGACATCACGTTACTGATCTATTGATCATACGTGCACATAGGGAAGTAAAGCACTACGGGGTATGTTATATTATATCAAATTTGCGTCTCACATGGTGGATACCCAGAGTTCGACAAGTAGGTCGACGCGTAGTAAGAAAGTGTGTAATATGCCAGAGACTAAAGGGTAAACCATATGCAACCGGACCAGCTCCACCTCTACCTGAGTGCCGTGTAAGGCACATAGAGCCTTTCCAAGCTGTAGGGTTAGATTACACAGGGGCATTGAGGACGAGAGAGCATGAGAAGGTTTATATATTATTGTTTACCTGTGCAATGTCTCGAGCGGTACACCTAGAACTATGTGATAATATGTCTAGCGAAGAATTTATGCTGGCGTTTAGACGGTTTTGTGCCCGTCGTTCATTCCCTCAACTCATTCTTAGCGACAATGCTTCCACTTATGTCCAGGCATCAAAATATCTGAAGGATATGAGCAGTGATCCTACAATCATCACTTTTATGGGAGAGAGAAAGTGCGAATGGAGGTTCTTCCCAGTTAAGGCACCTTGGTTTGGTGGAATGTGGGAACGGTGTATCGGCATAGTAAAGTCAGGACTCAGAGCGGTAGTAGGACGTGCTCTATTAAAGAAGAGTGAGTTGACGACAGTCCTCACAGAGATAGAGGCAGTCGTGAATGATCATCCGCTCACATATGTGTACACCGACCTGCAGGAACCACTACCATTAACGCCAGCTCACTTGCTATATGGTAAACCATTGACTGCGTTTCCATCTGATTTCCAATCCATAGTAGAGTTAGAGGATCCCTCGTTGTACTCTGAGGCAGCGGTGTCTAAGAGATACCAGTATATATCGAGAGTAATCGAAGGTTTTAGAAAACGGTGGATTGATGAATATCTGCTAGCATTGAGGGAAAGGAGTGTTCCACCCTCTGGTAGACCGACAACACCTACTGTTGGTGAAGTCGTTTTAATTAAAGAAGATAGTCCTCGTTTATATTGGAAATTGGGCCACGTGTTGGAGGTATACAAGGGGAAAGACTCTGTAGAGCGGGTGGCACTATTGAGGACGGCCACGGGAACTACTGTTCATCCTATCGCACGTTTGTACGCTTTGGAGCTCGATTCCACTTTACAATCACAGACTCCACCTGTTATTGCTGGGTCCGAGGATTCTCAAAGTAACGATTCACCTCTTACTGATGGTGAGCAATCTCGGATCGGGACGCGTCCCAGACGCGCTGCTGCTGGCGCCGTCGACATGTGGCGTCAGAAGATAGCCTTTGGGCAACTTTAAGTTTAAGGTGGGGTTCAGGTTTTTTTTTGTGGGGGGAGTGTATCGTATAAATACGATAGGGTATGACTCTTTTGTGATCCCGTATGTCTCTGTGACGTCACGGTCGTTCCCGCTGCACGGCGTAGGACGAGTAGATCGTATATTATAAGATTGTAAGTAAGTTAAGATTATAAAAGGCCTAATATGCTATTAAGCAATATTGACATGGTCTTATGTAGTATATATGAATTTATCGTATATATTGATTTAATTTATCGTACTGAGCAACATAGATACGGTACGATAATTTGGGCGCCGGGCGTTTACCAAAGCAGCAAGGTGTGACTCTGAGGAAGACAGAGCAGAGACTTCACGAACACCGACCAGTTAACATCTAATTTCCGCCCTCAGTTGATGGAGCTTTTGTGCCTCTAATCACAATACACTGACAGCAATACATACAGCTACACCATCACGACGCTCTCATCGACGCCATGACTGACTGACAGATAAGCATAGCATTCATGTCCATTCCCATATAATCATTTGTTCTTTCTTTCACTTGACTCGAGCCTCAGGGCCGAAGTCTTGTTTTCCCATTGTCCACCATATTGGGTAAACGTTCTCCTATGTTTCGTTGCCACGTGGAACTATTGGTAAGTTAATTCCTGGCTAATATTAACCCTTCTAACCTTACCCTATATATAAATTATTATGTGAGACCTTTGGATATAAATTAGCTTGTTTCAGATTGAATTCAATTTAGATATGGAGTAATTATAATTTAGATTGATTTTATTTGAATCATTATAGCTTAGAGATATTTAATTTCCATTGATAGTTTACCACAGTTATTTTCGTGACGGTTTTCCTTATTTGAATACAACAATTACGAATAGAAAATGTTCATTCATGAATGCCTTATTACAATTAATAGAATCAACATAAGAAACGTGAAATAGGCAAATGTATTTTCTTTTGTTTTTATGACTGACAAAAGGTAAATATAAGGTGTTAACATTAATATTAGTACGTGGTAGCGAAGTTTTCATGTAGCGAGATGTCTAGCAACTTCTACAACCGTGTCTGGCCGAACTGGCCCCTCCCCCTTCCTGAGCATCAGATTCATAAGCTTCATACAATTTTCGGGTTCGGTTGTGCGTTTGAACCTTGAGTGGCGACGAATATTTGTTGCGTGATTTAACCAGTATACAATTTAATATATGCTTCTCGTAGTGATGTTTACAAATGTGTGTTTTTTTTAAACAGAATACATTTGTTATTGACTTTATGTAATGCAATAGGAGATATATTGTTTGTTTCGAACATAAACCATTGGATACTCAAGTATTCGAATGCGTCACAGTTTCGTAGGAGTGAGTTAGATCTACAACCAAGGTCAGAAGCCACATAACACCTCTTCAAATTAATCATTAATATGTCTGTTTGCAACTAAAACAAATCTATTTAACATATGCAAATTAAACTATAGTTGGTAAAAATTGAAGAGACCCCGACAGCCTTTTTACTTGTTATGTTTTTTTCATTTTTTATTTGTTTTATTTTTCTTTGATATACAGTGTTGTTTAATACCAAGGATCGTCGCATTTTAGTATTTTCAACATTAGCCTAACCTAACCTAACCCTAACCTAACCTAGTATTATGGGTGGGGGCTACTGCCCCCACCCACCCCCGCTAAATCCATTAAATCCGAGCCAAGAACCTAACCTAACCTATCACAACTACTATCACAACGACTGTTATAACGTGTGAACAGTGGGATAAAACTAACCGGTCTTCCCGCGACGGTCTAAACCCAGCTCACGTTCCCTGTTTAAGGGTGCGACGGTCTATTCCCAGCTCACGTTCCCTGTTTATGGGTGCGCGACAGTCTAAAGCCAGCTCACGTTCCCTGTTTATGGGTGAACAGATTCTCGTATTTCACTTATAGTGAATTTGCGACGGTAATTACATGTACACCAACAAAGTATCGTCCATGAAACTTCTAGAACATTGATAATTATCGATGGGGCTCGTATCCGGGTTGTCTTAAATTTTATCCCTATAGTTTTTTACCTACGCCCATTTACAAAGCGACATTTTGCCTTAAACTGAAAGAGAAGTCAGGAAGTATTTAGGACTATCAACTAATAAAGAGAAAATAAACGTTTGCCATACTATAGTAGTATTCGTAACAGTTTCGATCACACGACGCCAATTTCAATTCAAATAAATCCAATTCAAAACTTATATACTCCTACTTTTGTATTTAAAGTTTAGAGCACAAATCGCGACGCACCCGTTTGAACCACTATCGAATGCAAACGAAACTATACAATGCTGTATTATAAGCTAGGTGCTTCATAACTTCGCTTTAAAGGTTCAAAGGTTCGAACTGATGTAATCTTAGACTATAATTATATGCTAAGAATTGTACAGTACCTCAGCTCATTACAATTGTATTACATTTTGGAATAAACTGTTAGAGGGTTAGTTGATTACAATTATCTTGCATTAATGAAATATAGAAATAAATCGTCGTTTCATTCAAGTGGTTAACCCCTTCCGTAACGTCGTCATCTATTTATATTGAATCAAGCTATACAGTATTCAGACGACTTTGTGCAGCTTAAAAAGGATCTATGGCAGTTTAAACGGTTCAGTGATATAATTGGAAGCCTGATAGTTGCTGGAGGCCCTTTTTAAAATTAATACATTCGTCTGATAGTAGCAAGAAATATATTAAAGAGACATCGCCGGTACAGAAGGGGTTAAGGAGGTGGTTATTGTGTATCTCATATCGAACGATATAACTTTGTTTCTGAAAGGTCGTCAATATATCTACTTATTTCTCCCATTTTGAACGAGGACTAAGGAGGCGATTGTTGCTTTGTTAGATAATTTGGTACTACCTAGTTTCTAAATGGCAAAAGTATGATTCTTTTTATTTCATTCATCACTGAGTATGGTTTCGCTGCTGCCGCCAGTTGTAGAGAGGCAGTGATCGGAGCCTCGGAGGTAGTGTGAGAGGTGGTGTTGGAGGTACACATTCTGCTAAAGGGAATGCAGTTTAAATGTGAATTATTCCTTGACTGGATCCTATTATACACTAGGGATGCTCGACGCTCGTCATATACGGTAAGCCTAACCTACCTAATCGTGCTTACTTATTCGTTTTTAGTGATGGGTAATAAACAAGAAATATTGTTGTTATTCCCACATCAACGTATTCTGTAAATATAAGTTACGGTCTAATTGCACTTGCAAACAATATGGACGATCGCTAATATGTATTCTACAGGATATTGTAGGGGTTCATTAAATTTTTGACTTGTTTTGTTGGTAGTTTATTCATGTTAGAGATTAATATTATCTTAATACTTGCTCATTAATTGTGGACAGAGCTGGGACTCAGAAGGTTGGTTAGGTAGTTTTGGTTCTTTAGCAACTTTATATATATATATATATATATATATATATATATATATATATATATATATATATATATATATATATGCAAATATATCTTTCCACACTAAAGGTGTGGGTAAATCTACAGTTATACTACCCCTACTCCACTACCCCCCACCACCTCCCCCCTTCAAAACACGCCTTTTAGCGTGTTTTTGGATGGTTCAGCAGACGCGGAAACTGGACAAAAAATTATTTTGATAAAACAATTATCACCAACCAGATAAGAGTTGTTCAGGTAATTTGTTGTTGTTTTTAATGTTTTCTTTGATATACAATGTTGTTTAATACCGAGGACCGTCGCATTTTAGTATTTTTAACATTAGCCTAACCTAACTTAACCTAACCTAACCGAAAAGTAACCTGTCTCCGCGACGGTCTAAACCCCACCTCACGTTCCCTGTTTATGGGTGCGCGACGGTCTAAACCCTGCTCACGTTCCCTGTTTATGAGTTTGCGAAGGCTTGTAATAATTCAATGTATCTATTTCAAGTCAAATATACATTTCCGCGCATCATCAAACCATACTAAGTCTACTACTAATAATATTAACCCATTAGTACCAACAGAATAGCGACAAAATAGGGATAGTATAACTGTAGATTTATCAAAATATATTGCATGCAAAAAATAAGGGCTTAAAATGTATGTCCGAGTATCTTTTTAGAAGGTTCGGACTTTTGTGTTTATATTAAACATAAGTTTGTCTTAAAATTGTTAAAATGCATTCCTCTACTTTCGTAGATATTCAGTTATTAAAAATATGCAAGAGTGGCTGGTTCCAGAGTCAGGTAGTTGGTCTGCACTCTTCTGTGGATCAGAGTCTAAAATTTTATAATTCCTTATTCAAATGAGACTTTAATTTATTTATGAAATAACTTTCTTTATTCTTCCTCAAAGCAACGTCATCTTTCTTAACTTTGTAAAAAGGCATTATATTAAAATTAGGAAATTTAGCTTAAGCACATTTTGATATGGGAGTATTTACATATAGTCCTGTATTGTCTTATATGGTCCCCGTGCAGGTTTGTAGCAAGTCTAAGATTCGAAGTCTCGCCAATGTAGATGGAATTACAGCCATTACAAGGAATCACGTAGATACAATTGAGCGTAAAGCAATTCATATTATGATTAATGTCAAATGCTTAGTATCTACACATTTGAATTAATTCCCTTCTATTATTTGTGTGCATAATTTGCATCTTTGGTTACCACATTTTGTCACTCCTTGGTTTTGTACCGTATTGAATCTTGACTTGGTTAGCAAATTCTTAAGATTACTGGGTTGTTTCCTCGACTTTATTAATGAAACTTCTTTATATAATTATATGCTTAGTTTCTTGGGAGGTATGTAATAGGGTAATTGCGGATTTAGCTTCACTGAAATGATCATCGAAGTTTGGATTGTATGCACTTATGTATGGTAGTATATCGTTGGATGTATTGTCAGTTGTTTTATCACTGGTGTGTAGTACGCTAAAGGAGATCTGCTGGAAAAACTCAATTTTTCTGTCACCAATTTTCCCATGGATTTTTTTATTTTTCCCTGTTAGTTTTCATCAATATATAGTGTTTGGAAATAATTACAACCCTCGGAGAAACCGTTTTCCCTATTAAGCCTATACAACGATCTTAAGACATGCCGCCCAATAGTGGGGAGGGCTATGAAGTTCAGGGAAAATGAGGGGTTAAAAGCGTAACAAAGACATTAGCCTAACCTAACAACCTTACCTAACCTATCCTAGTATTATGGGTGGGGGCTGCCGCCCCCACACCCCTGCTGATTGGGTAATATTGCAAAAAACACAGTATTATGGGACATACCCTACTCCGCCACCGAGTGGCAGTGGGAGGGCCGAGAGGTTCACAACAATAATATGAGTGCGGCGGCGGACGCAGTGTTGCCATATTCTAAATGTAGAATTATCGTATTGTGACCACAAAATTATGGAATTTGCACCAAAATTATCGTACACACTAATATATATATATATGATAATTATCGCGAATAGACTCGCAGCGTTATTATACATAATTTATTAGGGAAAGTGAAACTCTATGGAATCCTTATAATATACTCACATAGATTCCGTTGTGGTAGAATAGTTTTGATAAGTTTTGTAACTCGATTTTGTCGATATAAATAGTCCCGCGCGTAAACAAACTCAGTCCCGCAATCTTGAGAGCTCTGCTACGGACGTGTTCATGTTTACAAAAGGTGTTCGAAATGGAGTACACTCGCTACGGTACAGTGTTATGTTCTACAAAGATGTTACTGTATGTCTAATATATGAACCCATAGTAGCTGGCATGCAACTTGCAAGGGCTAGTGTTGTATCCCACGTACTGGGTCTAGGGCACTCTAGGGTTAGGTTAGGTTAGGTTGTTTGGTTAGGTTAATATACTAGGTCTTGGAAACAAGACTCGTAGTTGCGGTAGTATTTACATCAAAACTATAGTTAACTATCAAAACTATTCTCGGTTTAATGTTATTTTAATACCACGAATTTTGTTGATATATTTGAAGATAAATATTGAATCTATATGCTCTAAAGATCATAAGAAATATTGGTTTAATGTTATTTTAATACCACGAATTTTGTTGATATATTTGAAGATAAATAATGAATCTATATGCTCTAAAGATCATAAGAAAATTTGTTTTAACCCTCGGCAAAACCTAATAAAAAAGTATGGTACTAAAATGTCTGGTCAATATACAGGAGGCGCTACAATATTGGTAAAAAATTAAGCTCAATAGCATGTGATTAAGCGATTTTTCTCCAAATGTTTGATGTAGGTGTCATTCCCAGGAAACTAACATAATACATATTATATGGATATTTACGTTTTAAGGGTTTGTTTTCACTTCTTCTTTTTCGTCTTCTTCTGGGAGACCTCTTTTGCGTGACTGTCAGTCAACAACTGAGACATCTGGTGGCGAATGCAATGAACTATACTGGTGGCATCGTGGCCAAAGTAATCACCCTACCTAATTCATGCCTAGAGTACTCGAGTTCACTGACACGTGATGTCTATCGACCAATCAGGTGATGCCATGATTTGGAAAACAGGTGGCCCGGGATATAAGCTGTCAGTTTGACTCTGGCCAGCTTGTGTAGAGGGTGTGAGCCGATCAAAGCTTTTTCCACCGTCTTTAAAAACACTGAGGCTGCTTAAGACCTTTTCGCCTTCCAATAAGTGTAAACTGTCCAAAGTGCAATAACCAGTGTTCCAAATACAGCTGACGAGGACAGTTGGTTTTGAAATGAACATACACTTGTTTTACATGGAAAAATTCGAAACAAAAATCCACCAGCTGTTGACCAAGATGAGTGGTGATCGGCCAGCCAGGCAGCCCAGTACCTCCTCTGTTCATTAAGGTTAGTTGGTTGGTTGGGACAACATAAAGGAATCGGACCACAGCTAGCTCGGGAATCTTAATGGGTGATCGCAAAGTAACATAAAGTAAAAGATTTTTTCGCATAGGATTAAACTGGCATGCAAGGGCTAGTTGGTTATACTGATGTATTGGACCGACAGTTAGCCCATCGATCTTTTTAGGCCTAATAGGTCCGGTAGAGCATAGGCTATACATCATTGCTATATATGTCATTAAGAGCTGAAATGTATTCTAAGGGAGAACAAAAATAAAATAAAATACATAGGCCTACTGTAAAACAATAAGTTTTTCAGCCAGTACCCAACCATCGGGGGTGTGGGGGCAGCAGCCCCCACCAATTATGCCAATAATACTAGGTTAGGTTAGGTAAGGTTGTTAGGTTAGGCTAATGTTAACCCCATTTTTCCTAGGTTAGGTTAGGTAAGGTTGTTAGGTTAGGCTAATGTTAACCCCATTCTTACTAGGTTAGGTTAGGTAAGGTTGTTAGGTTAGGCTAATGTTAACCCCATTCTTACTAGGTATGGTTAGGTAAGGATGTTAGGTTAGGCTAATGTTTACCCCATTTTTACTAGGTTAGGTTAGGTAAGGTTGTTAGGTTAGGCTAATGTTAACCCCATTCTTACTAGCTTAGGTTAGGTAAGGTTGTTAGGTTAGGCTAATTTTAACCCCATTCTTACTTCGTTAGGTTAGGCTAATGTTAACCCTATGAAAACCCAAACAAAGATTTTATTAGGGTTACTGTGTAATTTTAACATGAACATTAGTAAAATCCGAGCCAAGTTTCGTCAAAACTTGGCTCGTGTTTTCGAAATGTCGGGTTATATGGGTATGGAAATTTACAAAACCCGAGCCAACATGTTAATAAGGTTACTGTGTTATTTTCATTTTTAAATTGGTTAAATCCGAGCCAAGTTTCGTCAAAACTTGGCTCGGGTTTTCAAAAAGTCGGGTTTTATGGGTCTGGGAATTGACAACACCCGAGCCAAATATTGGTTACAAATGTGTATTATCGTGTTCTATACACTTTTTACCCCTCAATTTCCCTGATCTTCATAGCCCTCCCCACTATCAGGGGGTGTGTCTTTAGATTGATGAATAATGGGTAAATGCTTAATTCCCATTCAATTTCATCACTAGATTCGACTAAAACACCAAAATCAAAATACCAACAAAAATACCTGAAAAACACGTTGTTGCGTCTCCTGTATATAAACCAAATGTCTTTTTCGTAACAAGGTTGTCAATACGGTACTTTCAGTCATCGATAGCTCTAAAGATCATATGAAAATGTGTTAAACCCTCGGAAAAACCTAATATAAAAGTATGGTACTAAAATTTAATTTTCGTAACAAGGTTGTCAATACGGTACTTTCCCGTTATCAATGTACAATCAAGCTGAAGATTGCAGAGTAAACACCATAGACTTCATCGACTTTTCTTTCACCTTCGTATAATCGACAGCCATTTGTTTTTGTTTTGTATTAATTAAGGGATTAGTACTCAACCTGTGGGGGTGTGGGGGCGGCAGCCCCCACCCATAATACTAGGTTAGGTTAGGTAAGGTTGTTAGGTTAGGCTAATGTCTTTTCAAATCACTATCGGGGAGCGAGCGTGTCTCAACATCGATCGATAGGCCTAATGGGGAAAATAGGTTTTCCCGAGATTTCTGATTAATTACAAACACTATGATTGTATTGATGTAAATTAACAATTATTTTTTATAAAAAATACTCGGAAAATTTGTGGTATTAAAATAAAATAAATCCGATTTGGATTTTTTTTATTTTAATACCACAAATTTTCCGAGTGTTTTTTATAAAAGAAATTGTTCATTTGCATCAATATATAGTGTTTGTAATCAATTAGAAATCTCGGGAAAACCTATTTTCCCCATTAGGCCTATTGATTGATGTTGAGACACGCCCCCGATAGTGATTTGAAAAGACATTAGCCTAACCTAACAACCTTACCTAACCTAACCTAGTATTATGGGTGGGGGCTGCTGCCCCCACACCCCCGCTGGTTGAGTACTAATCCCTTGGTAAAAAAAAAAAAAAAAAATTGGCTGTCGATTATGATTATACGAAGGTGAAAGAAAGTCGATGAAGTCTACGATGTTTACTCTGCAATCTTCAGCTTTGATTGTACATTGATAACGGGAAAGTACCGTATTGACAACCTTGTTACGAAACTTAAATTTTAGTACCATACTTTTATATTAGGGTTTTCCGAGTGTTTAACACATTTTCATATGATCTTTAGAGCTATCGATAACTGGAAGTACCGTATTGACAACCTTGTTACGAAAAAGACATATTAGTACCATACTTTTTTATTAAGTTTTGCCGAGGGTTAAAACAAATTTTCTTATGATCTTTAGAGCATATAGATTCAATATTTATCTTCAAATATATCAACAAAATTTGTGGTATTAAAATAACATTGAACCAAGTTTTGTTGTCTTTACAGTGCTCCGAAGGTTGAAACAAATTTTAATATGATCTTTGCAACATCCTTATTCTATAATAGGCTTCAAATATTGAGAAATAATTAGTGGTAGTTTCGGTAATAAGTACCGCCCCTTTGTTTCCTCTAAATGAAATAAATGGATTGTAAATTGAGTTGTGTATGATGGAATATGGTATAAATACTTTAAAGAGGCATACCAAACTCCTGTAGCTTTCTTCAACTGCCCATGCAATTTTGTGTTTTATTTGTAATATTCAACTCATCTTCACAAGAAAATGAAGAAATATACAGAGTATTTGTTGGTGTTTCTATGAAGAAATGATACAATACATTATTTTGTAGTGACGCCCGGCCCCCGGCCCAGAGATGGACCGAATATTCGTTTCGTATTCATATGTCCGAATATTCGCTATGTTTTTCAATTTTCGTATTCGTATTCGCATTTCCCTTCATAGCTATTTGCAAATATGCGAATATGTTCACGAAACTAATAGAATATATACAACAATTTTAAATATTAAATTTTAAAGTTAACACAAACAAATAGATAACAGTGTAGATATGCGTTGGGGCCGCTAAAGTGGAATGAAGGAGGACTGAGCAGTGTTGCTACTTAACTGTATTTAATAGTACCAGATCAAACTAGTGAAAAGTAGGCCTACCAAATTATTCTAAAGTGGAATCACTGCCCGGTAAACGAACGTGTGCTGGACCTGGACATTTTAACCGTCGTAATATTGCCATTTCAGACATATCCAATGTAATAGCATGTCACTAATCTATATTCCATCATATTTCCTCACTGATTTTGTATTTAGTACCAGATATGGACTATTGTATTGGAAAATGTATAAAATGTACTTGAGAGAGTCAAATGTACCAAATCTGGGTATATATTAAGCAAACCACCCACCAATGTTCATGACAATTTTGAAATGCATGTTGGAATCACTATAACTGTATTTAATTTTTATGTAAGTTTGATAATTTGGAAAAATCGATTAAGGGAGAAAATTAACATTGAAAATGATGTGTAAAAAGTCTCCCATAAACGGCGGCCCGCTATGTTATTGTAATTTGCGGCCTAATTTCGTCTGTTAATTCACTTTCTCCTTAATTGGAGCCCCTATGAAGTACAACAGATTATGATGACATAAGTGACGGGTGTTTAGAGGGGGCAGAGCTCCCCCTTCAACATATTACGGGTCCCACAGTAACTTCTATTATATAAACAACACAAGAATTTTCACAGATTTTTAAAATTTCATTTAGGATGTAATATAACCTATACTCCATGTTAAAATAAGTGTCAACCCTCGAAAAATTCTATTAAGGGAGATACAGAACCTAGAACCTGTAACGATATTTGTCCAGGGTTAGGTTAGGTTGGGTTAGGTTAGGTTAGGTTAAAATCCGAGCCAACTTTTGCCAAAACTTGGCTCGGGTTTTTTTCACTTTGGGGTTTTCTCAAGTTGAAAAACAACAAAACCCGAGCCAACTTTCATCATAAAAGCCATTATATCGCCTATTTATGTCTATAACCCCACATTTTCCCTGATCTCCATAGCCCTCCCCACTATCGGGCGCCGTGTCTTAAGATCGTTGGATAAAGGGGAAAACTATTTTTGCGGAGGTTGAAACTAATGTAAATTACTATATATTGATGCAAATAAACTAAAAGTAAAAAAAAAAAATTAAAATAATTGGTGGGTGGTTTCCTTAATATTTTCCGGTTAGGTTAAAATCCGAGCCAACTTTTGCCAAAACTTGGCTCGGGGTTTTTTCATTTTGGGGTTTACTTAAGTTGAAAAACAATGAAACCCGAGCCAACTTTCATCATAAAAGCCATTATATCGCCTTTTTATGTCTTTAACCCCACATTTTCCCTGATCTTCATAGCCCTCCCCACTATCGGGCGCCGTGTCTTAAGATCGTTGGATAAAGGGGAAAACTATTTTTGCGGAGGTTGAAACTAATGTCAATCGCTATATATTGATGCAAATAAACTAAAACTAAAAAAAAAAATCATGAAAATAATTGGTGGGTGGTTTCCTTAATAGTTTCCCAAATCTGGTACTTTAGTACCAAATAAGCGGCAACATTGGGACTGAGGACTGGAAACATAGAAAATTGAATGGATTTAATTTCAATTATTCAATTTTCTATGGCTGAACTCTTACAATATAATTATTAAACATTAATTCATACATTTAATTTATGATATTTAAGAAATTACATATTCATATCGCCATTAACTTCTGGTAATTAATTTCATAGTAATTTAATTAGCGTTTGTTGGTGACATAAAAATAATTACCAGTTCTTGAAGAATGAAATAAGGATGGAAATATTCGCTATTCGTTTTCGCGAGTTTTACAACAAAAAATTTGTATTCGTATTCGTAAATAGTGAGAATTGATATTCGTTCCATCTCTAAATTAAAATTAAATTTGTACTACTTATTATTTTCTCTATACCATTTTATTACATGGAAAACTGCTTTAAAAGTGACTAAGACACACAACAATGTCCACTTAATTGGACTATAATAGCAAGAAAATGCACTCTAAAGCCTATGTGTATAAAACCTTTTGGTCAATATACAGGACATGCTACAATATTGGCAAAAAATGAATCTCAATAGCATTTGATTAAGCAATTTTTTTCCAAATTATTGATGTAGGTGTCAGTCCTAGGAAACTAACATAATACATATGATATGGATATTTACGTTTTAATTGTTTCTTTACACTGGGAGAGCTCTTTTCCGTGCCTGTCAGTCAACAACTGAGACATTTGGTGGCGAATGCAATGAACTACTGGTAGCGAGAGTATTCACCCTACCTAATTATCGGCAAGAGTAATCGAGTTCACTGACACGTGATGTCTATCGACCAATCAGGTGATGCCATGATTTGGAAGACAAGTGGTTCAGGATATAACCCATTAGTTTGACTATGGCCAGCTTGTGTAGAGGGTGTGGGTAGCAGATCAAAGCTTTTTCCACCGTCTTTAAAAACAATGAGGCTGCTTAAGACATTTTCGCCTTCCAATAAGTGTAAACTGTCCAAAGTGCAATAACCAGTGTTCCAAATACAGCCGACGAGGACAGCTGGTTTTGAAATGCACATACAGTTTTTGCCATGGAAGAAATTGAAACAAAAATCCACCAGCTGTTGACCAGGATGAGCGGTGAGCCTCCAGCCAGGCAGCCACTCAAGCCGAGGACCCTCAGTCCAGTACCTCCTCTGTTCATTAAGGTTAGTTGGTTGGTTGGGACAATATAAAGGAGCCGGACCACAACTAGCTCAGGAATCTTAATGGGTGATCGCAAAGTAACATAAAGTAAAAGATTTTTTCACATAGGTTTAAACTTCCGGAAATTAATGGGTAATAAATACGATAATGGATTATAACTTACGTCCGCCGCCGCACGTACTGGGTAGCATGAACCCGCAGTAGCTGGCATGCAAGGGCTAGTTTTGTATCCCACGTACTGGGTACTATGCACACGCAGTAGCTGGCATGCAAGGGCTAGTTTTATATCCCACGTACTGGGCACTATGAACCCGCAGTAGCTGGCATGCAAGGGCTAGTTTTGTATCCCACGTACTAGGTCTAGGTTAGGTTAGGTTAGGTTGTTAGGTTAGGCTAATGTTAACCCCATTCTTACTAGGTTAGGTTCGGTTAGGTTGTTAGGTTAGGCTAATGTTAACCCCATTCATACTAGGTTAGGTAAGGTTGTTAGGTTAGGCTAATGTTAACCCCATTCTTACTAAGTTAGGTTAGGCTAATGTTAACCCTATGAAAACCCTACAAACTTTTTATTAGGGATACTGTGTAATTTTAACATGAAAATTAGTAAAATCCGAGCCAAGTTTCGGCAAAACTTGGCTCGGGTTTTCAAAAAATGGGTTATATGGGTCTGGAGATGTACAAACCCTGAGCCAACATTTTAATAAGGTTACTGTGTTATTTATATTTTTAAATTAGTTAAATCCGAGCTAAGTTTCGTCAAAACTTGGCTCGGGTTTTCAAAAAGTCAGGTTTTATGGATCTGGAAATTGACAAAAGCCGAGCCAAATTTTGGCTACAAATGTGGGTAAAATTTTACGGTGTGACAGTTACAAGCCCCATCGATGTTTGTGTAGCCTACAGGTATGTTATATAATAGTCTTCAGTCCTATATATGTCCTTCCCTTCGCAAATGTATTATAAGGGAGATATAGGGTAAAACACAGAGTCTTGTCTGCATAATGACAAGTCCTGTTTTACGGGATTTCTGCTTTATAGATTTTTTTTTTTCCCTCCTACCTTAGTCGGGGGACCTTACAGTTCAAAATAACGTCAAGGTTAGTTTCTATCAACGTATTACTTTTAGGTTAGGTTAGGTTAGCTAAGGTTAGGTTTCTTAGTTAGGTTCATGACAAGGGATCAGCTGGTAGGTATGGGATAAACTAGGGACACATACTAGCTGGTAGGTAAGGGTTATTCTTGTATCCAACGTTCTAGGTTAGGTTACTGTGTTTTTTTACTTCAAAAAATCGCTAAACCCGAGCCAAGTTTTGGCAAATGTTGGCTCGGGTTTTCAAATTTTGGGGTTTAATGGGTTTCAAAAAACATGAAAACTCGAGCCAACTTTCAAAATTCAATTAGGCCTACTGAGTTTTTTTACTTTGAAAAATGCCAAAAGCCGAGCCAACTTTTTTTTCCTAATTTTGGGGTTTTTGTACTCTGAAAAATACCCAAATCCGAGCCAACTTTTGCCAAAACTTGGCTCGGATTTTCACATTTTAACGTTTTCTTACTTTTCTATATTTTATTTTCAGAGTTGTTCCCATATTACCTCTATTTTTCCCCTTTTACCCCGCAATTTCCCTGATCTTCATAGCCCTCCCCAATAGTGGGGGCCGTGTTTTTAGATTGTTGGATAATGGGTAAATACTCATTTGCTGCAGTCCTTGGTATAAAACAACACTATCAAAGAAAAAATGCAAAAAAACAACAACACATGCTAAAACTCGTGACTGTCACACCGTATCAATTTACCCAAATGTGTATTATCGTGTTCTATACGCTTTTTACCCCTCAATTTCCCTGATCTTCATAGCCCTCCCCACTATCGGGGAGGGGGTGGGGGGGGGTCGTGTCTTTAGATTGATGGATAATGGGTAAATACTTAATTCCCATTCAACTTCATCAGTAGATTCGAATAAAACACAAAAAAAAAAAAAAAAAAAAAAAAAAAAAAAAAAAAAAAAAAAACGTGAAAAACACGTTGCGTCTCCTGTATATTAACCAACCTTTTTTACTCAAAATTACATCTTTCATTTCTGAAAGTATTTAACAAAACTTACGGGACACCCTGAATATGTCCAAACCGTCGGTAATTCATTATAATATACGCCCTAAATAACTAACACCAAATCTAAGGATGTAGTATCCAGGCACCGGTCGTCATGTTTACATAGGTCTTACGCTCGTGGTTTCGCTTTTGTTTTTATTTTATTCTGTTATTTGCCCCCTGCTGGCAATATATATGATGATCAACATGAACTGGAGGAAATTAATAGAAATAAGGAAGCTAGGCCTAACGATGTAAATAGCCAATGGAACTTTCTTAAGCATAGCCTTATCGCTGCCACTGACAAAGTCTGTGGGAAAACAAAGGGTCACCCCAGGAATAAGACCTCTTGGTGGTGGAACGATGAGGTAGAACATGCTGTTAAAGAGAAAAGGAGATGCTTCAAAGCATGGAAGAAAGGAGGCAGCAGGGAGGAATACCAGGCAGCTAAACGAACTGCCAAAAGAGTTATTTACAATGCTAAAAATCGCATTAAGGACCTGGTCCTCGAACAAGTGTGTAACACTGACAATCCCAATGGGATCTTCAACCTAGCTAGGCGAGTTAAAAATGACAGTAGGGATATTATAGGTGAACAGTGTGTTATAGATGATAATGGGAAGATTGTGTATGCAGAAAATGAAATCAGAGAAGCGTGGAAGGTACACTATGAACGATTGCTAAATGTAGAGTTTGAATGGGATAAGGAACAGCTTAGTATCGAAAAACCAATATCTGGGCCCCCTCCTTTGATAGCACCAGCTGTAGTGAGCGACGCAATCAATAAAATGAAGGACGGTAAAGCTCCAGGTTGCTCCGACATTGTCGCTGAGATGATAAAAGCCTCAGGGGAGATTGGTGTAAACTTAGTCACTGAGTTGATAAACACCATTAATAAAGATGAGAAAATCCCAGAGATTGGCTCAAAAGTGTAATAGTAAATATATACAAAGGAAAAGGGGATGCGCTAGATAGAGGAAATTATAGGGGCCTGAAAATGCTTGACCAAATCATGAAGGTCTGTGAGAGAGTCCTTGAGGGTTTGATCAGGCAAAGCATCTCTATTGATGATATGCAGTTGGGTTTTATGCCAGGACGTGGTACAACCGATGCTATCTTCATAGTCAGGCAGATACAGGAAAGATACTTACTAAAAGGCAGGGATCTTTACTTTGTGTTTGTGGACCTGGAGAAGGCCTTTGATAGGGTACCTAGAGATGTTGTACAGTGGGCTATGAGGAAACTTGGTGTGGAAGAGTGGCTGGTGCGTGTGATAATGAAGATGTATGAGGATTCGCGAAGTTCGGTGAGGGTGAAGGGTGTACTGAGTGATGAGTTCGCAGTCCGTGTTGGAGTCCATCAGGGTTCAGTGTTAAGCCCCCTCCTCTTTATTATGGTCTTGGAGGCGCTGTCTAGAGTTTTTAGAGGCGGACTCCCGTTGGAACTTTTATGCAGACGATTTAGTCCTAATAGCTGACAGTATGCAGGATGCTGAGGCCAAATTCAGAGAGTGGAGAGAGGGCATGGCGAGCAAGGGTTTAAGAGTCAATATTAACAAAACCAAGGTTATGCATTGTAGTTTGAGACGAGGCAATGTGGAAAAGAGCGGTGCATACCCATGTGCAGTGTGTGGAAAAGGAGTGGGCGTTAACTCAATTCAATGTAGCATCTGTCGATGTTGGGTACACCATGGGAGTAAGCGCTGTAGTAGAATAAAGGGGCCCCTGCCGAAGGATAAGTCAGAAATAGAGAAATTTGAGTGTGTAGTGTGCAAAGGCGAGCTTGTGTTAAGTGATGATCCTGTGGCTGTGAATTTTGGAAATGAGTCTTTGGAGCTGGTGAACAAGTTTTGTTACCTAGGAGATACCATCTCTGCCGGTGGTGGGGCCGAGGCTGCCACTGTTGCTAGAATTAGGTGTGGCTGGGGGAAGTTCAGAGAATTGATGCCAATCTTGACCATGAAAAGAATGCCTCTCCCCCTGAAGGGAAAGGTGTATGCCTCATGTGTTAGAAGTGCAATGACGTATGCCTTAGAAACATGGGCCGTTAAAGTAGAGGATGTCAACAGAATGGAGCGTAATGAGATGAGAATGGTGAGATGGATGTGTGGGGCCAGGCTACAGGATAGAATAACAAATGTTGAGCTGAAGAGACGTTTAGGTATAAAGAGTATTAGCGAGGTGATGCGTACAAGTAGACTTGGATGGTATGGACATGTGGAGAGAATGGATGAACAAAATTGGGTGAAAAAATGCAGGTCTGTGATTGTGGAGGGAGCTGCACCAAGGGGTGGACCGAGGAAGACCTGGGATCGGACTATACGCGCCGATCTCAAATCCAAGAACTTGACAAGTGAAGCAGCCCTTAACAGGGTTGCCTGGAACGCCGCCATTAGGACAAGAGACTGAAACTGCACTTATGTGTGGAACACTCAGTCTTAAAATTTGATGTATGTATGTATGTATGTATGACAATAAGTCATGGGGGGAATAGGGGGGCAAAGCCCCCCCCCCCCCTCAACTGATTTTTGTATCCCACGGCAGTCAAAATTGCCGGAAATGTGATCGCGAGCGAGTGAATATGTTTTGTTGCTTTGGTGTCTTAAGATTGATGAATAATGTTTGTTTTGCAATTACCGACGGGGTTCATAAAATAACATCCCTAAAGAAACAAAAAAAAATAAGGAAAACAAATAAAAAATACTTGTAAAAAATCGTCCCCGGTGTTAAACAGGATATTTATCGACGAAATCTAAAGATAATTCGGTGTAAAAGTTGGGTTCGCGGGAGTAACGTCGATCGGTTGTTTACATTGTGCTCGAGGTTATAGTAGGCTACTTCGCGCATCTAGCTAATTTCCCATATTGGCTGTTCAATTAAAATTTAGGCCGCGGGATAGTCACCCCCCCCCCCCCCCCCTCCCTCCCCCTCCAAAACGACAGCAAATGTAACTAACGTCGAGTCAACAAACCGATGATCCGAAGAGGCGATGAACTCCTGATTTTCGGCCCAAACGCGCTTCTTTATTATAGTGGAAAACCACATTAAAAACGTTATTAAAATGTTTCTATGAATATTGTCAGACCAGAACAAGGTCTGGTTGTTGATGGATGCTTGGAAACTTAAAATAAAACTCTAATAAGTATGTGGTGGTACAGTCACGGCGGTAAATTGTGGACCAGGGGATGAACCCCTCATCCGAACACAGTCTACACTCAGTGAAACTGGGTTGTTTATACTGCCAGGCCCCGCCCACTACTGGGTCGCCAGTCAGCTGGCAGAAAACATCAAGTAGAGAAATGGTTTTGATCCCACACACGCACACACACACTTCACTATATGCTTTTAGACAGAGTGTGTATAAGCTAAAAAATATGTAGTATTTTGTCCCCGAGATAGTGAACATTTGATGTTGTATATCGTAGGAGGGCCTATATGCCAAGTTATACAGTATATCCAATGCTATATAATGCAAAGACGGTTTTAGTTATGTATCAACAATGGTATGTTCAGGCACATAATGGAATAGGTATACCAATGAAGACAAGGGTTCTGTTCAATACCCACGTCCCTTGCATACTGCTTACTGTCGTTAGCCGTTACTCACGCTAAAAAGGTTAAAACCTGTGTCAATATATTATAATTACCATTAAACGACACTAATCAGCTTAGGAAGGACATCTACCGATTACAGACTTTAAAATATCTTATCAAATCCTTATAGCTACCAAAGCTGCATAAAACCGTCTAAATATAACTGCAATTACATAGAAAGGGCTACATTTCTTACGTATAATTTATCATTATACTGTAGGTCAAAGCGAATCGTGAAACACAATAGGCCTATGCTACCATTACCCTCTATGTAAACTATACTACGGTATGTTACTCGTGTCTGACCTCTTTTAGGATACGCCAGTGACATGACATATTTTGTAAATATTTCTTGTCATACAGAGAGAGAGGAGTTTACATAGTTTTACATAGATACACTGGCCACATATATGTTACGTTCTCTGCGAGTTGGCCAGGACTTAGTAGAGATAGCAACCCTAAGAGTAATTGAAAGTAGAAGGAAAGGATAGCAAAGAGGAATGTTCTCCCCCCCCCCCCTCCGCATTCTCAGGTAGTTTGCCGTACATGAAAACAGAAGTGAATAACCTTGCAGGATTAAGAAATCGATTGAAGGATTTCTATAGAATAGTTAGAAATGGAAAGGATATATTATGCCATAGACTACAGTACATCTGGACTGGACACGGAAATGGAACTTTGCAGTAAGGGACCCAAAATCGGAGAACGAACCCCCTAGTTCGAACCTCGAAACCGCGAAAATATCATATTTTTGCGGTTACCGATCCCTGGGGTACCCCGCTACTTACATTGGTCCATTTAGATGCCTTACCGTTTATGACTACTCTTTGCTTTCTGTCGCTGAGCCAATTTTCTATCCATTTCAACACACCGTCTTGTATTCCATGCGCTTTTAGTTTTAGCAGTAAACGTTTGTGGGGAACTTTGTCAAAGGCCTTTTGAAAATCAAGGTATATAATATCTACAGCTTTACTCTCATCGTAGAGGTTGAGGATATCGTGGAAGAAGTCTAAGAGGTTAGTTAAACAGGAACGTTTTTTACGAAAGCCGTGTTGAGTATCTTTAAGTATGTTATTTTCCTCTAAGTGATTTACGAGTCTGTCTCGTATGACCGTTTCTAGCATTTTACATACAACTGAGGTTAAGCTAATTGGACGATAGTTACTGGGTAGGGCTTTGCTGCCTTTTTTGAATATCGGTGTTACGTTGGCTAGCTTCCACTGATCGGGCATAGTTCCAGACTGCAAGGATTTATTGAATAGTAATGTCAGTGGTTTGGAGAGCTCATCCTTAGCTTCCTTTAGAACTCTAGGCGAGATTGTATCAGGTCCAGGCGTTTTATTTACCTTGAGTTTATCTAAACAATTCAATACTTCTCTCTCTGTAACGGTGATATTGCTTAGAACATCTGAATTATCAATCTGAATCGGCGATGGTGTAGGGATATCACTGAGGTCTTCTGTTGTAAAAACTGATGCAAAGAAGGTATTGAGGGCATTACTCATTTGTACTTCGTCTTTGGTGTATTCTCCATTTTCATCGACTAACGGTCCAACAGTTGAAGTAACTACTTTTTTCTTTCTGATATAACTATAGAATTATTTCGGGTTTGTTTTACTTTGATTCGCAATATGTAACTCTAAGGTCTTTTTACTTTGCTTAATTAACTTTTTGGCTTTGCGTCGTAGCTCTAAAAATTTCAGCCGTTCTTCGTCATTTTGTGAGGATTTTAATCTATCTTTAGCAAACTTTTTAGCAAGCAGGCAGTTTGAAATATCTTTATTCCACCATTTGGGCTTATTATTATGGCCTGGACGCCGTATTTTCGATGGTATGCAGTCTTGCACTGCTTTTAGGTAAGTGGCTTCGAATAACTTCCAAGATGTATTTATGTCGTTATTGTTAATTAAAAAGCTCCAGTCAGTTTCTTTAAACATAGCTCTAAGTTTATGGAAGTTTGCTTTCTTGAAATTAGGGACTTTTTTGATGCTACTATTTGGTTCGTCACTAGTAAACTTTAAAGTGAAAGTTATCGTACGATGGTCGCTGTTACTGAATTCATCAGCAACATTCAAATTCTCTATTAATTCTTCTTTTGTTGCAAGTACAATGTCAAGAACGTTATTACCACGGGTTGGCGTTCAAACAAATTGATAAAGCGAAATCTCTTGCAAGTTCGTATACAAGTCATGTCCGGAGTGTGAAGTAAGAGTATCGCCCCACTTGGTCACAGGTAAATTAAAGTCGCCAAAAATTACGGTATCTTGTGAGTTACTTACATCTGCAATTTGTTCGTAAATTTCTCGGTCAGTTTGCACTGATTGAGCTGGAGGTCTGTATATTAATGCAAGTATTATTTTTGTACCTTTATTATTCTTTATTAACACAAAAGATGCGTCGACGTTCACAATTTGAGGTTTTGACAAGAGGGTAGGGTTAAGACTTTCTTTGATATAAAGTAAAACGCCACCTCCATTTCGATTTATTCGGCTTTTCTCAAACATTACATAACCGGGAAGTGAATACTCTGCTAAAAAGTCTCTATCTTCTGTATTGAGCCAAGATTCTGTTATGCCAATCACATCATAATTTTCTGTAAACACTAGCTCCTCTAAATCTGAAAATTTATTGCGTATGCTACGAGCGTTTGGATAGAAAACCTTTAAATTTGTTATTTTAGAACTCCCGGAACGCTCTTTAATAATATTTTTGGTTCTTGTCGGATCTACATTTATGTTCATGGCTGTCCTCGGTCCTCGCTGTCTTCGGTCCTTATCGCTGGTGGTCCTCGGTTGCCTCTGTTTTTTTCTTGGCGTTGGATGATTTATGTCACTGCTGCTTCTTCTCGGATGGCGTTTTTTGATCCATGGCTGCGGACTGCTTCGTGTAGGAGACGACCCATGCGTGCTGAACCCACAGGGTTTAGATGAATGCCATCCTTGTGGAACAGAGTAGGCTGGTTGTAGAAGTTGTCCCAGAGGTTGATGAATTCAACTTCTTCCCTCAGACACAAATATTTTAGTCGGCTATTTGTGCTGAAGGCCTTGTCGTAGAATTTGTCAGGTGCGTCGATCTTGGGGAGAATGCCTGAGATGATGATATTCCTTGACTTGTTTTTGTAGTGCTGGATCATCTTGCGATATTTCTCCATCAACTCTTCGGATCTGGTGCGCATGACGTCATTTGAACCAGCATGGATGACAAAAAGGGTATTTTCATTTGCATCCTTTGTGGTATCTTCGAAGGCTTCCACAATGTCGTCCAGTCCAGCTCCTGGGATGCAAAATCTTTTTCGTTGATTTGGGACTCTGTCGCAGAACTCTTCGACCTGTCCTCGTAGGATGGAATCCCCAACGAGCCTGGTCTCCTCTGGTTCGTCTTCCAGAGAGAGAGAGAGAGAGAGAGAGAGAGAGAGAGAGAGAGCGGGAGAGAAGGTGCTAACACAAACCAATATTCAAGAGACTGGGCTTCTCAAATTGGACTCCAGACTTGAATGTCATGATGCGCCGGTTTAGCAATACTTAGGTTTCATATTCTCCCAAGTTCTGTTCTTGCTAACTACCACTACCATTACCACTTTCCATTCTAAAGGTTAATTTCCATATATCGCTACCCCATGAACAAGTGTTATATGTGTAAATGAGATTAATTATCCTTTATTTCTGTAATAATGGTGTAAGCTATGCACATTTATATTTGTAATTAAAATAATTAGTTAAAGTAGGGCTTAGTGGCTATCAACCCTGCAGGATTTTTAAGCCAGGATGTGTAAGTGGGCAAGTCAAAATTGGAGCCTCTGTTCGAGAATTCCAGTTCCTTGGTGTCATTTGTATTCGGTCAAATGTTAATGGATATGGAGTAATATTTATATTGTTGTGCTAATAACTTCCAAATCCCTGGTTTGCTCAGTAACATTGCGATATGATACGTTGTGTAGCGCTCGTAATACTGTCAGTTACCTGCTCTCACGTGAGTGTATTGTATACATGTAAATTGACCTACGGTAGGATAATGCTATATTATATATCGTTTTACATTAACAGCAGTTACTTTATTATTATATTTATATTATTATATAATTATCATAATCATCATCATAAGCAGCCTTAGTTAGTCCACTGCAGGCCGAAGACCTCTCACAAACGTTTCTAATCTACCTGGTCAGATGTTATCCTGTTCCATCTTACTTTAGCAAACTTTCCAATCTCATCCCTCCATCTGGTTGTCTGTATATCCCTTCCTCTAGCTCAATCTCTAGATTCCCATTTTGTTCCTTTATTTGTCCATCTCTTATCATCTCTTCTAGATATATGATCTTTCCAAGCTCATTTCCTCTTGTCAATGCGATTATCTTTTACTTGTGTTTCTTCTCTTATCTAAGAGGCTCTCGTCTTGTCGCTCCCAAGTTATCCCTAACATTATCCTCTCCATTTCTTTATGGGCACTACAAAGTTTTCGTTTATGAAACTTTGTTATACTCCAAGTTTCTGAGCCATAAATTAGTACAGGAAGGACACATTGTTTGCATTCTTTTCTCTTAAATGCAACGGGTAACTAGCTTTTCATAAAGGAATTCTGCTTACCAAATGCGCTCCATTCCATAGGCCTATCTATCTTTGGTTTGATTTTTCTAGAGTGATCTGAGTTTATGTGTATAGCCTTGCCTAAGTATACTGTATATATTCCTCCACTGAATCTGGCCCATAAACCTCTAACTTAATTTGTTGTGGTTGCACAAGATCATTCAACATACTCTTGGGTTTCTTTCTATTTATTTTCAACACTACTTTAAGGCTTCCTCAGTTTATATAATCCATTATTTGTTGTAACTCTTCCACCGAGTTGTTAGGATAAACTTTGTCATCAGCGAATATGAGGTTGCTTTGGTGTTCCTCATTCACATTTATACCTGTATTGTCCCACTAAAGATCATTGTATAAGATATTGTATCATGTCATCTACCTAATAACTGGAGTTCTAATGCACGTTATAGTTTGAATGTTTTTAATACAAACAGTAGCATTTCAACTGTAAGGAATCACACGAAAAACACAAAAATATATATATGCTGTATATATAAGATAATAATACTAAATAAATATGTACATAAATATATATATCGGAATACAATCACTATTACCGTTTTATATTTTGTTGCCGTTACATTTTCCTTGACATACGCAACTGTATATGGGCGGAGCTTATTAACTATCAATGTACTTGTTTCACTGGCCTCGTCCATGCTGAACCACCACAGATTCAAATTGTTCGAACCTGCTGCCAATGTGTGGCTAGGACTTTGGCATACCCCTGGTCTACGACTTACCGCCGTGAGTGTACCTGTCAAATGCGTGCCCCTTCAGTAAAATTATAACTAAACTGAAATATGATTAGTGTGCATGAAGGGATTTATACAAAGACATAAGAAAAACTAAATTCAAAGTGCACACACACACACATACACATAATATTATATACATACATAAATGCCAATATGATGAATACAAGCTTAACCTAAGCCAGCGTAGACTGATTAGGCTTTAGTGTGGCCGATATGGTTGTAGCAGTTCTAGTAAAAAGGAAATAAAGCAACAACAGGTTCAGCGACCCCTCAAGGCTGCTTGCCCTCCAAAACACTGATGGTCAAGTATCCAAGCAGTAGTTTAGAGTGGGTAAGGGAAAAATGGAAAGGGAAGACTGCCCTGGGACAAATGTCCGTGGCAGGATTAGGAGATGTTAGTAGGGGACAGTTGTTAGTAATATAATAAGAGGACAAACAAATATTGTATTAATTTACATATGCAGTCAGTCGTGGATTTAAGGCAATGTGTTCGTCTAGGCGATATTTAAAAGAGGCAACGGTGCTACAGTATATGACATCTCGGGGAAGCTCATTCCACAAGTTGACAACTCGGTTGAAGAAGAAATTCTTAGACTCGTGCGAGGTAAAAGATTTACCAATAATTTTTCAATCATTCCCCGTGCGTAATTTGATTGATCGGTAGTGAAATATTTATTACAGTTCATACTGCCGATGCCTTTGATGATGTTGAACACTTGAATTAAGTCGCCTCTTAATTCTCTAAGACGCTCCTTGTATGGTTTGTTCTTTAGGCAAGGTATCATTTTGGTAACTCTACGTTGAACTCTTTCTAGCTTGTCTATATCTTTTTGATAGTAAGGTCACCAGGATTGAATGTAATATTCCAGGAGAGGCCGGACAAAGGAATTGTAAAGAGCTAGGATTACAGGTTAGGATTTATGCTCAAATGACCTGCTTATAAAGCCAATTATTTTGTTTGCTTTCTTAACAACTTCTGAACATTGTTGACTCAGTTTTAGGTTACTCAATATTGTTACTCCTAAATCAGTTTCTCTGCCTAAACTCTTAAGCTGGGTGCCATTCATTGAATCGTTTGCCTTCTCATTTCTGTTTCCGATATGGAGTACTT
The DNA here is from genome assembly GCA_032716605.1 of Paralithodes platypus. Lineage (NCBI taxonomy): Eukaryota > Metazoa > Arthropoda > Malacostraca > Decapoda > Lithodidae > Paralithodes > Paralithodes platypus. Next base: position 12,262,098 of record CM064544.1, on the reverse strand, counting down.
TACATGTATCCGCATTGAAACACATTTGCCAAATTTGAGCCAAATATGACAATGTATCTAGATTATGTTGCATATCTTCAACATGTTCATTTGAGAGTACGCTACTTGCAATTTTTGTATCGTCAGCAAACTTTGAGATTTTACAGGTGAGACCCTCATCTATGTCGTTAATGTAAATTAGGAAGAGAACTGGCCCCAGTACCGACCCCTGGGGTACCCTGCTACTTACATTGATCCATTTGGATGGCTTACCATTTATGACTACTCTTTGCTTTCTGTCACTGATACAATTTTCTATACATTTCAACACACCGTCTTGCGTTTTTAGTTTTATCAATAAATGTTTGTGGGGAACTTTGTCAAAGGCCTTTTGAAAATCAAGGTATGAATTATCTACAGCTTTATGGTAGTTCTGGTAGTGACCGTTTGGTAGTGCGGCCGTATTGGTGAAGTTGTTACGCATTTTCCCAGTTTTATTACTTTTTATTTTCTGGCACAATATTTTAGAGTACTTGATAATAAACATTGACGTTATTTGGGTGCAGTATTATCGTACTTATTATTTTCGGGCACAATCATTCAGAACATTATTTGGGTGCATTATTACCGTACTTATTATTTTCTGGCACAGTATTTCAGAACATTATTTGGATGGAATATTGTCGTACTTATTATTTTCGGGCACAATCATTCATAACATTATTTGGGTGCATTATTACCGTACTTATTATTTTCTGGCACAGTATTTCAGAACATTATTTGGGTGCAATATTATCGTACTTATTAATTTCTGGCACAGTAATTCAGAACATTATTTACCGTACTTATTAATTTCTGGCACAGTAATTCAGAACATTATTTACCGTACTTATTAATTTCTGGCACAGTAATTCAGAACATTATTTACCGTACTTATTCATTGCTGGCACAGTAATTCAGAACACAGTAATGTCTAGGTAATAAACAGACATTATTTGGGTGTGTTATTATTTGTTTTCTTCTGGCACAATATTGCATAACACATGTGTCTTGATAATAAACATAGATGTTATTTGGGTGAACATTGTGTGTGTGTTTTTTTTTTTTTTTCACGCATACCTCTTTTAGCAGACGAATAACCTAAACAAAAATAACGTAATCTATAGATTCTAATAATTTTCAAATATATTTAGATGGGTTTATGTTACGTTTTAAGTTAGCTTTAACCCCTTGAGGGTTATGACGCATTTTGACCGTTTATTCTGGCTATCATTAGGCGATTATATGCACTTCAGGAAGAACGCTTAGGAATCGAAGGGGTCAAAACCAACTGAATTAGCCTATGCCTCTGACACCCACAGATCCTGCTTATGTTGAACAAAATCGTCTAATGATAGCCAGAATATACTGTCAAAACGCGTCATAATCCCCAAGGAGTTAAGCTAATCTAAATATACATAACTGAAAACTAAAAAAAAAAAAACTTTCGCAACATTTCCAAGTCCTTATATATAGGAATATTGTTAAGGGGAGATGGTTCCCTTTTTGGGCGATTTTTGCATGTATTCATTATTGTTCTAGTTTCCTCCCTAGACCTCCATCATATTTAAAAAAAAAAAAAAAAAAACATCCATTAGATCCACCTTCTAGATTAATGTGTACATTTTTCGGTAGAAAAATGTCCCGGTCGAAGGCCGGTTCTTCCAACATTACAGGCTCACTATCGTTCGCCAGGGAAAAAATTGACACCTAAATAGCACGAAAGGTCTAAATATTGACGAATAAATGGGGCGAAAGGTCTTAAAATCGACTAACTAATGGGGCAAACATCTTAGCATCTGAAAACTAATGGGGCTAATCATGAGGGAGAAAGTGGTCTAAAAAACCGGCCCATCCCCCCTTAAAGTTTATCCCGACCCAAATGAGTAATAACGCCGCGAGAGAGTGTCAGAATATTATCACACATTCTTTACCGGATAATTTAGGTACTCCATAACCTTGTAAATACTGCATTACTTATGGGGGGTCACCGGCTTTTTTTGTATCTTTCTCTCCCTCTCTTTCTCTGGTGTGTATCCATGCATAGAAGACATGTCAGTCATGAAGGTTGCCAATTTTACTTACCTGGTAGTGCTACAACCCTTTCCAACGAGAAGGGAAATGGCTCCTGGGTTGACACTGAAAAAACAAAATAAGAAAGCCAGGTTATCTTCAGGTAATAAATTCAGAAATAATTCTATTGTACACGAAAATAAAATAAAGTAATATATATATATATATATATATATATATATATATAATATATATATATATATATATATATATATACATATATATACAAGGTGTCAAACAAAATATAAAGAATGGTAAATGGTAATGTATGTGTGTGGATATATATATATATATATATATATATATATATATATATACAAGGTGTCAAAATAAATAATGGTAAAATCAATGTGTGATTGTGTGTATATATATATATGGTGTCAAACCAGAGAAATATGTGCAAATTTCCAAGCCACCCAAAGAGGTACTGCACTGGACTCGTTATTTTTTTAGAGTGGTTTCCCCAGGAGGCCTATATCCACTCTAGTGCAAATTGAATTGTGTCACAACCCTTTCCAACGAGAAGGGAAATGGCTCCTGGGTTGACACTGAAAAAACAAAATAAGAAAGCCAGGTTATCTTCAGGTAATACATTCAGAAATAATTCTATTGTACATGCAAATAAAAGAAAGTAATGTGTATATATATATATATATATATATATATATATATATATATATATATATATACACACAAGGTGTCAAACAAAATATAAAGATTGGTAAATGGTAATGGTAATGTATGTGTGGATATATTTATATATATATATATATATATATATATATATATATATATATATATATATATATATATATATGGTGTCAAACCATAGAAATATGTGCAAATTTCCAAGCCACCCAAAGAGGTACTGCACTGGACTCGTTATTTTTTTAGAGTGGTTTCCCCAGGAGGCCTATATCCACTGTAGTGCAAATTGTATTTTTTTTTTTTTTTTTTTTTTTTTTTTTTTTTTTTTTTTTTTTTTATGATGATGGTGATGATGATGATGAGTGAATGAAGGTGGGCCCCGAACCTTGGAAGTGATGATTGAATGAATGAATGAATGATTGAATGATTGAATGACTGAATGAAAAGGGTGATGAAGGTGTGAATTCTTGATGATGATGATGATGGCCCAGTGAATGAAGGTGGGTGAATGAAGGGTGGGGCACGCCGAACTCGGAAAGTGATGATTGAATGAATCTGATGATGATGATGATGGGTGAATGAAGGTGGGTGAATGAAGGTGGGCCCCGAACCTCGGAAGTGATGATTGAATGAATGAATGAATTATTGAATGATTGAATGACTGAATGAAAGGGTGATGAAGGTGAATGGAAGAATGCATAAAGACTGAATGAATGAATGGGTGATAGTGATTGGAAAGGAATAATGAAGGTGAATAGGAGAATGCATAAATGAATGAATGAATCGTGCAAAGATCCTGGCTATAGGACATCTGCATCGAATTGATGGTACTTGTTAAAGCAACCATTGACATCGATGCAGAGGCTAACGCGGCAAGACCTGCAGCGAAAGCTCGTGTCCTTGCGAATTTGGCTCCTGTAACACACACGGCACCGCTTTCGCTTTCCGCCTGGGATAGTCTCGAAAACGTGTTCCAAGTTCCTGTTGTACCGGTCATGGTCCAGTACAACAGGACGTGGCCTGGAACCCCGTCCTCTAAGAGGACCTATCCGACGGCCTCTTGGTGCCTGAGCCCTAGCTTGAACGTCCATTACTAGTGGAACCCAGGCGGCATCCATGAGGGGTGCTGCCCGAGCGCCACCAGCAGCAGCAGCTGCACCCGGTACTACTGGTGCGGGGGGGTCAAGTGGTAGGTCATCCACTTCCTCCTCATCATCAGTAGCATCGTCCGAGTCCGATACTGGTGCCGCCTGGGGTGCATTCTCAGCGAGTGCTCCCCCGACGGCAACAGCAGCAGCAGCAGCATCTGGACCTGGTGAGGGGGGGGGGTCATGAAAGAGTGCTCCCCCAACGCCTCCACCAGCAGCAGGAGCACCAGGAGGAGTGCCAGGATCATCAGCAGGAGCGGCTGGGGAGTCTGGATTGTCGTCCGGTGGGGGCGAACAGCTGAGCTTCCGGAGGATTGCCGCCGACGCCGCCTGTCTCGCCTGAGACGGGTGCATGGCTCGTACTGACCTTCTGGCAAATCCTGTGCACGCCGGATGCGTCTCCCCGACAAAGGCCACTCTGCAGGGTTGAAGTGCAACAAGGAACGGACTATGCTTTCCTGGAACGCCAGCATATTCATCTTCCTGCGGGGGTTGCACTTCTTGAAGAGTACGAAGGCATTGAAGAGGGCCATTTGGATGAAGTAGAATACGATCTTCTTCGTCCATTTGACCGTTCTTCGCTGGATGGGGTAGTACTGGATCATCTGATCAAAATGATCCACCCCACCCATGTGGCGGTTGTAGTCGTCAACACAAACGGGCTTCATGATGTTCTTACGAGTCCGCTGCCACCTGCCTTGCACCTTCTTCTTGACAAATGACTGCTTTGGAATGGTGCTCTGGTCGTGGAAGGTGGACACCATGTTGACAATCCGTTTGTCTTTCCAAAGCATCACTAGGGTTGTGCCGTTGTTCATCGCCTCAATTGCATCGTCTTCCAGTGTCGATGCATGGGCAATGTCGCGCAACCGCTTCGGAGCCCCTCGTGCAAGCCTCAGGGTGCCACACACATAGATCTGGTGGTGTGTGAGCATGTGGTGGCACAGGTCAACTGAGTTGTAAAAGTTGTCCATGAACAACTTGTAACCCATGCCTTGCAGGGACTCCGTTAAACCCTCAACCGTTTTCTGGAGATTTTTGACAAATACCAGTGTAGAGTTGAAAGTCATACACGAAACCAGTCGTGGACTCTGCCAGGATGTACAGCTTGATAGCGTACTTCTTCGGCTTCATCGGGTTGTAGCACTTGAATGAAAGGCGACCCTTCCACCCAAGGCAGCCTTCGTCGATGGACACCTTCCTCTCCGGGACGTAGGCAAGCTTGAAGCCAGCAAGCAGGTAGCGCATCACCGTGCGGATCTTCACTAGCCTGTCTTTGGTCTGCTTGATGACTGCCTTGCTGTTGAACGTGTGAAAATTGCTCAGCAAGGCTTGGAACTTGGTGACCTGCATGGTCGTGCGAAACGTTGGATAATTATGGACTCCATCAT
>CM064544.1:12079320-12249320 GCA_032716605.1 Paralithodes platypus | reverse complement strand
GGAGCCCACCTTGGTCACGTACACCAGACTAGCAAAACACATCACTAACATGGTTATTTTACCCTAAATAAGAATAACACAATAATCCATCGATAACCCAATGATATAGCACTTCGTTTGGGTTATATTAGGGCGGTACTACCAGCCAGGCTGGGCAAAATGGAGGCCCCTTGGTTTAAAGGGCCGCGCACACCCACCTACTAGGCTGACTGAAGGGAAGAGACTGGCTCTCTCTACCACCGCGGGGCCCTCACAGGGACGCTAGGGGGTTGCTAGATGTGTCCACATGTACATCTAACTTATCGGACTTACCAGCCAAAAGACCGGCTCAATTGCGTCATAAACTTATTTTCTAGCAATATAATAAGTCCATATGACGCGATCGCGTCATATGAGTTATTGGTTCACTCTGCCATATGACGCGATCGCGTCATATATGTCTGAGAGAGTTAACCGGGATTGAGCACGTGACTATATTTCAATGTCATAATTTCATGTTTTTTAGTTTATAATATTTGTTTATATATTTATATTTATTTGTTTTTATTTGTAAGAGTTATAACTAATATTTTACTTTAATATTTAATCACTGTAAATAATTCAATTAGTAATTCAAATTTCTTGTAATTATATTAATCTTTAACTTTACTTTACTTTAATAATAATAATAATAATAATAATTAAATTATTTCTTGGTTTTGAAATCCTATTAGAATAGGCATTAATGAAGCTTGGATGGTTAACCCTTGAACATATACTATAAAACTAGCTAAGAACTGGAATATTAATGAAGTAACTCTATAAGAATAATATCCCTATAAGAAATCTACCCATACCATATCTACTGAATACCTACCTATCAAATTCAGTCTCTTGTACGGTTTGAAGTTCCCATACCTCTACAGTCTTGAGGCCAAATAATTTAAGATTACAATATCTGTTGAGCAATACTTCGAATTGTTACAAGTGGGGGCCTGTCCGGGATCTCTTGTTCATTTGATCAATTAATCAAGTTTCATTAAGTCTTAATTGATATAATTGTAATATTTTGTTTTTCTTAAGACTTGAACATTGAAATTTATCACTATGCTATAGTCCTTTTTGTTTTATTGTTCACGCTGCTTAAATATTAAAAATTCCTTTATGTTGGTGTACGTAGCTGGGTAATATTACATTATTGTAGAAATTTAAGAGACTATCATTTATTCACCATTTGTAGTTTCAAAGTGACACTCATCAAATCCCTCATACTCATCCATACCCGTTTATATATTAAATACCTTGACAGACGGTAGCGGGAATATCTGAGTATCCTCACCTGACGGTAGTTAACCTACCGCACATCGGTCATCCACCTGAATCCCCATTTAATGTCAGAGTAGGATGTACCTCTCATACTCGTCTTCCATAAGAATACGAAACTATGGCTAGACCGAACATGATCACCATCTTCTAATAATTTGAATAAGTAGAAGTAGGATCTTGCTGCATATAGCTCTCTCATGCCACTCCTCTTATTCTATTGTTTTGGGATCGTGCATAATTTTTATACTTTTGTTTAAGAAATGCGGGATAGTTCAGAGTTTACTTTCTTGCGTTCTTGTCTGTCGGTTTTCACATTAATTATCTTTGATTGGAGGAGATTAGTGTCTTTGCCTGAAACATTAGTATGAAAATCATTACTGGTATATACTTGCCCAATATCCTTGCCTCTGATCCATAGTTTTCGTAGCAACTGTTGAGTATCTAGTATGTACCAGTCTGTGCTGCTCATATCCAATTCATGTGTAGGTTTTGAGATTTGTTTTTGTTCTCTTATTTTTGCCACACTCTTGTGTTTAGTTGAGCGGTAGCCTTCGCAACCCTAATTAAATCTTTCAAAATGAATGAAAAGTTTAGATTAAAAGCGTTTTGTAATGAGCCCTCTCTTGACAAACTCTTAAATCAAGTGATTTCTAAGGATGAAGGGAAGTATATTGCTTTCCACTTTGACATACCTTTTGAGAGTTCACATACTAAAGAAATTATCAAGAACATAGTCATAGAAGAATTAGTTTCTAGAGAATTCTTACCGTCGGAAGCCGTAGATGAGTTTACTCCGGCTAGTCTTTCTATGCATAAATCTATGATAGATGATGAGGATACACAAAGTGAAACACCTGAGAGACTTGATAGATCAAATCATGATGTATGGTCAGGAGAGCGCCTAGCCTTTGAAAGGGAATGGTTAGCCATACTTCAGCAGGAAAAGGAAAAAGATAGGCAGTTGGAATTGCTGGAAAAGGAAAAAGATAGGCAGGAAAAGGAAAAAGATAGGCAGTTAGAATTGCAGGAAAAGGAAAAAGATAGGTAGTTTGAATTGCAAGAAAAGGAAAAAGATAGTCAGTTGGAACTTCTTAAGCTACAAAAGCAGGAAGAGTTTGAGAATGCAAACAGACAGTTAGAAATAGCAAAAATCCAAAATCTAGAAGAAACCAAAACACTCGAGGCAGAAAAGCTAGAGCTAGAGAAACTGAAGAAGTCTTTCAACTTAGCTAAGAATATCTCCTTAGTTCCAACTTTCAATGAGAAAGATCCGGAAGCTTCTTTCAATGAGAAAGATCCGGAAGCTTCTTTCCAGACTTTTGAAAATACCGCTGCACACCTTAAATGGCCTAAGGAGGAGTGGACGTGGCTACTTCATCCTAAATTAGTAGGAAAAGCTTCCAATATTTTCTCTAACCTTGAAAACATTGATGATTATGAGTTTGTGAAGAAAGCCATTCTTGATGCATATTCTGTATAACCCCTGACAGTTATCGCATACAGTTTAGAAACTACTGCAAGCCTGAAACGCACACATACTTAGAGTTTGCAATGGAAAAGTTTCGAATGTTTAAGAAGTGGCTGGACTCTTCCCGTATCACCACATTCACAGACTTAGTTAACCTGATGGTCCTTGAAGAATGGAAGCGAAGACTACCACTCAATATACTGGTGTACGTTGAGGAGAAGGGTGAAAGTGACCTCACTAAGAGTGCCAAGTTGGCAGATTCTTATGCTTTAATTCACAGGGGCATTCCAAACCGAGACAAGTCTAGGACACCAACTGTTAGATTCCCCTCTAGTAATTACCCCGTGTCTGAAGTCAGCTCGCTGCAAAGTTCTTCAAATCCCACACCAAAAGATCAAAAAAGAAATGAAGAATTTTGTACATATTGTAAAAGGACAGGGCATAACATCCTTCAATGTCAACACCCTAGCTGTAAAACTTCATCTGCCTACAAACTCACTATTGCCACTTCTCACCATCTGTCATACCTACTGGGAAACCAGTGACATGCATTCAATCAATTAAGTCATCTGATCTTTTCTCTGCTTTCAAGGTTCCAGGAACCGTCTCCACTCTTGAACATTCCAGGGAATATCCAGTCATAATTCTGAGGGATACAGGCTCGGCCCAGAGCATATTAGTAAAGAAAGCTTTGCTTTGTCTAAAGTGCGAACTCTTGCCCTAGATAATTTGGATAACATTCAGTCAAAAATGAAAACTCGCTATGATCTCAAATCTGAATACCGTACTTTCAATTCTGGAGAAAAAGTGCTCCTTTTTCTGCCCATTCCAAGTCATCCTCTTAAAAGTAAATATTCTGGACCATACATCATAACTCAGAAGTTGTCTGATCTCAATTACGTAGTGCTAACTCCAGATCGTCGGAAAAATAGCCGGCTTGTCCATGTCGATCAAATCAACCTTACGTTGCAAGGTTACTAGAGGAGAATACACCTTGCCTAATTGTAAATACTGCAATGAAGTCTGAGGAGTTGCCTAAGGACAGTAATGCTGAAGTGATTGAGGAGGTTTGTCTTCCTTCCCCTAATTGCCGATACTTTGTCCAGGAGTACGGCCACAATCTCAGAGTCTCTCCCCCCTTCTTCTTTCAGTCCTCTTCAACACCTTTGAGGGACTTAGGGGGGAGGTGTTACGTCCCTCGAAACTCCAAGCCTGCTTAACCTTTCCTGAAGACTCATCCAACCAACTCTACCTCTACATGGAGCTTCAAAGCACCACACTCCGAGCCTGCTCAACCCTTCCTGAAGCCTCATCCAACCAACTCTACCTCTACATAGAGCTTCAAAGCACCACACTCCGAGCCTGCTCAACCCTTCCTGAAGCCTCATCCAACCAACTCTACCTCTACATGGAGCTTCAAAGCACCAGACCAGCGCCATGAACCTTTTGTACAATTATACTCTTCAATGATCGTTAACTCGCCCCACACAACTAGGGGGCGAGTTTCTTTTCTTAGTGACCAGCTCTTTCCCGAGTCTATGAGTGATCTTATTTTTAAACTAACTTCAGTGTTACTTGGACTATAGCTCGGGGTGGTGTCTCTGTGATTACCTGGGATACAGTCGGGTTGTTACTTACCTTCTCTTCAACCTACCAACTAGAGTGTGACGCCTAGGCTAACAATCCTCATTAACCGGGATTGAGCACGTGACTATATTTCAATGTCATAATTTCATGTGTTTAGTTTATAATATTTGTTTATATATTCATATTTATTTGTTTTTATTTGTAAGAGTTATAGCTAATATTTTACTTTAATATTTAATCACTGTAAATAATTCAATTAGTAATTCAAATTTCTTGTAATTATATTAATCGTTAACTTTACTTTACTTTAATAATAATAATAATAATAATAATAATTAAATTATTTCTTGGTTTTGAAATCCTATTTGAATAGGCATTAATGAAGCTTGGCTGGTTAACCCTTGAACATATACTATAAAACTAGCTAAGAACTGGAATATTAATGAAGTAACTCTATAAGAATAATATCCCTATAAGAAATCTACCCATAACATATCTACTGAATACCTACCTATCAAATTCAGTCTCTTGTACGGTTTGAAGTTCCCATACCTCTACAGTCTTGAGGCCAAATAATTTAAGATTACAATATCTGTTGAGCAATACTTCGAATTGTTACAAGATATATATATATATATATATATATATATATATATATATATATATATATATATATACTGTATATACAGTTCTGGTGTTTCTTGTGGTCTGTGAATTTGTATGTGTATGAGTGTGAAAAAGAGTGTGTTTCAGTGTGTATTTGAGTGCGCGTATGAGTGTACGAATGTGGTGTGTGTTGGTGTGAGCGTTTCGGGAGTGCAGGTATATTTTCGTGTACTTACCTACGTGAAGCAGAAACATATGTTGCTGTGATATAGTTTAGTGGTTTAATTGAACACCGGGTAGGTTGACATTGTCATTCTGTTCTATAAACGACCACATATTGTATTACTTCGAATCATATATCGTGTCTATTTCAACTCTGCTTAATGTGTGCAGAATCGTTTTCAAAGGAGAGAGTGAGTGTGTGTGTGTGTATGTGCGCAAAGTGAATCAAACTACAACAGGTATTGCGACCCATCAAGGTTACTTGCTCTCTATGTTACTGCTGTTTTAAGCGCCCAACAGTTTCTCAGAGGGGATACGATAAAGTGTGAATTTAATTAGGTAAATATATTTACAATGCAGTACTAAAGAAATTATTAATTTACAAATACAGAGAGCGAGTGAGAGTGAGAGAGCACCGAGCCAAGTATTAACGCACGTATGGCCGGTAATCAATTAATATTCATCATACAATTTTATCCAGTAGATATTAATTCCGACGTATGGTGATCGGCTGACAAATTTATGCTCTCGCGTTTGGGCTTTGTTAGCGGAAGTGTCATACAAACACGCCGTAAATCACGCCAGTCGGTTATTTATATCGCTAGTCCGGGAAATGGTGTTTTTTTTCGTGTTTGTAAGCGTACGTTTGTATAGCACAGTATTATTTTATGTTAATATTAGCTCTATCTCTCTCTCTCTCGCGCTCTCTCTCTCTCGCTCTCTCTCTCTCTCTCTCTATATATATATATATATATATATATCTATCTATCTATCTATCTATCTATTGCCTGACGCCGTGATCCCCGAAGGGGTGGCCACGAACGAACCGCCCCCATGCACCTCTGTCCCCAGTCAGTCGACGCCCCTCCCCCCAACCAGCACCGCCTTCGTTCATGTAGTTCCTCACTCCATCCTTCCACCTCATATTCGGTCTACCTCTCCCCCTCTGTCCCTCCACCTCGCTCTCGTACACCCTCTTATATATATATATATATATATATATATATATATATATATATATAATTCAATGTTAGTGTGGGCCAAGTAATATAACGCTAGGATCTAATAGCATATAGTAATGGCTAATGCTATTAGAACGCATTCTGCTAGCTTAACACTATATTCAAACACTCTAATAGTATTGCAGGTATACGATAACATCAATGTTCAAATAAATAATAGAAAGTACAAATATTGTTTGCGATATAACCTTATTTCCAATTATTTATATAGCGTTAGTGTTTTTCATATTTATCGGAGAGCAGTAAATATAACTATAGTCGGTTATAATTCAACAGGCAGTAAATTGAATCCCTTTGTAACTGATTTATCGATTAGTAATGGACAAATGTGGAATTACTATCTCTGTATCTTGCCAAGTTTAAACTATTAACACCATATTTCACTACAAAACCTTCAAAATGACGGAGACATTTTGATGGGAACTTTGCAATTTACCGTCAGCTGGATTAAAACAGACTATAAGTATCTTGAAAGTAATGCATATATGTTATTTGTGGTTAAGTGCCCCATTAATTACCCCTTCCATTAGTCTAATCATGTTAGCAGAGTGCAGTTGGATATATGTACAGGCTAAGATTAATATGCAGTATTCAAGAATGCATATATCGTAGGCGTGTGCATAAACCTTTAACTGTCATGATAGCCTAGTGTGCGGACTTTCGGTGTGGGAGGTGTTTGATTTGGGAAGTGAAATTAATAAATTCGATTATTCTTCTGAGGTCTCTGTGCATACCCCGTCCCTTGCGACGAGTGCGAGTCACCCACCTTTCAATACAGTAACACTCCTATTCTGTCCAGCTCTGTAACCCAAGAATTAGCAAAGCTTTTCAGTTTTTGTTTTACTCAACAAGTGAACCCTGGAACTCTCCCCCTCAATCAATCCTTCCTTCACCCTATGACTTAAACTGCTTTAAATTGTGTGTCCAGGCATTTCGACACCAATGTCCCTTGAATTTGGCTTTGAGGTAAACACTCGTTACAGACAACCTGCCTCTTGTCTCCTACATACACATAGACACAAAATAGGACTGCAATAATACTCGTACCTCCCGGCCCGACAACCAAACATAGCGTGCGAGTGTTAAAATGATATACGGTGTTATTATTTCCAGGGGTTGTATTTATATTATTATTCTCCACCTTCTAATGCCGGTAATTCACGCGGGACTCTAACTTGGGATGGCGGGAGAAGACGGCTGTAAGGGAGATTTATACTTTGTTATTGTATGTTTTCTTAGTGTATATATTTGTGTATTTATTTACGTAAACGTGTATGTGTATCAATTATTTTATATATATATATATATATATATATATATATATATATATATATATATATATATATATATATACAGTACAGTATATATATCCCGATATATGAATGGGAAGATATCAAATGGATGGAATTTGTGCTGTACCTAGTATCAGTGCATTACCACAAAGCCCACCGAAACGCCAAAAAAATACCCTCATTGTTCCCTGATTAAATAACAATGTATGAATATTCCCATATTCAAAATATGCTATAGGGGGGCAATACCTAGTGAGTTAATTGCTCAATAGGTGGCGTTCTGAGAGTGAGGGTCCGAGTCTATGGGATGAGACGGTGAAGCACGAAGGCGAAGCAGCTTCAGAGATGGGGCTACTTCGAGCCGTGACTGGATCTCTAAGTGCTTCACATGTCTCACTCCCTAGACTGGAACAAGACCTCACGGGCTTCACCGTGTTGAGCGGTTGAATGTGCAGGCTCTCAGCCTATGCCAGCGAGGGAGTAGTTGGAATATAGAAAAACAAAATATATATATATTTATTAGTTTCCTCACAAGACCTTCATCACTCATATAAAATACCGTCAAGACTCTGTCTATTTGTGCTTTAACCATTGTGCTCTAACCATTACACTACCAAGACAATTAAAGTGTCAGTACATGTCCACGATTTATATTAATTTATCAAATACTGGATATCAATATAACCATGTACTGGCCCCTATTGCACTTCATTATGAATGGCGTAAATAATACTTATGCCAGAGGAAACTATACAACACTCATATGCAAACTTAATTCACTTTTACGGTTTCTTGTCTGCTTCATTTATTCAGATTTTGGTAAAATATTGTAATTAACTGCATATTCGCTGGTAGCTTAACACTATGTAGTCCGCCATCTTGAGGAGTCGACTAGGATGCGCTTAGGCAGTTTATTTTGACTATTATTAGACGATTTTATTAAGATTAGGAACGGTAAATGAAAGTCAGAGGTTAGATTGAGACAGTCTTTACCCTGTTAATTCCCAGTGATCCACCCTAAGCTGTATAATGATAGCCAGAACAAACTGTCAACATGCTTCATGATCCTCAAGGTGTTAACCCTGAACATGAGGGAAAAGGGGGTCCATAACAAAACAAAAACCCTTCCCTTAAGAATTACTCATATCCTGAATCCCCTCTATAAATATAAACGCCCTCTTTTTATTCTTATCTTTACCCTTTGAGGATTAAGACGCATTTTGACAGATTATTCTGGCTCATCAGATGATTTTATTCAGCTTAGGAAAGACGTGTGGGAGCAGAAAATTCAATTGAGATAGCATACACCCCTTTGATTCTTAGAGTATCCTTTCTAAACTGTATAAAGCCGTCTAATGATAGACTGTCAAAGAGCGTCATAATTCTCAAGGGGTTAGCAGTAATTCACCAGTGATCTTTTTTGCCTGACATATTGACATATATTGGTATTTGGCCAGAAATTAGTCATATTGTTTAATACATCGCAAAATGAACTTGAATTTTGGAGTATTCTAGATATTGACCTCGGCATTTACTTTGTATTTATTATTGCAGATTCAGCGGCGTGAGCTTCCGTCGAGGGCTTATGAAGGTATGTCGTTATAAATCAAATTAAGGGGGTCACCTGCTCTTTTTATCTGTCTCTCCTTTTTTATCTTTCTCTGGCTTGTATCCATTCGGCTCCATTTAGCCAACTGTTTTAAGACGTTTATCCCCATCCAGGTGTCGATTTCTTCATGGCAAGCGATAGCGAGCCATCATTTTATGGAGAAATCTGGCTTCGCCGGAGACCTTTTTCTATCGAAAATGTACAAATTTAGCTTGCTGTAAAAACAAATATATAAATATGCTGGCTCGCTACCGCTCGCCAGGAAAATATTGACACCTGGATGGGGGTAAGCTTCTTAAAGCAGTAGGCTGAATGGGCCGAATGGAAACAAGCCAAAGAGAGAGGGAGATAAAGAGAACAAAAGCGAGGTGGGCTCCCTTAACAATATAGGATGAGGCCTCTCTTAGTTTTGTTTCGCTATCAGTAGACGGTGTTATTCCTCCTCGGAAGAACATGATATATCAAGAGGGCCTACCAAAGTGGATGATATCAACAGAATGGAACGTAACGAGTTGAGAATGGTGAGATGGATATTTGGTGTCAAACTGCAAGATAGGATATTTAGTGAAGAGTTGTGGAGAGAGTTATAGGTATCAAGAGTATCAGTGATGCGATGAATACAAGGAGTTTTGGATTGTTTGGGCATGTAGAGAGGAGGGATGAAGCAAGTTGGATGAAAAGATGCAAGTCCGTGAACGTGGAGGGAGCTGCACCAAGGGGTAGACCAACAGAGACATGGGATTGAATTAAGGGACCCCACCTCGCTTTTTTGTTGTCTTTCTCTCTCTCTCTCTTTGGCTTGTATCCATTCGGCCTCATTCAGCCTACTGTTTTAAGACGTTTACCCCCATCCAGGTGTCAATATTATCCTGGCGAGCGGTAGCGAACCAGCATATAATATTTTTTTTTTGAGAGCAAGCTAAATTTGTACATTTTTCGATAGAAAAATATCTTCGGCGAAGCCGGATTTCTCCATACAATGCTGGCTCGCGAAGATATCGACACCTGGATGTGAATAAACGTCTTACAACAGTTGGCTGAATGGGGCGGAATTAATACAAGCCAGAGAAAGAGAGAAAAGGAGATAAAAAGAAAAAAGCAGGTGACCCCCTTTAGGCAAATCTTACAATTGAGGCAGCTCTGGACAGGGTTGCCTGGAGCGCCGTCATTAGTACATGGGACAGACACCACACATCATGTGGAACAATCGGTTTATAAAGTTATGTATATATTTTGTATTATGTTTTTTCCAACAACCAACTTCACCTCTAAACTCAATTAATTCAATCAATAAATACATGTGGCACTCCAAGGACTCGAACCTAGGATAATCACATCGAAATTCCGCGCACTTATGCATTACGCTATCAAGATAGTATGTGTAGGCCTCTATGATTCATAGAGCTCTTTATTAAGTTGAATAGAATCGCCCAATGATAATGAAGACAAAAGCGTCATAGGTACTGAAGGGGATAATTAATGTTACTTAAGGGGGCCCACCTCGCTTTTTTTCTTTCTCTCCCTCTCTCTTCGGCTTGTATCCATTCGGCCTCATTCAGCCTACTGTTTTAAGACGTTTACCCCCATCCAGGTGTTAATATTTTCCTGGCGAGCGTCAGCGAGCCAGCATATCTATATTTTTGTTTTGACAGCAAGCATAAATTTTACATTTTTCGATAGAAAAATGTCGCCGGCGAAGCCGGATTCCTCCATACAATACTGGCTCGCTATCGCTCGCCAGGAAGATATCGACACCTGGATGGGAATAAACTTATTAAAACAGTTGGCTGAATGGGGCCGAATGGATACAGGCCAAAGAGAGAGGGAGAGAAAGAGAGGTGGGCTCCTTTAAGGATAAATCACTGACGTTACTCCATGTCATGATACGGACTAAAGGTAGAGGGAAAACCAGCAACATACGCTGTGACCTAATGTAGTCTGCATACATTTACATATCATGCATTAAGAGTTCATGTCACGTATAGCGGGGTACTACAACACACACATTCATGCTCTTGACTCTTACTATCAACACTAGTCCACATCATAATAGTTCATGTCACGTATAGCGGGGTACTACAACACACACATTCATGCTCTTGACTCTTACTATCAACACTAGTCCACATCATAATAGTTCATGTCACGTATAGCGGGGTACTACAACACACACATTCATGCTCTTGACTCTTACTATCAACACTAGTACACATCATTATAGTTACTTATTCATTCTCATAGGTAAAACATAATTGATATACAGCTATTTTGCTCATATTTTTATCGATTTGTTTCCCATTTAACTCGAGAATAACGCGTATGTTACTTGCCTTTATTGGCAGGGACGAGAGAGAGAGAGAGAGTTACACAGATACTCAGACCACACAGACCTTGCGGTCCCTACCAGGTTGTCCGCCTTTAAAACTATTATACAGAGACAGTTTATTATACAGAGACAGTAGAAGAATATGACAGCAAATTAGAAGTTTCTATCCCCACCCTCCAGCTAAAGAGCGGTACAGAGAGAGAGAGAGAGGGGAGGGGGTTCTTGTGTTTTCTTGTTTTTACTTGATGGATGTCTAGGAAGCAAGCTAAAGATAAAACCTCACCGTAAGCTCTATCAGTTCTGGGCAAAGAAATAGAGTGTTGTGAATGGTTGAATGGAGAGAGACACCCACATGACAGAAAACGTAACAAGACACCCCCATGACAGAAAACGTAACAAGACACCCCCATGACAGAACACTAACAAGACACTCACAGGACA
The DNA here is from genome assembly GCA_032716605.1 of Paralithodes platypus. Lineage (NCBI taxonomy): Eukaryota > Metazoa > Arthropoda > Malacostraca > Decapoda > Lithodidae > Paralithodes > Paralithodes platypus. The sequence continues at coordinate 12,237,442 of CM064544.1, read as the reverse complement.
GAAAACGTAACAAGACACCCCATGACAGAACACTAACAAGACACCCACATGACAGAAAACGTAACAAGACACCCTCATGACAGAACACTAACAAGACACCCCCATGACAGAACACTAACAAGACACCCCCATGACAAAAAACGTAACAGGACACCCCCATGACAGAACACTAACAAGACACCCCCATGACAGAACACTAACAAGACACCCCCATGACAGAACACTAACAAGACACCCACATGACAGAAAACGTAACAAGACACCCACATGATAGAAAACGTAACAAGACACCCACATGACAGAAAACGTAACAAGACACCCACGTGACAGAAAGCGTATCAATAACAAACGTTTTCTGTCCTGTGGTTATCTTACAATTCTCTCGGTTCTGCAATGGTATCTGCAATGGCCTCGCTACACCCACGCAAGAGTACGTAGAGGAGAGAGAGAGAGAGAGTGAGTGAGTGAGAGAGAGAGAGTGAAACAACTATATCGGTAATGTCCCCGCTACTCCCCCACGGGAATACGTGTATGATCCATTATGAAAAGTGGATAGAATGAATGGGAGGGAATCGTATGAGAAAGTTCGGTACATATCTAGCGTTTCATTTTTGTTTTTAAGGCATGAGTAATATAAATCATTGGAGAATTGTGAAACTAAATTTGCTCTTCCCTTTGAGTACCAGCGACGTGTTATATTATATTCTAGCTATATTTAGACGATATTATGCAGCTTGGGAAGGATCTGTGGTAGCTAAAAGGTATGGTTGAGATAGTTTGAAGCCTCATCATTGCTACAGGTCCTTCCCATGCTGAATAAAATCGTCTAATAGTCGACATAATATAATGAAAAAGACGTCCCTGGTACTGAACGGGTTAATGTGTTTATTTTCCCCGCGTTGCACTAACCCATTAAGGAGGGATGGTTAATTTTTTGGTCGTTTTCTTGTTTGTCATTTATATATTATTTTTCTAGTTTCCTCCGTAGAACTCCAATACACTTAAACAATAACAACCCCAGGATCCCCCGTCAAAATATATTTGTAAATTTTTCGGTAGAAACATGCCCGGCCTTCCTCCAAAATTACAGGCTCGCTATCGCTCGCCAGGAAAAAATCGACTCTTAAATTACTCGAAAAGGTCGAAAGGTCTTAAAATCGCCAAACAAATGGGCCGAACGTCTTAAAATCTGAAAACTAAAGGGGCTAAGCATGAGGGAGAAGGGTGTCCAGACAAACTGACCATCTTCCCTTAAGTTGCCTAGAAGCCCGATTATTTGGTTTTAATGTTTCAACCCTGCTTCCGGACATACACACGAGATCTTTTTATTCCGGCAATGTTTACGAGCAATTGTGATACGGCATTTCAAAATTTAAGGTGAGATTGGTCGTTTTCTGGTCCCTTCTCTTCCTCATGTTCAGCCCCTTTGGTTTTCAGATTTTAAGACGTTCGACTCATTAGTTAGGCGATTTTAAGAACTTTCGCCCATTTCTTTGTCAATATTAAGACGTTTAGTAACATTTAGGTGTCGATTTTTTTCCCTTCCGAGCGACATTAAGCCTGTAATTTTAAGATTTTTTTTTTTTTTTTTTTTTTTTAACCTTGATGGAGGTCTTGGGAGGAAACTAAAAGAAATATAATAATACAAAACTATACATAATTATTATGTTCCTTCCAACAACCAACAATACTCCTAAAATCGATTAATGAAATTTACAAACACATGTGGCAGTCCGTGGACTCGAACCCAGGATTCTCACACCGAAATTCAACACCTTATACATCGCACCACGAAGACAGTTAAAGGTTGGTGGACACTGCCTACGATTTATTATGCAACTTCGAATCCTGCATATCAATCTAAGCATGTACACACATCCCAACTGCAACTCACGTAGGCTATGCATATGTGAATGGATTAGCAAATATATATTGTTTGTATTCAGCCGCTTAACATATTCTACCTTCAGTCTAGTTGCTGAATCCAATGTAAACAACCTGGTAATGTTAACCTTTTTACCACCAGTACATCATTTTCATCATATGCTGGTTACCATTAGATGATTTTCTTAAGTATATAATCTACCTCGTCGATATAATCATTTAATCGTTGAATAAATATAGAAGCAGTCACCCGTACTGAGAGTGTTAATGCAATCTCCGGGTTAAATATAAAACCCTCCCTTTCCCTCTGATCCCCTACCGGTGTGTTAGAATCACCATCATTATTATCATCATCATCCATATCATCATTATTATAATTTTTAGTATCATCATTATCTTCATTAGCATCATTATCATAGATCATCATTATTCCTATTCATTATCTTCATTATCATCATCGTCGTCATCATCGTCATTATCATCACTATCATCACCATCATCACCACCATCATCATCATCACCATCACCATCATTATCATCACCACCAACACCATCATCATCGTCACCAACACCATCATCATCATCATCACCACCATCATCATCATCATCACCACCATCATCATCATCATCACCACCATCACCATCATCATCGTCACCAACACCATCATCATCATCACCACCATCACCATCATCGTCACCATCACCATCATCATCGTCACCAACACCATCATCATCATCATCACCATCATAATCATCTCCACCACATCATCATCATCATTCATCACCACATCAATCATCATCATCATCATCAAACCATCACCATCACTATCATCATCATCATCATCATCATCACATCATCATCATCATCATCACCATCATCATCATCATCATCATCATCATCACCACCATCATCATCATCATCAACACCATCATCATCACCAACACCATCATCATCACCACCATCATCATCATCATCGTCACCAACACCATCATCATCATCATCATCACCACCATCATCATCATCACAATCATCAACAACAACAACTTGCTTTTCCTCTCGCTTAATTATACAAGTTTCGTTGCACCGCATCATAATAACCCGCTACGCTGCCTTATATTATTACCATTATTATTATACCTATTATTATTTACCGCCGCCTCCATCCTTGGCACCCTAATGACACCGGGAGGGAGTACCGAGATAAACAGAGTAGTGGCAGAGACGTTTCATGGTGTGGGTAAGGTGCCATTTTGATTCCCACTATTTGTTTTGCCAATTACTCTATCTTGATTCCCTCGTTTCGTTTTGCCAGGTACTCTATATAAATTCCCTCTCTTCCTTTTGCCAAGTACTCTATTTTGATTTCCACTTCGTTTTGCCAAGTACTCTATTTTGATTTCCACTTAGTTTTGCTAAGTAGGCCTACTCTAATTTGGTTCCCTCTGGTAATTTTGCCAAGTACTCTAATTTGATTCCCTCTCTTCGTTTTGTCCAGTACTCCATGGAAGATCGAGCTGATTAGGTTACACAGGTTACAGACAACACTCAAAACCACAGCCATGCCAACAGTACAGTAACTTTCATTGTGCTCTTGAAACATTTCACACAATAAAGGAAGCCATTGCAAAAGATGTTAATCCCCAACATTAAACTGATGGTGAGAGTAAGAATAATTATTATTACATAGCCTAGTCAAAGTCAATAAATATCAACATGTATATTCGCCTTATTATATATAATTACAAAACTTGGTACATATACAGGTATATACAAAAACAAGATAGAATACTAATAATAACATACAAGTCTGAGCCTGAGCTTATCAAATGGAATATTATTATATTAGTTCCTCTAAAGTTGTATTAACATCAACTAATATGTGTGGACATCAAATATATCACAGCTACTATGTGAGTTTCACGTTAAACAAATAATAATTGTATACATACACACCCACCCACACACACACACAGGCCTACACACACTAACGTATATATATATATATATATATATATATATATATATATATATATATATAATAATTGTGTGTGTGTGTGTGTGTGTGTGTGGATAACAGTATCAGACAGAGTTATAAATACTGTATAATGATATGAGGTGTTTAAGCATAATAATTATGCAATAGAGAACGCCATGGTATGGGATATAGGGTGAATGGTAAACAAGATGGCGGTGGTGCGTGAAGTTGGCGTACGTTATGTGATGAAGTTACCATCGTCGCTGCGGTCAAGACGGCGGTGGGAATCCCGAGATCACAGAGCTGACCGCACCGTAAACAAATAACGCTGGCAGGAGAGAGAGAGAGAGAGTTATAAAGAGAGAGAGAGTTATAAAGAGTTACACAGAGTTACACAGATACTCAGACTACACGGACCTTGTGGTCCCCACTAGGTGGCTCGGCCTTAATACTACCAGATAGGGACAGTTTATAGTAGACGAATAGGACAGCAAAGTAGAAGGCTCTCTCCCCACCCTCCTTCTAAAGGCTGTACGAGAGAGAAAGAAAGAGAGAGAGAATATTGAGAGATTGGTAGACAAGCAGGCAGGCAGGCAGGTAAGTAGCAAGACTGGAAATAAGGAAGCTAGGTCTAACGATGTAAATAGCCAATGGAACTTTCTTAAGCATAGCCTTATCGCTGCCACTGACAAAGTCTGTGGGAAAACAAAGGGTCACCCCAGGAATAAGACCTCTTGGTGGTGGAACGATGAGGTAGAACATGCTGTGAAAGAGAAAAGGAGATGCTTCAAAGCTTGGAAGAAAGGAGGCAGCAGGGAGGAATACCAGGCACCTAAACGAACTGCCAAAAGAGTTATTTACAATGCTAAAAATAGCATTAAGGACCTGGTCCTCGAACAAGTGTGTAACACTGACAATCCCAATGGGATCTTCAACCTAGCTAGGCGAGTTAAAAATGACAGTAAGGATATTATAGGTGAACAGTGTGTTAGAGATGATAATGGGAAGATTGTGTATGCAGAAAATGAAATCAGAGAAGCATGGAAGGTACACTGAACGATTGCTAAATGTAGAGTTTGAATGGGATAAGGAACAGCTTTGTATCGAAAAACCAATATCTGGGCCCCCTCCTTTGATAGCACCAGCTGTAGTGAGCGACGCAATCAATAAAATGAAGGACGGTAAAGCTCCAGGTTGCTCCGACATTGTCGCTGAGATGAAACACCATTATTAAAGATGAGAAAATCCCAGAGGATTGGCTCAAAAGTGTAATAGTAAATATATACAAAGGAAAAGCTAGATAGAGGAAATTATAGGGGCCTGAAAATTCTTGACCAAATCATGAAGGTCTGTGAGAGAGTCCTTGAGGGTTTGATCAGGCAAAGCATCTCTATTGATGATATGCAGTTTGGTTTTATGCCAGGACGTGGTACAACCGATGCTATCTTCATAGTCAGGCAGATACAGGAAAGATACTTACTAAAAGGCAGGGATCTTTACTTTGTGTTTGTGGACCTGGAGAAGGCCTTTGATAGGGTACCTAGAGATGTTGTACAGTGGGCTATGAGGAAACTTGGTGTGGAAGAGTGGCTGGTGCGTGTGATAATGAAGATGTATGAGGATTCGCGAAGTTCGGTGAGGGTGAAGGGTGTACTGAGTGATGAGTTTGCAGTCCGTGTTGGAGTCCATCAGGGTTCAGTGTTAAGCCCCCTCCTCTTTATTATGGTCTTGGAGGCGCTGTTTAGAGTTTTTAGAGGCGGATTCCCGTTGGAACTGTTTTATGCAGACGATTTAGTCCTAATAGCTGCCAGTATGCAGGATGCTGAGGCCAAATTCAGAGAGTGGAGAGAGGGCATGGCGAGCAAGGGTTTAAGAGTTAATATTAACAAAACCAAGGTTATGCATTGTAGTTTGAGACGAGGAAATATGGAAAAGAGCGGTGCATACCCATGTGCAGTGTGTGCAAAGGGAGTGGGCGTTAACTCAATTCAATGTAGCATCTGTCGATGTTGGGTACACCATGGGAGTAAGCGCTGTAGTAGAATAAAGGGGCCCCTGCCGAAGGATAAGTCAGAAATAGAGAAATTTGAGTGCGTAGTGTGCAAAGGCGAGCTTGTGTTAAGTGATGATCCTGTGGCTGTGAATTTTGGAAATGAGTCTTTGGAGCTGGTGAACAAGTTTTGTTACCTAGGAGATACCATCTCTGCCGGTGGTGGGGCCGAGGCTGCCACTGTTGCTAGAATTAGGTGTGGCTGGGGGAAGTTCAGAGAATTGATGCCAATCCTGACCATGAAAAGAATGCCTCTCCCCCTGAAGGGAAAGGTGTATGCCTCATGTGTTAGAAGTGCAATGACGTATGCCTCAGAAACATGGGCCGTTAAAGTAGAGGATGTCAACAGAATGGAGCGTAATGAGATGAGAATGGTGAGATGGATGTGTGGGGCCAGGCTACAGGATAGAATAACATATGTTGAGCTGAGGAGACGTTTAGGTATAAAGAGTATTAGCGAGGTGATGCGTACAAGTAGACTGGGATGGTATGGACATGTGGAGAGAATGGATGAACAAAATTGGGTGAAAAAATGCAGGTCTGTGATTGTGGAGGGAGCTGCACCAAGGGGTGGACCGAGGAAGACTTGGGATCGGACTATACGCGCCGATCTCAAATCCAAGAACTTGACAAGTGAAGCAGCCCTTAACAGGGTTGCCTGGAACGCCGCCATTAGGACGAGAGACTGAAACTGCACTTATGTGTGGAACACTCAGTCTTAAAATGTTATGTATGTATGTATGTACTGGACAGTAAACAGGTAGACATACATTATCGGTTGTGTGCAAGTTATAGTAAGAGAATGGATGACAGAAATTATTATACAGTAAATAGATTAGGGAATTACAATTCCAGTGCATAATGGGAATGTGGATAATAAAAGAAGGCATAGTCTGTATTTTTCCAGCGTGTGGTAGATTGCCATGTCGATATCTCGATTACTCAACTATTAGGAATATTTTGTAGCGAAATGTTTTGTTGATTATGAAAAGTTGCCTGGCTTCCCCCACTGTTTCTAAGTGTGCCTCATCTACACAGAGAGTAATCTAGCTAACTCTCACAAACACCTGCTCCTCCAATATATTTTACTACACTTAATAAGCACATCACACTTTTTACCAACACAGCTAAATTACCTCTAAAGTACCCTGATTTTGGCTCTCTATCATTCTTTCAACCTTGGGGGAACACTTTTTACAGGCAGTTTTACCTTTTGTCTTCTGCATAAACATAGACAAACAATATGACATCGGTACCTAGTAGTTTCATATTTTGCCATTGGTTATCGAGATTTGAGTTGGTAAGGGATTGAATTTACCGTCAGCTGAAATAAAACCGACTATAGTATGAAATTGAAAGAGAATGTGATTTAGACGTTGGAATGGTCTTGATTATCGAAGTACTAGAAGCTTTGGAATGAACGGGACTGCGACCAGGCTCATTAGATGACATAATATTTACCCCTTGAGGATTATGACGCATTTTGACAGTTTATTAAGGCTATCATTACACGACTTTATACAGCTAAGGATCTGTGGACATCAAAAATATAAAGACCATCTCGATTAACCCTCTGACTTCCATATACCATTCTTAATCTGAATAAATCGTCTAACCATTTACTTCTAACATATCTTTCCTAAATTGTATACAATCGTCTTATGATAGCTAGCATATACTGTCAAAATGCGTCATAATCTTCTAAGGGTTAAGGTAAGCAAGAGCAACAACAACGAGCACAGGGGGATAAAGCAAAGTGAAAATAGAAAAACAAATTGTATGAAGATAAAGATTATGTATAAAATGAGAGGAAGGAAGGGAACAAGAAGAAAAAGTCACGCAAGGTAGGGAAGAAGATTAAAAATTAGAATAGAAAGGTGACGTTTTTGTATAAAGAGAGAATGCGAGGACATGCAAACTAGGGTAAAGTCTTAACACAGATGTAGTACCCTCAGGCATTATATTACCTACTTTGTGTCGATAAACAGGATGTTAAACTAAAGTTCATTCACTACAATATCTACTTAGGTAGGAAATATATAAAATTAACACAGCAAATGGAATATGTGGACACACATATACTTGGAAAGAGGGAAGAGAGGAACAGTAGTAAAAGCGATAAGTTATTCAAAAAAGTAATGTAAAGCAGATATTACCAAAATATGTTTAGAAAGGAGGGGGTAAGTTGGGGAGGGCATAAGGCAAGGCATAGAAGAACACACAACAGGAACAAGAACACCATAGATATACAGATCACGACGATATAAAAAGAAGCCTAGATATTGAAGATTATTTGAACAGCAAAGAAGGGAAAGGATATAGAGAACACAGCACGAACTAAGGTCAGTTAAACTATCTCAAAGACCACCACCACCACACACCGGACCGCCACCACCGATCCGGCTGTGATTACCGCTCGTTGGTAGCCGGAAATTATCGCTCATTACCGGACAAGATGTGAAGGCAGGGATGCAGCTGGGTGGGTTATCCTGTTCTTTATGTCCGGTTTAGGCCGGGGTATAACTTGCAGCCGGATTATGACTGTCCAGGCAGGAGGGGTATTTAATGTGGATGACTGAGGAGTTGGGATTTTTTTTTTTTTTTTATATGTTGAGGGATAAGGGGTCACATGTGATAGGTGCTGAACTTCAATTTTATTATTGGCTCAGCTTTTATCACTTGTTATCACTATATTAGCTTGGTGATTCATAAACAAGATTGTTGAAGCTTCCTGATTATGAATGACTGGGATGGGACTGGTATTTAAGGCGGATGACTGAGGCGATGTGATATTTTCCGTGTTGTGAGTTTTGGGAGACACATATGGTGGCTGATTATCTTTTCATTTTAATTATCTAACCTTTGTTTGTTTAATTATCATAATTCTTCTTCTTCTCATTATCTTTAATGTTGTCCATAAACAAGATTGTTGATGCCTCCTGATTTTGGCTGATGAGGTATAAGAGATATTTAAGGCTGGTGACTGAGGAGATGGGATATGAATTTAAAAATATTGTGTTTTATATTATATATTTTTTGTTCTTTTTATTATGAGGGGCGTGATGATTGGTTATCTTTATTTATTTATTGTTTTAACTTTTTGGTTGGTTGTTGGTTTATTTTTTATTTTATTTTACTCTGATTGTTACCTATTTTTTATTGCTCCGTATAAAAGCAATCATTGAACATTTCTGATTAATGGTCAGGGTAAGAGTGTTGTTTAAGGCAAATGACTGAAGCATTGTGTTTTTTGTACATTTTAAGATTAGGGAGACATGCGGTGGGTGATATAATCTTTTGCTTTATTGCTTATATATTTGTTATTCATTAGTTTATTGTAGTTACCCATTAACTCAACATTTTAAATTCACTTATGACTATGATATATATATATAGGAAAGGTGAAACAAGCAATTTTGATAACTTTAATGCCATGAACCAAAGACTGGCCCACAGGAAGTAGTAGGGGCTGAGGAAGGGAGCTGAAACTTCGGGGCTTGACCTAACATGCATGAGATGTACGGTATCTTTTTGAGAGTCTCTTTGTAGAATAGGACAGACAGGATGAACACGACATGGTCTGAAGAGGTACTTAAGGTAGTTAGTTGACTGAGGAGTTGTCATATTCTTTTGTGTATTGTGAGCTATGGTACTACGTGAGGTGTGAGATGTTTTTGGGCCATATTTCTTTATTGTTTGCTAGTTTACTTATTGTGGTTACCCATAAATATAGGAAAATAAAATTACGTCTTCTACATCATATTGAAGTTCAGTGGGGTCTGGGGGCGGTAGCCCCCATTTTAGGTTAGGTTGTCAGGCTAGGGTGGAGTAACTCACCGTCCCATGAATGCAAGAATGGCAAATAATTCCCACATTACAGAACACTTTTTTTATTGTTGCAAAGATGCAACAATTTGTTAGCTTAAATTAATGACAATATTATCGTCTGAGGCCGGTGAAACTGTTCACGTCCATTAGTGTCTCGCCAACTATTATCAATGGAAACATTAGGGCCGGTTCAGATGGTCATTTTTTTTTTCCAATCCTCTTCCCCGTCCTTCCAGGACGGGGAAGAGTTGCTGTAAAATTTCCGGCGAGATTCAAAAAGTGTTCACACGAGAGAGCTGAGTCAAAGGTTATGGACTGGGGACGGAGAATGACCAAGCAGAATCCACATTTATCAATTTACATAGTGATATGAGTGCATCTTTGGGCCACTCATGTTTGTAGAGGGTCTTAAGGGTTCAGAATGATGATTATAATGAGCAGGGGTGAGATAAATACATGAGGTAAGGCTGGTAAGCTCTAGTTGTTATTATTGGCAAGTCCTTGAATGCGAGCGGTTACAATACAATGATGGGAGCAATTAAAAGAAACCGCGCGATGGCAAACTATAGTAAAATATTAACAATGGATATTGTAACAACTCACAAGATCGTATGCATTTTGTTTTGGCAGACATACTTAAGAATAAACTTAAGATAAACCTAATGCGTCTGTTGGTGCTTGGGATATAGTGGTATACACGACTGGTTGATGTTAGGTTAGTGAGATTGCCTCCCTATTTGTTTTGTTATTATCAAGTGAATGAGTTGACCGACTTTTATCCTTCTTTTCGTATTTCTGTAATTATTATTTTTACCTCTTCTTTCTTCTTATCTTCTCAGAATAGTATCATATATCTTCTTCGTATATGACCTGCTTAATATATCGTTTTTGTTTCTTGAAGTGCAATGGTATGAATGTAAACAAACACGCATTACTGAACGTCTTTTGTTTTTCGTGTGGTACGAGAGGTGGCCAAACAAGCGGCCAAGTCATTGTATCGGATATACCCCATGAACAGGGAGCTGCGAATATCCAAAAAAACAACCAGTGGGTTCCCTAAATTCCCCAGTGAAATATGACACCACGGCGAGAGTTGCCCTTCGAATTCTCAGCCCTCAAGGGACGGTAGATAAAAACATGACCGTGTGAATCAGCCTTTAACCTAACCTGACAATGGAAGCTAACCTGGGAATTGCTGTCCCCAGACCCATGCTTGCTATCCGCCCATCGCTGAATAAGCGAAATAAAGATCATCACACTTATTTCCCCACCCCCTGCTTACTGCCGCGGACCTAGGGCTAACGTCCGCGGAGAAGGTGGCGGGGATCTGATGCCATACCCATCAGTAGGGCTTCCTCAATAAGTCTAGACTAACACTCAATAAGTCTAGACTAAAAAAAAAAAAAAAAAAAATCGGTTCCCAAATTAGATCAGATGGCTATAGAAAAGTAGGAGAGTAGAGAGTTTTGGATAGAGGAAGAATAAGTTCAGTAAAAGATAAAAATACTTAAAGTACAAAAATAATTTGTGGAACTATGCTGAACATTTACCGTTTTAAGACATGAAATTGAACCCTCATTTCGTATGAACCACTTGGTCTTTAGAATGTATGTACGGTATGTATGTATGTATGTATGTATATATGTATGTATATATGCATGTACAGTATGTATGTACAGTATGTGTGTGTGTGTGTGTGTGTGTACTGTATATGTATGTATGTGCTGGGTGATTATCTTTTGCTTCATCACTTGCTTATCCTTTCTTGTTTATGGGATTCGTTATCATAGTTGGCCTTAAACTTGACTATTGAATGTTTCTCATTATATTGTTGTTGTCGAGGGTATTAAAGGGAAGGTAGTTGATTTTTCTGAACCCACTACTACCTTATGTTTAGCCCCATTAGTTATGGGTTTTTAAGATGTTTGCCCCATTAGTTTGGGGATTTTAAGATCTTTCACCCTATGTTATTGCCAATATTTAGACCTTTCATTAATTTAGGTGTCGAATTTTTTCCGGCGAGCGAAAGCGAGCTTGTAATTTATGAGGAATTTCTATCAAAAAATGTACAAATATATATTGAAGGAGGGCTTTGGGGCAGTGTTTTTAAGCTTGATGCAGGCCTAGGGAGGAAACTAATAACACATAATAAAAATATAAATAAAGTCGGTCAGTCAGTCAGACAGTAGCCAGCCTTTACTCCCACAAAGGGTAGGGAGGATCAGCAAGAGACTCGAGAAAAGAAAAAGAGGTGATAGGAGAAGAACACATACCAGTTCGCAACACACAACAGTTCGCAATAAATACGCAAATAGATAAATTCGCAAATAAATAAATACGCAAATAAATAAATACGCAAATATATACGCCCCTCCCCATTTTAGACAAACGACTAAGGTATTATGATTAGTGTCTCTGTGTTGAGGGTTTGGGGTGTTAGGTGGGGTGGATTAAGGGGGGATGGTTGGGTTTTCTGCCCCCCCCCCCCCCCCCCCCTTCTCCCTCATGTTTAGCCCTATACATTTTCAGATTTTAAGACGTTTATCCCATTAGTTTGACGATTTTCAGACCTTTCGCCCCATTTCCTTGTAAATATTAAGACTTCGTGTCATTTAGGTGTCCAGATTTTCATGGTGAACGATAGCTAGCCTGTAATGTAAGAGGAACCGGAAAAATTTACAAATTTATTTTGATGGAGGGTCTGGGAGGGAAGGGGGGTAATCTTGATGGAGGTCTAGGGAAGAAACTAAAATATACTTATAACAATATGTATAAATGAGCAAATAAATATGCCCCCCCCCCCCCTCCTCAACCCCTTCAGCACCATGACGTTTTTTTGCCATTGATTCTGACTAAAGTTAGAAGATATTATGCAGTTTAACCCTTTCACGCACATATGACGCAGAGGTTGCCAGATTAGCAATAAGAAATAGTGTTCTTTCTCTCTTATAATTACCTCTCCAAAATTAGTTTACTGCCCACAGCTAACTCAAAGACAACTGCAGAGGTTGAAGTAACTAAACTAAAGGTTTCTAAATACCCCTGATGGTAACAAAGGTTTTAAAATATCCCCAATAGGCTCAAAATCGCGTCATATGTCGGAGAGGGTTAAGAAGGACCTATTTTACCAAGAGGGTTTATTGAGATCGTATTTACCTATTTGAGTCGTATAGGTAGATTATATACCGTACTAAAGAAATTCGTGTAATGCTAACCAGAATATGGTGAAAATTACGTCATGGTGCTGAAGGGGTTAAGCGGCTCCGGGGTTCATTATCCCAGCATGATTAGCTTTTGGAGGGAGGATTACATTTTCCCTTTGTTTTATGTTAGTATATTTATAGGAATTGTAGGAAATATGTTCGCTATTCCTATTGTTAGCCATCGAAATGATAGTGAACATTTGAGGCAGGCAATTATGCTTGAAAGATGAGCGTCTTGTTTTGGTTTGGTAATTGGCCATTTTAGCGTTTGGTGTTCTTTATCATAGGTATCCTTGATAATACCCATCAACACAATGTTGTCCTTTTAACCCCGTCTGTACCGGTGCCACACACACACGCACACACACACACACACACACACACACACATACACACACACACACACACACACACACACACACACACACACACACACACACACACACCAAGAACCCTTCCGAGATATATTTGTACAATATTCGGTAGAGTACTGTTCTGGCCCTTGGACGATGCCACCTAGATTACAGGCTCGGTTTTGCTCGCTAAGAAAACCAGAAAAACGGCACCTAAATGACACGAAAGGTCTGTCTGTCTATTTATTTATTTTATAGTTTCATCGTTAGATCTCCATCAAGATTAAAAAAACTCCCCTTGATAGATACACTTCCTTAAAGATAAATTTGTAAAAATTTTGGGATAAATATGTCCCGTTTGAAGGCCGATTCCTCTTAGTATTACAGGCTCGCTATCGCTCGCCAAGAAAAAAATTACACCTAAAGGGTACGATAGGTCTTTAGATTGACAAAGAAATGGGGCTGAAGGTCTTAAAATCACCAGACTAATGGAACGAACGTCTAAAAATCTCAAAGCAAATGGGAATCAACATGAGGGAGAAAGAGCAACGTACCTCCCCCTCCAGACACATCTGGAGAAATAGTCTATATAAAATCTGTAAACCCATTAGTTTGGCGATTTTAGGAACATTCTCCCCATTTCTGTCAATGTTAATCCTTTTGTGCTATTTAGGTGTCCATTTTTTTTCCTGGGAAGCGATATCGAGCCTGTCATTTAGAGGAACCGGCCTTTGGCCGGTACATTTTCCTACTGAAAAATGTACAAATTTAGCTTGAAATGGGGTCTAGCGGGTGACATTTTAAAATTGATGGAGGTCTAGGAAAAAAACTAAACCCTCCCTAAGTTAGCAAAGTATATAACCGTTATATAATATATAAAGAGAGAGAATAAGGACAGAGGAGAATATACAGAGACCAGAAGATAAAGGGAGAGGTATATATAAATACAGGAGCAGGAGTGGTTAACTCGATGAATCTTCCGATCAGATAGCAGTAGACATAATAATTTAAGGGTAGCACCCATCTGACTCTTAATGATAGTGCACAACCACAAGTAAAATCTAATAATAATTTCCTGTTGTTTGCTTCCTGTTCCTTTTGAATCTTAGGACTTGGTATCCTTTATTGGACTGATCCTCTTTTACTTTGAAAAATTACTGAAACTAATAAGTCATGTAGTATTATAAAGAATATTATTATAACCGCAGCTTAGTAGGCTTATGGTTATGAACCGAATAAGTTTAGCTAAAGAAGGACTAATCTACTTTTTGTTTTATAAAAAGTCTTGAAAGATAATAGTAAAGTAAGAATATTTCTGTCTCTTACCCTTTTGAAATGAATAGATAGTTTTCTTACCATGTCCTTTTTTTTATTTTAATGAATTATTCTTGGTTCTTTGTCTTACGTTCATAGTATTCTTTATTATTACTCCTCAGGAGTAATATCAAGTCACAGAAAAGTTAGATATATCATTTAAACTAATTCGTTACATTTATTTCTTAACCACGGAAACAATTTGAGGTTTTGATTTGAGTAATAAAGTTACAGGATTTTTTCCGTTCGTTTCTCAGATTCGAATTCAGGTCTCACTCAATAGGAAAAGCAAATATAATATTTTTGGAAGCAAAGAATTTTCTTCAGCTTGGAAATCACTATAAGTAATATTAACACAGCCTGTTTAGTCCTAAGGCATATTACTAATACTGACACTAGCACCACCGTACTAACCCCATTAGCAATGTAATCTTACTATTCAAAGAAAATAAAAGAACTCGTAGTATTATATAAAAGAATATCTTAACTTTCATCATAACCCAATAATTAAAGAGTTGCTTTAGTCCACAATTAGTCAACTAAAAATAGTTAAGTACTAATAGCGTTAACGTTATATCCCAATCAAATCGTAATCACGCTACCTATAGTAGCGTTAACGTTTCATTCGCAATCAATAGTTAAACACATAATAGTAGCGTTCACTTATTCCCAATCACATATCTCACATCAACCAACATACATAATGTTTTTACACCGGGGAACACACTTAACACACTTTATATATCTGACTGACAACCCCAGTTTTTCCCCCCAAACAATCCCCATCAATCTCGGAATACTTCACCCCGTCTTCCTCCGAATAGCCAGAAGGGTCCTTCATCCCGTTCGTCAAAAATCTCGATCACTGAAAAATTTGAATGCGGCCACAACTCGGGTCTTATATACCAAACAATGATGGGTAGGAACGAATCAGAGAGAGTGGTGTGCGCGCTCCAATTCATAGCTCCTCGAATCACATAACCGATTGTTTCGTCCACCCTCTTTTAGCACTCCTGGCGCGCTCTGATCCCTGCGTCATTTTCCACGACGCATTACTACATTATTGGATCATATTCGAGGTATGGGGCGAGCATTTTGATCATTGGGGCGAGATGGTTTCCGCCACTCTCTCGTTCGCTCGCTAGTCTGCTTTCACCACTGGGTAGTTTAGGCTCCTTGAAATTCGGTAATATCTTTCCCCTTTCTAACTCTTAAAATTAACATATATCTAATCTAAGGCTCCCGTTATGTCATATATATATATATAATAATAAATATATATACATACAAATATAGAATATATATATCTATATTATATATATCTATATATATACTATATATATGATAATATCTATATATATATATAGAAGGAGAGAGATAGAGAAGAGAAAGTGAGATTGAGTGAGCAGCGCGATAGAGGTGTTCAGGGATGTTTTCATGGGCCGTGATTGTTTTTTTTTTTTTTTTGTTTGCAATACAGGAGAGCTGGGCAGCAGAAATTGTGGAAGATTACTTCCTGATTTCATCTACTTACAAGCTGCAGCATAAACCTGGAACGTTAGTTTGAATTTCCTCTATCTATTCATCTTTGCATTTACTCAATCTATCAAGCTATCCTATCTATCTATACCTTTCCTCCATTCTTTCACCTATATCACATTCCTCTTATCATTTACCTAATCACTGCCGACAATTTCACCTGGAGCCCTGCACTATGTTATTAAAGAGTTAGACATTAGAGATCGCACATACGGAGCCCTCTATGTTAATTAAGAGTTAGAATTAGAGTTGACTGAGCCAAACCCCCAAACGGATGAATCAAGAACTAGCGACAGTCACCAAGCGAGTAGGGGAAACGAGCTCGCCCGCATACCTGCAAACTAAGCCCTTCCCACCTGCGGTAGCCGTCATAGGGGAGACCCTGCAAACATACTTCTTGATTGACGATGCTAATGACGTGATCGTCATGATCGACGCCAGGAGCCTGTGAGAGGACAGCCATGCACCTGTTTGTATGCGACTCGAGGAGCTATGATTGGGCAGGCACCCACCCCCCGCCTCCTGATTCGGTCCTACACTATCATTGTTTGGTATATAAGACCGAGTTGTGGGCATTCAAATCAGTCTCATTTGGAGTTGGGGAAGGGGAACTTGCAGCTGGAGGAAGACGGGGTGAAGTATTAATGGGATTGTGACTGTCAGTCAGATTATATAAATGTGTGTTAAGTGTGTTCGTGTAACACACTTACGTTCTGTTGGAGTGAGATATGTGATTGGGAATTAACGTGCTACTATTATGTGTTAACTATTTGATTGCGAATTGACGTTAACGCTATTATGTGTTTAACTATTTGATTGCGAATTGACGTTAACGCTACTATTATGTGCTTAACTATTTGATTGGGATTAACGTTAACGCTACTATGTGCTTACTATTTAGTTGACTACTTGTGGACTAAAGCAACTCTTAAAGTAATTGGGTTATGATGAAAGTAATTCTACTGTTTTATTAATAATACTTACGAGTTCTTTCATTTTTTTTTAAGCTAAGCGTACATGCTTAACGTTCGGTGCTAGTTGATGCTATTGGTCGTATAGTAATATCGCTTAGACTATGGCTGTGTTATTACTTCTATGTACTTCTAGAACTTCTTTTGAAGAATATTTTTGCTTCAAATATTATATTTTCTTGCTTTTCATATTATTTGAGACCTGAATCGAAATATGATGAAGCGATCTGTAAGATTTACTCATCAAACCTCAATGTTACGTGGTAGAAATACATTAAATACATTTAATATATATTAAATACTATTAACTAATTATGTGGACTTTGATTTAATCCTGATAATAATAATATAATACTATTAACGTAAGACTAGAACCAAGAATAATTACATTAAATATAAATAAAAGGACATATAAGAAAACTATCTATTCATTTCAAACAGGGTAAGAGACAGAAATATTCTTACTTTAATATTTATCTTTCAAGACTTTTTATAGAATTCTAGTCCTTCTTTAGATAAAACTTCTTCGGTTCATAACCATAGCCTACTAAGCTTCGGTTAAATAATAATTCTTTATAAATACTACATGACTTTAATTAGTTTCAGTATTTTTCATAATTAAAGAGTATCAGTCAATAAAGGATACTAAGTCCTAAGATCCAAAAGGAAAGGAAGCAACAACAGGAAATTATTTTATTAGATTTTACTTTTGTTTTGCCTTCAGCTGACTGATACCTTAATATATATCTCTGTGCTATCTAGATTCATCAAGTTAACCACTTGAGGATCAAGATACGTAACAGAAGAGTGGCGACCTTGCCAAGGATTCGTTTCATACAGTTTCACTCAGTTTCATTAAAGTTTCACTACTTAAAAAACAAATATTAATCATGCCTCAACTAATTAATGAAGAAGATGCTCGAGTTTTCATAGAATCAGAACCCACAGCCCCTGATATTGACCATCTGTCAAAATCTGAACTGAAAGTGCTTGCCTCACATCTCCAATTAACTGTCTCAAACATGTCTAAAGTAGAGGTGGCTCAGACCATAAAAACCCACCTGTTCCCTGTAGAAGGCGAGGAGGGAGACGGAGCAGTTGGTGGGATCCCTAGTAAACTTAGCCAACTTGATGAACAATTGCCACCTGGTTTTACCATTGATCAATTATTCGAACTAGAACAAGCCAGAATAAATGCTGAACAAGCCAGACTAACAATAGAACTAGCCAGAATAAAAGCAACGACCGAACAAGCCAACGCAAGTATAGAACTAGCCAGAATAAATGCCGAAGCAAAGACCGATCAAGTCAGACTAAATGCCAGTGCAACGACCGAACAATGTGAATATCAATATCGTACGGCTCAACTAAATGTCAATACAAATGCTCCCGAAATTGCTCCCCCTCTGGGATTAACTATGACTAGTGTCATTCCACATTTTACTGAGGATAATGTGCAGGATTTCTTTGTTTTGTTTGAGGAAGTTGCTGGAGGTATGAAGTGGACAAGAGATCAATGGCCTTTTATGTTACAAACTGTTTTGACAGGGCAGGCTCGAGCCACGTATTTGTCAGAAGTAGCAGAAGTTAGGCAGGATTATGACAATCTCAAAGAAGCTATCCTAAAAACCTATCAATTGCAGCCTGAGGCTTACAGGCAATCTTTCCGTAAAAACCAGAAGAAAGTAGAAGAAACCCATAAGGTATTTGCCAGGACCATGACTAAAACTTTCAATCATTGGGTCAAGAGTAAGAAAGTCACAAGCTACAACGATCTGAAGGAGTTGGTACTGTTAGAAAATTTCCTATGGAAAATTGATTCTTCTGTATCCTATCATTTAAAGGGGAAGAAGGTAGATTGTCTTGCCGACGCTGCTGACATGGCTGACACATACGTGCTCAACAACAAATTTCGTGGAAAGAAGCCTTACGATAATTCTAGCTCTAATTTTAAGTATCCCAATCACAAATCTGACCGACCCAGTCACAAGCCTATAACGTCTTCCCCAGCTAGCCAAAATAGAATTGTTCCCCCAACTAAAAATGCGACTCTGGGCAATCGTAACAGAGGTGGGCCCCAAACTAATAGTAATGCTCAAAGAGGGAACGTTCCCGTATCCCCTAAAGTATGTACTTTTTGTGGCAAGAGAGGCCACCTAGCTTATCAGTGCTGGGCCAAGGAGAGAACCGAGAGATCGGGGCAGACAGTTGCCGCCGTATCTCAAACTCCATATGTGCCTGTAATGCAGGACTCCCGACAGGAGTACCTAGCACCAAAAGTTCCTTTAATGCAAGACTCCCGACAGAAGGAGTACCTAGCAGCTAACGTAAATCATCTAGACAGGGGTGTAGTAGCATGTGTGGTGCAACCCACTAGGGTTAAGCCAATAATAATTTCACCATCAGTGCAGGACAGTTACCGTCCCTTTATTTCATCTGGCAACGTGAGATTAAATGGTTGTATGCATGAGGTAAAAATTCTGAGAGACACAGGTTCTACTAGCACCCTCATGGTGAATCCTTACACTGAGTGCCCACCTGGCGAACCAGTTGTAATGAGAGGTGCTGGAGGCCAGTTTTATGCATACTTGGTAAAAGGCGAAATTGAATGTGAGTTACTACAGGGTGAGGCCACCATAGCTTTGTGTAGGTCCCAAGATATCCCTGTGCCTGGTGTAACACTCCTTTTGGGGAATGATGTAGCAGGTGAGAAGGTCCGACCAGACCCCATTTTGTCACTTTCCCCTGTTAACGAGCCACTAACCGGTGAGCTCGAAAAGGAGATGCCAACAGTTTTCCCTGTGTGTGCTGTCACACGTTCAATGTCTCAAGTAGCAGTTCCCTCCGACAGAAATGTACCGAATGTAAGAGTTGATGAAAGGGATGATGAGAGTGTGAATGACGCTCCAACTGTGCCTGATGATGTGACTGAGGTGGATTTATCTGACACCTTTATGGCTCATCTTGACCCTAACGATGACCATGAAACCCCTCCAAATTGTCCTAGTGGCCTGGTAGAGCTACAGAGAGATGATAGTGAATGCAAGGAGTTAGCTGCCAGGTCCGTGAGTGAAGAGGAATGTGAGAAGGAGGGTGGTGAATGTTTCTACCTCAAAGGAGGAGTATTGTGGCGAAGATGGAGACCGCCACACAGACCAATCGATGACGGGGCTTGGGACATCCATCAAGTAGTAGTCCCCACACCTTGTCGTAGAGATATCATGGAAATGGCACATTGTATACCATTGGCAGGACACCTAGGTGTGAGAAAAACTCTTAGACAGAATCAGAGCCCACTTTTACTGGCCAGGAATGCGTGCAGATGTAGTGGAGTGTTGTAGAGTGTGTCACACTTGCCAGATGACAGGAAAACCCAATCAGAAGGTGCCTGTACATCCTCTGGTGCCCCTGCCCGTTTTCGAGAATCCTTTTACTCGGGTGGTAGTGGACATTGTAGGCCCATTGCCTAAGACTTCCCAAGGTAACATTTATTTATTAACTATCATGGACATGGCAACTCGCTACCCAGAGGCTATACCCTTAAGGACTACCTCTGCTCCAACTGTTATCAAGGAACTGCTCAAATTCTTCACCAGAATGGGTTTCCCCCATGAGGTGCAAAGTGATCAAGGAACTAATTTTACCTCTAACATTTTTCAGCAGTCCCTGAATGGGGTATCGAGCATGTAAGTCTAGTAGCACCTACCACCCAGAGAGTCAAGGGGTTCTCGAACGATATCAGACATTAAAGGGAATGTTACGTAAATATTGTACAGAGACCGGAGTTGAGTGGGATAAGGGGGTACCTTTTCTTTTATTTGCTACTCTTGAGGTTCCAACTGAATCCCTGGGTTTTTCCCCTAATGAGCTAGTTTTCGGTCACCAGGTAAGAGGTCCTTTGCAACTATTGCAGGATAGCCTAGTTGGCCAGGAGGGGAACCAAAACCTCCTCAAGTATGTTTCAGATTTCAAAACCCGGCTGAGATCCTCATGTGAGTTTGCCGCTCAAAACTTGACAGTGGCTAAAAGCTCCATGAAGAAATGGTATGACAGAAAAGCCCGTGAGAGGGAGATTAAGCCCGGTGATGAGGTTTTGGTCCTGCTCCCCCTTTTTGGCCAACCTTTATCTGCCAAGTTCAGGGGCCCATATAAGATCATTCGGAGGGTGAGCATTACCGATTATCTAGTAACTACCCCAGACAGGAGAAAGCCCACGCAAGTATTCCATATAAATATGTTGAAGCCCTACCATAGGTCCCCTGATTCCTCTCCTCCAGATTCTCCCACTGTGGCAGTGAATGTCAGGACCTGTGAACGGCCTGGTGTGGACGAAGTCTTCAGTTCTCTTACTGACCCGCAACAGACTGTTCCAGAGCCTGAAGGTATCCATGCAGACTTTGACTTGTCATGTAGCCTATCCAACTTTCAGTATAATTCAGTGGCTTTGAGGGAATTACCATCTAAACTATGTCATCTTCCCTCTGATCAAGCGAACCAACTAATCTCTGTTTTATCTCAGTCTCCCAGTGTGTTCCGTGATACTCCAGGGCTCACTTCTTTGGCCGTGCACGACATCGACGTAGGGGATGCAACTCCCATTAAACTATCCCCCTACCGTGTCTCGCCACAACGCAGGAGTATACTGCAGGTCGAGCTTGACTTTATGTTATCTAATGAACTGATCACTAGGGCCTTAAGCCAGTGGAGTAGTCCAGTCATACTTGTGCCAAAGCCAGACGGGAGCCATAGGTTATGTATGGACTATAGGCAAGTCAATGCTGTCACAAAGAACGATACCTACCCACTGCCACGGATCGACGAGTGCATTGACCAGATTGGTACAGCCACCTATATCAGCAAGATTGACTTGATGAAGGGATATTGGCAAGTAGCTCTCACCCCTAGAGCGAGGGAAATATCATGCTTTGTAGTCAACAATCAAGCCTTCTGCTGTAACGTAATGCCCTACGGCTTGAAAAACGCCCCAGCTACATTCCAGCGCCTCATGAATTTGGTGACTGAAGGGGTACCTGGGTGCGTTGTCTACATCGATGATATTCTTGTCTTTTCACAGTCATGGGAGGAGCATCTTTACCAACTTAGATTGCTATTCTTAAATCTTGCTGATGCCAATCTGGTGGTTAATCTTAAGAAATGCACCTTTGTAAAGAGTACGGTCCAGTATCTAAGATATACGGTAGGTCAGGGGCGGGTTGCACCTCCTCAAGCAAAGGTAGAGTCTATTCTAGAATTCCCAACTCCTAGCACTAAGAAACATATCCAAAGGTACCTAGGCATGATTGGCTATTATAGGCGTTTCATTATAAATTTTTCAAAGTTGACAGCTCCCCTGACAGATCTTCTCCGTAAGGATGTGAAGTTTGTGTGGTCCTCTGAATGTGAAGAGGCCTTTATTGCTACCAAATATATATTATCTAATTATCCTGTACTCCGAGCTCCTGATTTTAACAGATCTTTTTCCCTGGCAGTGGATGCGAGCAATACCGGGGTTGGTGCAGTGTTGCTCCAGGAAGACGACTGTGAGGTATTGCATCCTGTGTGCTATTTCAGTAAACAATTAAATTCTGCCCAACGTAACTATTCAGTCATTGAGAAGGAGCTGTTAGCATTAATTTTATCCCTTCAATACTTTGCTGTCTATGTGCAATCTGCCTCTGGTGCCATCACTGTGTATACTGACCATCACCCCTTAAAATTTTTGCATAGGTTCCAAAATAAAAACCAATGACTGACCAGGTGGAGTTTGTTGCTGCAGGAATACTCCCTGGATGTCAAACATATTAAGGGGGTCCAGAACGTGCTAGCCGATTGCCTATCACGTATCTGTTAAAGATTACATTTACCAGGTTGGCCTCATGCAGCAGTAAGTTTAATTTAATGAGAGGATTTTGGCAATTAGCTCTCCCTTGTAGCGAGGTAAATATCATGCTTTTGTAGTGCGCTTTCAAGCCTTCAGCTGTGAGATAATGCCTTGCAGTTCGAATAAACGCTCCAGCTACGTTCCGGCTATGTTCTGATGTGGTACCTGGAGACGTTGCCTACTTTGGGTGATATCCTTATTATATCCTCATTATAATCTTGCTGTTGCCAATCTGGTGGTGAATCTATTGATGTATTATGTTTAATATTATGTACTATACTCCTTAAACTCTTTTCTAGGGGGGAGGTCTGACATACGGAGCCCTGTATGTTAATTTAAGAGTTAGAATTAGAGTTGAAGGAGCCAAACTACCCAAACGGTGAAGCAGACTAGCGAGCGACCAAGCGAGTGGGGAAACGAGCTCGCCCGCATACCTGCAAACTAGCCTTCACACCTGCGTCCGTCATAGGGGACCCTGCAAACTACTTGATGACCGATGCTATGACGTATGATCGACGCCAGGAGCTGTGAGTGGACCAGGCACCTGTTATGCGACTCGAGGAGCTATGATTGGAGCAGGCACCAACCCCCGCCTCCTGATTCGTTCCTACACTATCATTGTTTGGTATATAAGACCCGAGTTGTGGGCATTCAAATCAGTCTCATTTGGAGTTGGGGAAGGTGAACTTGCAGCTGGAGGAAGATGGGGTGAAGTATTATAATGGGATTGTGACTGTCAGTCAGATTATATAAATGTGTGTTAAGTGTGTTCGGTGTAAACACTTACGTTATGTTGGTTAGTGAGATATGTGATTGGGAATTAACGTGAACGCTACTATTATGTGTTTAACTATTTGATTGCGAATTGACGTTAACGCTACTATTATGTGTTTAACTATTTGATTGCGAATTGACGTTAACGCTACTATTATGTGCTTAACTATTTGATTGGGAATTAACGTTAACGCTACTATTATGTGCTTAACTATTTTAGTTGACTAACTTGTGGACTAAAGCAACTCTTTAAGTAATTGGGTTATGATGAAAGTAATACTATTGTTTTATATTAATACTTACGAGTTCTTTCATTTTCTTTTAATTAAGCTTACATTGCTTAACGGTGCTTAGTACGGTGATGCTATTGTCTCGTATTAGTAATATCGCCTTAGACTAACATGGCTGTGTTAATATTACTTCTAGTGATTTCCTAAGCTGAAGAAAATTCTTTTGCTTCAAAATATTATATTTTGCTTTTCATATTATTTGAGTGAGACCTGAATCGAATCTATGAAGCGATCCTGTAACTTTATTTACTCATAATCAAACCTCAATGTTACGTGGTTAAGAAATACATTTAACTAATTATTAAATATATATCTAACTTTTTATGTGACTTTGATATTAATCCTGATGATAATAATAATATAATACTATTAACGTAAGACTAGAACCAAGAATAATTACATTAAATATAAATAAAAGGACATATAAGAAAACTATCTATTCATTTCAAACAGGGTAAGAGACAGAAATATTCTTACTTTAATATTTATCTTTCAAGACTTTTTATAGAATTCTAGTCCTTCTTTAGATAAAACTTCTTCGGTTCATAACCATAGCCTACTAAGCTTCGGTTAAATAATAATTCTTTATAAATACTACATGACTTAAATTAGTTTCAGTATTTTTCATAATTAAAGAGTATCAGTCAATAAAGGATACTAAGTCCTAAGATCCAAAAGGAAAGGAAGCAACAACAGGAAATTATTTTATTAGATTTTACTTTTGTTTTGCCTTCAGCTGACTGATACCTTAATATATATCTCTGTGCTATCTAGATTCATCAAGTTAACCACTTGAGGATCAAGATACGTAACAATATATATATTCTGGTTCAGGAAACAACAGTATTGCCAGCATATACCGTAATGTTAAGGGTCATAACCATACTTAGAGAGCCATCAACACTACTATAGTCCATTCATTAAAGGTAGGCCAGAAATTGTAACCCCTAACTTCTGTAACTCAAATGGGGCTAGAGTAAACGGGTTGCAACACCCCACACCTGTTACCGGACGGACTTTTCCAAACCAATATAACTGAAACATGACTAGAGTAATAGTTCTATCATTCGGGAAGGGTCTGCCAAGGAATAGGTGTAGCCATTTGCAGATCATGACTGTGCTCTAACCCTTTTTGAGTTAGAGAGGTTAAGGGACACGATTTATAGACTATTTAATATGAATGGACTATAGTTTAATTTATTAAATCCTTCCGAATGCGATTAAAATCGCTTCAATGTAGCCAGACAAATATTTATCACTAACTGTTTGAAAAATTAAATTGGTTAATCATTTTGTACCTACTAGTTCCAAGAGGTCCCACGAATAATAACATTGTGTATAGCTAGAAAAAGAATTACGAAGACAGCATTGCACTGTACTAAAATAATTACGAAGACAGCATTGCACTGTACTAAAAGAATTACGAAGACAGCATTGCACTATACTAAAATAATTACGAAGACAGCATTGCACTGTACTAAAAGAATTACGAAGACAGCATTGCACTGTACTAAAAGAATTACGAAGACAGCATTGCACTATACTAAAATACCGAAGACAGCATTGCACTGTACTAAAATAATTACGAAGACAGCATTGCACTGTACTAAAAGAATTACGAAGACAGCATTGCACTGTACTAAAAGAATTACGAAAACAGCATTGCATTGTACTAAAAGAATTACGAAAACAGCATTGCATTGTACTAAAAGAATTACGAAGACAGCATTGCACTGTACTAAAAGAATTACGTACTAAAAGAATTACGAAGACAGCATTGCACTGTACTAAAAGAATTACGAAAACAGCATTGCATTGTACTAAAAGAATTACGAAAACAGCATTGCACTGTACTAAAAGAATTACGAAAACAGCATTGCATTGTACTAAAAGAATTACGAAAACAGCATTGCACTGTACTAAAAGAATTACGAAAACAGCATTGCATTGTACTAAAAGAATTACGAAGACCGCATTGCACTGTACTAAAAGTATTACGAAAACAGCATTGCACTGTACTAAAAGAATTACGAAAACAGCATTGCATTGTACTAAAAGAATTACGAAGACAGCATTGCACTGTACTAAAATAATTACGAAAACAGCATTGCATTGTACTAAAATAATTACGAAAACAGCATTGCACTGTACTAAAAGAATTACGAAAACAGCATTGCATTGTACTAAAAGAATTACGAAAACAGCATTGCACTGTACTAAAAGAATTACGAAAACAGCATTGCATTGTACTAAAAGAATTTCGAAAACAGCATTGCACTGTACTAAAAGAATTACGAAAACAGCATTGCATTGTACTACAAGAATTACGAAGACCGCATTGCACTGTACTAAAAGTATTACGAAAACAGCATTGCACTGTACTAAAAGAATTACGAAAACAGCATTGCATTGTACTAAAAGAATTTCGAAGACAGCATTGCACTGTGCTAAAATAACTTGGAAAGGTAAATCGGAAATATACAAACAAATATGTCTGGCAGATTCCTTTTATATTTGTTCATGACTTATGTTTTGAGGGAAGTCACCGGCTTTTTTCATCTTTCTCTCATTTTCTCTTTTACCCTGGCTTGTATCCATTCGGCCCCATTCAGCCAACTGTTTTAGGACGTTTCTCCCCATCCAGGTGTCGATTTCTTCCTGGCGAGCGATAGCGAGCCAGCATTGTATGGAGAAATCCGGCTTCGCCGAAAACATTTTTCCATCGAAAAATTTACAAATCTAGCTTGTTGTCAAAACAAAAATATATATACGCTGGTTCGCTACCGCTCGCCAGGAAAATATTGACACCTGGATGGGGTAAATATCTTAAAACGGTAGGCTGAATGGGGCCGAATGGATAGAAGCCAAAGAGAGAGGGAGAGAAAGAGAAATAAAGCGAGGTGGGCTCCCTTAAGACAGTTTTAATATAGAAATAAGGATATAGTTTTCACAGTCTTCATTGCTCTGATACGACCTCTTCTACAATGAGCACATCAATTCACCACTTGCGAGTTTCAGGCTATAAGGAAGTTGGAGCTGTAGACAACGATATTTAACAACATTTACAGCTAAAATACGGTCGTAGTACATATATAAATACATAAAACCCAAATCAACATACCATTTATCCATCAGCAATGCAAATTATTCTTGCATTTCTGTATAATATCGATATTCACTGTCCCAACTTCCTTATAGCCTGAAACTTGCAAGTGGCCAATTATCACTCAGGAAAGCTATAGAACGATTAAAAAGAGTCCGAGAGGGAGCTACAAAACTTAATGCCATCGATAAGAAGACTGAGTTATGAAGAATAGTTGAGAATTCTTGATATCTTTTCATTGGAAACACGTAGACTACGAGGTTAACTCATTGATGTCTTTGAGGGGGGTCACCGTTTTTTTTTTTTTTATTTCTCTCCGTTTCTCTCTTACCCTGGCTTGTAACCATTCGGCCCCATTCAGCCAACCGTTTTAAGACGTTTATCCCCATTCAGGTGTCGATTTCTTCCTGGCGAGCGATAGCGAGCCAGCATTGTATGGAGAAATCCAGCTTCACCGGAGACATTTTTCTATCGCAAAATATACAGATTTAGCTTGCTGTCAAAACAAAAATATATATATGTTGACTCGCTACCGCTCGCCAGGAAAATATTAACACCTGGATGGGGGTAAGCGTCTTAAAACAGTAGGCTGAAAGGGGCCGAATGGATAAAAGCCAAAGAGAGAGGGAGGGCAAGAGAACAAAAAGCGAGGTGGGCTCCCTTAAATTACTTAATGGAAAGACAACATGAATTATAACAAAATGATCACCCTTAAGAGGAATACAACACGCAACCATGGCTGAAAGTTAAAATTAAAGAAGTTCATCACAAATATGTGCGGGAAATGTTCACATGTAAGCTGGAACAAACTTTTGTTAAACATTGTACATTGTCTTTTAGGAGAGCAATTCAAGAAACGAAATGATAGTATCTGCAATGGGTGTATCTCACTACACAATCTCTTTCGTTATATTAAGGGGAGGCAGACCGATTTTCTAGACCCCCTTCTCCCTAATGCTTAGCCCCACTAGTTTTGAGATTATATGACGTTCGGCCCATTAGTTTGGCGATTTTAACACCTTTCGCCCTATTTCGTTGTCAATTTTAAGACATTTTGTGCCATTTACTATAGGTGTCGATTTTTTCCAGGCGAGCGATAGCGAGCCTGCAATTTTAAGAGGAACCGACCTTCGGCCGGGAAAAATTTCTGCCGAAAAATGTACAAATTTATCTTGAAAGGGGGTCTAGGGGGTGTTTTTCTAAGCTTGATGGAGGTCTAGGGAGGAAACTAAAACAATAATAATAAATAAATAAATAAATGAATTAATAGATCAAACAAACGGCCAGCCTCCCCTTAACCCGGGAGCTACGGGGAGACTCTTAAGAGTTTCCCCGGCGGACTGCGGGGAGACTCTTAAGAGCAGAGCTTTTGAACGCGTACCAAAACCGCGCGTTTATAGCCAGGCGGCTGAAAATTGGTGTGGGTATAGTACTACATGTCAACTCTCGACACCACCCCGCCAAACGCTCGCCCCGCACTCGTGCAAGCACCACCGCGCCAGTAACCAACCACTAGTCATGGAGCCCACACGTCCCTCACGCTCGCTCCCTGATGACACAACCAGCCCTCCTTCTGGTGGTGTTAGCCGCCGTGGAAGGCAGAGGGTGGCTGCTAAAGACCCTACCTACCAGTACGACACGCCCTACAGCTTTGAGGACGAAAGACCAGCACCCAAAGCAGGAAAAACACGTGCAAGCACAACAAAGGTACAGAGGTCATTGGTGTTTCGGGACACTGCCACCACGACCCAGGCCACTACAACAACCACTACCACCACCACTGCCACCCCTGCCACCGGTACCAGCGACGCAGGAGGCCGCCCTAGGGCTGCAGAACCTGCGGGGTTAAAGGCACGGGCGTAGGGAAGAGAACCCGTACGCCAGCCACAGTGACCCTACCACCACCACCACCACCACCAGCTGCCCCTGGCCCGGCTACCCCTGCCGCCCCTGCTGCCCCTGCTGCCCCTGCCCAAGGAAAAGGGAAGGGGAAGGGGAAGGGGAGAGGGAAAGCGACTGCTGGCCCTGCTGGCCCTGGTGTCCCTGCCGGCCCTGCTGCCCCTGCTGCCCCTGCCCAAGGAACAGGGAAGGGGAAGGGGAAGGGGAAAGGGAGAGGGAAAGCGACTGCTGGCCCTGGTGTCCCTGCTGCCCCTGCCGCCCCTGCCGCCCCTGCCCAAGGAACAGAGAGAAGGGCGACAGGCACCACCATCATCTTGCCTGCCTCCAGGGCCACAAGACCACGCACCACTGCTGCCCCTCCCGCCTCCCCTGCCACCGCCTCTGCTGTCCCTGTCCATAAGACTCCCGCACGTGCTAAAGTGACCCGGAAAACTCTGACACCATCAAAGTATGCCGCCCTGCTGTTTGATGGTGATTCGCAGGGCATTGGCAGCCCGGGTTTCGACGACGAAGCCCTAGCACGGGAACAAGGGTGGGGGGATTTGGGAGTGGACAGTGGGAGTGAGTCCGACGTCGGTGACGAGAATGAGGAAGGGCATCGCCTGTCAAGTGAAGAGGAGCGTGATGATGATGCAGTGCTGTATCGCGACCATGGAAGCGATATTTCAGACGATGAAGCAGACGCAGACGACATTCCGATCCCTGAGCTGCCTTCGTTCGATTGGTCTGACGGGGTCAATTTTGTACCTGACGAGCCCCAGTTCAATCCTGGGACGTCAGGAACAACTGACGACTGGCCCTGTGACGATCAAGCGAACGAAAGCGACTTCTTCCTCGCTTTTTTCGATATGGAGGTAATGACGTACATCGTTGCCCAAACAAAACGCCTACTACAGGTGGGTGTTTGGCAGATTGGACGTCCTTTCTCCAAAAGCGAGAATACGAGGCTGGGTGGATACGACTGTGGAAGAATTTATGACGTTCTTTGCCTTGTTGTTCCTAATGCCTCTGATCAAGAAGCATGTGTTGCAACACTATTGGAAGCACGACCCTCTCATCGCCACCCCAACTTTCAATAAGTTCATGACTCGTGACAGATTTTTGTTGCTGCTAAGATTTATGCACTTTGCAGACAACGAAAATCCTAACAGGATTGACAGGATATGGAAAGTTCGGGATGTGTTCACCATGTTATTGGAGAGGTATAGGAAATACTTTTACCCCTTCCTCAATTTGGTGATTGATGAGTCGCTCGTGCTCTTCAAAGGACGTCTTGTTTTCAAGCAGTATATCCCCTTGAAAAGGCATAGGTTCGGAATCAAGCTCTTCGTTTTGTGTGACTGCGAAACTGGAATAGTGCTTGACATGATCGTGTACACAGACACTGACATTGACATACCGAAAGCCGCTGCCAATGACCCCATGGGCATGTCAGGTGCCATCTACAGGAAAATGTTGGCACCTTACCTGGGCAAAGGCCACATCATCTACACTGACAACTGGTATACTTCTCCTGCTCTCTGCCAGTTTCTTCATGACAAAAAATGGGGTCATGTGGGACTGTCAGAAAGACAAGAAAGTTTATGCCAAAGTTCACAGGTAATGTCATTCCTCTCACAGATGCCTCCTCCAGTGACACACCTTCAGAAGACGACCTGGCCCAGGAACACCGCGAGAGGCATGTGCGAAGAAGGCGACGAAAGGGGCAGAAATTCAAGCAGCTCGAGAAGTGTGGGAAACTGATAGCCCTGAAGTGGAAGGATAAGCGAGACGTCCACCTGCTTTCCACCGTCCACACAGGTGCCCAGATGGATTCTGGCAAAATCCACTACCGAACCAGGAAGACCATCTACAAGCCCGACATGGTAGTGGACTACACTAAGAACATGCGCCTGGTGGACAAGTCTGACTGTCAGCTGTCAGGTGTTGAGTGTCTGAGGAAGACTGTGAAGTGGTATCACAAGCTCTTCCTCCACCTAGTTGATATCACGATGCTCAACGCCTACAACTTGTGGTTGGTGAAGAAGGATATGTCCCCAAACCAGAAGCTGAAATTCCGGGAGTTCGCGTACAACGTCTCATACCAACTCCTGGAGAAGTATGGCACCACCACTCACATACGTACGGCATGGCGTGGGGATCACGTTCCTGACCGCATCCAGGTGGGTGTCGAAAGACACTACCCAATCAACACCGAGATGCTTGGCACTCGTCGCAGGCAGGCGCAGTGCACCGTCTGCAGCACCAGTGTGAGGAAACCCCATGTCACCAAAAGAGTCACCTCAATGTGCGCCGAGTGCAAAGTTGCACTCTGCCTGGGTGACTGCTTCAGGGACTACCACACCTTCAAGAATTATTGAGTGTCGCCCCCTGTCCTGCCCTGCCCTTGACTCGCCCCGTGCCCGGCCCTGGACTCGCCCCCTGCCCTGCTCTGCCCTGGACTCGCGCCCTACCTTACCTGACCTGACCTAATTGATCACGCTACCTCATAATGTAACATATATATTATATAATGTATAAGTTCCAAAGATGTCCCTGTGATATAGCTTTTACATTATATAATTGTATGTTTCATTATTTAGTTTATAAGTTTCAAAGATTTACATGTAATATGCCTTCTTTTTTTAGTATATCAATATATATATTTGTTATTAGCCTAAGTAATGTGTATATAATTATTTTCTTACCTCAATTGAATTGTACAAAAATAAATATGTTTCAATAAATCCTGTCAAACCTACTAAGATAATAAAATAAAACAATAAAAAAAAACAAAAAAAAAACAAGGTCATGTCATTGTATTCTTACAATATGATATATTCTATGAATATTTCATATTGTTTGAATACAATGGCATGATCTTGTAAAAAATTTTTTTATCAAAATTGTTCTAGACACTATAAAGCCTTCCCCATAACCCCCTCCTGGATTCGATCCCACTATCCTACGACACTTTGAGTTTGCCAGTCCGCGACCTTACCAACCATGCCACAGGAGCTCATACCAAATAACACTCAAAACTTTGTGTCTACAATCGAAATGACAATATACAAAACAAAATTAATTATCCCACCAATTTACATTTGTAAATTGATGGGATTATCAATTATATCATGCCAAGGTTTATAAAAGTTTGTCTCTGTCAAGAATTAGTAATTATATAACTTTATTCTGTCAAAAATTGCCCAAACACTCAGCAAAATTGCCCCTCTCAGTGTGACTCCACTCATTTTCACACGGTCAAGCGGTCACGGGGTGACCCTTGCCGCTCCTTGCTGCTCCAGCCACAGCAGCTCTGTCTGGGAACAAAATTTGTATAAATACAATAATGCATAAAATACTCTTCACAAATACATTTGTATTGTATAATATTGTAAATAAAAAAGAATAATAACTGTGTGGGTGTCGAAAATTGCTCAACCAGCTTTCTTATGTCTCGCCTACGCGCGTATATTGGATTATACATAGTCATGACTGTCATACAAATAATTGCAGTAGGTCTCGAATATACATTTATAGTGCATATTACTTGGGAATAAATAAGTATAAGTTTCTCTGGTGGCAATCTACCCTTTCGCAAGTGTAAGGAGACACCAGTCTATATTTAGCCCTCTATCACAAAAGGCAATCTGCCTGTGTTTACTGACCACCCTCGTTGGTGGTCTAGAATGTAGTACTTTATTTACAGTCAATGGCCTACATGTTTCTGTGGTACTTCACATGTGTCTAAAATGCAATGTCTGCTTGCATAAAAATGCAATTCTGAAGTCCATTTATACGTACGACATACCCATGTCTCAGTTTCTCTCTCTCTCTCTCCATTCCTGACTCATGTTATTGTAGACCTGTTGGTGGCAACGAACACCAGACATCTGGTAGACATAAGGTTCAAAATACCAAGACATCCATACGCCTCGGGCGCCTCCACAATTATCACAAAGCTGGTTATCTATCTAGAGATCTGCCTGCCTTCCATCTCTCCACGACTCACTCACTCACTCACTGCACCCCTGCATGCCTCCTTCCCACCCACCCACCCCCAACCCACCCTTTCAGGCTTCCGTCTGCTAGAAACACATTCACAATTTGTGTACATATCGCATCAATTGGTCTATATGCGGTATATTCCTTGTTATATGGGACGCCTACATACGTACACGTCTTTATTATAGCATGACAGTGCTCTAAATACAAGATTTACGTGATATTTATGGTGTAACACACCCTCTCCCCCTTTCATTCCCAGCACAACTCCCTCACACCTTGGTTCACGCATAGAAACTCATTAGTAATGTGCGTAAATATCGCATGAATTGGTCTATATGCGGTATATATTTTGATATATGGCACGTATACATACGTACAAGTCTGTATTATAGCATGACAGTGCTGTACGTACAAGATATAAGTGATATGTATGGCGTAAACCACACTCTCAGCTCATAAATTTCCGCCAAACCTCCAACACATCTTCCTTCCCGCCTACAAATTCTCTTATAATTCCCTTATATATTGCAATTTTTGGTCACTATGAGGCATATTCATTGTTATATGGGTGGCCTACACACGTATACATACTCTACATAGCCTAAAAGGGCTCAAAAAAGGAGATATACGTGATAATACGCGGTAACCCACCCCCTCCTCCCTCTCCTTCTATCCCCTGGGCGCGTGAAAATTCGGCAGGGAAATCTCGCCGCTCGATGACAATCTAGCCGCGCGGTGCCATTCGCTCCACATTTTTCAACTACGGACCGTTCCCCCACCCCCCCCAGACATTTTTTGGGGGGTCAAATATATATGGGCCGATGCACGCAAACATTCCCTACACGATGATGTACTTTTTATCGAAATTGGCAATAGGTCCCAAAATCATCATAGGTGCGCACAGTCTTACCCTGTAGAAAACCCCCTGTGTGCCGCGGAGAGGTTAAGAGTATCTCCTTGGAATGGACCGTAAGGCATTCGAGATATTAACTATTCCTTGTAACTCCTTGTACGTCCTTTTAAGGGGGCCCAATTTGCTGTTTTTTTCTTTCGCTACCTCTCTCTTTGGATTGTATCCATTCGGCCCCATTCAGCCTACTGTTTTAAGACGTTTATCCCCATTCAGGTGTCAATATTTTCCTGGCGAGCGGTAGCGAGCCAGCATATACTGTATATATTTTTGTTTTAAAGCAAGCTAAATTTGTACATTTTTCGATAGACAAATTTCTGCGGCGAAGCCGGATTTCTCCATACAATGCTAGCTCGTTATCTCTCGTCAGGAAGAAATCGACTCCGGATGGGGATAAACATCTTAAAACAGTTGGCTGACTGGGGCCAAATGGATACAAGTCAGAGAAAGAGAGAAAAGGAGAGAATGATAAAAAAGCAGGCGACCCTCTTAACTCACATCTGAATAATGCCAACCTGACTTATAAACACAAATATGAATGTAACCAGACGACGATGCTGTTGTTTCAGTGGAATAATGGCTCTTTGAGCAGTATGTATCCCTTACTAGTGGTTGTCCACTCATAGGATGGGGGGCGCTGCTCAATAAACTCGCCCCTCGGGGCAAAATCAAAATCAATCTCTCTCTCTCTTTCATTCACCCCTCTTCGCTCTCTTCCTGTGCAATTTTCCACCAATACCCTGTTTCTCTTTTATAATCTTTCACTACCTCTGCTGTATTGTCCTCTCTCTCTCTCTCTCTCTCTCTCTCTCTCTCTCTCTCTCTCTCTCTCTCTCTCTCTCTCTCTCTCTCAATATACGTATTTAAAAAAGGTTACTCATACCACAGAAGTTGGTTAGGAGTATAAAATGGCAAGAAAACCTGACATAAATTAATAATGTTTTCAGTTGAAGAGAGCAGAAAAAAAGAGGTGAAGGTATGCATAACATTTTCTTTTCACTTCTAACTATTCTATTAACTCCTTCAGGCGATTTCTGAGCCCCACAATTTGTTTTTCTTCGCTTTTACCGGTTTTCACGTATGACACATTGCAGGAGGGAGCGGAGGGTGGGCAGAGAGATTTCATGTTTGTTATACATTCCTTCTACTTTTTCTTACTCTTAGGGATGCTATCTTTGCTAGGATTAACCCCTTCTTTACCGGTGACATAATTTTAATTATATTCTGGCAACTATTAGACGATTCTAATCTGTTTAGGAAGGATGTCTACCAATTAAAAGGAAACAGACAATCTCAATTAATTCTCTTAGCTACCATATATCCTTCCTAAGCTACATACAATCGTCGAAATCTAGCTAGAACAATATTAGAAAGACGTCGCCGGTACAGAAGGGATTAATTCCTGGCCACATCGCAAGAATCGTAAGATCTGTGTGGCCAGTGTATCTATATAAATTCCTCTCCTCCACTTTTTCTTCATGTACACTATTCCCCAATACCCTGTTCTGTTTATCTTCCCTGTCTCTTTAAGGGGTGATTTCCACTTGAGAGAATTCTTTCTGGACCCCTTTCTCCCTCATGTTTAGCTCCATTGCTTTTGAGATTTTAAGACGTTCACCCCATTAGTTAGGCGATTTTAAGAATATTCGCTCGACTTCTGCCAATTTTAAGACCTTTCGAGCTATTTAAGTGTCGATTTTTTCCTGGCGAGCGATAGCGAGCCTGTAATTTAAGAGGAATCGGCCTTTGGCTGGGAATTTTTTCTACCGAAAAATGTACAAATTTATCTTGAAAGGGGTTCTAGGGGGTGTAATTTTAAGATTGATGAAAGTCTAGGGAACAAACTAAAAACCTGCCCTTAACAACCTCTACTGTGTTGTCTCCTGTTTATTTTGTATCTCTTCTCTTTTGGTTGGAGATCTCCTGCTCTTTGTTGTTATTGATTTGTTCTTTATTCCTATATTGACTCAAACAGTTTATTTCTATTGCTTCGATTCAGCAAGTCTGTCTCTCTCTCTCTCTCTCTCTTTCTATATATATATATATATATATATAACACACACACACACGTTCTCCTTCACAATTCCCCGAGATAATCTGTTTTCTCTCTCAAAAGTTTGCGTTTGTCTCTTGTTTCCTCTGCTTCTTCCTGTCTTTCTCTCGTATCTTTTTTATTAGCACACACACGCACACACACACACACACACACACAAACATACACATACACATACACACACACACACACACACATACACTCTCTCTCTCTCTCAATGTATTTGGGAACGTGGATTATAGCTATGCTTATCCTCAATAGTATTATACCACGCAATCTTGGCTTGAAGCTGGCAAGGTTTATACCCTAATGCACGTATAATTGTATTCACTTACTAGGCTTATCAGATCTATGCCAAACTTCCCTCATATGTTGTACATTTCAGTATTCTTCAATAGAGCAGCAAATACTGTCTGATCCGACCTCTTGTGGAATATTTTTTTTTTTTTTTTTTTTTAAGAGACAATGAACGGAGGAAGGAAAAACACAGATAAAACAAAAAGGTCCATGTGCCTAAAGGCATCCTCCATTCATAAAATGTTTGTAACAACTGGATTTAAACATTTGTTGATTGTAAGTTTGTGGAAAGCAATTCGAGGGAAGTGAATTCCAAAGAGTAGTAGCTCTGGGGATAAATGAATTCTGATAAGCAGAAGTTCTGCATTGTGGAGGAGAAAGTGTAAATTCATGGGCGCTCTCAGCTGCCCTAGTTCTACGGGGAAAGATGTGGAGAGGCGGCACAATTGAAGCAAGTTCCTCGGAACAATTGCTGTGAAAATATCTGTAGAATAATGCAAGGGATGCAACGTTTCTTCGTATGGCTAATGTAGGAAGGTCCTGTGTGATTGCAGGGTTATTGATTAATCTAATAGCTTTATTTTGAATTTTGTCCAACTGCCTCAATGCAACCACTCCACTTCCACCCCACAGAGGTGAACAGTAATCCATCTGAGAGCGCACATGACTTTTATATATTACGGCCAACTGCTCGTCAGTGAAGAATTCTCGAACTCTGTACAGGAGTCCCAGTTTTTTAGAGGCATTCTTAGCAATGCCTCTAACATAATGTGTCCAGCTCAAGTTAGTAGTTAATGTTACACCGAGAATGTCAATACTAGGGGAAGTGGGAATATTTACATCATTAAAAAATATATGGGAGTCAGTGAGATTCTGTCGGTTAGAAAATTGAATGTACTTGGTTTTCTGTGCATTAAAGGAAACTAGATTCTCTTATCCCCATTCATTAATTCTAGAAAGGTCCTGGTTCAGAGAAATTGCAGTGTTTATTTTTGAATTTATAAGATCGGGTTGGGTGAAAGAATTGGTAAATGTGAAGGAACTGTGGAGTGTTGAGTCATCTGCGTAGGAATGTATTGGATTATGAGTGGTAGATATGAGATCATTGATATGAATGAGGAACAGAGTTGGGGCCAAAACTGATCCCTGGGGAACACCAGCATTTATTGAGTGAAATTGAGAATAAAGGCCATCTACCATTACACATATTTTTCTGTTATGAAGATAAGAAGAAATTAGTGGAACTAATGATGCAAGGCCGTAGTGTGACATCTTCGACAATAAGGATTGATGCCAGACTCTATCAAATGCCTTTGATATATCCAGTGCTATTGTATGTGTTTCACCATGTTGGTCTGTAGCTTGGTTGATTTGATGCGTAAGAAGGCAAAGAATGTCTGCAGTTGATCGACATCGTCTAAAACCATATTGCCTATCACTGATTCATTTATTATTCTCCAGATGCTTAAGTATGTGATTATTTAATATAATTTCAAAAACTTTGCCAAGAGTGGAAGTTATAGCTATTGGTCTGTAGTTTGATGGATCTGAAGAGGCACCTTTTTTAGGAACTGGATGGATGTTTGCTTCTTTCCAGGGTACTGGGAAGCATGAGGTATGAGTACACAGACGGAAACATTTTGCCAATACAGGAGCGAGCACCAAGGAGCAATTCTTAAGTACTATTGGAGGAATTTCATCTGGACCAGGAGCCTTATCTACTGATGGCAGTATGATGGCAGTATGTTGAACTATTATTGAGGATGTTGATTGTTTTGCCATTTTCGAGTTATTTAATTTAGTTTGTCCCCTAGGGTACCAACAATGCCTTCCCAGAGTGCCTTCAAACTAAAACAAAACGCTCACCCAGACCACTTTCAAGTATAATTTGCAATAGAAAATATATCGGCCGAACGCCAATTCCTTCACGGTTACAGTTTCGCTATCGATCATATAAAAACAAAAAAAAATATATATATATATATATAAAATAAGTAATGGACCGAAACAGGGGATATCCCAGAAGATCCCCCTCGGAACAAGTAGGTCTAATAATAGAGGATATCATACCCTGGTAACTTTGTAATGAATGTATTGTACTATGTAATCTATCTTGTTGGCCTATAATATATGCCTTGAACGTGGAAGATATAAATAGAATATGAGGAACTGTGAGAGATAGAGAAAAGTGGACAGACTATGAGAAACAGTGATATACAGTAGAGAAAAGTGGACATAATATGATAAACAATGATATACAGTAGAGAAAAGTGGACATAATATGATAAACAGTGATATACAGTAGAGAAAAGTGGACAGAATATGAGAAACAGTGATATACAGTAGAGAAAAGTGGACAGAATATGAGAAACAGTGATATACAGTAGAGAAAAGTGGACAGAATATGATAAACAGTGATATACAGTAGAGAAAAGTGGACATAATATGAGAAACAGTGATATACAGTAGAGAAAAGTGGACAGAATATGATAAACAGTGATATGCAGTAGAGAAAGGTGGACAGAATATGAGAACCAGTGATATACAGTAGTGAAAAGTGGACAGAATATGAGAAACAGTGATATACAGTAGACAAAAGTGGACAGAATATGAGAATCAGTGATATACAGTAGATAAAAGTGGACAGAATATGATAAACAGTGATATACAGTAGAGAAAAGTGTACAGCATATGAGAAACTGATATACAGTAAAGAAAAGTGGACATAATATGAGAAACAGTGATATACAGAAGAGAAAAGTGGACATAATATGAGAAACAGTGATATACAATAGAGAAAAGTGGACATAATATGAGAAACAGTGATATACAGTAGAGAAAAGTGAACATAATATGAGAAACAGTGATATACAGTAGAGAAAAGTGGACATAATATGATAAACAGTGATATACAGTAGAGAAGTGGACAGAATATGAGAAACAGCGATATACATTAGAAAAAAGTGGACATAATATGAGAAACAGT
Organism: Paralithodes platypus; assembly: GCA_032716605.1. NCBI lineage: Eukaryota > Metazoa > Arthropoda > Malacostraca > Decapoda > Lithodidae > Paralithodes > Paralithodes platypus. The sequence continues at coordinate 12,198,144 of CM064544.1, read as the reverse complement.
GATATACAGTAGAGAAAAGTGGACATAATATGAGAAACAGTGATATACAGTAGAGAAAAGTGGACATAATATGAGAAACAGTGATATACAGTAGAGAAAAGTGGACAGAATATGATAAACAGTGATATACAGTAGAGAAAAGTGGACATAATATGAGAAATAGTGATATACAGTAGAGAAAAGTGGACAGAATATGAGAAACAGTGATATACAGTAGAGAAAAGTGGACAGAATATGATAAACAGTGATATGCAGTAGAGAAAGGTGGACAGAATATGAGAAACAGTGATATACAGTAGTGAAAAGTGGACAGAATATGAGAAACAGTGATATACAGTAGACAAAAGTGGACAGAATATGAGAATCAGTGATATACAGTAGAGAAAAGTGGACAGAATATGATAAACAGTGATATACAGTAGAGAAAAGTGTACAGAATATGAGAAACTGATATACAGTAGAGAAAAGTGGACATAATATGAGAAACAGTGATATACAGAAGAGAAAAGTGGACATAATATGAGAAACAGTGATATACAATAGAGAAAAGTGGACATAATATGAGAAACAGTGATATACAGTAGAGAAAAGTGGACATAACATGAGAAACAGTGATATACAGTAGAGAAAAGTGGACATAATATGATAAACAGTGATACACAGTAGAGAAGTGGACAGAATATGAGAAACAGCGATATACATTAGAAAAAAGTGGACATAATATGAGAAACAGTGATATACAGTAGAGAAAAGTGGACATAATATGAGAAACAGTGATATACAGTAGAGAAAAGTGGACATAATATGAGAAACAGTGATATACAGTAGAGAAAAGTGGACAGAATATGATAAACAGTGATATACAGTAGAGAAAAGTGGACATAATATGAGAAATAGTGATATACAGTAGAGAAAAGTGGACAGAATGTGAGAAACAGTGATATACAGTAGAGAAAAGTGGACATAATATGATAAACAGTGATATACAGTAGAGAAAAGTGGACAGAATATGAGAAACAGTGATATACAGTAGAGAAAAGTGGACATAATATGATAAACAGTGATATACAGTAGAGAAAAGTGGACATAATATGAGAAACAGTGATATACAGTAGAGAAAAGTGGACAGAATATGATAAACAGTGATATACAGTAGATGAAAGTGGACAGAATATGAGAAACAGTGATATACAGTAGAGACAAGTGGACAGAATATGATAAACAGTGATATACAGTGGAGAAAATTGGACAGAATATGAAAAACAGTGATATACAGTAGAGAAAAGTGGACATAATATGATAAACAGTGATATACAGTAGAGAAAAGTGGACAGAATATGAGAAACAGTGATATACAGTAGAGAAAAGTGGACATAATATGAGAAACAGTGATATACAGTAGAGAAAAGTGGACATAATATGAGAAACAGTGATATACAGTAGAGAAAAGTGGATGTGAGAAATAAATTGACTACACCGGTATCTGGGGAATGTTGGCAACAACCTTCCGATAGGGTAACCTCACTAGAGTGAACAATTTCCTACCAGAACCCGGTGATTGTATATATTGTAGAGATTAATTAATGTTAGGTAATTTAGTACTGTATAAGATTACCTTGATCAAGTTAATTTAGTTATATAACCTTGTAGAAATAAGTCTAGAAGAACTGTAAAGAGGATCAGTTTAAATATTCCCGCGACCGCATACGCGATCCACCGTTTGCTTTAGGGTCGTTAATATCTTGATATTATGATCACTAAATCGTTGTGAAACGATGTTCACCTTTATAATTATATAATTTAAATGCTGATAATTATTTAAATTATTTCGTGTAGAGGGAATGAACCCTTGGTAACGAATTAATATATAGTTTATTTAAGAGTCGGAAATTGAAGTTCCGATCAGACGCTAGTAAACTTTTGAATGGTAGAGACGTGTCCCGTGATCTCCTCCACCACAATCCCCGCACCAGGCCCGGAGTCCTGACCCTTTAACCCTGGTCTACCGAAGCCGGAATCCTCGAAACTACACCAGGACCCTAGTATAGCTAAGTCATTGATATACATGGCCATTGATACAATGTTTAGTTAGGGCATCCTGAGAGATAGGCTACCATAGTTCATACAATAAGGTAGGCGATCTCAGACTTTATTTTTATTTATGTTTATTAATTTTATATTTCGATTGGTGTGGTAAGAGATAACCTTTGGCCATATTATCCCCCACATTTTGGTGCCCCGAGTGAGGATTCCGATCGGTGTGTAGACTAGGGATAGAGTTAGGGTCAGTTTTCAACAGTTAGGGTCCCTGCTAAGCTGCAGCGGCAGGCAAATGTATAAGGTCGCATTTGTGGGACACAGTTTGATACCCCGCCATTTTGAGGTCCCTAACTGTGAAATTAGATGCTATCGAGCCCCAGGAGGTAGAGCCCGTAATTTCATGACAGACAGGTGACTGAATCGTGTACTCGATTGGCCTCACCAATTGACCATCTTATATTTGGGAGGCAACGACGTACACGAAACAGTCCAAGTGTCAGAAATTACGGATGACATCATCTCTATCATCCAACTAATTGAGCAGCGCTGTGGCTCTAAGGTAGCAGTCGTCTTGCTGGAGCCACTAGAGCTGCCCCCCATTCATGAGGGTGAGCCAGGTGTAACCCGCGGTCATTACCGCACAATATACCAAGCCGTGAATCGGCGACTGCAGAGACTACCGCGCGGCTATCGAACGTTCCAGTTTGGAGCCAGACCATATCGACGCAATTTGCGTCGTGACGGCGTCCACTGGAACTGTAGAGCTCAAGCCGCGCAGGTAGCCCGCTATCACGAGTACATCGTCGATTCACGGGCAGATTGGTTGGTTTACCAGGTGATGGCCGTGGGTGAGTGGCACTGGCATGGCGTTTAAATCCTGTGGTAGAGGACTGGTAGGAGGGTCTGCAACGTTGCGTTCTCTGGCGTTTGTGAAACTCGGAGCTTGAGCTTCGTTGCAGTCCCTAAATTTCCCCCATATTTTTCTTATTTAGACCATTTTATGTCTCCGTCCTTAATGTCCCCCGCGTCTGGCAGACTAGGTCGACCAGCTAAACGCTCGGGACGGAGCATATACCAAATTTAATAAATAATAAATGTGTTCCCCCCCCCTTTTAGAAAAATGCTACTACCACAGGTACCCACTAACATCTGGGATAAGAAATCAATGATTAACTAAATATTTACAGCTTTAGCTTCATTCTTGTACCTAAATTCTCCCTATTATTTTATAATTTAGGCCATTTTTATGTTTCTGTCCTTTAATGTCACCTGCGTCTGAAAGACCAAGTAGACCAGCTAAATGCTCTGGACGGAGCATATATGACATTTAATAAAATAATAAATATATTCCCTTCCCCTACTAGCGTGCGTTCCCACATATTAGGTAAATTATATTGTGGACTTAATGTTTTCAACTAATTATTCATCTGAATTTGTAGCAAATAATGGTACGCATATAATGCAAAAGATTAACAGCTAAATTGAGTATGTGTTAGGCTATATCTAAATATAATTTTGATTGTTGAAAATTAGTCTTCAGTATAAACATTAATAATAGTCCAGAAAATAATTACCCATTTTCCAAAATGACTGATACACTCTTGAGAAAATCTATGGTGGGGAAATTAGGCTGGGTAACTAGAGCATTAAATAGTTGTCAGGAGGTAAAAAGACGTGACCCCTGTCCAAGGGAGCTGTTAAAATCTCAAATCCAAGATCTTAAAACCCGGTGGGCTAATTATGAAGAGTCTTGAAATAAATTGGAGGACTTTTGCATCAAACAAGAATAATCTGAAAGGTTTGAGGAATTACAGCAAGCCTATGCAAATGCCCGTGAAAATTATTTGGATCAACTAGCTGGGTTCGAATCCTTGGCGACAGAGACAGTTACCGAAACAGGGAGTAATGGTACCAGTAATGGTACTGCGGCTCCGGGACAACAAAGCTTTAAGTTGCCACCTATAACCTTACCTGAATTTGATGGGCAATCTGATTGGAATACCTTTTGGGACAAATTTAAAGGTTTAGTTCATGACAGGTTAGATATTTCTGCAGCAAATAAATGTTCATACTTGTTGGCTCAACTTAAGGGTTTTGCATTGGATTTTATCAAGGAACTTCCCATAACAGATGCCAATTATACAGCAGCTCTAGACGTACTCAAGGAGAATTTTGAAGATACGGAGTTGACTCTACAGCGCCTAGTTTACAAATTGCTGGAGTTATCAGGACCAAAGCATACGTACCAGGATCTTCAGTCATTCCGGATCAGCTTGAATTGTGTTTTGAAATCACTTAGTACCCAGAAAGATCTTGATTCAGCTTCTTGGCTCTTGAACCATATTGTACAACAAAAGCTCTCTCAGAAAACCTGTGATGAATTGTATCACAGGTATAAGAAGAACTACTTCACGTATCAAGAGATAGAAGAGGGTTTAAGAGAGCTGTGCAAACACATGCAGGTTTCCAAGAAGGATAGCGGTATCAAGGAAGGAGACAACAAGGTTAAATACACAAAAGTGTCTACAACAGGGACTAGGGAAAAAGCAAGACCGTTCAAGAAGGAAGAGGTTGGTACCTATGTGACATCTGTCCAGCAGAATAATCAAACTAATACAGTATCCAAAACAAAAGGTGTTTGGGAGAGAAAAAATTCCCGTCTCAATTCTCCAGTGACCCAAGAAGTAACCAGAGATATTAACCCCACACCAGGGGTAAACCAAGAAAACCGGAAGGTGTGTATGTTATGTTCAGAACAACATTCCACAGTGTATTGTAGGACTTACCCAAATCTTAAGGCTAGACTTCCACGACTCATCGAACTAGGTAAGTGTCTTGTTTGCCTTAGCACAAGACATTCTACTGAGGAATGTGCCACTAAATTAAATGTATGTTTTCGGTGCAAGACTGGTGTACATCATACCGCGTTGTGTCCCAAGATCAGTGAAGTACAACCCAAACCGACAAGTGTAAATATGACCCTGACCACTGGAAACCCAATGCATACGCCGGCAGCTACTCCTACAGCCGAGATTCAACTGATCAGAGGAAAAGAGGTTATACCGGTCAAAGCACTCTTTGATACTGGAGCGCAAAAGACCTTCATTGCCGGAAATGTTGTCAGAGCCATGAATTTGCCAACAGTAGGAAGAGTGAACATGGCAATAACTGGATTTTTGTCAAATAAGGAAACACAAACATTTGACGTGGTTAAACCCCTGATTAAATTGGGCAAATATAAATGTAAAGTGACTGTGGTGGTTAAGGAAGACATGAACACTTCTGTGGTAAATAAGGGTTTAAAGGAAGCATCTAACTTCTTAACAAAGAAGGGTGTTCAACTAGCAGACCGAACTATAGAGTCTGACGTAGTAGGTCCAATTCAACTGATCATCGGTTCCGACTATTGTGGTCGCTTCTTGCGAAAAATGACTCGGAAACACGGTATCCAGTTAATTTCTTCATCAGGTGGATATATAATCATGGGATCTGTACCCACATGTGGCCCAAGTGAATCAGACAACCGGATGGATCCAGTCTTTGTGACTCCGGCACAATCTCTGGTGGTGGCTAGAATTGGTGCAGAATTAATACCATCACAACTAGGAGACATTCTAGAAGAGCAACAAGAACCTGTTCACAAACTTTGGGAACTGGACACTGTGGGTATAGAAGCAGATCTTCCCACCCCTGAAGACATCTTAACATATAACCACTACCTAGACACAGTTGAGTATAAGGATGGCCTACTGGGTAGGACTTCCATGGATGATAAATGCCCCTGAATTACCAACTAACTACCAGAGTTCAAGATGTCAATTAAATAAAATGGTGGAGAGATTGCGTCAACATCCTGAACGACTGGACATTTATCATAAAATAATTCAAGAGCAGTTGGAAAATGACTTTATTGAGCAGGTCCCAGTGGAAATAAACCATAAAGAGGGTCATTACCTTCCTCATCATGCTGTAAGTAAGGACTCCAGAACTACCCCCATCAGAGTGGTATTTAACTGCAGTTCTCGAGCAGCGAAGAATGAAGCAAGTCTAAACGATTGTCTCTATGTAGGACCAAATCTGACTGAAATACTGGGTGATGTACTATTAAAATTCAGGACAAAGAGATTTGGGTTTGTGGCAGATATCTCCAAAGCCTTTTTGAGAATAGGGTTAAAGGAGCAGGACCGCAAATTCACAAAGTTCCTTTGGCCTGAAGATCCTTTTCAGCCTGGTGGGCGGATAAAAGAATACCGCTTTCGGTCAGTGTTGTTTGGTTCCTGCTCTAGTCCTTTCTTGTTGTGCAGCACTTTGAGATATCATTTCCAGAAGACAGAGAAACCGGAAATGGGTCAACTGTTTTACATGGATAATCTTCAGGGCGTTGCCGACAGTGGAGAAGAGGTGATTGAAATCTACAATTTGGCAAGGCAAGAATGTAATAAAGCCAATATGCCACTACAAAGTTGGAATTCAAACTCTCATATTCTTTTGGACCAGATAAGAAGAGACTATCCTGACTATTAAATACCAGAATATCAACCAGTACTAGGATTGCTGTGGAAAACAACTACTGATGAGATGTCTCTAAAGCCCCTCAAGTTTCCCGATGTAAAACTCACAAAACGTACACTCTTAAGTCAGGTCTCTATGATGTTCGACCCATTGGGCATATTTAGCCCCATATCAATTAAAGGGAAGATTCTAGTTCAGGAGGCCTGGAGAGAAGCACTGAGTTGGGATACTCCATTACCTGAAAAGTATACATAAGAGTGGAACAAATTGCAGGTGGAATATGAGAAGGTACCCTCAGTCAAGTTTCCTAGAAGATGTGATCCTACCTCTGATAATGAATGTGCTCAATTGCTCATATTTTGTGATGCCTCATCTAAGGCGTATGGTGCAGTAGCTTATTGTGTCACTGAAGTCCGATCTACTATGATTATGTCCAAATCCCGAGTAGCGCCATTAAAACAACGTACCCTTCCACAGTTGGAGCTGACCACTGTTGATTTGGGAACTAGGTTAGCTACTTATTTGAATGGTATGTTTCCCTTTTTAGGCGAGACATATATATGGACAGATAGTGAGATATGTTTGCACTGGATAGCTAAGGATGATAGTCACATAGTTTATGTGTGTAACAGAGTACACAAAATAAAGGAACTGCAAATGAACTATACATTCATGCATGTTAAGTCCAAGGATAATCCGGCTGACTTAGTGAGCCGAGGTGTTGGTGTCAAGAAACTGATTAACGAAACTCTGTGGTTTCAGGGTCCGGTTTGGCTACGTCAGAGTGATTGGCCAGAACAAAAATCATACCAGAAGGTTAATAATGATAAAGTTCATATGGACCCAATAATTATCCCAGAGCCTTCAGTAATTGACATCACCAAGTTCTCCAATTTGGACAAACTATTAACTGTAACTAAATTTGTGTTTAAGTTCCTGAGCAAGAAGGTAAAGATGGATGAATTAGACCCACTTACCTACTGGATCAGAAGGATACAAGCTGAAAAGTATGATGAGGAATTAACACAGCTACGTAAACCCAATCCCAAGCCAACCAAAAGAATGAAGGACGTTGGGCTGTATCTAGACAATCAAGAATTAATATGTTGTCGAGGTCGTATTGGTAAAGCTGATCTACCCCTCAAAACTCGGCATCCGATCCTATTGCCCAAGGATTGCGACGTCACCAAATTGATGGTTTTAAAAGCACTTTAAACCACTAAACACGGTGGGGTAGCAGACACTCTAGCCTATATGCGACAAACATATTGGATACCCCAGGGATGACAAGCTGTTAATCGCTGTATCAAGAATTGCATTATTTGCAAGAGGTATACAGCTATCGCTATTCCTTACCCTGGACCACCAGCTCTTCCGCCAGACCGCATTCACCAAAGGACACCATTTGAGGTAACAGGTATAGATTATACTGGTGCCATCACTCTCACAGGAGATGATGGTCCACCCAAGAAGGTTTACATATGTCTATTCACCTGTACCAGCACTCGGGCTATCCATTTGGAAATAGCGGAGGACATGAGCTCGGAAACCTTTATTGATTTATTTAGAAGATTTGCCGCTCGGCGATGTTGTCCCAGACGTTTGATTAGTGACAATGGGGCAAATTTTGTGGGCGCATCACCGTTGGTTTCTGAACTATTAAAGAGCAACGCAGTGCAGCAAATGTTAGATTGTAGAAATTGTTATTGGTCATTCACAACTCCCAGAGCCCCTTGGCAAAATGGATTTACAGAGAGAATGATAGGTATCGTAAAATCGTGCCTGAAAAGGGTTCTTCACAAGTTCAAGGTCACCTTGGATGAGTTAAGAACTGTTGTCACCGAAATAGAAACCAGAGTAAATAATCGACCACTAACGTATCAAGATGACTCCAATCTGGAAATTGAGGCCTTAACACCGGCTCATTTATTATATGGTAGACGATTGGACCCAGTCCCCCGTTTGGACGTGACCGAGGAATTAGTGGATCCCTCCGTTAATGAAGCAGATGCACACTTGCGACGAAGCTACCATAAACTCTGCAAAATACTGGACGCCTGGAACAAACATTGGGCATCTGAGTATATCTTGAGCATACGGGAGAGGTATTATGGTGCGAATTCTGCTAGTAACCGTCACAAACCGGTAGTGGGAGACATAGTCTTGTTGAAAATGGACCAACCTCACTCTAAATGGCCCTTAGCAAGGATCCAAGAAGTCTATCCTGATTCCGAAGGAGTTATCAGAACCGTTAAGGTTGTATCTCAAGGACAAACCACTCTCCGAACTGTAGATCGTCTAATACCTATGGAACTCGCCATCCCACCGGAAGACGAACAGCAACCCATAGTAATAGGGGCCCAAGACCACCACGAGCAGGTGCTGCGGGGTCTAGAAGAAATTGGCGTGATTTGTTAGCCGCAGGTGATATAACATGATGCGACACATCATACTTCGCCGGGCCCCAATCTGTGAGAAATAAATTGACTACACCGGTATCTGGGGAATGTTGGCAACAACCTTCCGATAGGGTAACCTCACTAGAATGAACAATTTCCTACCAGAACCTGGTGATTGTATATATTGTAGAGATTAATTAATGTTAGGTAATTTAGTACTGTATAAGATTACCTTGATCAAGTTAATTTAGTTATAAAACCTTGTAGAAATAAGTTTAGAAGAACTGTAAAGAGGATCAGTTTAAATATTCCCGCGACCGCATACGCGATCCACCGTTTGCTTTAGGGTCGTTAATATCTTGATATTATGTTCACTAAATCGTTGTGAAACGATGTTCACCTTTATAATTATATAATTTAAATGCTGATAATTATTTATATGATATTGTGGAGAGGGAATGAACCCTTGGTAACGAATTAATAAATAGTTTATTTAAGAGTCGGAAATTGAAGTTCCGATCAGACGCTAGTAAACTTTTGAACGGTAGAGACGTGTCCCGTGATCTCCTCCACCACAATCCCCGCACCAGGCCCGGAGTCCTGACCCTTTAACCCTGGTCTACCGAAGCCGGAATCCTCGAAACTACACCAGGACCCTAGTATAGCTAAGTCATTGATATACATGGCCATTGATACAATGTTTAGTTAGGGCATCCTGAGAGATAGGCTACCATAGTTCATACCATAAGGTAGGCGATCTCAGACTTTATTTTTATTTATGTTTATTAATTTTATATTTCGATTGGTGTGGTAAGAGATAACCTTTGGCCATATTATCCCCCACAGTGGACATAATATGAGAAACAGTGATATTCAGTAGAGAAAAGTGGACATAATATGAGAAACAGTGATATACAGTAGAGAAAAGTGGACAGAATATGATAAACAGTGATATACAGTAGAGAAAAGTGGACAGAATATGAGAAACAGTGATATACAGTAGAGAAAATTGGACAGCATATGAGAAACAGTGATATACAGTATAGAAAAGTGGACATAATATGAGAAACAGTGATATACAGTAGAGAAAAGTGGACATAATATGAGAAACAGTGATATACAGTAGAGAAAAGTGGACAGAATATGATAAACAGTGATATACAGTAGAGAAAAGTGGACAGAATATGAGAAACAGTGATATACAGTAGAGAAAATTGGACAGAATATGAGAAACAGTGATATACAGTAGAGAAAAGTGGACATAATATGAGAAACAGTGATATACAGTAGAGAAAAGTGGACAGAATATGAGAAACAGTGATATACAGTAGAGAAAAGTGGACAGAATATAAGAAACAGTGAAAGATATAGAGCGGACATGAGGTACTGTGAAAGATTTAGAGAGGTGGACAGAATATGATAAACTGAGATATAATGAGAGGGGAGAAAATATGAGAAACTATGAGAGATAGAGATTATGAGAAACTGTGAGGTACAGAGACGTCGCCGGTACAGAAGGGGTTATAGTAGTAATGAGAAAATATGAGAAACTATGAGAGATAGAGATTATGAAAAATTGTGAGGTATAGAGACGTCGCCGGTACAGAATGAGTTATAGGAGTAATGAGAAAGGAAGGAGGGAAGGAAGGAAGGGGGAGTGAAGGAGATGTTGATGAGGGAGGCAGCTTGATCCCTGGAAAAAAATATAATGTGAGAAAAAGATTTAGAAATTGTCGATATGAGAGAGAGAGAGAGAGAGAGAGATTTACACAGTTCCACAGATACTCGGACCACACAAACCTTGCGGTCCCTATTAGGTGGTCCGGCCTTAAAACTACTAAACAAAGACAGTTTATAGTAGAAGAATATGACAGTAAAGTGGAATACTCTAACCATACCCTCCACTCCCTCCGGCTAAAAAGCCGTAGAGAGAGGAGATAGGGAGAGAGACCCCCCCCCCCTCTCCCTACCTTGGGGATATTTTGTTTTACTTGATGGAGGTCTAGGAAACAAACTAAACTTTGACCTCGCCTTAAGTTCTGTTAGTTCCATGTATAGAAACTGAGTGCCGGGAATGTTTCAATGGAGAGAGACACCCATATGACAGAAAACGTAACAAGACACCCACATGACAGATAACATAACAGGACACCCACATGACAGAAAACGTAACAAGACACCCATATGACAGAAAACATAACAAGACACCCACATGACAGAAAACGTAACAAGACACCCACATGACAGAAAACATAACAAGACACCCACATGACAGAAAACATAACAAGACACCCACAGGACAGAAAACATAACAAGACACCCACAGGACAGAAAACGTAACAAGACACCCACATGACAGAAAACATAACAAGACACCCACATGACAGAAAACGTAACAAGACACCCACATGACAGAAAACCTAACAAGACACCCACATGACAGAAAACATAACAAGACACCCACATGACAGAAAACTTAACAAGACACCCACATGACAGAAAACCTAACAAGACACCCGCATGACAGAAAACATAACAAGACACCCGCATGACAGAAAACCTAACAAGACACCCGCATGACAGAAAACCTAACAAGACACCCGCAAGACAGAAAACATAACAAGACACCCGCATGACAGAAAATATAACAAGACACCCGCATGACAGAAAACATAACAAGACACCCGCATGACAGAAAACATAACAAGACACCCACATGACAGAAAACATAACAAGACACCCGCATGACAGAAAACATAACAAGACACCCACATGACAGAAAACATAACAAGACACCCACATGACAGAAAACATAACAAGACACCCACATGCCAGAAAACGTAACAAGACACCCACATGACAGAAAACCTAACAAGACACCCACATGACAGAAAACCTAACAAGACACCCACATGACAGAAAACCTAACAAGACACCCACATGACAGAAAACATAACAATAACAAAAGTTTTCTGTTATGTTATCTTAATATTCTCTCAGTTCTACAATGGTCTCGCTACACCCACGCAAGGAATACCTGGAGAGTGAGAGTGAGAGTGAGAGTGAGAGAGAGAGAGAGAGAGAGAGAGAGAGAGAGAGAGAGAGAGAGAGAGAGAAGGGATTAACGAAGTGAATGAGTGTAATTTCCAGACCTTTTAATAAATATACAGAAAAAACAAGCAACACCAGAACGAATGAGACTCACTATATCGCTTGTCGAATATCAATAATTGCCAGTCAGGAATCTCACTAAAAACAACTGGAGGGCTTCTTTAAGGTGAGATGGTAATTTTGTTCTGGACACTTAACTCTTCTCTCTCGTGTTTAGCCCCTTAACCCTTTCACGCTTATGACGCGAATTTGAGCCTATTAGGGATACTTTAAAGCCTTTGTTACCATCAGGGGTATTTAGAAACCTTTAGTTTAGTTACTTCAACCTCTGCAGTTGTTTTTGAGTTAGCTGTGGGCAGAAAACTAATTTTGGAGAGGTAATTATAAGAGTGAGAGAACTCTATTTCTTATTGCTAATCTGGCAACCTCTGCGTCATAAAAGCGTGAAAGAGTTAAGTGTTCATATTGTAAGACGTAAGGCCAATTAGTTTGGCGATTTTAAGACCTTTCGCCCCTTTTCTTTGTCAATATTGAGACTTTTCGTGTAATTTAGGTGTTGATTTTTTTCCTGGCGAGCGATAGCAAGTATTTAATTTAGGAGGAACCGGTCTTTGGCCGGGAAATTTGTCTACCGAAAAAATGTACAAATATATCATGAAGTGGGATCCTGGTGTTGTATTTTTAAGTTTGAAGGAGGTCTAGGGAGGAAACTAGAATTTTTTAAAATAAATATATAGACAAAAATTATAATTATCAATAAATATATACATAGAGATCGACCAAAAAATTCATGAACTCCCCATAAAAAGGCCAGCTGCTGTGAACGTTTATATGACCAATGACCAAACTCCTCCGCAGGTCTAATAGTTGGTGGTGTAATAGTTTAGATGCTTATGTTCTGGGTGTGGTGTCCCGAGTTCGAATCCCGGGAGGACCATATGCTTTCATTTGTTTATTCAAGTGCATTGGGGTTTGTAATGGATGATTAATGTTAAGAACAGGGTGTTCCTTAACCCCTTATGTACCGCAACGTCTTTTTACATTTATTCTGGCTACTATTAGACGATTTTAGTCAGTTTAAGAAGGATCTGTGGTAGTAAAAGTGGTTAAGGAAGATAATTTGAAGCCTTTAAAGTACTGGAGGCCTTTTTTAAACTGAATAAAGTCAGCTAAAAGTAGCCAGAATAAAGTTTCAAAGATGTCGCCGGTACAGAAGGGGTTAATTATAGCGGCAGTGTGTGAGGTGTGAATTAAGTAACCCAGTGTGCCGCTTTAAGGGGAAGGTAGGCACTTTTTCTAGCCTCCCCCTTCTCCCTCATGTTTAGCATATTAGTTTTGAGATTTTAAGACGTTCGTTCCATTAGTTTGGCGATTTTGAGACCTTTCGCCCAATTTCTTTGTCAATATTTAGACCTGCCGTGCCATTAAGGTATCATTATTTTCCTGGTGAAAGATAGCGAGCCTATAATTATAAAAAGGAATCGGCCTTTATAAGAGTGAGAGCATTCTATTTTCTTATTGCTAATCTGGCAATCTCTGCGTCATAAAAGCGTGAAAGAGTTAAGTGTTCATATTGTAAGACGTAAGGCCAATTAGTTTGGCGATTTTAAGACCTTTCGCCCCTTTTCTTTGTCAATATTAAGACTTTTTGTGTCATTTAGGTGTTGATTTTTTCCTGGCGAGCGATAGCAATTATTTTGGTATACCAAAATATGTACACATTTATCTTGAACGTGAGGTTTAGGTATATTGTTTTCAAGCTTGATGGTGGTCTAGCGGGGAAACTCAAAATTATATAAATATGTATATACATACTGTACTGTAGGCCAAGAAACAAGCACTACCCCCTTAAATGCTGATAATGTGGAACAAGATCTAGATATGCGATATGTAAATTAATGACATAGGGGGGACAGAAAACTGAAAAGCCAAATATAAACAGGCACATATAATTAATACAAATGCAAAATATAACATAAAGTTCACATGGGAGAGACAGCATGAACAGTACTAATGATATACCTTTATTTAATTCTATCACCCAAAACATTCAATAACTCTACGTAGGAATTAAAATATCCATAAGTTTATAATCTCAATATACAGTACATGATCGGCAATTAGACTGAAAGGAGTTTGTCATCGGGGACAATATTCGCATGACAATTTCAAAAGGTACTGTACAGTACCAGACAAATGTTGCAGAGAAACAAATATTGCTGGCATAAGTACTGATGTAAATCCAAATTTTTATTAAGTTAACACACAGCCACAAGCCACACAAGCCACACAAGCCACATTATTTGGGCGACTTAGCCACATTAGTTAGCGATATTTCGTCCAATTCAGGGGTCGAGTATTTTTGTGGCGAGTGAATACAAGCCTTCAATTTAGGAGATACCGACTTTTGACCGAGGTATTTTCCATCAAAAACAGTAAACTTTTAGCTTGAAGGGATGTGTGGGAAGACGTTCTTCTTAGCTTGAAGGAGGGTCTACAAAGAAATTGCTCGAAAAATAAAACTCCAATAATAATTTAGTAAGAATAATAACCCCACAAAATGCCTGATCAGGTAGTGTTAAAGGGATACTGCAAACTCCTGCCAGCAATTTTACCTGATTCTATTGTTAATCCTCCACTTCTCATTGTCTGTATTATTCCTCTTTCAATTTGGTGGTATTGTCTTTTTCCTTATCATCCATCTTTCTCTACTTCTTATCTTCTGTTTAAACCCTCTTTTTATTTTGGTATTTTCTCTTCATTCTCATCTATCTCCTCCACTTTCCATCTTCTATTTATTCCTCTTCCAATTTGGTAATTTATCTCCTTTCTTCTCACCTTCTTCCTCTAATTCCCAGCGTCTCTTTTATTCCTGTTTCTATTTTGTCTATTTTATTCCTCTTCCTATTTGGTCTATTTTAGTCATCTTGCTATTTTGGTATTTTCTCTTCTTCCTCTTCATCCACCTACTCCACTTCTCATCGTCTGTATCATTCTTCTCTTTATTATGGTATTTTATATTCCTCTATCTATTTTGGACGATTGTATTCCTCTCTCCATTTTGGTGGTCTTCTCTTCTTTCTTCTCATCCATCTCCTCCATTTATCATCGTTTGTTTTATTCCTCTCTCTATTTAAAATGTTTTATTCGTTCTGTTTGGTCTCCGTTTTATGCCTCTCTCTATTTTGGACCATTTTAGTCCCTTTTCTTATTTTTGGTCTATTTTATTCCTCTATCTATTTTGGTCTATTTTATTCATCTTTCTATTTGGTCTATATTAGTCCTCTTTCTACTTTGGTGGTGTTTTCTTCTTTCTCATCCATCTCCTCTAATTATCATCCTCCGTTGTATTCCTCTTTCTATTTGGTGTGATTTATTCCTCTCTCTATTCTGGCATTTTCTCTACTTCCTTCTCAACCACCTTTCCCCAATTCCCATCCTCTGTTCTATTTCTCTTTTTATAATGGACAGATATATTTCTCTCTATTTTATCTGTTTTATTCCTCTTTCTATGTTGGTGGTCTTCTCTTCTCCTTTCTCATCCATCTTCTCTAATTATCATCGTCTGTTATATTCCTCTTTCTATTTGGTGTGTCTTATTCCTCTTTATATGTTTGTCTGTTTTAATTATCTGTATTTTGGTGGTCTTTTTTTATTCCATTCTCATCTATCTCCTCTAATTATCATCGTCTGTTTTATTCCTCTTTCTATTTTGGACTATTCTATTCCTCTCTTTATTTTGATCTGTTCTATTTCTATTTCTACTTGGTCTATTATATTCCTCTTTCTATTTTGGTGGTCTTCTCTTTCTTCTCATCCATCCCATCAACTTCTCACCCTCTTCTATTCCTCTCTATCTCTCTTTCTATTTGCACAGTTATATTTCTGTCTGTGTTATCTGTTTTATTCCTCTATTTTGTCCTCGTCTTCTCTCCTTCCTTCTCATCCATCTTCTCTAATTCCCCGCGTCATTAACCTTCTTCACTTCCTTTTTGGTCCCGGGTAAAGAAATATGTCCTCTTAACCTTTTATTCTCGCATTCGTTGGCTGCTGTTATTTTCTCCGTCTTCCTGCCTCAACGGTGGCGCTAGTATTCTCTCTCTCTCTCTCTCTCTCTCTCTCTCTCTCTCTCTCTCTCTCTTTCTCTCTCTCTCAGTTCCACTAATCATTCACATATTTTGCCGTAAATTAATGTGCATGCAAATTATTTGACCTTTAAAATCACCATTCCTTTGGGTCCTCCCATCCATCCACACATTCTCTCCACGTCTTTTATTTGTATTTATGTATGCATTTATTTAATTATTCATATATATACAGTATATATATATATATATATATATATATATATATATATATATATATATATATATATATATATATATATATATATATATACTGTATATATATACATATATATATATATATATATATATTGCCGAGACAACAACACCAGATTATACCCTTCTTGCCTGGACATAGCAGAAACCAGAATATGCAGCCATAGGAGAGACTATGTCAACCAACCTGGTGGAATTTCATTCTGATAGGTTTGATACTAGCTCGCATGGGTCTAAAGACTGGTCCACTCCTAGGTACATGACTGGGAAAGCTAGGTTCAATACTAGCCAATCAGGTCCTAAGACTGATATTACCAAGTGTTATGGTAATCCTGCTATGAAACTAGCTCATCAGGCCCAAAGACTAAATATACCAAGTGTCTTGTATAACCAGCTAGGTCCGATACTATCGTAATTCAGTTCCTAAGACTGATTTGTGTGCGACACCAACGAAAGTGCCACCTAACATAATAGTAAGGCTTGATGTTCACTGTCTAGGTCATCGACTAGAGCCAAGTAAGCAGAGAATCACCTCTATCCTTTCACTTGCATGTTCGAGACCTAGCACCTGCGAAGGAGAGAGGAGGAATCCGCAAATTGCACCCCTAAGAAGTCTAGGCCTAACCAGACGTCCAAGAAAGACGAGTGCCATAACAAGAGCCCAGCGTAACAAGAGCCCAGCGTGCCAAGTTCACGAAAGTTCATCAAGTCCCCAACAGACACCAGGGAAATCCCTATCTTAAATAATAGTATTGCATCTCTAACTGTTAGAGTCTCTTCTTGATAAACAGTGTTACAACCCATCAGGAAAACAAAACACATATTTTATCCTTGTTATTTTTGTATTTAAAACATCCTTAACTTATGATTGATCATTCCTGCATCAATGTAATATGGTTTATTAAATAGTAGAAATTTAGTTTCGAAGACACTTCAACAACTGATCGTACTCACTTTATATTAATGATTCCTATTTAGTTAATTATTCATATATGTAAATTATTTAAAACTATAGTTGAATGGGTAGAGAAAATGTAAGTTTATGACAATTAGAAAGACTGACTTCGCTAAACACAATCCTTAGAACTTTATTATTAAAACACATTATTCAACATTTCCATTTATATAAATCTAACTTATGCAACTTGTATAAAACAGAAGTTTGATTTGATCTAAGAACTCATACCAAGGGATAATTGCATAAATTGATTTAGCACATATTAATTACATTTTCAGAGCACACGTTTAGAGCATGTGCGCTTTCATCACTAACTCAAGTAAACTGTGAGTCTATATTTCTCCTGTGAATTGTGTATGTTCCATGGTATGTTAATATTCCTTATATTGTGTGTGAACTTATATCCATTGTTGTATAAATAAAAGTGTTGTTCTGTACCTGTTGTATAACTTGCCTTTGAATTTGATCGTAGTTATATGTGGAATATAAAATTCTCCCCGTTCGTAGGACTCACCCATAACCCGATATGCTCTAGCATATGGCTAGGTGGCTAGCGGTGGTGCTAAAAACTGAGAAAATATAAGGATTTTTAATATTTCTATCAGAAAATACAAACGGGTATACTGGACGGAATGGCGCAATGTTCACATATCCCGATCCCTAACTTCAACCCAGAGTTGTACGATATTACGACATACATATAAATAGTGAACCCCGTGTTATACTTAGTGTATCAAGAAGATAGAGATAAGATAGCAAAAGTCCTGATGCACTCAGTCAAGGCTGTGGCATTAGTAACAGACTAAATGCGTCCAAACCTCACATGGGATGATTTTCCAAGAATTGTGGTGGATTCCATCCAGCCATGACTAAGTACGGTAGAATTATTAACTAATAAAAAAAAAAAAAACTATCTGTCGTAAAATATGATGGCAACTTAGATGCGACCATAGCGCATATACGAAAAACATATACCAGCTAGGAATCTGAGGTTCATTTCTTGTTACAGGCCATTACTCATAATGTCTTCTAAACACAACACTTTATATATTACAAGTACATTTCATAGTTATTGCAAGCATAAAATATGAAAGAGTGGCAGAGAAGGTAATAATATGCTTAATGAGTGGCCCAAAAGCGGAGCCAGAACAAGGCAACTCTAGTTCAATACTTCCAAGGCTGCAAGGGTCATAATGAATGACTGAAGACTTTCGTGGATAAATTTGATCAAATTATTTTGGTCAGGGTTACGGATAAGGCGCTTGAGTGACGTACATTGAGCGAAAATAGTGGGCATATTCTCCCCTACAGAACTCCCCGCACTGATAAGGTTAAAAATAGTTAATTTTAACTGTTATTAATTTTGTTTATCTTACTCTCTGGATCCAATAATGTATCCAGTAATGTAAACAAGCTAAATATTTGCCTAAACTAATATATGCCTTCCTTATATTATATTTGTTCTCTCCCTGTTTCTTATTTCTCTCTTCTTCCCTAATGCCTTTCAATCTCCTCCAGGCTTTATTATCCCAACTCTCGCTCGCACGCTCTCTCTCTCTCTCTCGTTCATTTGTGCAACAAATTAGTCTTTCATGTGTTTTTATTATGTAATATATATTTATCACTATCTATAATTACCTTACTTAGCTGATGTCCTATATAATCACAAAGTCTAAATGTATCGTTCATATTCAGTATGGTCTGTCCCTGTTTCACATTGTGTGGTTCTTCCTTCTTGTTATTGTTATCTCAACTGTCTCTTACTTCTCACACATAGACACACACTCTCCCCTTATTTT
Organism: Paralithodes platypus; assembly: GCA_032716605.1. Lineage (NCBI taxonomy): Eukaryota > Metazoa > Arthropoda > Malacostraca > Decapoda > Lithodidae > Paralithodes > Paralithodes platypus. The sequence goes on along the minus strand of CM064544.1, from coordinate 12,178,985 downwards.
ATGTATATATATATATATATATATATGTATACTGTATATATTGGGGTAGAGGTATCCTGACCAGGATTCGAACCCACCCACTCCAGGTATATATGGGAGAGTAGGGAAGCGTAAACATTTGGTCAGGAGCTCATGGCCGAGTAGTTACGGTACCCGACTTTCCCAAATATACCTAGAGTGATTGGGTTCGAATCCTGGTCAGGATACCTCACTCCCAACCTGTTGTACATTATCATTATATATATATATATATATATATATATATATGTCCGTAATTAGGTCATACCTACAACGTGCCTATAAAACTTGTTCATCATGGGTTCTTTTCCACCATGAAGTTAACAGATTTAAACAAATCCTTATCAATAATGGATACTCTAATAATATTGTTGACTCAGAAGTTCACAAATTCCTTACACATAAATTTAACTCTACTCCTGAACATGACCAAGACCCCAACTCAAAGACTCATAACCTATTTTAAAGTAACCAGATGACACCCGTATACAAAACAGATGAACTAGTTCTGCGAGACATGATAACACGTAATGTGTCTTGTAACAATCCACACGATAGTATAAATCTAATAATATATTATAAGAACAAGAACGTCAGTAACCTTCTCATGAAAGATAACTTAACACGAAATCAAAACAACCTCCAGCATACCAATGGGGTTTATGAATTATCTTGCCCGAACGAAGGTTGTAAACTTCGAAACATGAACTACATTGGTATGACACATCAACACTAAGCAGACGACTCACTATGCACCTTCAATCCGGCTCATCAAAGACCATATGATACATCAACACAAATCCACCCTCAGTAGAAAATAATTAACAGATCACACAAAGATTTTAAAGTATTGCCAAGACACTACACGACTCCAAATAACAGAAGCCTTACTAATCCGAGACAAAAAACCAACACTAAACAACCAAACCACAGGCCAAGATCGAGTACTGACTCTTTTTAACCAAAATACACGAACAACACATATGCAACGCTATACCAAGACAATGAACACTCCCAACAACCACACGCACACACGCACACACACTCACACAGAGAGCCCCCCATACAATCTAAGACATCAGTCACAGTTGAGCTAGCAATCAACTCGTAAGTCCTGATAATTATCCCCTGTGTATTTTAGTGACATGTGTACAATCTTATTTCAACTCTGACCCAGTGTTATACAACTAGTGTATTTTAATTAAATTAGCGTAGTTCGATATGTAAGTTATATTTATATATTTCTTTTAATGCCTGAGAACACTCACTTGTTCTTTTAAACAAATGTTAACTATTTATTTCATATATGAAGAAACATATAGTAATTCATATTTTTACTTTTACAGATACAAATCTACTGAAGATGTGCAAAGAAAGCACGAAACGTTTAGTGAATAAATAATAGGACAAACAAATGAAAGTTGACGTATTATTCAACACCTAATTTTAAATAATAATGAACTTTGGAAACTTATTATATCATTTGAATGATGAAATCAGACATACAGTGAGAAATATTGAAAAAAACAAGTAAAAAGTTAGTAAAAACAAATATGCCTTGGTCTTTAATAAATTTTGCCTCAATGAAAACATACTGCCTACTTATACAAATATATACAGTATATATATATATCAGTCTATGATATATATTATACAGTCCATTACATTTTTCCCATCTTTCCATTATTCCTCAATCTCCGTCTGTTTATATGCCTGCTTCAGTCATCAGTACGGTGACAGTACCTTTCCTTCCTCTTTATTTTATCTTCAATATACAATAACACCCCCCCCCCCCTTCTCTCTCTCTCTGTATTACCTCATTCCACTCTCGAAGCATTATGCCAACCCTTCTCTCTGTCTATCTCAGTATCTCTCTCTGTCATTAGTATAACGCCATCCTCTTCAGTATCCCCATCCCCGTCTCTCTCTCTCTCTCTCTCTCTCTCTCTCTCTCTCTCTCTCTCTCTCTCTCTCTCTCAGAACTTGAGAAGATTACGTCCGTAGAAAACTTAGATTTACTACCTATTACTGAATCATGGCTGAACATTGAACAAATACTTTTTAACTGAATATAAAATTTCTGGATATACATTGTCTGAACACAGTCACATAAACAAAAATAGAGAATGTTTTTTTCCTTTACATAAAGAAAGATCAGTATTTCTGCAAGAGACTGACGCCACTCTTCGAAAACTTCTTTTATGAGAACAATACATGTGGCTGTGATTTTACAGTTATGTAGATTAGCCCGACCACTGCGGTAGACATATACATACATCCTATGAAGAAAAAAATAACTCCATTTCGGACAACGTATACATACTGACTAGTATAACCGTCTGAGTTGCTTGTACCAACCCACCCCGCTTGTTACCAGATGGTTCCAGAATGTTCTAAGTTTACCACCCATACTCATATCAGTGTGCTCAGTGCATTGGTTAAGGGAGGTTGTGTGGACATTGAAGAGGTGTTTTAGAAGCTGAACATCAACAAAAACTGAGACACTTCTCCATGTAATCGTGACAGCTATATACCATATACGAATATGATGTCAATTTCATTGTTATTTCAGCATCAAGAGTATCAGTGATGAGATGCGTACTAGCAGGCTTGGATGGTTTGGCCATGTGGAGAGGATGGATGAACAAAGCTGGGTGAAAAGATGCAAGTTCATGAATGTGGAGGGAGCTGCACCAAGGGGCGGACCAAAAAACACATGGGGTCGGATTTTGAAGTCTGATCTTAAATCAAAGAAACTGACAAGTGAGGCAGCTCTTAACAGGGCTGCCTGGAACGCCACCATTAGGACGGGATACCAGAACCGCATTTTGTGTGGAGCACTCGATCTTTAATTTTGTGTATGTATATGTATGTCTATCTCATAGTTTCTTGTAAGCAAAAAACATGATATAATATCTGTAAATATCATCCAGTTAATGCTAGTGGAAGTGAAAGGTAAAATTGTGTATTTTCACTCACATGCGAAAGTGGGGGGTCGGCTGGTCAGCGTCAAAACACGCAAAGTATTGATACATTTTCTTGGGTGGTGTGAAGAGGTAGGGGAAGGGGGCATGTTTTAGGAAGACTTTGACCGAATCTTTTCATTGAAGCTCCTAATTTGCTCAGTACTACGGATATGACTACTACAGATATATTTAATGGAATTAGTGGGAAAATTATCGCCTGAGTGGAGTCTTCCCTATAGAAGATACTGCACCAAGTAGTGCCAGAGAAAAAACAAATAATAACAAAAGCTCATATGTTTTGATTTTGTTTTAATGCATATTTAAAGTTATCCCCTTGAGCATCAGAAAACCCAGATTTGCTACTATTTGTATGTATATTTGTTTAATCAAAACTCCATATATTTAACATGCCCTAACAAACTCAAACTCATCCTATCCTAACCTAGGTTAGGGGTTAAGTTATATTTTGTTAGTTAATATAGCTGAACTAAAGCAATTTTTCATTATTATAAATTATTTGGCTTTCATGATTTTATGCCCTCTATGACTCAAGCATCACAGTCGTGTTCTTACACATACTTCTCAGAGAGTGGCGTCAGTCTCCTGCAGAAATACTTACAGCTCTTCATCCAGTTCTATTAAGAGGGGTGGGGTTTATTGTTTGCTCTATTTATGTATTTAAATACATATTTTTTAGAACCTCGCTAGACCTCCATCAAGCTATAAAAAACACCCACAAAACCCCCTTCTTTCGAGATTAATTTGTACATCTTTCAGTAGAATAACCTCCAAAAATACAGGTTCTCTATCACTCGATAGGAATAATTTGACACCTAAATGGCACGAATGTTCTTGATAATGATATAGACATTGGATGAAAGGTATTAAAATTACCAAACTAATGGGGCGAACGTCTTAAAATCTCACAACTAATGGGGCTAAACATGATGGTGAAAGGTGTCCAGAAAACGCCACTACCTTCCCCCTTAACAAAACAACGTATAAACAACATTGCTATAATCAACGTATAAACAACATTGCTATAATCAACGTATAAACAACATTGCTATAATCAACGTATATACAACATTGCTATAATCAACGTATAAACAACATTGCTATAATCAACGTATAAACAACATTGCTATAATCAACGTATAAACAACATTGCTATAATCAACGTATAAACAACATTGCTATAATCAACGTATAAACAACATTGCTATAATCAACGTATAAACAACATTGCTATAATCAACGTATAAACAACATTGCTATAATCAACGTATAAACAACATTGCTATAATCAACGTATAAACAACATTGCTATAATCAACGTATAAACAACATTGCTATAATCAACGTATAAACAACATTGCTATAATCAACGTATAAACAACATTGCTATAATCAACGTATAAACAACATTGCTATAATCAACGTATAAACAACATTGCTATAATCAACGTATAAACAACATTGCTATAATCAACGTATAAACAACATTGTTATAATCAACGTATAAACAACATTGTTATAATCAACGTATAAACAACATTGTTATAATCAACGTATAAACAACATTGCTATAATCAACGTATATACAGTATGAATAATAAGCTACAAGAAAATATATCCCTTGGTTTAATATAACAACCACCTAGACAGTCGCTAAACATGGATAGAAAGATTTATGACCAACTAGTAGAAGTAAGTGATAACCAAGATGAACTTTTAGAAGACTTCATTTTACCGGTACCACGATGGGGAGAGCCCCTGACATCCAAAACAGGACTGGACTTGTACTCAGATTTACTAGAAAGCTTTTTATGTAAATTCATACAATATCAAATGCGATGCAACTATGTCCTTGATCAAATCTTTGAGTCTAAAGACGACCTAGTTAAGCAAGTACAAGTCAGTGATAAGTATAGTACAAGTACTAATCATTTGATCACATTCATAATATATCTCCTCAAGAAAAATATCAAAAGAAAGCCATAAATGTGTTCAGTTTCCTAAAACCAAATACCTAAACTCCGAACTATTTTTCACTACACTAATTGGAGTTTCATTAGCCACATCACAAATACTAATGATATCTGGAATTGCATCACAGAAGGATAGAATAATGCCATAAATTCTTGCATTCCAATGAAAAATCAGTCTTCAACTCAAAACAAGGGAAAATGGTCGAACTAAGCAATAACAAATGCATGCATTGAACTCTCCAACAAAAAGCCAAGAAACAAATTAAACTTAATAAGAGTATTCTGTAATTACTTATTGCAAACTTAAGTAGGTCAAACCAAACCCATTGCTATTCTATGGATTTATCAAAAGCAAGATGATTCGTTGTTGGTAATTTTCCTCTGTTTACTCCCCATTACGCTCCATGCATTATGTCACCCCTTCTCTCAATGTATTTCGTTCTCTTCCTGTCATCAGTATATCACCATTATCATCATTACCCCCCCCCCCCCCCTCTATATCTCTCACACTCTGTGCGTGTATGTAGTATGCATATATATGTATACATACTGTATATATACAGTATATGCATGTACACTTGGTAAAAAAAAGTATCTGCACCCCTACACTGCCCTACCTACAGTTATATCCATCTATACTACTACCTACCTATACTACCTAAGAGCTACTACCTACGACCTATACTACCGAGCTGTACACACCAGAAAATCAGCGTAGGGGTGCAGATACTTTTATTACCAAGTGTACATATAAAAGTGTCTTCATGAGGGAAGTGGCAATATAATTGGCAAGATATTCGGTTCATACTTGTGATCAAATAGTTCTATAAAAAGAGAGCACTTCTTAGAAATGTTCATCAACTCATTATAATCGGAAAGGTGCCTGAAAACTGGATGCTGTCTAATGTGATTCCACTTGTTCAGAAATGGTATCATGAATGTCCGAGAACTATGCTGAATTTTCTCAACGTTTGTGACCTAAGCAATTGTTGCAGGAATAGAATAATTTTAGATGAAACTCTCGGCCATCACGTATTGTTAAGTATTAGTATAGATATTCCAGACAAACACAGGATGCATATCTTACTATACTTACTATTAGGCCCCTTTCCAACCTTCACGAATCCCACACCGACGAGTCTCGATCTGAAAATCATAGCATATCTTGAGAATTTGACCACGAAATTGCTACACATTTATTTCGAAAGGGGTCTCGGGGTATTATTAAGCTTGGAGATCTAGGGAAGGAACTAAACAAATGAATAAGTAAATAAATACAAAACATAGACAATAGAAATAACTCTCCCCTTAACATGAATATAATACACAACCATTGCAGGAAGTTAGAGCTAGATATATTCAATACTAACATCCTGTCGTATATGAGGAACCTTACCTTATTTTAATTTAACTCTGGATCAAGCTTCCCTTGGGTGTTGTATATTAAATTAGGAAGATATTTGATAGTATGTTCATACTTTAATCCTTCAGCACCATGACGTCTATATACCTTTCATTCTGGCTAAAGCTAGACGATTGTTTGCCGTTTCAGAAGGACCTATGTTATTCAGAGGGTTCATTGAGATCATGTTTCCCCCTTTGAGTCCTAGATGTAGATTATAAGCTGGATAATTCTCTCTCTCTCTCTTTCCATTATCCCCTTCTCCTTCTCTGTCTATCTATCCACATCTCTCTCTCTCTCTCTCTCTCTCTCTCTCTCTCTCTCTCAGCATGACTCACTCACTCACTACTGCTGCTGGTGGCTAAGATATAAACGTGAGTGTTTTGGTCTTCATGGAATATTCAGAGTGGAGGGGGTTTTCAGGGAGGCCATTTACTAACTCTCTCACTCTCTCTCTCTCTCATGCTCTCTCTCTCTCTCTCTCCATAAAAGCACCACACAATTTCTCTACCTTACTCGCTTTCTCATTCAGCTTTGTATGTCTAGATTGTATTGGCTAACCCTTTTCCCTCACACACGCACAGACACACACACCACACAGAAAATAGGGACACACATAATTCTCTCACACCTTCTCTTTCTCTCGCGCTTTTATGTTTTCCTCACGGTTTGTTTGACTCCTCTGTGCTTCCTTTCGTAACCTTCTTATCGTTGTCACACACACACACACACACACACACACACACACACACACACACACACACACACAGTAGCCTAGTAGGTAGAGCTCTCGTCTCACACACGAGGGGTCGGGGGTTCAATCCCCGGCCGGGTGGAGACAAATTGGGCTTGTCTCCTTTCATGTGTTAGCCTCAGTTCACCTAGCTGTAAATAGGTACCTGGAATAAGTGGACAACGTTGTGACGTCCCATCTGGGGTTGGCAAAAATGGTACAAGGCGAGATGGGTATCATATGGTTCACCTAAGCTGATGGCTACCTAAGCCTTCGGGCGAGACGGTACCGTCTATAGTGAGAATGGTACCATACAGATCCACCCTAAGCCTTCGTTTCCGATGTCGCCAATTGGCTAAATACAGACTACACACACATCCACAGCCATTCCAACAGTACATAAAACACTTAACATGCATTTCACGCAATACATTCCCAGTTAAGGAGGCGCGATAATAATTAGCTTAGCTCGCATTGCGTGGATTCCCCTTGACGAACAAGTAACTGAGTAACTGAGTAACACATGGGGGTGGAGGATCAGGTTGGCTTAGCGCACACCTACTCTGTATTTTTAGTTGGGGATCAAGCAGTAAGCGTTCGAATCCCACAACAAAATAACATTGTTCCAGGTTGAGAGGATTAGGATTAGACGGAATTTAGGAATCACTATTCTACCTCCGCGTGGGGAGCCACGATATTTTCTTAGCAGCAAAGGTCAGTCTATTGACCAATTTGTGTAAGATAAGCTAATAAATTGTATATTCATAGCCTATTATTTGTCATATAGATTAAATCAGATAGTATATTATTAGATAGATTTAAACTAACAATTTATATTTACTTTCTACCAGTTTTACATTAACATAGTTATTCTAATCTTTATAGCAAGTAATGCCACTTGAGAAAAACATTATTCGAACCCTGTGGTGTAGTGGTTAGCACGAGTGCCTGTTGATCAGATAGTTATTCTAGTTTTCTATGTAATTATTCCTTCATTTGATATAAATTTATCTACCTTTGCATAACTGACATTTCTCCAACTTCTCCCTCACACACACAAACACACACACTCTCTCTCTCATGCAATTTATCACATAATGCATACACGCACAAGCGTATATATATATATATATATATATATATATGTTAGTATAGCCAGGTAATAGATTCTTAGAAGCTCTATACATCCAAACACTCAACCCCAGCATCAACAACCAAACACAAGACCTTCAAATTCTTCCTTCAGGCAAGCGCTACAGGCATGCTGCCCCCCTTCCTCTCGCCCTGTGCCCCCCTCCCTTACCTTTCTGCGCTCAGCACACAACTGACAACACCAACCAATCACAGCCACCCACAGCCAACAACCAACCACCGATAAGATTTAGTGCCCGTCTCGCGAATAGACTGCCTTTCACCAATGAACTGCCACCCCACACCCAGTACCTATTCTTGATCCTCGAATTTTGTATAAATATGTTGTTTTGTCCTTATTCTAATCATTACCTCTCCATTCCCTGAAGATGCAAGATGTTTACTTGTGAAACATTGGATCCACCATGAATTTTGCTAACCTGTTGTACCTCATCTCTGAACCCCAGAGGAAAATTGTTAAAACTATTTGAAAGCTGTAACAATAAAATCCTGAATGCTGAAACTGCTATTGCCTTTAACCTCGTCTGTTTAAAAGAGAATATATATATATATATATATATATATATATATATATATATATATAAATATAAATATATATGTACACACACACACACACACACGGTCGCAAACATATCCTCCAACACAAACACTCGCTCTCTTTCTCTAACTCACACACATTCCCTCTCTCTCTGTAATTTACTGTCATCAGGACCGAGCTTCACTTTCCTCGTCTTTTCCCTCCCCATCTCTTATCCATCTCATTTACATATACACCAACCATCTTTATTCTATGGTTTACTCTCTTTGTTTACATATACACCAACCTTCTATATTCTATGGTTTACTCTCTTTGTTTACATGTACACCAACCTTCTTTATTCTATGGTTTACTCTCTTTGTTTACATATACACCAACCTTCTTTATTCTATGGTTTACTCTTTGTTTACATATACACCAACCTTCTTTATTCAATGGTTTACTCTCTTTGTTTATCTTGATTCTAAATTTGTTTCTCTTTCCATATGTTCTTATTTATTCTATTTCGTTAGTCTCGTTTTTGCTCTATTTGTTTCTGTCTTTATTCTATTTTATACTAAACTTGTTTGTTTTTCATCATTCTCTTAAATACCCGATTTGTTGGTCTTTCTTTATTCTCTTATTAAATAAGAACATAAGAACATCAGGGACGTTCTTGCCTTACTAATTTGCTTAGTTATTTCTCAGAGGTATATGAAGCAGTAGATAATGACAAGTCATATGATATAATATATTTAGATTTCAGTAAAGCTTTCGACAGAGTCCCCCATGAGAGATTGATGAGAAAGGTTGAGGCGCATGGAATAGGTGGGGCGTTGTTGGGATGGATTAGGTCATGGGTAATTGGTAGGAAGCAGAGAGTCAGCATAAATGGTACAAAGTCAGAATGGGGAGCAGTCAAAAGTGGTGTCCCCCAGGGATCTGTATTAGGTCTTCTGTTGTTTGTTATATACATAAATGACCTTGATTTAGGTATAACTAGTAGGATAAGTAAATTTGCAGACGATACCAAAATGGGGAGAACAATTGATTCAGATAGAGATATAGAGTGCCTCCAAAGGGATCTAGATACCTTACACGAATGGTCAGTAAATTGGCAGATGACGTTTAACATTGACAAATGCAAGGTATTAAAGATAGGGAAGATGCATACAAATGTTAAATATAAACTAGCTAATATGGAATTAGAAAACTCGAATTGCGAGAAAGATCTAGGTGTGTTTGTTAGCAATAATTTGAAGCCTAGACAACAGTGTATAAACGTTCGAAACAAGGCAAACAGGATTCTCTGGTTAATCTCTAGGAGTGTGAGTAACAGAACTGCTGATGTTATCTTAAAACTTTAATTGCCATTAGTGAGACCCCATATGGATTATGCTGTTCAATTTTGGTGTCCTTATTACAGAATGGACGTAGATTCATTGGAGAGAGTACAACGTAGAATGACAAAAATGATCCATAATATTAGAAATCTTCCGTATAAAGAAAGGTTGAAGAAATTAGGCTTACATTCGTTAGAGAGACGCAGAGTTAGAGGGGATATGATAGAGGTGTTCAAGTGGGTTAGTGGGATTAACAAAGGGGACATGACAAATGTAGTAAAGCTCAGTGATAGCGAAAGAACTCGTACCAATGGTTTCAAATTAGATAAATTTCGTTTCAGAAAAGATATAGGCAAATATTGGTTTGGTAACAGAGTTGTAGATGGGTGGAATGGACTACCAAGTGCTATAGTGGGATTAAAACCGGTAGGGAGCTTTAAGATAAAATTGGATAAGCATATGGACGAGAAGGGTTGGGTGTGAAGGGGGATCAGCAGGGTTGGGCCAATCAGCGCTCTGTAGACCCCCGTAATCCTGTGTTAATCTCTAACCGTTTCGGTAAGATGATCCTCAGGGTATTAGAGTGTTGAGCCTATAATTGGGCTTTGTAATTGGGGTTGTGTGGGACAGGGATCTGCCTTGCTTAGGCCAATCGGCTTTCTGCAGACTCCCATTTTCTTATGTTCTTATGTAAGAAAATGGGAGTCTGCAAAAAGCCGATCAGCCCATACAAGGCAGATCCCTGTCACACCCAACCCCAATTACAAGGCCCAATTATAGGCCCAACTCACTAATACCTTGAGTACTGCCCCCACCAAAATGGCCAGGGATTAACACAAGATTACGGGGGTCTGCTGAGCGCCGATTGGCCCACACCTGGTAGATCCCCCTCACACCCAACCCATCTCCTCCATATGCCTATCTAATTTTATCTTAAAGCTCCCTATCGTTCTTGATCACACTATATCACTTGGTAGCGTATTCCACCCATCTACAACTCTGTTACCAAACCAATATTTTCCTATATCTTTTCTGAAACGAAATTTATCTAATTTGAAACCATTTGTACGAGTTCTTTCGCTATCACTGAGCTTTAGTTCATTTTTCATGTCGCCTTTATTAATCCCAGTAACCCACTTGAATACCTCTATCATATCCCCTCTAACTCTGCGTCTCTCTAACGAATGTAAGCCTAATTTCTTCAACCTTTCTTCATACGGAGAATTTCTAATATTATGGATAATTTTTGTCATTCTACATTGTACTCTCTCCAATCAATCTATGTCCATTCTGTAATAAGGACACCAAAATTGAACAGCATAATCCATATGGGGTCTCACTAATGACAAGTAAAGTTTTAAGATAACATCAGCAGTTCTGTTACTCACACTCCTAGATTATGAACCCGAGAATCCTGTTTGCCTTGTTACGAACGCTTATACATTGTTTTCTAGGCTTCAAATCATTGCTAACAAACACACCTAGATCTTTCTCACAGTCTGAGTTTTCTAATTCCATATTAGCTAGTATATATTTAACATTTGTATGCACCTTCCCTATCTTTAATACCTTGCATTTGTCAATGTTAAACTTCATCTGCCAATTTACTGACCATTCGTGTAAGGTATCTAGATCCCCTTTACAGACACTCTATATCTCTATCTGAATCAATTTTTCTCCCCATTTTGGTATCGTCTGCAAATTTACTTATCCTACTAGTTATACCTAAATCAAGGTCATTTATGTATATAATAAACAACAGAGGACCTAATACAGATCCCTGGGGGACACCACTTTTGACTGTTCCCCATTCTGACTTGGTACCATTTATGCTGACTCTCTGCTTCCTACCAATTAGCTATGACCTAATCCATCCTAACAACACCCCACCAATTCCATGTGCCTCAACCTTTCTCATCAATCTCTTGTTACATCCTGGGATATATAAACACTGGGCTCTTTCTATTGGACTAGGTATGCGGCAACAAGCAACAACGGAAAACGCTAGATCTAACCCTTATCTATAAACCCAGGCAACAAACCATCCTAAACCGTCAAGAGTCCTGCCTGGACAACGAGGTATCCTATGACTCGGTTACAGGGTGCACGCACTATAGACTGCTGATAGTCAAGCAGGCTATATAAAAGATCACACAATTAAGTTGACTTAAAGCTTCAAGGAAAAGATAGATGACGGAATTAATTTGCAGAAACAATTTAATAACAAACTAGAAGAAAGTACATTTAACGTTACGTTAATTAATACAACTAATCACCCCTGCGTGAAAGAAGGTGAAAGCAAACAGTCCTCAAAACATCGTACAGGTAGACAAGATGCAGGTTTCTAAACTGCATGCGGCTACTGTAGGATCTGATGCTTAGCAAAGAAAGTACGTTACGGATTTAGAGAACTCTTAACTCATAAGCAGGAATAAATACTAGTGATAGGACCTACAGTGTATAATGGCATAGGTATAATTAAATAAAGGCAGCAACTCGCAACATAACCACATACAGGTGTGCTTCTCACTCTTAGTCAGGCAAGCCTGCTCGGACAGAGTCTCTAAGCCACACCCTGACTCACAATGCTCACAAAAACGGTAAACTGTGGCACAATAACAAGCATACAGAGATCATAAACCCCTAGCTGTTAATCTGCCAGGTGGCAGAGGTCTAGCCGGAAGGATATAGGCTTCGGATACCCGGGCTGAGCCACCTGCTCTAGCCTAGGGACGTTCCCAAGTCTGTGCGCCAAATTACTCTAATTGAAACGGTGCTCTCTTGAGAGACTCAGATCGCAAGTATCTGACTCTCTCCTGGCGACCCTAAAACAAAAGCAGACGTGCTAGCGCAGTGCTGAGTGGACTAGGCAAGGGCCCTCACACAACACAACACTAGACACACAGAGACACAGACAAGAAAATGCCCCCAGACTCCCACGGGTATCCTAGTAAAGTCGTGCGGGTCCACAGGACTCGCACCAGCAGACTTTACTTAAAGGATCGCAAAAAGCCTCCCCTCCGGTCTAGCCCCTGCTAACCTGACACAAGAACACACTAGCAAGCATGAAACCACCAAATATGAGACAACAAAAAAGCTTCCTAGGTCTCATTAACAACTACATCTCTGCATAAAGCCCCAAAATCCTATCTAGTTATCTGAGAGCTCGTCGTTAGTACAATAATAGATATAAGGTCTATCAAGGGGATGGGATAATTAAATAGATTGGTGAAGTAGTGGAAGGAAGGTATACAAAGTAAGAGAGAAAGTTTCTAAGTGGGGTTGAGAGGGATAGATATCAAGGGGGTCCGAAGGGTACGACAGTGAGGTGAGCTCATGAGTCTTGAATCTGTCTGGACCCCGCCCTAGGCATGCAGAATACATCCCATGCTTGGCAACACTCAACACAGTTGCCGGGTCAAAATCCTCTACCCCGTGCGTGAGTCGAAACTAAGCCTAACGTTGCAATCAAATGCATATGGCAACGCTTCAGGCTCGTCCCAAGCTGGCAAGCGAAGCAACGTCCTAAGCCGGTCTCTCTCTCCCGCTCGTCTCCTCCCGCCCTCACTAGACTTACATCTTATATATTATAATGAAACAATCAACTATCGAGAATAAAATATACTAAGATGCGTTGGTTAAGAATAAGGGCAGCTACAAGCTGTGAAACAACATAAGAATATCCCAGACATTAGTTACGTTGTCATAGGATATATACTAAGGAAAAGCCTGCCGACCGGCTGCCACCAGCCGGTTTCTAAACGGCTGGGCAGCCGACGCGCGCGCATGCCCGCACGTGGCTACTTTGCAGAAGCGTCACACCTCCCCCAAGATATAAGACCCTTGACTAAGTTCTTCATATCTAACAGAAAGCTTCTCATAGTACCACACACTGTTGCGACACAAGGCACTATATATAAAAAAAAATAAAACTGTTGCGCTCCACCGAGCAAGTTCAACTAACTTAGCGACAATAAGCGAAAACATGCAACTTAGATACTGCTACAACATCTTATACAAAATTCTACACGTTATAAAAAATTAAGAGTTTTTATAAGGTTTTTGCTTTTTTAATTTGTTTTTTTCGGCTGAACTACAGTGACAGCCTATTTTCCTCCACACTCAACCCTCAATCCTGTGGCAGTCTAACCAACATCATCCACCCTTGATAGACAATCCGCTATCACGTTATCAGAACCGGCAATATGGCGTATGTCCAGATTATACTCCTGAAGCATGAGTGACCACCTGGTCAGCCTCATATTCCGGTTATGAAACTGATTCAAGAATTTCAGAGGGTGATGATCGGTATAAACCACTATGACTGGTCCGAAAGCAGGAACATATACATCGAAGTGCCTGAGCGCCAGCACTATCGCCAGGAGTTCTTTTTCAATTACAGGGTAATTCCTTTGTGCACTATTGAATATTTTACTGTAAAAACTCACTGGATGTTAGATACCTTCATCATCTGTCTGTAACAAGACAGCCCCAGCCCCTACGCCACTGGCATCAGTCGCCAGCTGAAAAGGTCTGCTGAAGTCCGGGGCCCTGAGTATGGGGTGGGTACATAACAGGTGTTTCACCAAGGAAAACACCTCTGCACACTCGGGAGACCACCGGAACTTCTTGTCCTTAGATAATAAGTCAGTTAAAGGTGCAAGTACAGTCGAATAGCCTTTGATGAAGCGACGATAATAGCCTATCATACCTAGAAACCGCATGATTTGTTTCTTAGTCGTAGGCTGGGGAAACTGATCGATGGCTTTGATCTTTGTCTGTGGAGGGCATACCTGACCCATCCCCACCTCGAACCCCAGGTACAAAACTGTGGCTTTGACAAAATCGCACTTACCCAGGTTTACCACCAAACCTGCTTCATTCAGTTTATTAAAAAGCTGTCCGATGTGAGCACAGTGACTGTTAAAATCCTCGTCGTATATTATGACATCATCTAGGTACACCGTACAGTTGGGAATGTCGGCTACAATGTCGTTCATTAATTTCTGAAACGTTGCAGGGGCATTTTTCAGCCCGTATGGCATAACATGGCAACGATATGTGGCACCGTCCACCACAAACCCACACACCTCTCGCGCTCGCTCAGACAAGGGCACTTGCCAATAACCCTTAACAAGGTCTATCTTAGTGAGGAACTTGGCTTTTCCTATCTTATCCACACTGTCGTCAACGCGAGGGAGAGGGTAGGCATTTGTGGGGGTTAAACCATTCAACCTGCGGAAATCTATACAAAACCGCACCTTGCCATCTGGTTTGGGCTGCAGTGTGACGGGGGAAGTCCACCTTACTGCACCCTCAGAAATCAGCCCACGTTTCAGCATATAATCCAGCTCTTCCCTAAGTGCTGGTAATTTAATAGGGGGAACACGGTATGGCACTGATTTAAAGGGCGGGTGGTCCCCAACATCGACATCGTGCACCGCTTGAGTAGTGAGGCCAGCATGCTCCGCGAAAACAGCTGGGTTTGAATCAAACAAGTGCTGCACAGCTACACGCTGTTGCTCAGGCAGGTGCAATATCAACTGTGAGCCACTTGTCTAGAATTCCCCGCCCACTGATCCGCGGAAACATGACAATCCCAATTATCCTCCCCCGCAGCTTGACTGACCCTTCCTCCTTGTCCACCACGATCGCTGCAGATCAACACCGGGACAGTGAGAGGCTCGGAGGGGCGCCTCACATACTCTTTCATCAGATTTACATGGCAAAGTTGGTTCTTTTTCTTACGATCAGGAGTAGCTACTAATTAGTCGAGATCAGAAACCTTCCTTACAACCCGATATGGACCAGAATACTTGGCAGACAAGGGGTGTCCCACCAGAGGCAGTAGTATCAGTACCTCCTGATCTTCTTCAAACTCCCTCAGCTTCACCTTCTGGTCGTATCTGTCCTTCATCTGAGCTTGTGAACTCTTAAGGTTCCGACCTGCTACCTCCAAGCTCTTTAGCATTCTCTCACGGCTTTCAACTACATACTTTAGAAGCGAGCATGGCTTTGTGACTCCCTCCCAGATCTCCTTGACTATGTGGAGGGGCCCCCTGAGCCTGTGTCCAAAAACCAACTCGTTCGGGCTAAATCCCAAGCTCTCCCCAGGTACTTCTCTCGCAGCAAATAAAACGTACGGGAGACCTAGATCCCAGTCCTTCCCATTTTCCATGCAATAACACCGCAACATACTCTTGAGAGTCGAGTGCCACCTTTCCAAAACTCCCTGACTCTCGGGATGGTAGGCAGATGACACCACAGACACTATCCCATGTTGCTGCATGGTCTGCTTAAACAGAGCAGAAGTAAAATTGGATCCCTGATCAGACTGGATCTCCTGAGGGTAGCCATAATGAGAGAAATAGACAAGTAGGTTTTTGACAACAGTCTTAGCCATCCCGTTGCGCATGGGGTAAGCATCTGGATACCGTGTTGCTACATCCATTACAGTTAGTAAAAATGTATTGCCGGCACTAGTGGGGGGCAATGGGCCAACCATATCGATAACTACTTTGCTGAAGGGCGGCCCAATGACAGGGATGGGTTGTAACGGGGCTCTCGGGATGACCTGATTGGGTTTCCCAACAACTTGACAAGTGTGACACTGTGACACCCATGACACGACACTCGCCTTTAACCCAGGCCACCAGAAAAGCTTGCTCAGAGCTGCCTCCATCTTACGTGCCCCCATGTGCCCTGCCAAAGGCACATCATGAGCTAATCTCAATAAGCTCTCACGGCACACCCTCGGTACTACTAACTGGTCCACTAATCCTGACCCGCCATCCCACTTTTTCTTGGGATCCTGATGTCTCCGATACAAGATCCCCTCGGACAAGAAAAAATCACCAGGCTGCGCATCCCCATCGCTCTCCAGTTCGACAGCACCATTACCACACGCCCTGACTTCAGGATCTTCCAGCTGCAAGGAACATATATCAGCAGGTGCGAGATTATCCAAGTTCATCTTAAATAATTTATTTCCACCTCCAATGTCCCGCTGAGCCATCCTTTCCTCATGCTGCGCATAACGATGCTGTCGCAGAGTCTCTTCCTGCCCTGCACCTGCACTAGCGGTGACAGGCCCCGGGGCCTCTCCAGACTCTAACATAGGTGCCAATAATGAGTCACCAAGAAACACTGCCGGCTCAAAACTCTCCAATTGACCAACACTTCCCGTTTTCTTGTGACCTTTCCTCCGCGGTTTGATAGACTGAGGTGGTGGCTGCAAGGCTCCGGATGTCTGAGAACGCGTCACAACACACGCCATGGTTTGTACGCTACACTTCTCAACCCACTCCTGTTCCTCCCTACTAACGTCGGCCGCCTTCTCGGCAACGACCAAGGGTGAAACCTTAGAAGCAGGCACCGCAAAGTCGTTGCCGAGGAGGAGGTCGACGCCCCCAACAGGCAAGTTCTCTTCAATTCCTACATCCAGCTCCTTCGCCACACCACCCCCCTCCAGCTCCATCCGCACCAGCGGGTAGGACTTCGTAGCATTGATCCCCTGAACTACCACCACCCGAGCAGCGTTAATCGGTCTACCAGTAAAGTTCTTTAACAAGGTCTGAGAAGCCCCCGTATCACGTAATAGCTTAACTCCTCGCCTTTCGCCAGAACACCTCACAAAACCATGCCCTCTATGACCCCCAAAGACGTCGCGGACAGGGTTCGAGCCTTCCGGACTCTTGAACACAGGCTGTGTCCCACCCTCTGACGAACTACCCTTGGCAAACTCAGAAGATATGGGCGACACCCCTATGCTGCGGGCCAATGACACAACCTTGTTTGGTGGCTTGTTCGGACAAGCATTTGCAAAGTGACCCTCCTTGTGACATGCGAAGCACTCTTTACTCTTTGGTTTCCCTTGGGAGTGGGAGGTACCATTAGACTTCTTATACGGGACGGTATTTGGTTTATGTTCAGTTTTATTGTCAGTGCTAGATGGTTTTGTGTATTTATGTGTATCAAAATTCTTGGGAGGGGGAGGGGTACGATCCTTTGCACCCGACTCACTCCTAGCTGCTGCTTCGCACCCTCGAATTAATGACAGTCGGAGGTCAGCCATTTCTGCTGCCTCCTGGAGAGTTCTAGGATTTTTTTCCTTTAT
This sequence comes from Paralithodes platypus, assembly GCA_032716605.1. NCBI lineage: Eukaryota > Metazoa > Arthropoda > Malacostraca > Decapoda > Lithodidae > Paralithodes > Paralithodes platypus. The sequence goes on along the minus strand of CM064544.1, from coordinate 12,160,747 downwards.
ATTTAATGTTAAGTCCCCGCCTGTGCACTTAAAGAACTGCTCCAAGAGAACCAGCTCGCTCAACTCCTCAAAATTAGCTGCCCTCTCAGAACGCAGCCAATGTCGTAGTGCATCAGACAAGTCCCGTGCGTGTTCTAGGAAGGTACTCTCCTTGCCCTTAGTAACACCCCGAAACTTCAAGCGGTAATTTTCTGGTTGTAACTCATAGGCCCGTAGCACAACCTTCTTTAGCTCATCATAAACTACACAGGACTCTAAAGGTAGTGCATCATACGCTTTTAGCCCCTTTCCTAGGAGTCTTGATGAAACTAATGCTGCCCACTTTTCCTGAGGCCACTGGTGTTCCTGACACTTCTTCTCAAATCGTATAAAAAACTCAGCCACACATAACTCATCGAACACAGGAACTAGTTTAAGCAGGTGCGACAATGATTGGTCCCGATGTCTGTTACCTCTCCCAATATTTCGCCCTGTTACCTCCACTCGAGATCTCTCCAGCTCCCTGTCAGCCCGATACCTAGTAGACTCTGCATGCAGTTCAGCCTATCATATAGCTGTTCTCTCTGCAGCCTCAGCCTGAGCTCTAGCAGCCTCAACCTGAGCTCTAGCAACCTCAGCCTGCACACTAACCTGTCTTTCGGCGGCCTCAACCTTGGCCATCTCAAGCCGAAACAACAAATCTTGAGTCAACCCTTGAGGAGGGGAAGATGCATTTAATGGGGAGGGTCCCTGTGATTGAATTCCACGCTGCCATTGACCATCAACTTGGGGGTATGTACTAAATTCAGGCACCCTGACGATTGATACGGGGGTAGAGTGGAGGGGGGGCTGGGGACCGGGGCCCCCAGTCGCCTCTCCACCCAGGTCTCTCCCTTCTAAACCCAATATCAAAGTCCTCAGCTGATCTTTCCTCATGCCACTTAAACCCTGGTGACCCTGAAGACCTGCCACACACTTTAAGCCATACTTATTCAGCTTCAACACCCTGGCAGCGGTAAGGGGCACCTCTAAAAATCTTCTAGCACCCTCCTCGCTATCGACTAGCCACTCCACAGGTCTTTCTCCCTCCGAGCCCGTATCGTGACCTGACCCATCACTGTGTTCTGATGTATTAGACATGTTTGTGTACTGCAGTAATTATCACGGTTATAGAATGTGCCTTATCTCCCATGCAAGTAAGTATATACTAATGTTATTTAAAGTCTTTAATGTGTTATATTGGTTGCTCCAAAAAAAAAATATGTCCACTGTATTCCTCTAATCATAAGGAATCTCAAAACAAATGACCACTATATTCCTCTGTTCAGTAAATCCTATGCAAGGTCGCCATTTGTTACTTCCTGGGATATATAAACACTGGGCTCTTTCTATTGGACTAGGTATGCGGCAACAAGCAACAACGGAAAACGCTAGATCCAACCCTTATCTATAAACCCAGGCAACAAACCACCCTAAACAGGCAAGAGTCCTGCCTGGACAACGAGGTATCCTATGACTCGGTTACAGGGTGCACGCACTATAGACTGCTGATAGTCAAGCAGGCTATATAAAAGATCACACAATTAAGTTGACTTAAAGCTTCAAGGAAAAGATAGATGACGGAATTAAATTGCAGAAACAATTTAATAACAAACTAGAAGAAAGTACATTTAACGTTACGTTAATTAATACAACTAATCACCCCTGCGTGAAAGAAGGTGAAAGCAAACAGTCCTCAAAACATCGTACAGGTAGACAAGATGCAGGTTTCTAAACTGCATGCGGCTACTGTAGGATCTGATGCTTAGCAAAGAAAGTATGTTACGGATTTAGAGAACTCTTAACTCATAAGCAGGAATAAATACTAGTGATAGGACCTACAGTGTATAATGGCATAGGTATAATTAAATAAAGGCAGCAACTCGCAACATAACCACATACAGGTGTGCTTCTCACTCTTAGTCAGGCAAGCCTGCTCGGACAGAGTCTCTAAGCCACACCCTGACTCACAATGCTCACAAAAACGGTAAACTGTGGCACAATAACAAGCATACAGAGATCATAAACCCCTAGCTGTTAATCTGCCAGGTGGCAGAGGTCTAGCCGGAAGGATATAGGCTTCGGATACCCGGGCTGAGCCACCTGCTCTAGCCTAGGGACGTTCCCAAGTCTGTGCGCCAAATTACTCTAATTGAAAGGGTGCTCTCTTGAGAGACTCAGATCGCAAGTATCTGACTCTCTCCTGGCGACCCTAAAACAAAAGCAAGACGTGCTAGCGCAGTGCTGAGTGGACTAGGCAAGGGCCCTCACACAACACAACACTAGACACACAGGGACACAGACAAGAAAATGCCCCCAGACTCCCACGGGTATCCTAGTAAAGTCGTGCGGGTCCACAGGACTCGCACCAGCAGACTTTACTTAAAGGATCGCAAAAAGCCTCCCCTTCGGTCTAGCCCCTGCTAACCTGACACAAGAACACACTAGCAAGCATGAAACCACCAAATATGAGACAACAAAAAAGCTTCCTAGGTCTCATTAACAATTACATCTCTGCATAAGCCCCAAAATCCTATCTAGTTATCTGAGAGCTCGTCGTTAATACAATAATAGATATAAGGTCTATCAAGGGGATGGGATAATTAAATAGATTGGTGAAGTAGTGGAAGGAAGGTATACAAAGTAAGAGAGAAAGTTTCTAAGTGGGGTTGAGAGGGATAGATATCAAGGGGGTCCGAAGGGTACGACAGTGAGGTGAGCTCTGAGTCTTGAATCTGTCTGGACCCCGCCCTAGGCATGCAGAATACATCCCATGCTTGGCAACATTCAACACAGTTGCCGGGTCAAAATCCTCTACCCCGTGCGTGAGTCGAAACTAAGCCTAACGTTGCAATCAAATGCATATGGCAACGCTTCAGGCTCGTCCCAAGCTGGCAAGCGAAGCAACGTCCCAAGCCGGTCTCTCTCTCCCGCTCGTCTCCTCCCGCCCTCACTAGACTTACATCTTATATATTATAATAAAACAATCAACTATCGAGAATAAAATATACTAAGATGCGTTGGTTAAGAATAAGGGAAGCTACAAGCTGTGAAACAACATAAGAATATCCCAGACATTAGTTACGTTGTTGTAGGATATATACTAAGGAAAAGCCTGCCGAACGGCTGCCACCAGCCGGTTTCTAAACGGCTGGGCAGCCGATGCGCGCGCATGCCCGCACGTGGCTACTATGCAGAAGCGTCACACTCTCGTGAGGGACTCTGTCGAAAGCTTTACTGAAATCTATATATATAAATCATATGACTTGTCATTATCTACTGCTTCATATACCTCTGAGAAAAAACTAAGCAAATTAGTAAGGCAAGACCGTCCCTGAGTGAATCCATGCTGAGAAGAATTGATTAATTGAAATGTTTCTAAGATGTTTCTCATTTTCCTAGCAATAATTGATTATAGTAGCTTTCCTATGATTGAAGTGAGACTAATGGGACGGTAATTGGATGCTATTGATTAATCACCTTTTTTGAAGATCGGAACTACATTTGCAAGCTTCCAAGCTTCTGGAACTATACCTGTTTCTAATGACTTGTTAAATAAAAATGTTAATGGGTAACTTATCTCATCTCTGCATTCTTTTAATACTCTAGCATATACCTCATCAGGACCAGGCGATTTATGAGGTTTCAGTCTGTCAATTTCCTTAAACACATAATTTCTACTTATAGTAACCGTACTTAACCTATATTCTATGCTATCGCTATATACCTTACGGACTTCTGGAAACTGTGCCAAATTTTTATTAGTGAAAATGGAAAGAAATTTAATATTTAATGTACTGCACATTTCTAAATAATTTTCTGTCATTTCTCCTGTCGAAGTTTTAAGGGGACCAATTACATCTCTAACCTTGGATTTATATAATTGGTAAAAAGCTTTAGGATTATTTTTTAAGTCATTGGCAACCTTAATTTCATAATTTATTTTTTCTTTCCTAATATCCTTTTTTACCTGTTGTGATAGATTCTGATAGTAAGCAAGTAGGTGAATTTCGCCTTTCTTAATTTTTCTATATATTTCTCTCTTTTTTCCTAGAAGATCTAATAGTCTATTATTCATCCATTTGGGTTGGTTCTGTGTTGATCTAAATTTTCTTTTGGGGATATATTTAATTTGCGCATTGAATACTGACTTGATAAAATTATCGTATGTATCTCCCAAGTTTGACGTCTCTTCCTGACTTAAGATGACAGGTGTCTGAGAAGGGATACACTCATTTGGACACCTGGATCGACTTAATTTTTTGACCATAGGGTCTGCTAATAGGGCTCTTCTTATCCCACCATAATTGGCTTTTCTGAAGTCAGGTATTAATGTTGTATTCTCTCTGGTATTACCTTTCCATTGTATATTAAAATACACAGAATTGTGATCACTATTTCCTAGGTGGTCCCCGATTTCTACACTATTTATCATATGTTCATTGTTACTGAAAACTAAATCGAGAATATTATTACCTCTAGTCGGCGTATCTATGAATTGAGATAAAAAACTATCTTGTACTACCTCAATAAGCTCCTTTGAATCAGAGTCGCCTATTTGTTGCTGCCAATCTATATTAGGGAAATTATAATCCCCATAATGCACACGTTGCTAAACCTTGATGCTATTTTAATTTCCTCCCATAATGATGTTCCGTCATTTCTACTCATATTTGGCGGTCTATACATAACTCCAATAACTAAGGTCTCACTACCTTCGTTAACCACTACCCAAACACTTTCATTTTCATTATTTACTCTAATGCCTGATTTAATACAGCTTTTTAATGAACTCCTGACAAACACTGCTATACCGCCGCCCCTCCTACTTGTTCGGTCATATTCTACTTGTTCGGTCATATTTAAACAAACTATATCCCGGTATATCAAACTCTGCTAAACAATGCCTGGTTTCTGTATTAATCCATGTTTCAGTTAGCGCTATTATGTCTATATTTTCTTTGCTAACAAGTGCTCTAAGTTCGTTCATTTTGTTACATAAACTCCTACAATTTGTATAATAAACCCTCAACCTATTACTTGTATTTGCAACTATTTTTCTATTGTTTTTAACTAATTTATTTTTACCTGTTGAACTACTAGACCTAGACGGAAAATCTACGCTATCAGAATGTTCGTCATTACTATCAATTTCATATGGCTGTGTGTTCTTGCTATTATTAGACGATTTTATTCAGATTAGGAAGGGCACATATGGAAGTCAGAGGATTGATTGAGATTAGCATTTTCCCTCATAATTACCAGAGATCCTTCCTAAACTGATTAAGTCGCTTTCTCTGGACCCCTTCTCCCTCATGTTTAGCATAAAGACGTTCGTTCCATTCGTTTGGCGATTTTGGTACTTTTCGTCCCATTTTGTTGTCAATATTAAGACCTTTCGTGCCATTTAGCTGTCAATTTTTTCCTGGTGGGAAATTAGCGAGCCTGTAATTTTGGAAGAAACCGGCCTTACTTCCAGGGTCATTCTTAACCCCTTCTGTACCGGCGACGTCATTTTCATTATATTCTAGCTATATTTATACGATTTTGTGCAGTTTAAGAAGGATCTGCGGTAGCAAAATGGGATAGGTTATATAGTTCGAAGCCTCTTAGTTGCTGGAGGTCCTTTGAAAACTGTATGAAATAGTTTAATAGTATAGGTAGCGCCAACGAACTTGACAATAATGTGGACCCCTAAACTTCTTATAACTCAAAATGAATGAAAGTAATCGGGCTGACATTTCTATCATTTGGGAAGAGTCCACCTGCTGGAAATAGGTGTGGAAATTTACAGCCAGTTTGCTCAAGGTCCTTTTGAGTTACGAAGAGGTCATGGATCGAGATATTTCTCATGTTCGTTGGCGCCACCTATTTTTTTTATAGCTAGGACAAAGTAAAAAACGACGCCGGTACAGAAGGGGTTAATAGTGAGTATTCTGATTGGGATTTGTTTGTCCAATATGCATCATCTTATGAATAGAATGTGTACGTAAAAGAGACAGGGGGATTAGAAAGGGTCTGTGAGATAAAGGGTTGCAGAAAGGTGCGTGTGTGTGTGTGTGTGTATGTGTGTGTGGTTGCTTGTGCGTTTGTATGTGTGTGTGTGTGTGTATGTGTGTGTGGTTGCTTGTGCGTGTGTATGTGTATGAGTGTGTGTGTGTGTGTGTGTGTGTATTCTTAATATGTATATTATAAGCATGTGTGGGGATGGGTGCATTTAGGTGTAATAATAATAATAATAATAATAAACGGTTTATTAAAGAATGGCAGCCTCATGAGCTGAAAATACACATTTTACAATTTAGTGGATGAACATGAGATGTACAGATATGAGGATGGTAAGCTCAGTTTACAAACAAAATAAATAAATACAATAATGATGCATGTGCAGAATACAAATTATCATAAAATAACCATGAGAGTAAGTGATATACAGTACATATACACATCTATTTACTTACTCATATACAGAACATACGTATATACACGTACGTGCGCACATACATATACATACATATATAGGAACATAAGAACATGCAGTAAGTGTGCACATGTCCGTATACACAAACGCTCACGTATGAACACAAACATACATACATACAGAAACTGTTTTGGTAGGGTCAGGGTAAAGAGTTGAAGGGTAAAGAGGGTGCAGCAATTCAAGTCCGTTCAGGTAAGGTCAGGTACAGCCTACTACAATGGGAGGTTAATCCTCGGTAGTGTAGGTGTGTGTGTTAGTTTGTGTGTGTGTGTGTGTGAGTGTGAGTGTGAGTGTGTGTGTGTGTGTGTGTGTGACAGAAGGCGAAATATTGAAAAGCTGGGCGTTCTATTGTTAAGGGTGGAAATACATGGATGAAGATACGCGAACACTTAATAATAGATAATGCTTATGCATAGATTTATAATCAGAAGTTGCGCTAGTGAGCAATATGTTCTCGCTCATATGTACGTATATTTACATACATATGTGCATATGACCATATAAATACACGTACAGTACATATATATATTATATACCTTATATTCTCAACCGGGCTCGAACCATTGACAGGACATACACACAGACATCCATATATATACATATATGCACATTACATGCATATATGCTCTTCTCTTATCCTACCTGATACTCTCAGCCGGGCTCGAACCACAAACAGTATACACTATAGACACATATATATATATATAAATAACGCATACATACATACACATATACGCACACATACATACACATATACTGTACATACATAGATACACATATACATATATACACATATACATAAACAAACTCAAGCAAATACATACATAATTATATTCTAATACACACACGCACACACACTTATGCATACATTATTAAAGGTGGGCGCGTATATATGGTGTGACAGGCCGTTGTTACACATTATTAATAATATTAACAATGGTTGGGATAGGACTATTTTTATATCTGTCAGTTCTTGCTCTTATTGGTTGGAGTGTGTTGAAATGACGAGCTGCACGTGTTGGTATAGGTCTGGTGGAAGTAAGTTTCTGTGTCGTGGGTGAACAAGCAGCTTAGATGCAAACTGTTTGAGTGTGTTGTAGTGGGGGGTTGAAAGTGCAGGTATGCTAAGGGTGGTGAGAGCTTCCTCGTACCCTGGATATGTGCCTCCCAGGATGATCCTGCATGCCCTCCTCTGAACTCTCTCCAGTTGACGTTGTTGTGTTAGGGTTAGAGAGGAGGACCAGGCGGGAGAGGCGTAGGTGAGCTTAGGGAGTATGAAGGTGTTATATATTCTTCAGCTCATTCTCCGGCGCCCCCAGGGATCTCAACCGCCTTAGCATAAACAACTTGTAAGTGGCGGTCCTGACTGTGATAGTTACATGTTTCTTCCAGTTCAGTTTGTTGTCCACAGTGATTCCGAGGAGTTTGGTGGACTCAACAAGCTGAAGGGGATGAGGACCAATTGTGACAGTGGGTGGAGGAAGGTCGGTAACGGAAGTGTTGATGTGCATGACCACTGTCTTGTCATGATTGATAGTCACATGATTGTCTGTGGTCCAGGCTTGAAGACGGTCGAGGATGTCTTGTAGGGGGTCATAGTTAGGGGAAGTGTTATCGACAGTAATGCCGACTGTCGAGTCGTCCACGTACTTCCAGTGGAATGGGGTGTCCTTTAGGGCATCATTAATCAAGATGAGGAACAATAGAGGCCCCATCTTTGTGCCCTGTGGGACTCCACATGTGATGTCTAGGAAGGTGGAGATGAAGCCTTGGTATCGCACTGCTTGTCGTCTGTCACTAAGGAAGTCGGTCAACCACGCAACCAGGGTAGGATGTAGCCCCAACTTTATGGCCTTGTTGATGATGATGGTGTGGTCAACAAGGTCAAATGCTTTCCTGAAGTCAATAAAGGCAAGGGCGAGGGAAGTCTTTCTCTTCTCAAGATTTGTGTAAATATAATCTAGGAAGCTAATAAGACAGTGAGTGGTGGAGGAGGTTTTTACGTTGCCAAAATGTTGGGGATCTATCAAGTGACGGATTTGTGAGTAAGCCCAGGTGAATACAAAGTCCTCACAGATTAGACTAGGGATGGGCGTAATGGCAATTGGTCTGAGTTCATTAAGAGAATGTGGGGAGGGGGTTTTGGGGATTGGAGTGACGTATGAAGTTTTCCAGTCTGCAGGGCATTTACTTTGCCTTAAGGAGGCATTAATTATCGAGCAAAGGGGGGTGGCAAATTCTACCGAAAATTCTTTGTATATTTTCATGGGTAGGGCTACTGGGGTTGTTGATCTTTTTTATTTGAAACTGGAAAGCTTTTTGGCCACTTCAAATTCTTGTACAGTTACTGGGGGGGAAGGGGATGGGAGGAAGGCAGGGAGGTTGGTGCAGTCTAGTTTGGGGAGGGTTTGGCAGATGGTAGAGAAGTGATTATTTGTCAGTTCAGGTGCATCTACACGAGGGACATGGAAAACACAGGGGATCGAAGGAGTCCCACTACTTAAGCCACAAAGATTCTTAATTTTAGAGTACCACTGACTGATATTGGTTTGTTTTAAATGATGAATCTGTGTAGGGTAGTAGGACTTCTTCGCCCAACGGATTTCCCTTATCACAATGTTGCGTAGGTCCTAGTAGCGATTGTTGTCCGTGTAGAAGGCCTTGTTCCAATTCTGCATCAGTCTCTTGATCCGAGGAGTAATCCATGGGACGTCAGAGGGGTGCATTTTGGTCCTCTTGGTGGGGAAGAAGTGGTGGTAGGCATCGGTGGTGGTAGATACAAAGTTGTCCCATTTGGGATTAACATCTTCTTCAGTGAGAACCTCCGTCCACGGGTAATGAACCAACCACTGCCCGAACCCCCGCATTGCAGAGTCTGGCGTTGGTCGGTAGGTCCGGATGACGGGGGTCTGTTGATGGGAGGTGGTAGGGGCAGGTGAGCAGAACACAGAGAGATGAGTGCTGCGTCCCACAGGAGGTAAAGGTTCAGGTGGGAGGTACTGCTCATCCATGTCCGTCAAAATAAGATCAAGAGTGTTGTGGTTGTGGGTGGGGAAGTCAACAATTTGTGAAAGATGCAGTTGTTCTTGAATCTCACAGGTGTCTAGTTCATTGAAATCCCCACAAACCACCAACTTGGATGATGGAAATTGGAGTTTGAGATCATCACATGTATCGATGATGTGGTTGATTAGTGCGGGGCCGGTGGGTGAGCGTGGTGGGTGGTAGATCACACAGTAGATAATGGAGGCAGTGTGACGAGGGTGGGAGGGGGGATTAACTCTCACCCAGAGTGCTTCGATTCCCTCCGGGACCTCAATATCCAGGCGAGATGCACACAGCTGTTTCCGGGCGAAAATAGCTACTCCTCCCCCCCCCTCCTCTCTGTCCGAAGTTGATGAAAGAGGTCATAGTCTTGTATCACGCATATTTCTGGGGTGATTTGCCATGCTTCAGTAACTGCTACAATATCAGCATTAATTTGTTTAACTGTCACAATAAGTTCGTCGAGTTTATTACACAAAGAGGTGACATTGGACAGTAGCAGCGATGGGAGGTTATACCAAATACGGGGAACCTCAAAATGTGCGTATGGTTTCTCTACTGTCACTTTTTTAGGTACTTTTTTGTGTGTTTTTATGATAGGAATTCGCTTGGGGACATTCCTACCTCCTCTCCGGCCACGATTGTTAAAAAATTTCAATTCTTTTAAACGCACTATAGTGTCTGAAGGTGGGTATCCAGCCCCCTTTTTAAGACGAATTAAGGAGGAGGCAGAGTAGCAAGGCGACATGGTTGATTATGCTCTGTTTCCTGTTTCATGTCTAGTTCGTTTGGTAATACACAATAACACTGTAAATTACAATTGCACTTATCATAAATAGATTGTTCACTTGAGGTACAGATATGGTGATGGAGTCGAGGATGAACTGTGGTGAAGGTGAAAGGTGAAAGGTCACAAATCCGACCCGGGCGGCTACGAGAGCGCCTCTGAGCACGTCTTCACCTCACGGTATCAGGCGGCCGAGTGTGTGTGTGTCTGTGTGCTTGTGCTTGCGTTTGTCATAGAGATAGGAGTTGGTAAAGTAGAGGAAGTCCAGGAACAAGTAAAGGAATGCCGAACAAGGAATTGATGGACAATTGCAAAGGAAGAGATTAAGGGAGCCCACCTCACGTTTTTTGCTCTTTCTCTCCCTCTCTCTTTGGCTTGTATCCATTCGTCCCCATTCAGCAAACTATTTTAAGACGTTTACCCCCATCCAGGTGTCAGCATATATTTTGTTTGTTTTTACAGCAAGCTAAACCTGTAAATTTTTCGATAGAAAAATTTCTCCGGCGAAGCCGAATTTCTCCATACAATGTTGGCTCGCTATCGCTCGCCGGGAAGAAATCGACACCTGGATGGGGATAAACGTCTTAAAACAGTTGGCTGAATCTCAAAACTAATATGCTAAACACGAGGGAGAAGGAGGTCCACAAAAAGCGTGTTGTACCCCCTTAACATAATACAATCGCCTATTAATAGCCAAAATACGGTCTAATCTAATGCACAATGTTGTAATATCAATTAACCCCTTCTGTACCGGCGACGTCTTTTGTAGTATATTCTAGCAATATTTAGAGGATTTTGTGCAGTTTAAGAAGGATCTGTGTGAGTAAATAGGGTTAAGTGAGATACTGCAAATGGTTCAAAGATTGTTAATTGCTAGAGGACCTTTATAAACTGAATAATTTCGTCTAATATTAGCCAGAACAAAGTTAAAAAGACGTCGCCGGTACAGAAGGGGTTAATAGTGGGTGGAATACTGGTGAGGAACTGATTTACTGAGAAATTGGTTAAACATATCTTGTGGTAGCCTCTTGCAAATAGAGTAGATATTGTGTACCACTTCAACTCTTCTGACATGGTTGAGGTAGAAAGTGTGTGTGTGTGTGTGAAAGAGATAGAGAGAGAGCGAGAGTGAGTGTGTGTGAGAGTGAAAGTGAGAGGGGGAATGAGAGAGTGAGCGTAAGTGTGTAGGAGGAGTTCCAAGGAAAGAAAAAGTCTGCACATGAAAATATTGCCCGTAAGAGAGAGAGGGAGAGAGTGATCACTGGGGAAACCAATTGTGAGGGAAAAACGAGGAAAGGGGAAGGAGAGAAATTACATCGTCCAGAATTTCAAGAATATTTCTTTGTTGTTTACTCTGATGTATTCCTTTATTATAATTATTGTCTATCCATCTTGTATTTATTGACACAACTTATATCCATCCCTGCCTTAGCAATGTAGCACCTGATATGTAGTGTTCTTCAGAATGTTCTCAGTGTATGCCTCCTCCTACCCTACGGAGAATATTTCAACTCACTCCCACCCCTATCTTGTCCAACTCTCTAACCAAAGAGTGAACCGATTTTCCCAGTCTTTCTTCTACTCAGCAAGTAAGCGTTGGAACTCTCCCTCAATCTGTCTTTCTCTCATCCTATGACTTAAACTGCTTCAAGCTCCGTGTTTCCAGACATTTTATCACTAACGTACAGTTGTGGACAGATGAAACAGATACAGCCTTGGTCTGTCCAAGACCTCGATAGAGGGCAGCACAATTAGTGCCCATAAATTATCTGGTAACAGTGATGGTGTGGGGGTAGTAGGTGAAGGTATGGGGTGGAAGGAGGGAGGCGAGGGAGGGGGAAGGAGTGAAAGGGGGAACTAGCGGCGAGGTGGTAGCTGGTGGGGGTGGAGGGAAGTGGTTGGCTAAATACTTTACTGTGAAAGAATAATTAATTTTGTGTTTTGATCATTATGTGGGATCATGAATGCGAAATATTGGAGTCGTGAGGTGTGTGTAGCATAATAAACGCACTACAGGCTGCTAACCTGCTCTCTCTCTCTCTCTCTCTCTCTCTCTCTCTCTCTCTCTCTCTCTCTCTCTCTCTCTCTCTCTCTCTCTCTCTCCAATATGTATGTGACATATAGGCATTCAAATATATGATATCTTAGTCTGAAACTAAACTCAAATCAATGGATATTTCATCAGTGAAGCAGTGAAACAGGTACAGCTATTAAATCTCTAATGTAGTACTACTTTATTTGTGTTTTCTGCTTAGAGCGCCTACTGAGTTGTGATATCGGGAATGTGGTATTGTTCAAACATGGAAGCGTCAGAAACAACTGAACAACCTGTTGGTTATCTAACAAGGGGAAATATAGAAATTGTTAATATTTGTCAGTTGGTGAGTCAGTCAAACTTCAAATAGTATAGTTAGTGTTTCAGCATAATGGTGAGTGTATAGGTCATAGTAGTAACGAAAGTATGTAATACGTAGGTATCAATAACAAGCCAATTAAAGTGTTTCCTAGTGTACCGGAGGTGTCATCAGTGTTGGCATTGCCACGGGTATATAATCACTTTTCATTATATACGTCCATACAAATGTAAACAATATAATATTATAAATGAATAAATGAATGAACAAAGGATGGCTAATATATATTTACATAGCAATACACCTGTTCAAGAAAAACAACTATAGTCTATTTTTTCCCAGCTGAGGGTAAATTGCCATGTTACTATCTTTGTTACTCAGCTATAAGGTATATTTTGTAGCGAAATATGCTGTTAATTACGAAAACTTGGCATTAATACGACACACAGCCATAGTACTTTCATATATTTCCATTAAGTATCGAGAAATCAGCTAATAAGAGATTCAATTTATGATCAGCTGGAAAAAAATAGAGTATAGTTATTATATAATGTGTCAATACAATCCTCAAAGTTTCGGTATAGAGGCGCAAAAGACCATGTTATAAAATAATATCCCCACATTAAAACCTAAGTTATATGTATTGGTCAAACCTCTTGGTAGATATGCTCAACAATAATGATGCAAGGGTGGTGTAAGCTTAATTAATATCAAATGAAAACACGATTATGCAGAACCTTTCCGGAATACCAGGTGTTTTTTTTTTACGTTTTGACGGTATCAGTAGAAGTGTAAGCGTTAATTGACATAGCGTTAGGGCCATTCCTTGCTACGGGTTCTAAGCTGTATACACTTGGTTAGTGTCTCAGAGATATGAAGATACGCTTCTTCACTTATTATGGCATTATAGTAGAAGAGTTCATTAATTTTTGGCGGGACGTCTTGTAGTTGGAGGAGTAATTGTGATAGCCACGAAGATGAACCAGGAGAGATACATAAAGCTTGATGAATTAACTGTTAACAGATTACAGAAAACAGGAAGAGATTAAAGGCGAAAAAGATAAACGGGAGCAACGAATTATCAGTCCTCATTAATAATTTAATCCCGTTCTCAAAAAACAGGGAACATTTTCATTTATGTGAATAATTATATGACCTGTGATTTCGTATACTATTTAACAGTACATTGTGAATAACATAAAGCTTAACAACAAGGTCAGTATCTAAAAGATGAATGAAAAAGGAGGAGTTGCAGCATTCCCGTGTTTATTGTTGTCAGAATTGTTGTTCGAAAAAACACACTTAATATGGAATATATACGCATATATTTCATTTATGGGGCTTTCAAACTATTGCACGTAACATAAACTTTCTTACTTCAATATTTCTTTAGGTTACCAATAATACAATCTTGACAAATATTGCCAATCAATAATATAAGGTCCATTAATTTCTTAATATATTTAGTTACAAACCGACTTTACCATAGCATTATTGGTAACTCTAGATATTATACATCCTTATTAACCAATAAAGAGGGTAATCTTAATCTTACTAAATAATTGACTCACACAAAACCTGTAGAGTGAGACTGAAATAAAAGCATCGTCATTTTATAGTTAGTAAATAATTTTGCTATGTGAGTTAGTGAGACAAAAGGCAGAACTGCCTGTGACGAGTGCCTTCTCTATAGTTGAAAGAGTGACGGGGTCAAAATCAAGGAATGTTCGAGCCAAAATGCCTGGACACACGGAGTTTGAAGTAATTACAGTCATAGGATGAGTGGAAAATGAATTCAGGGTAGAGCGTTCCAGAGCTCAGCTGTTGAATAGGGGAAAGATTGGGAATATCGTTTCACTCTTGGGTTGGAGAGTTGCAAAGAGTAGGGTGGGATTGTGTTGGAAAACGGGTTCTACATACTCTTCGTAGAGGAGGTGGTATACATTGAAAGATAGTTAGGAACACTGATTATTGTAATATCGGTAGAATAGCGAGAGAGATGCAACTTTGCGATGAAGAGAGAGAGATCGCAGAGAGTCAGGGAGTGGACATGAGTTAATGAGACAAAAGGTTTTATTTTCTACTTAGTTAAGAAATGCTGTGTGAGAGGATCATCCCCACACATATGAGCAATACTCAATACATGGACGCACTGTGCCTCTGTACAGAGAAAGAAGCTGTGCCGGGGTAAAGAACCCCCGGAGACGATTGAGCATACCCAGCTTCTGGAAAGCTGTTTTAGCAAGGGTGGTAATATGATCTTTCCAAGTGAGATCAGGAGAAAAGGAGACACCGAGAATATTGAGAGAAGATGAAAGGTTGATTTGTGTATTGTTGAAGTATAAGGGAAAGTCCTCTTGATGGGTAGATAAATGGAGAACTGGGTTTTTGAAGTACCAAAAGCAACAATATATTTTCTGCCCCAAATGGGAATTGTTGATAGGTCAGAAGATATGGCATCGTCACGTGACTTTTTGAGAGATTGCTTGCTGGGGGGTTCTGAAAAACTAGTTGAATAGTGTACGGTAGAGTCATCAGCATATGAATGAATAGCTGATAGTTGATAGATTGAGGAAGTGAAAGATGACCGTCCATAACTGCAGCTATGGAACGGCCAGGAAGGGAAATAGAGATAAAGGCACAAATTGAGGGACAAAAACTAAAGGTGGGTAGTTTAGAAGTTGAGATTTGTGCCAGACTCTATTAAAGAATATCAATTATGTATGATTAAGTACGACAGGTTGGGTAAGAGGTATCCACACCAGGATTCGAACCCACTCACTCCAGGTATATTTGGGAGAGTCGGGCACCGTAACCACTCGGCCATGAGCGGATATAAGGAAAGCAACCTTAGTTCTTAAATACTTAAAATAAACCTGGTTCCTCAAATAAGAACTAAGGTTGCTTTCCTTACATCCGCTCATGGCCGAGTGGTTACGGTGCCCGACTCTCCCAAATATACCTGGAGTGAGTGGGTTCGAATCCTGGTGAGGATACCTCTATTCTATTAAAGAACTTAGATATGTCTAGCACAATAGAAAAGGTTTCACCGAAATCATAAAAGGAGGATGACCGAAAGTTAGTAAGATATGAAGGAAGATCACTAGTAGAGCGACCCCTAAGGAAGCCATACTGGCGATCTGAAAGTAGATTACATGGGCAGAGAGATGCTTAAGAAATTTCGAAGTAAGAATAGTTGCCAAATCTTTAGAGATGCAAGAAATGAGAGCAATTGGATGATAGTTGGAGGGTTGAGAGTGATCACTCCTTCTTTGGGATAGGTTGAATGAGAGCAAACTTCCAGCAAGAAGGAAAGACATTAGAGGAGAGACAGAGACGAAAGAGTATGCCTAAGCAGGGAGTCAGAACGGAAGCACAGTTTTTTTTAGTACAACAGGAGGAACACCATCACGCTTCCTTAGTATTAAGCCCAGAGAGGGTAGAGAGCACATATTTAAAAGAGATTAGGATATTAGGTATAAGTAGGAGAGGGAGGAATAACAACGGAATCATCCAAGGTGGAGTTTTTAGCGAAAGTTTGGGTGAAGAGTTTAGCTTTGTCAGAGGAAGAAGTGACGGTAGTGCCGTCAGAGTGGAAAAGAGGAGGGAAAGACGAAGAAGAACAATTGGTGGAGAGGTTTTTGGCTAGATACCAGAAAGCTTGGGAAGAGCTTAGAGTTGGATAGTTCAGAGAGAGGTAACCTGACCAAGATTCGAACCCACTCACTCCAGGTATTTTTGGAAGAGCTGGGCACCATAACCACTCAGCCATGAGCATAATTATGGCTGAGTGGTTATGGTGCTCAGCTCATCCAAATATATCTGGAGTGAGTTGGTTCGAATCCTGGTCAAGATACCTCTCTCTCTACCTGTTCGACATTATCATTAGATATTGGATAGTTCAGTGCATTTAATATAGAATCGATGAAAGAGTGTTTGGTGAGTCGAAGAACAGATTTGGCTTGATTCTGGGCAGAAACATAGGAAGAATAAGATTCTTGAGTTTGAAGGTGTTGGTACCGTTTGAATACTTCATCCTTATTGTGGACAGAAGTAGAACAAGCGTGAGTAAACCAAGTTTTTTGTTACATTAGTCTGAGGGAAAGAAATTGGAATGTATGTCTCCATGCCCGAGAGAATTAGCATGGCAATGCGTTCAGCACTCTCCGAGGGTCCCCGGCAACGGAAGCAAAAGTCATTCCATGGGAAATCAATGAAGTACTGCAGGAGAACCTCCCAGTCGGCAGTGCCAAAGTGCTACAATTTCCGCCGGCTGGCTAGATTAGTTCAATCGGGTGGCCGTGCTGGAGAGATAGGACAGGTAAGAGAGATAGGTAACAGGAGCCCAAATGAGGGAAAAGATCGACAGTATAAGAGCAAGGGTTAGAAGTTATAAACAAGTCAAGAATATTAGGCCGATCTCCGAAGCTATCTGGGATACGGGTGGGTTGCTGAACCAACTGCTCTAGGTCATTTAGGATAGAAAAGATATAGATTGTTCACCAGGTTGGTCAGTGGAATGAGAGGAGACCAATTGGTGGTGGTGAGCGTTAAATTCTTCTAAGATGGTGATTTCTGAGAAAGGAGAGATGGCTAGAATGTGTTCCAGTTAAGAGTTTAGATACTCAAAGAATTTGGGAAAGTCAGTAGAGTTAAGAGAAAGATAGACAACACAGAAGTATTTAGTATGAGAATGACAGGATAATTTGAGCCATAAAGTGGACAATTCAGAGGAGTCAAAATCGGGAACATGAGAGCCAGTGATTTTGCTGCATTCGCCTATGACTTTGTAAGTAGGATAGAGAAAGTAGGATGATACAGAGAAAGGGCTGCTGTCAGTTGCATAAAATATGTCTAAAACAATGTGGTAGTATTTATTTTACCAAATCAAGGAACTGCACCGCAAATACAAATAGTGTAGTGTGAAAATATAATCACGGTCGACCCAGTTTGCTATAACAGTAAAACTGCAGACTAAGACATACAATTAATATAGCAAAGATCAATAGGTAGATAAAGCTTGCTTCATTTACTGTAATAATATATATATATATATATATATCTCTATATATATATATATATATATATATATATATATATATATATATATATATATATATATACTGTATATAAGGTTTCAAAGTAAATTAGATATATAACCGACACACGGTTTGTGCTTATGTTCCAATGGAGAGAGAGAGAGAGAGAGAGAGAGAGAGAGAGAGAGAGAGAGAGAGAGAGAGAGAGAGAGGAAGAGAGAGGAAGAGATGAAGTTGCCTATAGCGCGTTGATCATGCTACACACACCTCTACCTAATTGTATCAAGGCTTATGGTATTATGCATAAGAATTCGTTATATTACTATCACAATCGAAGGTGGGTAAGTGAGATGTTAGACAACTTATTTATTATGCCATTACCAAAGTTTAGCCCAGAGGGCTAGTATAAAATAAACACATCTTCAACAACATTACCAAAGTTTAAATTAATTGTTCTTCATATAATAATTCGCACTCCAGCCACAGGTTTTGTTGTAATCCACCACCACCTACCCCTATCCTGCATTGCTTCGTATCTTTTTGGAATTTGCCTAGCTTACCTCTGCAATTGTAATCATGAGTTTTAGTGCCACATAGTGTTCATGGGCTCAAGGTGTTAAACCGGAGCAATTTTGTGTGAAGACTTTAATGAATATGAGAAGGAGTACAAGCAAATTAACATGGAATAGCTTTGCTTTGGCCATTTCATCACTTCCGAAGACATATTATGAACTATAAACCATACTTTTGTATTTACATATACAATAATAAACACTAACAATAATGGAATCGGCTCTCGTTTGACACCCTGCGCCCTGGTGCTAGTCCTTATAGTAATACAAATAATATAATAATAATAATAATAATACCCTCTCCCCTCCCCCATCTAAGATTCTTGAGGTAAAAACACAGTTTCATATTGGAGGATGTCTTTGTTTCAATTTGCTACAACTTTAGCAGTATTATGTTTCATTAATACCAGCAATCCAATATTGTGCAATCATAATACCACAGAATATTCAAAACACAAAATTATGTTTTCATAGTAAAGTAATTAGCCAACCACTTCCCTCCACCCCCACCTGCTATCACCTCGCCGCTAGTTCCCCCTCTCACTCCTGTACTCTCCTTCCCCCTCCCTCGCCTCCCTCCTTCCACCCCTTACCTTCACCTCCGACCCCCACACCATCACTGTTACCAGATAATTTATGGACACTAATTTTGCTGCCATCTATCGAGGTCTTGGACAGACCAAGGCTGTATCTGTTTCATCTGTCCACAACTGTACCTTGATTTTGGCTTTCTATTACTCTTTCAACTTTTGGGAAGACACGTGTTACAGGCAGCTTTGCCTTTTGTCTCCTTCATACACATAGACAAAAAATGGCTCTGTCACTTGTTTGTCTGTCCATCGGTTTATGGGGAGATTTTTATTTATGCATATATTTATATATTTATTTGATTTTGTTCATTTATTTATATATACAGTATATATATATATATATATATATATATATATATATATATATATATATATATATACCGGTATATATATACCTACCTATGTTCACCTATTTGGAGTTTGCCACTCTTGCTAGTGGCATCGAAGAGCGCACTGCCCTTCGTTGTTGTTTGAGAATTGGTGCAGCAGACTATTCGAAGAGGTGGAGCGCACCCTTGTGAAGATGGCTCGTCTGGCACTTTTTGTAGTTCGACATCGAGAGCTCTCTTGAAGCTGTCTAACGAGACACTCTCATGTCTCTCACTAGCCGCGGGAGTTTGTTGAAGAGACGTGCTCCTCTATGTGATAACCAGCCCTCTCGCAGAGAGCCCATAGACCCCCGATTTATCATCTTGGGGATATCGCATTCCCAGCCTCTCCTATTATTGAATTTCATTGCTATTGGTGTATGTAAATTTGGTACAAAACCCTCTGCGATTTTCCACGTATATATATATATATATATTCTAGTTTCCTGTCTAGACTTCCATCAAGCCTAATAAAACAAAAAACCCGAAAGCCCACTTCGAGATAGATGTATACATTTTTCTACCTAAAAAGGTCAAATCCTAAGGCCAGTTCCTCCTAAATTAGAGGCTTGCTATCGTTCGCCAGGAAAAAATCGACACCTAAATGGCACGAAAGGTCTCGATGTTGGCAAAAAAATGAGTCGAAATGCCTTAAAATCGCCAAAGTAATAGGACGAACGTCTTAAAATCTCAAAACTGTTAGGGCTAAACATGCGGGATGAGGGGGTCCAGAAAATAAGCAAAAACCTCCCCTTAAGCCCTTCAGCACCATGACGCCTTTTATCTTTGAGTCTGGCTAAACTTTAATGATTGTATGCAGTTTAAGAAGGACCTATGTTACTAAGAGTGTTTATTGAGATCATATTTACCAATTTGAGTCCTATAGGTAGATTTCAAACTAAAGATAATCGTCTAATGGTAACCAGAATATGATGACAATGACGTAATGGTGGTGAAGGGGTTAAACTCCTATAATGTAAGTTGAAGGAAGATATCGAAATACTCATCGATCTATTCATAGTTGATCAAAAAGAATATCAAGCAAATAACAATCTTCAAATTAACCCCGAGTTTAAGGGGGGTCGGATTGTTTATTTGTCTATTTATTAGTTTATCTATTTGGCCCAATCAGGCATTCAGTCCAATTTTACAGTTTAGTTGACCCCCAGTCCTACTCGCTTGGTCGGGGACATTCTGCCAATTTGATCAGTTGACCCAGTGTTAGTAAATATATGATGCTATACCGTAATTGTGTACTAAATTATGGACAGTATTGGTTAAATTTACTCAGGTTTGACGATCCTAAGGACTAAAAGATTTAATGACAAATTTAACTAGAAGGGCACTTGGGAGAGCGCTTACCTTTGCCTACGCAGGTGGAGGTATGCACTCTACCGATCGTCCCCCAGTGCTTGGCCTTTGTGCCTAAATGTTATCAATTCAATTCAATTATACCGATCGTCCTCCTAAATTATATCACTTCTTACTTGGCGCATATCCTATCCGCCCACCAAAGTTCGTGATAATCAGTTCATATTTTGTTTTTTAAATATCTCGTTTGCAGACAGAGGCAAAAATATACCCTCCTCCTACTTTGTTAGCGTTGGTATTATTACCCATTGACTTGCACAGGTTATTCCTAAGCTGTATACAAGTTTATAATATGAACAATGGTAAAGTAAAAATGACAACGTATTGAAAGGGTAAAATTCTGTACCTGGAGTATATTGCAATATTGAGAATCTAAGGAATGTCTGTATATTCTCCAGCTTCTGTAAAGGCTCGGTCACACCAGCGCTATTTCCGGGCAATATAGGTTCGGATTGTTGAGGCTATTCGTATCATTCTTGCTGACAGTAGACGATTTACTCAGCTTTGGATGGCTCTCAAGGAATAGAAGGGATTAAGTACATATTAAGTAACCCTCGAACTTTCACATACCCTTCCTAATCTGAATACAATCGTCTAATGCTAGCAGGAATCAAAGGAAGAGAAGCGTCATCGTATCCTGAGTGGGTCCTTTTTATTCTAATGTGCATCAAGACTTAAGGTAGATTGTTGTAGGTGCATACATTCTTTAAACAAATACTTAATGGGTGATGGGTCGTTTGTCTTGTCCTCTTTCTTCCTCATGTTTAACCCCATTAGTTCTCAAACTTTTGACCCATTAGTTTGGTGATTTTAAGACATTTCGCCCCATTTCTTCGTCAATATTAAGATCTTTCATGTCTTTTAGGTGTCGATTTTTTTCCTAGCGAGCGATAGCGAGCCTGTAATTTAGGAGGATTGTTTCTACCGAAAATTGTACAAATTTATCTAGAAGGGGGATCTTGGTGATGTTTTTGTATGCTTAATGAAGATCTAGTGAGGAAACTAAGATAATAATTGATATAGGATAACATCAACCAAACAATACGCCCATCTCTCCTTAAGAGACTGGCAGACCAGAATTGCCTATACATTAATTGCCGGAATAACATATTTTTGGTGTGACTCTTCCTTGATCAAAGATTATTTATGGGGAGTTTTTTAGTTTGTTCCCTAGACCTCCATCAAACATAAAATTACACCCCTAGACCCCCTTTCAAGAAACATTTGTACATTTTTCGGTAGAACAAAATTCCGGCCGAAGGCGGTTCCTCTTAGATTACAGGCTCGCTATCGCTCGCCAGGAAAAAAATCGTCAGCTAAATGGCACGAAAGGTCTTAACATTTACATAAATGGGGCGACAGTTCTTAAAATCGCAAAAACAAATGGGGAGAACATCTTAAAATCTCAAAAGCAATGGGGCTAAACATTGATTGCCGGAATATATTGTTGGTGTGACTCTTCCTTACGTCTGCGAAGGAGGGCGAGGAATGGAAGATCAAACATTATTTAACCCTTTCTGTACCAGCGTCGTTTGTTATATTGTGTACTAGTCATAGACGATTTTATGTAGCTTAAGAAGGATCTGTGGTAGTAAAAAGGGGATAAGTGAGATAGTTCGAAGCCTGTTAATTGCTGGAGGACTTTATAAGCTGAATAAAATCGTCTAATAGTAGCCTGAATAAAGCTAAAAGGACGACACCGGTACTGAATGGGTTAAGGGAGCTCAGACGGTATTGTGCACCATAATTTACTGGTTCGCCTCAATGGTTTAAGGTTTAGTTTGCTCTCTAAACCCCCCATCGATATAAATTTGTAAATTTTTTGGTAGAAAAATGTCCCGGCCGAAGGCCGATTCCCCTTCAAATACAGGCTCACTATCGCTCGCCAGGAAAAATCGACACCTAAATGGCACGAAAGGTCTTAATATTGGCAAAACAAATGGGGCAAAAGGTCTGAAAATCGCCAAACTAATTGGGCGAATATTTTGAAATCTCATAACTAATAGGGCTAAACATGAAGGAGGAGGACTCGAAAAACCAACTGCCTCCCCTTAAGTTCTCTTTTGTGCTATGAAAGGTTGATTCCTAAACTCGTCATATTGCCTATATGAAAGATAAAACTATTTGTGTAATTTCCAGTCTTTTTCCAGTCAATCAGTCTGTCAATCAGTAGCCAACCTTTAATTCCACAAGGGGTAGGGAGGATCAGCAAGAGACACGAGAAAGAAAATAGAGGTGACATGATAAGAACACGAATAACAGTTCACACACATAAAACAAGTACACAAGCATTCGGTAGCACCAATCACTCATCAACCCCCGGAATCAATTAAATCAATCTCCTGCCTATGTTAATGATATATAATAATTCATAGCTATGTCACCTTTAGCTTTGTAATTTATATCATGAAATACCTGAACTAGGTTTGTGAATAGAATCTTAGGTAAAGTGATTTATTCAGAATTAAAATTTGAATCATTAGAAACGCTACGCATCATCTTAACTATACAGTATATTTGTTTTAATCAATACAAATTTATATCAATCTTATTATTGGCAGTTTTTAAGTGATTAATGTTCTTGCAATCGCACGATATATATATACAGGGTGTTCAGAAAACATGTGTACAAAATTAAATGGGTGATAGGGAACACAGAATTAAACATTTTGTACTCCATGGAGGTATGTCCATAAATGCTTCCTTGCGGTGCTACAGGGTAGACAGTTTCAACGTAATTTCCCTAAATTTGTACCCTAACTTCTCTGTGAGTAATCCGTTTACATACAAACATGGTAATTTAATGTACACAACAGTATGACATAAGAAATTTTCGTTCAGTAAACAGTTCTGACTGATGATTAATGATTGTTAATCTTCTCTTCAATTTAATGTTCTTTTGTTTTTGCAGTGTACTGACATTAATAAAGTAATGTTCATACTGTTGTGTACATTAAATTACCATGTTTGTATGTAAACGGATTACTCACACAGAAGTTAGGGTACAAATTTAGGGAAATTACGTTGAAACTGTCTACTCTGTAGCACTGCAAGGAAGCATTTAAGGACATACCTCCATGGAGTACAAACTGTTTAACTCTGTGTTCCCTATCACCCATTTCATTATGTACACATGTTTTCTGAACACCCTGTATATATATATATATATATATTTTCTTTAATACATACGAGGTTGAAAGAAATGGCAATTTCTGCGTTGGAAATTTTATTATTCAAAGTTTCCAGGTCTCTGATGAGTTTTCGCTGGGTGGCAGGAAGTAGATGAAGGAGATGAGCAAAATTCATGGTGGTACAGGGTTACATTAAAGTACATGATGATACAGGATATACGACGCGTTTCACTGGACAACCAGCATTATCAAGTAAGGAAGGAATGATATAAAAGGTAAACAGGAAGGGTATATATAGAGGGTGGAGGATCAGAGGAGGCGGAAAACAGGGGGCAAAAGTCTGCTATTGGTGGAAGGGAAAACTAGGAGAGAAAAAGGGGGTAACCGCTTCACGCATGCGCACTGGATGCGGGATGGTGGTCGATAGGTGGGGTCGAAGCTGATTGGCTGCGTGTCGAGGGGCGTGGCCTAAGTTGTGTGGCGCCTGCAGAAGACGAAGCTGAAGGAGGTAGCGCGGGGGGCTGCGTCAAGGGCACCGGGGGGCGAGGAGGGGTGTTAGGTCCTGTAGGGTAGTGCCTTTTGGCAGAAGGAAGGATCTGAAGGTCCAGAGTTTGGTTGTTGATGTTGGGATGTAAGGCTTGGATATATAAAGCTTCGAGTATAGGTAATCTCCTTGGGTCACTTTCTTTATCGAGTATGGTGGTGTGTTTCTCTAACTCGTTGCGTGTGAGGTGAGGGTGGTTACACGCAACGAGTTAGAGAAACACACCACCATACTCGATAAAGAAAGTTACCCAAGGAGATTACCTATACTCGAAGCTTTATATATCCAAGCCTTACATCCCAACATCAACAACCAAACTCTGGACCTTCAGATCCTTCCTTCTGCCAAAAGGCACTACCCTACAGGACCTAACACCCCTCCTCGCCCCCCGGTGCCCTTGACGCAGCCCCCGCGCTACCTCCTTCAGCTTCGTCTTCTGCAGGCGCCACACAACTTAGGCCACGCCCCTCGACACGCAGCCAATCAGCTTCGACCCCACCTATCGACCACCATCCCGCATCCAGTGCGCATGCGTGAAGCGGTTACCCCCTTTTTCTCTCCTAGTTTTCCCTTCCACCAATAGCAGACTTTTGCCCCCTGTTTTCCGCCTCCTCTGATCCTCCACCCTCTATATATACCCTTCCTGTTTACCTTTTATATCATTCCTTCCTTACTTGATAATGCTGGTTGTCCAGTGAAACGCGTCGTATATCCTGTATCATCATGTACTTTAATGTAACCCTGTACCACCATGAATTTTGCTCATCTCCTTCATCTACTTCCTGCCACCCAGCGAAAACTCATCAGAGACCTGGAAACTTTGAATAATAAAATTTCCAACGCAGAAATTGCCATTTCTTTCAACTTCGTATGTATTAAAGACAATTTATTACCTGGCTTTACCAACATATATATATATATATATATATATATACAATATATATACTGTATATATATACAGTATATATATATATATATATATATATATATATATATATATATATATATATATATATATATATATATATATATATATATACTGTATATATTTTTTTTAACAACGTTCTTAACACCGTTAACCCCTCAAATGAAATTATTGAAAGCATACGATAGTGCCAGGATTCAAACCCAGGATATCGCATACATAACTACTAACACGATTTAAATTAAGGGGGTAGTGCTTGGTTGTTGGTCTATATATTTATATATTAATATATGTTTTTGTTTCCTCGCTAGACCTCCATCAAGCTCAGAAAAACATCCCCTAGACCCCCGTTCAAGATACATGTTTATAAAATTGTCCCGGCCGAAGGCCGGTTCCTTCTAAAATTAGAGGCTCGCTGTCGCTCGCCATGAAAAAATCTACACCTAAAGGGCACGAAAGGTCTTAATATTGACAAAAAAATAAGGCGAAAGGTCTCAAAATCGACAAACTAACGGCACGAACGTCTTAAAACCTCAAACTAATATGCTAAACATGAGGGAGAAGGAGGTCCAGCAAAAGCAAGTAGTACCCCCTTAACCGTTATATCATCGTATCCATTTATCGAAGACTGGATATCAAGCTACTCATCTACTTGCCCTCATGCTTAGCCCCATTAGCTTTGAAATTTTAAGATATGCTCATCCTACTAGTTTGGCGACCTTTCGTGCCATTTTGGTGTAATTCTTCCGAGGCGAGCGATTGCAAGCCTGCAAGTAAGAAGTAACTGCTCTTCCACCGGGGCAATGTTCTACCAATAAATGTACAACTTAATCTTGAAAGGGTCTCTTGGGGGTATTTTGTTAACGTTTGATGGAGGTCTAGTTAAACAATAAAACAAAACATAGTAAACAAATACATAAATAAACAACTAAATACAAATATCCCCTTAACCTGCGCCTAATGCTTAGTGTGCGGCATTTCGGTGTGAGTATCCTAGGTTCGAGTCCTTGGAGTACCACATGTATTAATTACTTTCATTGATTTCTTTAGTTAAGTTTATTTGGAAATTAATTAATGGGTTGGTGAAAAACTAATATGAATTTAATGAAACAAAGGAAGTATTAGTTTATATGACACCCAAATACATACTGTATTAGTAAACTCGACACAAACCGACTATAACCTGTCCCAATGTCTCGGATTAATTGGTCGGTTCCACGTTCATAGGATTCGAAAGGAGAATAGCTTGCATAATTTATAGATCGATCTGCTCGGTCAATGTCATATATACTGTATATATATATATATATATATATATATATATATATATATATATATATATATATATATATATATATATATATATATATATATATATATATATATTACGACACTAATTAAACCTGGATGTTAAGGCTTAGTTTGGTTTGTTAGGATAGTTGTATTATAATTTCGTATTATTTGTATAACTTATTATTATTGATAATATTATTATTATTAGCATTAGTTTTATTATTATTATTATTACTATTATTATTAATGCATGTTTCTTAATTAAATTTGTAATTCTAGTTGAAATATGAAATTAAAACATGGCTTTTGATTACGACTGTGATCTGTTTCATATCATGCAATATAAAGTACAATAGAGGAAGGAAGGGTGACGGCCATATCGCCCTACAACGTCATATAAAGTGATTGTCTCAAATATGGGAAGGCTGTGAATCTCTAACGTAGGGGAAAGACTTTCAAATGAATAAGCCTATGACCCATATGACTTGCTTCGGAATGACGTTGAAGTCTTATAAGTTCTAGAGTTTATTGGTCGCATCGTCGTTATTAAGGGGGAAAGTTTTTTGTTTGGCCCTTCTTCTCCTTCATGCGTTTCCCCTTTACGTTTCAGACTTTAAGGCGTTCGGCCCGTTAGTTTGGTGATTTTACGACCTTTTGCCCTATCTCTCTATCAATATCAAGTGCCATTTAGGTGTCGATTTTTTTTCTGGCGAGCGAACCTGTAATTCTTAGAGGGACCGGCCTTCGCCCGGGACACTTTTCTACCAAAAAATGTACACAATTATCTTGAAGAGGGGTCTAGGAGGTGTATTTTTATGCTTGATGGAAGTCTATCGAGGAAACTAAAAACTAAATAAGTAAATAAATAAATGGGCCAAAACATATAAAAAAAACAAAAAGAAATAAAGGAAGGGTTTTGCAGGAGAGAGTTGAAGATAGGATTCTACATCAGTGAACAATATATCAAATTTAATTACATCAGAATGTACTGAAATGTTGAAGTCCTTCTACGCATTGTGATATGTACAATAAAACAAAACAGTATGACAACTTTTTTTCCCATATAATCAGACTAATGACCCTCCCAGCATAAATGACGACTCACTTTGTTATTCTAGCTATCATTAAAGATTATCGGGCATGGAGGCTTACATTATATTTTCTTTCAATCTAAAGCTGTCCGGAATAAGGAGGGATCATTCAAATACTGCCATTGCCTTTAAACTCAAGAATCTGATAAGGCAATATTTAATATTTTTGCCCGGTATCAAGCCAAGTCTGTTTTTCGACTTTCCTAAAATTCTTTGATCACCAATAAGTATATTACATATTCTAACTATTGTTCTTCCCAGTCTTTCTGGCATCTAGCTAGAAACTCTCCCACAATTTTACTTCCTCGTCTTTCTCTCCACAATGCTTTTTCCTCCGACAAAGCTGAATGTATTGCTCATATTTATGCTCAACATTCTACCTTGGATGATCCTGATGTTATTCTTCCCTCTCCAGCCCCCTTTTCCTTACTTACGCCTAATTATCTTAACCTCTTCTAAGGATGTTCTTTCTACTTTATGATCTACTTCTTCAGTATATTCTGACTGATATTTAGCTATTCTATTCAATGTAGGAAGGACCTCTAGGAATCCGGTTTAACCCTTTGAGCCCTACAGAATTCTCCAAAGCTGAATAAAATTGTGTAATCATAGCAAGAGTATATAGAAAGGTGGCATTATATATTGCAAGGGTACATAACTTAACAAAGTAGTAGAAGAAGGAGTGATAAGATAGCAAATAACTCAAAGAAAGGCCCAGCTAATTGAAACTTTTAAGGGAAATTTGTATTTTTGGCCTTATTTAATTTGTCATTCACTTATTACTTATTTTCCTCAATAGACCTCCATCCAGAACACCCCTCCCCTCCTTAAAAGACACTGGCTTTTGCAGTAAGAAAAAATACATGGTATACCAAAACATGGTTTCAATTTAATATAGTTTAGCAACTTTATTAATGGTTGAAAATGTATGTAGTACTAGTAAGATTAATAGGATAATGCAAGTAATTCAATGAACAATAGCCTCATGTAACTCTAGCTCCGAAGCGCTGTAAGAAATATTAAATATAATAACCCTCCCAACTTCCCCCCCCACCCGAAATAAAGGAATAATAATAATAATAATAATAATAATAATAATAATAATACATTAAAAACTATATTAATGGCTGAAAACATAATTAATACAAGTAAGACTAATCTGATGAAGAAAGTAACCCAAAATAAGAAAGACCCACGTAATTGAAACTAAGAAAATGCCCTTTTTGCAGTAGATAATGGTAAAACGGTCTCATATAATAGAGTTGAATGGAGAAGGGATTGGAGTCCTCGAAAAGGGGCTCCAGTCCTGACGCTATTTTTGACTTGCAGTGAGCTGGCTTTATAATCCAGAAGGGTTGATAGCCTCTAAGGTCCAATTTTAAAAAACTTGGTTGAATTACTAGTCCTTGGGTAAAAATTAACCCCTTGAGGATCTTAGAAGCAATTTTTTTCTATATTTCTGGCAATTATTATTTGTTTTATTATGATTAGGAAAGGTATACGCAAGTCCAAGGTTAAATCGAGATAGGCTTAACCCTTTTAAATCCCACATATGCTTTTGAAGCGGTTTAATTTCGTCTTATGATAGCCAGAATAAATTGTCAAAACATGTCATTATCCTCAAGGGATTAAGGAATATATGTAATGATAGTAATTTAGACCAAGTAACTTAAAGAAAGAAAGCCCATGTATTTGTAATTTACCAACGCCAGGTCTTCAGTAAGAATTAATAAACAAAATCTACCCTAAATATAAGTAATTACTTAATTATGGTGCTTATTAAAAAAATAACATAATAATAATAATAATAAAAATAATAAAAATAGTAATACTAATGATAAAAGTAAGGGTAATAGGATAAAGCAAATAACCCAAGGGAAGAAAGGCTCACGTAATTGCAGCTCAGAAAACGCCGGCTCCGCAGTAAGAAAGAATACATAAAAAGGGCCCTAACTAAAGACTAAAGGCAGCAAAATGTTGACGGAGCTGGCAGAGGGCCACTTGTAATGTAAACAGTCCCCCACCAAGACATCTCATTACCTGGCCACATCGCTATCCTATTACTACAACCATAATAGAAATAATACTATTAATAATAATACTCGTCTTTTATGCTTACGTCGTTCGTGTTTGCAGAGGAATAAACAAGCCCTTGGAATATGTCGCAAATGCAGCACATACAGAAACATTGATACATATGTGTTTATATATTTACAAGTATATACAAATCAAACATTCCTTGCCAACCATGCCTTGCCCAAAAAAGGTTAGACAACGTTAATGAGATGCAATATTGTTCATGGGAGTCACTAATAGCTTGAGAAGAGATTGCAATTAAAGATTGATCCATAATACTATTCTTTTCTTCCATATTCACTCACTGTATCTTATTTTATTAATTCCACTCTCAACACCAAACACCTCAAAGAACCCTACCTAACTATACCTAATCCGTTTTAGACTAGGGTAGGATATGTTTGGTTAGTTAAGACGTATTATAAATGTTATTATATTTTATTATTGACTGCTAGTACACATGGATGCCACTCATAAATATTCGTGGACATTTCTATACATCAACTACAAAACTATGTAATACCATGTATTGAAAAGCAAGTTATATCCAAAAATAAATCCAAATAGTTATAATTGCACACAAAATGACATAGGGGGTTCAGGAATTATCATGAGTGGACTAGAGTTATGGGATCGAGTGCGCAGTGCATGGCTATTACAAAATCTATCAACACCTGATTAAATTTAGAGAAGGATTTGGCAGGTGAGCATAAGTTAGCAAATTTATTTAAAACTTTATGACGAATATCAGTATTTGGATAGCGAGATGGTGAGGTACCGAAATGTCTAGCGTCACACAGCGAAAGATGTAAACAAGAATTAAGGTGTCTTTGTCAGGGAAAAACAAAAGAGTGGCGAGTCAACAAGGCCGCTTTGTTGATACCAGGCCTCTTTGACTTTCTGTGAGGGTCTACACTTTATGGGAAAGGGAGAGGGGGGGGGGAGATTGAAAGAGAGAGCCTTTACTTGCATTAAAGGGGTGGTTACGTGCTTTTTTTTCTTTCTCTCTTTTTCTCTGTCTCCATTCGGCCAACTGTTTTAAGACGTTTATCCTCATCCAGGTGTCGATTTCTTCCTGGCGAGCGATAGCGAGTCAGCATTGTATAGAGAAATCCGGCTTCGCCGGAGACATTTTTCTATCGAAAAATGTACAAATTGAGCTTACTGTCAAAACAAAAATATATATACAGTATATGCTGGCTCGCTATCGCTCGCCAGGAAAATATTGACACCTGGATGGGGGTAAACGTCTTAAAACAGTAGGCTGAATGGGGTCGAATGGATACAAGCCAAAGAGAGGGAGAGAAAGAGAAAAAAAGCGAGGTGGGCTCCCTTAATAATCATTACTTACCGTCGAGTTGATGCGGTCAGACTATAATACATTTCGATACAATATTTCTTTGTGATACAATAATTCCGTTATCATTTGGCACAAATATGAATACCTTGGCCATGTGCAACATGGACCTATATTACTAATCATAGGATCCATACAGGTGATACAGTTTCTTGAGATGAGATTCCAAGATAACCTCGATCGTTACCAGGAAAAAGTGACAATGTGTTCAGTGTATGCCAGAGAGAGAGAGAGAGATTACAAAGGATTAATACCACTGTATAATTTATAACATAATCAGAAAACAATTGTTAATTAACGGGCCATCAAACTAGGACTATTTAGTTTTAAGACTAGAATGACTGAGGAAAATGCAATAAAATGAACATGAAGTTTATTTGGTTAGGCCATAATGACTGAAGAGCATCATTCTAACTTTGTGTATTTGATGATAATGACAGAGTGAGAGAGAGAGTTACACAGATATTCAGAACACACAGACCTTGCGGTCCCTACTAGGTGGTCCAGCCTTAATACTAATTGACAGGGACAGTTTATAGTTGAAGAATAGGACAGCAGAGTAGAAGGCTCTCTCCCCACCCTTCGCTTCTTCCGACAAAAAAAGCCGTATATACCGGAAAATAGGGCGAAGTGTAATGTTATGGGTCAGGAAATGCTCAGAAGGAAAGTTTTATAGAATATAGACAAAGATTATTTTAAAAGGGAAATTACACTTACCTACTGATACATTCGGAGAGAGAGAGAGAGATATAGGTTTGTTAGTTGTCAGGGTTTTTATATAGTTCTGCTTGGTTGATTGTACATTTATTTGTTCTACTTCGTAGATGAAGGGAGGGGGGGGGGGGGGAGGTATTTTAACCATACCGAACACAATGTAAACATTTATCTCAAAGGTGAGTCTTGTTTAGTTCTTATTTTGTTTAGCTTGGTGGAGGTCTAACGAGGAAATTAAAGAACATAATGACAAAATACAACTAAATGAGCAAATAATTACGGCCATCTCCCCTTAAAGCAAGCTGTCAGAATAGGTTAGTAGAGCTCAACCAACCGGCGACGTCTTTTCTTATTGTACTATTCTTATTATGCTGTACTTACGCGATTTTGTGAAGCTTAAGAAGGACCTGTGGTAGTTAAAAGGCTTAAAGGAGGTAGTTGGAAGCCTGTTAATTGCTAGAGGCCTTTTGAAACTGAATATAATCGTTTAATAGTAGCCAGAATAAAGTTTAAAGGACGGCACCGGTACTCAAAGGGTTAATCAAACGGGTATTTCAGCTCTAACATATAAATAAAGCACCATATACAAAACACGGAAGTATATTAACATATAAATAAAGCACCATATACAAAACACGGAAGTATATTAACATATAAATAAAGCACCATATACAAAACACGGAAGTATATTAACATATAAATAAAGCACCATATACAAAACACGGAAGTATATTAACATATAAATAAAGCACCATATACAAAACACGGAAGTATATTAACATATAAATAAAGCACCATATACAAAACACGGAAGTATATTAACATATAAATAAAGCACCATATACAAAACACGGAAGTATATTAACATATAAATAAAGCACCATATACAAAACACGGAAGTATATTAACATATAAATAAAGCACCATATACAAAACACGGACGTATATTAACATAAATAAAGCACCATATACAAAACACGGAAGTATATTAACATATAAATAAAGCACCATATACAAAACACGGAAGTATATTAACATATAAATAAAGCACCATATACAAAACACGGAAGTATATTAACATATAAATAAAGCACCATATACAAAACACGGAAGTATATTAACATATAAATAAGCACCATATACAAAACACGGAAGTATATTAACATATAAATAAAGCACCATATACAAAACACGGAAGTATATTAACATATAAATAAAGCACCATATACAAAACACGGAGGTATATTCGCACGTCATAACATGATGCAACAAATTAATTAATGCTATACGTTCAATTTACCGTGAGTGATTTACCTAATGTTTTATGAGCAAAGTTAATG
The DNA here is from genome assembly GCA_032716605.1 of Paralithodes platypus. Classification (NCBI taxonomy): domain Eukaryota; kingdom Metazoa; phylum Arthropoda; class Malacostraca; order Decapoda; family Lithodidae; genus Paralithodes; species Paralithodes platypus. The sequence goes on along the minus strand of CM064544.1, from coordinate 12,127,651 downwards.
CACTAGTTTAAGCGCACACATTGATTGATGGTCATTAATATATATTGGTTTTGTTATTGTTCAGTATGCAGTATTTACAGTGCCGATATACTAGGTTTGATGGGGGGGGGGGGGTTGATTTAAGGGTACAGTGTTTATTTAGGGGGGTATATATATTTATATATTTATATATTTGTTAGATTTCTCGCTAGACCTTCATCAAGCTTAAAAAAACACTCCGTAGACCCCCCTTCAAGATATATGTACATTTTTCGATAGAAAATTATCCCGGCCAAGGGCCGGTTTTTCTTAAAATTACAGGCTCGCTATCGCTCGCCAGGAAAATACTGACACCTAAATGGCACGAAAGGTCTTCATATGGATATAGAAATGGGGCGAAAGGTTTTAAAATCGACAAACTAATGGGGCGAACATCTTAAAATCTGAACACTAATGGGGCTAATCATGAGGAGGAAGGGGGGCCAGAAAAACGACCCATTTCCTTTAAATAAAGTTGAGTATGATGTTACAATAGTTAACTTGTGTTGAAGAGGATATATATATATATATATATATAGCTTGTGTGTGTGGTGATGTGTTGCGATATATACCCTACGTTTATCCTTGTGTGTTAACCCCTTCTGTACCGGCGACGTCCTTTCAACTTTATTCTGGCTACTATTAGACGATTATATTCAGATTAATAAAGGCCACCAGCAATTAACAGGCTTCGAACTATCCCACTTAACCCTTATTACTACCAGGGATCCTTCTTAACACTTAAAGAGCGGGGCCCGACTTAAGTCCGTATCTAAAAAGCAGCAAGTTAGGAGCATTATTAAGGCTTTTAAAGGGTTAAAATCGAATGCAAATGGCCGGGAGCGCAGCAGGCCACACGGCCGACACCCAGGGCTTACCGCCGCCCACTAACTCCCCCTCCCTGTGTTCTCGAGAGGCCGGCAGTGTAGCCAGTAGTGAGCGTAGCTGGGAAAAATATACCGCTATACGCTAAACTCCCATGTTACTGGTACCACTGTATGAGAACCACGAGTGCTACGTAGCTCGTTCTGGTCTCATTTTGAAGCTTTTAGCGCCTATTTTTTTGCTGAATACATTTCTTTTCATGCAGATACTTGATTTATCATTCAGGAGGGCCTGAATATGCCCAAATAATCCCAAAACCCCCCCGCTAGACAAGGGTACTGCACACAATCATCTGAATATACAGTATAGCTAGAATAAGGTTCTAAACATGTCGCCGGTACAGAAGGGATTAAAGTGGTAGTGCTTGGCTTTTGGTGTATATATTTATTAATTTATATATTTTTGAGTTTCCTCGCCAGACCTCCATCAAGCTGAAAATAGCACCCCTTAGACCCACTTTCAAGATAAATTTGTACATTTTTCGGTAGAAAAATGTCCCGCCCGAAGGCCGGTTCCTTCTAAAATTACAGGCTCGCTATCGCTCGCCAGGAAAAAATCGACACCAGAATGGCACCAATGGTCTTAAAATCGACAAACTAACGGCACGAAAATCTTAAAACTTCAAAACTAATATGCGAGCACTACATGCTTAAAAGATATGTCTGTAACAATAATAATGAGCTTAGACATGACATGACACAATTGTTTTACTATGTGTATGAAGGAGACAAAAGGCAGCAATGGAGACACCAGCAATCAAGTCTACCCTGGAATGCTGCCGAGCCACAAATATTTAACCGGCGACGTCTTTTTAATTTTATCCTAGCTATATTTAGACGTTTTGGTGCAGTTTAAGAAGGATATATGGTAGTGAAAAGGGTTAAGTGAGATAGTTAAAAGCCTGTTAATTGCAGGTCCTTTTTAAAGTGAAGAAAATCGTTTAACAGTAGCCAGAATAAAGCTAAAAGGATGGTACTGGCACTGAAAGGGTTCAATCATTATGACAGTGTGGGAGGGATATGCCGACCCTTTGATCAGCAGACGACGCCACGGCTTGTGCTAGGGATGTTACCGTAAATATTAATTGTTCAACTGGTATGCGAGGATATAAAGCAATAATTAGTATGTTGAAACCAGTAAGTATTCAGTAGTAATATCACTTAAAGGGGAGGTATTTACTTTTTCTAAACCCTCGAAGCTTCGAGATCAGCTCGAATCCCGTGATTCACAACCAGCGTATCTAATTGTCAATGACAGTAAATACCTCAATCTCCTATCTCCTGATTTATAAGCTTGAATGCAACACTGCTTCTGCTACGAACACAGCAAATCCTCTAAAGGCCGCGTCATACAGAGGCCGAACGTACTAGGACAAAGTCCCGAATAGGATGACTTGGCACTTTTTTACCGAATTATGCCGAGACCCTCTCGATTGGTGAGGCCTACGAACATGGCCCGAATGAGTTAAGAATAATATACGATAGTCAAGAACGACCTACGACAAACTCCCGAACAACTACTGAACAAGAACCGAACATAAACTCGTTATGCAAAGAATGAGTTACGAACATACCCGAATCATCAGACACAGTTCCGAATGACATTGGAATGATTTACGATAATGAACCGAACTTTAACGAACTAAAACCGATGAAATGCCGACAAACAACCGATAGAGAAGAACAACATTAGAACAACATCAGACTGCTTTACGAACATTCGTACTGTAGCAAGAACATTTGTACCTGCCCTATATAAAGGAAAAGGGTTGGCTCACACCTCACCAGTCTCAACCCAGCGATCGACACGGCAACATGGCAGCTCCCCCTGATGACCTGTGCGATGATTTGGAGAGGGCCATACACTACCAGGAGCTTGTCGTTGCCACCCTCAATCATCAGCTGATGTGCCACACCCTCCTGAAATTAAAGCGGGCCCGCCGTGTACTTGCCAGGAGACCACGAAGCTGCAGCGTCAAGCCATTGTATAGACAGAGATTATCCTACGGACACTACCACCAATTGATGAAGACGCTAATGGCAATCGACAAGCCCACCTACAAGTACTATCTCCGTATGGACGAGGAGCTCTACAATGAAATCGTAAGCCGTGTGACACCCCGGATCAAGAAGGAGGAAACCAATTGGAAGAAGCCCCTGGAGCCTGGTTTGCGAGTTGCCATCACTCTACGTTTCTTGGCAACAGGCGAGGCATACAAGAGTATGGCACTCAATTTTCTTGTTGGTGGCAACACAATTTCCCTGGTGGTACGTGAGACGTGCGAGGCCATAATTCAAGAGTACATGGAGGAGGTAATTGTTTGCCCATCAACACCGGAAGGCTGGAAGGAGGTTGCCAAGGGGTTCAATGACAGGTGGAACTTCCGGCACACCGTGGGAGCAATCGACGGAAAGCACATTGCCATACAGCCTCCTGCAAACACTGGGTCCATGTACTTCAACTACAAGCACTACAACTCCATTGTGCTCCTGGCAGTTGTTGATCACCTGGGGAAATTTATGTATGTGGATGTTGGAGCGAACGGGTCCGCATCTGATGGGGGCATTTTCCAGGTGACCGACATCCGGAAGGCGCTGGAGGACGGTGCAGCAGGACTGCCGGCACCTGAGCCATTCCCAGGGGATGACAAGCCAGTGCCCTACTTCCTTGTGGGTGACGACGCATTCCCCATGAGGGAGTGGTTGCAGAAGCCATACCCTTTCCGAGGACTCGATCAACCCAAGAGGAATTTCAACTACAGACTTTCTCGGGCCAGGAGGCAGGTTGAAAATGCCTTTGGTATGCTGGCGAACCGCTTCCGGTGTCTTTTCACCACTCTCAATATTCACCCCAGCACCGTGGAGAAGGTAGTCCTCGCAGCCTGCATACTCCATAACAAGCTCATTGACAGACGGCCAGAACTACAACGACAACATCAACATTGTGCAACCAACGAGCCACAAGGTGACTGGAACAGGGACCCCTTGGATGGACTGGAGCCATTGCAACGCCAGACTGGGCCAGCCGCTGCCAAACTTGGGAGGGAATACTTGACAGACTACTACAGCAGGCCACAACAGCGCCTGTCCTGGCAGGTGCCTCGCCAGTAAACCGGTAAGTACTTATTTTAATCTAATTAGTATTGTTTATCCACTCAAAAGTCATTCAAGCGTTCATTACATTTTAATATGCACTACGTTTGCCATGTTAATTTTGTATATTAAATTTATATTGCCTACTTTGATTTCCATCGGTCTATCATTTCTTTATTACTATGATTGCATTGACACCAGTTATTATATTGTTACTGTTTAATAGTCAACTAATTGTTTTAACTAATATCAATATAACCAAGTATTCCAAGTTCTATTTGTCTTATTATTTAATAGGAAAATTGTCTTTACTAATGTTTACTAGTCAACTGTGTAAATCATTTATTTTTACTATAATTCTAACCAAGCTATTGTTACTAAAAAAGGTTATCCAAGTCATTTGTTGTAGTATTATACATTGTGAAAATTAGTAAGTTAAATCATTTATATAAATTAATGTTTTCATTCATAATAGTTTCCCATATTAATAGTTTCCAATTATGTGGCATGTGAATTATCTGTTGTTACATTCTTTTAGGAAAAATTACGACACAATTACAAACATTGTAATACTTTATTTATAAGACTGTATATATATATTTTATATTAAAGTAGAATCATAGGAGGTACACGGTTGGAGAGCATCACAGACAGGCAGGTACACAGTGTTGGTTTACTGGAAGTCATCATTAATCATACGATCCACAAACCCCGGGGAAATATCAGTCATGCGTGGTGTGTGGGCCCTGGGAGACTCGACTGGTGTGGCCTCAGGTCGTCCCAAGCTTGGCGGGTGAGACCTCCAAGATCTTGGTGTGTTTGGGGCGCCCATTTGTTTCCCACCATGGTAGTAGGAAGGCCCGGGGGGTTGCAGAGTCCATAGTAGGGTTGTGGTGGATATGTACGAGATTGTTGGGCATCCGAGTCCATAGGGCCAAACCGTGGGAGGCTCCCTGTTCCACGGCTATGGCACCGCATAGCGTTGGTGAACCGCATCACCTCCCCCAAGTAGTGGTCCACGAGAGGCGGCTCCAGATCCAACAGGCTGTTCTGGACATAGCCGTGGAACAGCTTAATCGCCTGCTGTGCTGGGGTGTCCTGCTTCTTGGTGTCCCAGCGGCGGTACAGTTCGTTTAAGTTCTCCTCCCCCTGACGTAGCTGTGGGCAGAAAGGTTGAACTTTATAACATGAACAAGATAAAAACTGAAATGACATAAACATTCATACAATGTAGCCAGGTATTACAGGTTCTCCTCACCCTGACGTACCTGTTGCCCAAAAAGTGTTATATTAGAACATGAGCAAGATAAACATTAAAATTACATAAATATAATAATAACATTATTAATAACATTATAACATTATTACCTTATCATACAGGTCCTTCTCAATGGGGTCCTCTGGAGTAGCAGGTGCTTTGGTGCCGGGCCGGGGTACCGTGGGCACGGACGTGGACGTGGAGGCAACAACTTCAGCGGCTGGCGACACCTCAGCCACCTCCTCTACCTCCGGGTCGTCGAGACTCTCCTCGGCAGCATCCTGGACTGGGGCAGCATCAGCTTTTTTGTACTTCTGTGAAATATAGATAACATATAAATACATATTGTCACAACATTTATCATTATGATACATTCACACAACACATTCACACAATTTATAACATAAATATGACTATTAACTTGTAGGACACTTTATGATGCATAACAACATGTGATTTTCGTGTCCATTTGGCAAATTGTATTGTATTTTGTTGGATAAATTAAAAAATTATTTTCAATATCAAAGTGCACGACTTGTTTCCATTGTCCCTATGTAAATATTATCTCATCAACATTTTAACGTTGTTAATTATTTCACACGTACCTTGCTCTTCCTGGTCGCACTTTTGACCAGGTGTGGTTGGAGAAAGAAGAAAGTGGCCTTTATCCACTGCTCTCGCTCCGTCAGGCACTTGGTACCAGAACCAGACTTGACCTCCACCAGCTTCCCATATTGCGTCCGCATCCCCTCCAACCATTTAAACAGCACTTGAACTGCAAAACAATAAATTTACATAAATACCTGTACACTCCATACATTTCTGAACACAAAATATTATAAAGAATTCCATTATATCTCACCTGTTATACCATTTAAACAGCACTTGAACTGCAAAACAATACATTTACGTAAATACCTGTACACTCCATACATTTCTGAACACAAAATATTAAAACAAATTCCATTATATCTCGCCTGTAACACCCAACTCCGTGGCTTTTTTGTTGAGCACGGTGTCCTTCATACTCCTGTCACGGAATGCCCTCAGCTTCCTGTTGTAGAGGAACTCATTATCGCGGTACCACTCCGCGACAGCCACCTCCTGTGCCTCCGGCAGGATGGCGTAGACACGCTTCCTTTTATCGGCTGGGTGCTGTTTTCGAGATGTTGCAGAAGCCGGTGTGTCTTGGGAGTCCTGTGGGTGGGTCGTCGAGCAGGTTGATGCCGTTTGCTGGGTCGACATCTGCGTCTGATCCTCTTCATTGTCCGACTCGTGCATCGGGCCGTCACCTAATTCCGGGAAATTCTTTGGAAAGAAGCGGCGTTTTATGGGTATGGTGGTGACATCTTCATCTGCATTGCTGGTGACGGAGACGTCTTCATTGGAGATGTGTTGGGCAGCCTCATACTGTGTGTTGTGTTCTGTCTCCTCCTCCGAGGCTGATGACATAACATTCACGGAATCCTGGGTGAGGAACAGGTCGACGGACGCGTTGTCAGGGGCTGTAGTAGGAGCTGGGGTCTTGGCAGCCTTCTTCCCTTTAATATTGAGTTTTGATCCCTTGGGCATGGTGAAGGTGTGTAGAGTAGAGTCGTTGTGGGTGGCTGGATAGAGTGGTGAATCACTGACTACTGTGAGTGATGCATCTCCCGGCAGCTATATATAGGGGTCCGTGCGGGCGGCTGCCAACGTACGATCAGTCGGGTTCACTCAGGGTGTCGTGTGCACTTTGCGCTTGCCCCGGTCCCGCGCTCCAGTGATTCAGGTGTGCCGTGTGCAAATTGTGAAAGGTGTGCGTACCCACGCGGACCCACGTGGGACCGAAACTAGCATTCTGACACGTAGGCAGCTATTTGGGGAAAGTTCCGTTGTTACTCGTAGCTAATTCTATTAGTTCGTAATCCAATCTGAATTAATTCTTAATTAAACAAGATTAATCGAGCATTCATCGTAAATTAATCGTATTTTTTTCGTATATTTGTCTTAATTTGATCGTAACTTGTTCTGATATTTCGTAACTCGTACGGGGTTTAGTCGGGAATACGAGGGATTCATCGTAATTTTATCGATGTTTTGTCGGGAATTGTTCGGGATTTGTTCGGGATTTGTTCGGGTAGTTCCTAACCGATTCGGCATTTGAAAAAAGTACCGAACAAGTCCCGAAACATAAGACCAAACTACGAATTAATCAGAACAACTTCCTAACGAGTTACGAATAACTCAAGACCAACATCCGACCATTTTGTAACGTTTTTTTTACCCGAATGTTCGTAGAAATTTAGTGTAGCCACTAAATTTTTCCCGACTCTCCGGAATGTCGGCAACATACATGAACAACATCAGACCAATATCAGACCAACCCACGACTATTACATTACGGAACGTATGCCGAATTATGCCGAATATACCCGACTGGCCTGAAATTTGATTTTTTTTTGCAAGTCATCCTATTCGGGACTTTGTCCTAGCACGTTCGGCCTCTGTATGACGCGGCCTTAACTCATTCTTAATGCATTTTGTTATTTTCTTACGTAGACAAATCTATTTGGAATATGCTCCTCTCTTTCCTCAAAAGATTAATCGGTAGATTATTGAATTCATAATTATGACTGTACACTCGGATGCCATAGTCACTAGCCCACTCGTAAATATTAGTGGGCTTCACCTATTTATAATTACGGAAGCATATTTTGGGACACGAATTTATGAATATATTTTGCTATGCATCAATTACGAAACTATATACAGTATATACTATTTATTGAAAAGCAAGTTTCATCCAAAGTTTAATCCAGATTGTTATAATTGCACACAGAAAAACATAGGGGGTTCACGAATTCTTATGAGTGGGCTAAAGACTATGGTACCCGAGTGTACATGCTCAATAAAAGCAACACACAATTATAGAGTACGTGTTTTAAGGGAGCCCACCTCGCTTTTTTTCTCTTGCTCTCCCTCTCTCTTTGGCTTGTATCCATTTGGCCTTATTCAGCCTATTGTTTTAAGACGTTTACCCCCTATCCAGGTGTCAATATTTTCCTGGCGAGCGGTAGCGAGCCAGCATATATATTTTTTGTTTTGACAGCAAGCTAAATTTGTAAATTTTTCGATAGAAAAATGTCTCCGGTGAAGCCGGATTTCTCCATACAATGCAGGCTCGCTATCGCTCGCCAGGAAGAAATCGACACCTGGGTGAGGATAAACGTCTTAAAACAGTTGACTGAATGGGACCGAATGGATACAAGCCAAGGAAAGTGAAAAAAAAAGAGAGAAAAAAAAAAGCTGGTGACACCCCTTAATGTGTGTGTGTGAAAAGTGCACCAGCGTTTATGCAGTTGAAGTGTGAGTTAAGTATCCACGAGTTCTGAGAGGGGGAACTATTTTTGTCACAAGCATTCTCCTTCTTCTCCGGAATGAATAGCTCTGCCTGGAGCCCGGAAAAAGCGAAAATATAACTATGGCTATGATATACCCTGTTTTAGAAATAAACGTAAATATGCTCATACTCCTTAGGCCTTACTATGTGTGTAAGTGTGGATGAATGTAATGATCTTGAGGATTTATTTATACAGGGTATTTCGAAGATGAAAATAAGTTGCATTTAACAGAGTTGTAGATATGTGAAATAGGCTGTCGAGTACTATTATGTCAGAGGGGTGAAAATGAGTTACTTGAGAAGTGAGTGCGGAGTTACATGGACGGACAGACAGACGAATAAGGAAGTAAGTGAGAGGTGTGGTGTGGATGTAGATGTGCTGGAAAGTGTGAAAAGGAACACCTTGAGATGGTTTGGCCATCTGGAACGTATGGGAACCTAGAGAATGACTAAGAGAGTGTACGAGATTGAGGTGGAAGGACTGAGAGGGAGAGGCAGACCGACAGTGAGGTGGACAGATGGAGTTGAGAGATATATAAGAGAAAGCGGTGTTGGATGGGAAGAGGGGCGTCGGCTGACAGAGGAGCTTGGGAGCGATTCATTCGTGGCCACCCCTTTCGGAGATCGTGGTATCTGGCAATAGATAGATAGATAGATAGATAGTACATTTATTGATGGAAGTAGTAAATTAGTTGATGGATGTAGTAAATGTATTCATGCAGGTAGTACATTTAATGATGGAATTAGTAAATTAATTGATGGTAGTAGTCAATTAATTGATGAATGTAGTATATTAATTCAACCTAGCAGTAAATTAATTGATGTCAGTAGTAAATATATTCATGCAAGTAGTACATTAATTGATTGCATTATTCTTCTTGCGCCCATGCAGGTATTTCTCTTCATACCTCCAACATGCTCACTTGGTCATTTACTGAGAGAGACTGAGAGCCATTAGTTGATGATGGTCTATTGGAAGAGAACCGATCACTCCTTTCAAGATGGCATGGGATAGACCTTCAAGCTCAACTGTTTTTAACCCCTTCTGCACCGGCGACATCTTCTAAAATAAATCTACCTATGTTTAGACGATTTTGTGCAGCTTAAGAAGGATCTGTGGTAGTAAAACGGTTTAAGGGAGATAGATTGAAGCCTTTATATTGGTGGAGGCCCGTTTTAAAATCTTCTAAAAGTAGCCAGAATACAGTTATAAGGTCGTCGCCAGTACAGAAGTTGCTATTTTTTGTTCTGGTTCCCCTTCTCCTTAATGTTTAGCCCCATAAGTTTCGAGATTTTAAGACGTTCGTGCCATTAGTTTGGCTATTATAAGACTTTCGCTCTATTTCTTTGTTAATTGTAAGACCTTTCGTGCCACTTAGATGTCGACGTAGGAAGGCTGGGTCATTTTTCCATCGGGGGAAAACAAATCTAAATAACTCGAATGGGGGTCTGGGCTTTGTTTTTCTAAGCTTGATATACTGTAGATCAAGGGTGGAAGCTAAACAAATAACAAATAAATATATATATATATACAGTATATATAAATATATATATAATTTATATATATATATATATATATATATATATATATATATATATATATATATATGAGAGAGAGAGATTCAGTATGTGTGTGTGTGTGTGTGTGTGTGTGTGTGTGTGTGTGTGTGTTTATAAATACATAATATTAATCAGTTTATTTCAAGCCAGCAGCCAATGGGGCTGAAAATACGCAGACTTAACCTAGATCTTATCCGTAAGGGATCAACAGACTGATACTGGCTGCCAACGAGAGCGCCTACATACCCCCGAGGGAGTATACGACGTCGATAGGAGACTTGGTGGGTCCCCCGAGATAGTCCGTCCAAACCTAACCTTCACGGCCAGGGAAAGATTTTGAGAGAACTTCCCCTGCCAGTGCGTGGGATTGAACTCCCAATGCAGTGATTAAGCAGCGCGGTTGGCCACCGTGACCTTGTGTGTGAGTGTGTGTGTGTGTGGGTGAATTAGTTTATGGACAGAAGTGAAGGTAAAGTGGTTGGAATGGCTTGTTGGTTAATCTGATATGTTATAGGGATAATGCAATTTTTGGGGTATAATATTTGAAGTCTGTGTATATATAATAATGCGTATAAGTTTGGAAATTCTCTATCATCTTAACTTTAACCTTGACCTTCCTCTCCCCCCACCCACTCTCTCTCTCTCTCTCTCTCTCTCTCTCTCTCTCTCTCTCAATTATTATGCACTATTTTGTGCTTCGCTTTGATGTTCACCCAACTCCTGGTTCACCAAGAAACAAAATAGACCTTGTTTTTCTTTCCAATTCACTGCACATTATTGCTTCTCTCAACCCATTTTTGCAGCTGTATTCTGGGAAGAGTGTCAGATCGTGTCGTGTCAGATCAGGTGAAGGTATTGAGGGATAATGCTGGGGTCACACATTCACGTATATGCTCCCGTATGCTCCCGTACGAAGGTTTATTGGTAGTTGGCAACCGAATACGTAAAACGTAAGGGCTTAGTACGCAAAACGTAAATGAAATTGTGTCTAGTCGTGGGGGTTGGTACGCATGGCGGGAGTAGCCACGCTGGTCTGGGAGGTGGTTGGTGCGGCCAAGGTCGCCCGGTATGTTTTGTATTTCGAATCAGATACGTGGCTCGCGCTCACGTATGTCAAAAGTTGCGAAAGCATACGTTTTACCTGGCTAGCTGCTACGTCTTACGGGTGCAGCCCCGTAAAACGTAGCAGCTAGCCCGGTAAAACGTAAGTTTCTCCCGCCAATCGTACAATGTTCACGTAAAACGGGAAAGTGAAAGTAAGTCCGGGTGCATCTGGCAGAACCGCCGCACTGCGGGTTGGCGGGAAGACGCGGCACCGTTGTACGGTGGGGTCACGGGGGACAACGGGGACCAGCGGGGGACCAGCGGGGGACACTCAAGTCACACCTCTCACCACACCGGAGCAGCAACCAACAAGCCAACCCTGCCACCCTCTGCACCCTGCCGAAAATAAATCGTAGCAGCGAAACGACTGCACCTATGGCTTTCATAATTTTACCACATATACCTTACCCTTTAGGCTACCCTCTACACAAATCCCAAATCCCTCCTCCCACCCACTCGCTGACTGTCGGTCCCGTCAGAAGGAAAAAAAAGGAAAATCTGTGGCGGCAAAATTACCCTTCTGCCTTCCCCCCACCACACCCCCAACCACCTCCAACCACCCACTTCCAGCGTATCCGTATCCGTACGAAGATAAGGAAAAAAATGAAAATCTGTGGCGGCGAAACTACCTCACCAATCGGTTCCATATTTGTGTGACAAGTCCCTTACCCTTCTGCCTTCCCCCCACCACACCCCCAACCGCCTCCCACCACCCACTTCCAGCGTATCCGTACGAAGATAAGGAAAAAAAGGAAAATCTGTGGTGGCGAAACTACCTCACCAATCGGCTTAATATGTGTAACACAAGTCAATTACCCTTCTACCTTCCCCCAACCAACCCGAAAACCACCCTCCCACCACCCTCCCACCCATACATTCCGATACCATAAAAGTCTCTGTCTTTTCAGCTACTTTCGGGACCATCGGGGACCTGATTTCTGGCGAAAATGGACAAGGGGAGTGTTTTTTTTACCATTATCCTTCCTTTCTCTCCCAACTTGATAGATTTAGCCAAAAAAAAAAAAAAATCTGGCACTGGCAGAAGCACACCGTCAAAATTGCTGGCACTCAGCGGGTTAAAGGTTAAGGATGAATGGTCTTTCCTCTATAAAGGGAGTTCACAAAATTGAACTCCTCCAGGATGAATTCCGCGATGTTGTTCATGGTGCCGATGAAGGACTGGGAATGGGAATGGTGTGGCCATTCCTGCCCTTTTGTAGTTCCCAGATTCCAACCCAGACCCACGTGGTTGACAAAGACTGTCTTTGTCTGTGTTTGGACAGACGGGGTGTGCCTACAATTGTCCGGACACGGTCCACGTAATGCCTACAAACTCACAAGACGTACGGCCTCAGCTATGTAGGTCTTGTGGGGGCGTGGCCATGGGCGTGGCCTGTGTTCCCGCAAATCGGGCAGCCCAGGCGGACTAACGGGGACATGCTTACGCAAGTCGCAAGCACGTACGTAGCTCCATACGACTACATTACGTCTTACGTAACACTGGCCCCGTTACGGTACGTATGTCGGGAAGTGCAATAGTCGTAGTCTATACGGGCGTACACGGCCGGACTACGCCCGTCATAACACAAAATTGGCGATCACGCCTGACGGGAGCATACGGGAGCGATATACGTGAATGTGTGACCCCAGCATAAGCCATTACAACGGCACTTCTTATCTACTTTTCGATGAGTGTTGAGAGGGGAGAAAGAGTGTTGGAGCTTATGATTACCTAGGGTTACCATATTAAAGGGAGGCAGACTGTTTTTCTGGAATAGCTTCTCCTTAATGTTTAGCCCCACTAGTTTTGAGATTATAAGACGTTCAGCCCATTAGATTGGCGATTTTAACACCTTTCGCCCCATTTCGTTGTTAATTCTAAGACCTTTTGTGCCATTTAGGTGTCGATTATTTCCTAGCGAGCGATAGCGAGCCTGGAATTTTAAGAGGAACCGACCTTCGGCCGGGGCATTTTTCTACCGAAAAAATTTACAAATTTATCTTGAAGGGGGGTCTAGGGGGTGGGGGCGTTTCTAAGCTTGATGGAGGTTTAGGGAGGAAACTAAAAAAAATATATGAATAAATGAATTAATAGACCAAACAAACGGCCAGTCTCCCCTTAAGTCCGTTAGATAGTAAATAGAGTCTGAAATCGCTTGAATAATACCACAATTTCTAGATTATCGCTCTAAAATGGCTCAAATCTTCAGAATATTTATTATGGTGATCCAGGGTTACTAAATTAAGTCCGCTAGATAGTATATAGAGGCCGAATATTGCTAGAATAATGCCACAATCTCTGCATTATCTCTCGAAAATGGCTCCTATCTCCAGAATATCGCCAGAATTCATGTCGCTAGATTTAAGAAATTGCCTCTTGATCAAAATAAAATAACTCTAGATCTAGCAGGAAAGTAGCTAAATTGGCAACACTAAGTTTATCCGAAATCTAACGAATACTAAGGAACGGGTTATTCATTCATAGCACAAATCTAACTAATACTAAGGAACAGGTTATTCATTCATAGCACAAATCTAACTAATACTAAGGAACGGGTTATTCATTCATAGCACAAATCTAACTAATACTAAGGAACGGGTTATTCATTCATAGCACAAATCTAGCGAATACTAAGGAACGGGTTATTCATTCATAGCACAAATCTAACGAATACTAAGGAACGGGTTATTCATTCATAGCACAAATCTAACTAATACTAAGGAATGGGTTATTCATTCATAGCACAAATCTAGCGAATACTAAGACACGGGTTATTCATTCATAGCACAAATCTAACTAATACTAAGGAACGGGTTATTCATTCATAGCACAAATCTAACGAATACTAAGGAACGGGTTATTCATTCATAGCACAAATCTAACTAATACTAAGGAACGTGTTATTCATTCATAGCACAAATCTAACTAATACTAAGGAACGGGTTATTCATTCATAGCACAAATCTAACGAATACTAAGGAACGGGTTATTCATTCATAGCACAAATCCTTTATAGTCAAGTTACGATAAATTACAGGACATTCTGGGTAGCATAAGACATATTTAATACCTTTGTACAACCTAGAAATTGAACAGGAAAAACTATCACAAGTATATTTTTAAACTCCCACAGTTCCTAGCTGAATAATATCTTCTAAATATACCAATAATGATATGAGGCTTAGCCCTTACAGAGAGGGAATAAATGGCAAAATAAAGCAAAATCCTCAGTAATAATTTAACAAGATATCATCATAATCTACAAGACATCCTCCCAGCTAGTGTTAACCTGTATACCTTAATCACTCCCCATATCAAAATCTTCAGTGTCTCTGCATCCCCTAAATTTGATCTATGTTTTTCCAATTAAAAATAATAATATTTATCTGGTCTGAACGTTGACGTATTTGCGTTAATATATAGCATTAACACTGATTTTCTAGTTTTCCTCTATATAATACATGCTCCCAATTTATTACCTCTGCCTTCGAAGTTTGAGGAGGTTATGTTTTTGTCTGTTGTTTCTGTACACTAGATAACTCAAAAGTTATACACTAAATGTCAAGACATTTGGTGGTCAGATAGGATATGCACCAAGTGATTCACTTCGCACCAAGTGATTCAATTTAGATGCGCTCTACCGAGGGCCCTTTTGTTTTGGTTTGTCTTGTTTTCTTATTTTAATGTTATTCCTTCCGGTAGCATAATTTAGGGTGATATATACTCTATCTTACCCCAATGTTTGAATCCCTTAGATTTGTTTCCCCATTTCATTTTACTTTATCTGCTCCCAATTTCTATACCCTTCACCAACAGTATATTTCCCTATTTTTCTATCCTATATATTGTCACAATTTCTACTCTCTCTCTCTCTCTCTCTCTCTCTTTCTCTCTCTCTCTCTCTCTCTTATTTTTTTATTTTTTTTAATGTTTTTTATTTACTCTATCTGACCCCCATTTCTACATCGCTCACCATTAAGGACCAATTTGGAGAGGCCAAGTCCATTACCCAGCAAATATTTTGATCCCCCGAGGCCCCTGTATATACGACACCAGTTGATTAATTGGTGAGGTGTATTGCTCTCTCTTCCAGTCACTCTTTATGTACGTCCTTAAGTGGGTAGACTGTATTTATTGGTCAATTTATTTATTTAGCATTGTTTCTAGTGTTCTCCCTAGACCACTATCAAGCTTAAAATATCATCCCAAGATCCCCCTTCTAGACATCATTTGTACATTTTTCGGTAGAAAAATGTCCCGGCCTTCGGTTCTTCCTAAATTGCAGGCTCGCTAACGCTCGCTAGGAAAACATCAACACCTAAATGGCACGAAAGGTCTTGATAATGACAAATAAATGAAGCGAAATGTCTTAACACTTACGGTGCAGGCATATTTCCGCTATATTAGGGCTCATTTTTCAGGCACTCCTGATTGATTGAGCAAGTGTCTGAATGAAATTAAATGTGTTCCGCCATATTCTTTAAGAAAATAGCTTAAAAATGACACCAAAAAAGAGCTTCGTAGCTCGCGAACTTCAACCACAGCGCTACCATAGACATTCGCTAAAATTAGCAATTATCTCTAATGTCGCGCTACTATTTCCTATGGCAGCGCTGTATATCTCGCGAGAATATGGCTCGTACTAATCAGTGTACCGGCCGGCTGGCTGGGGGAAGGACGGGTTGCCTGCCGCGCTCCTGCTCCCTCGCACTCGATTCTACAGGCTTTAAGAGGCTTTAACCCTCTAGTAGTGGGTCCCGCCTTAAGTCAGGTTAGAGAACCATAGCCTAAACAGCGGGTCCCGCCTTAAGTCGTACGAGATGTTGAGCACATTATCGGCTCTGAGAGAGAGTTCACGTGGTGGGAGGACCACACGCGGGCTCTGACCGTTCAGTGTGGACCTAGTTCCGCCACTGACACCACCACCACATGTCTACACCTCCCTGGTCCCACGATACAGGGTAAAAACTGAAGAAATTACTGTATTTTAGGTTTTTCCCTTCGTATTGCAACATCGTTGCAAGAGAACCCGTGGTCGTACAAGGATGGTTCAGGTGTCATTGGAAAGCTCTATTATCGCCCTTTCACGGATACATAATTGTATTACACTCTGGCTCTTCTTTATGCATGAAAAAGAGCATGGAATGAACCTCGTTTAGGGTAAATCTGCCCGCTTGGCAGGTAGTAAAAGTTACAAATTTCCCCGATTTTTAGGGGTTAAATGCCTGTAAATTTCAGTAAATTGATATGGCGTTCTGGAATGTCTCCCGCAGCCAATGGGTTAAAATCGCCAAACTAATGGGGCGAGCGTCTTAAAATTCCGAAACTAATGAGGCTAAACATGAGGGAGAAGGCATTACCCAGCACATATCTTGATCCCCTGTGAGCCTCTGTATATACAGCTCGATTAATTGATCACGTTTATTGGTCTCTCTCCCACACATTTTGTACGTCATTAGAAGAAAAAAGGTAATCGCCGTAGTCCGTTTTAATGAATTTTTCGCTTGTACGTGAGGGTAATTTTGATTAATCGCCGTGTATTTTTAGATATTATTTTGCTATTTGAGATGCCCAGTCCTGATCATTACTATTGTTGATGAGTTCCGGATAAATAGAATCTTATTAAAGGGGGATGGTTCATTTTTTGGTAGATTTTTTAATGTATGCATTATTTATCTCGTTTATTCCTTAGACCTCCATCAAGCTTAAAAATACAACCTCAAAAATACAACCTCAGGATCCCCCTTCACGATATGTTTGTACATGTTTCAGTAACAAAAAATAAATCCCCCTATAAAGTCGCTACCGCTTGCCAGGAACAAATCGACACCTAAAAGACATCTATCTATTGCCTGACACCGTGATCCCCGAAGGGTTGGCCATGAATGAACCGCCCCCATGCACCTCTGTTCCCAGTCAGTTGATGCCCCTCCTCCCAACCAGCACCGCCTACATCCATTTACTTCCTCACTCCATCCTTCCACCTTTTTTTCGGTTTACCTCTCCCTCTCTGTCCTTCCACCTCGCTCTCGTACACCTTCTTAGTCATTCTCTCGCTTCCCATACGTTCCATATTGCCGAACCATCTCAAGGTGTTCCTTTTCACACTTTCCAGCACATCTACCTCCACACCACACCTCCTTCTTACTTCCTCATTCGTCTTGTCTATCCCTCAATGTAACTCCGCACGCACTTCTCAAGTAACTCATTTCCACCCCTCTCACTCTTGGTCTGAGTCTCTTCTCAAACGTCCATGCTTCGCTTCCGTAAGTCAGTGTCGGGATTACCACACTGTCATGCAAGGACTTCTTCACTTCCATACTGACCACCCTATTTCTTGTTACTGCTTTCAGCATTCCTACAACCCTCTTCCCCTGTTGCACCCTCTCCCGCACTTCTTCATCCATAGTCCCATATTTACTCAACACACTGCCCAGATACTTAAATGAGCTGACAATCTCCACAGCCTGACCGTTCAACTTCGCCTCACACTTTGTGGCTTCACCCCTTTCGAAGACCATAACCTTGCTCTTCCCCGCATTTACCTTCAAATTCCGTTTTTCGCACACTGTTCCAAACACATTTACCAGACCCTGCAACTCCCATTCATTATTGCTCATCAGAACTGTATCATCAGCAAACAGCAGTACAAGCAACTTCCACTCGTTTCCCTCCCTTATCAGCGATACACCAATATCTACTGCTCTCCCTTGTATTTCTTTCATGAATCCATCCATATATACAGTAAACAACCATGGGGACATCACACACCCCTGTTTCAACCCAACATTCAGGTCAAAGAGCTCGCTCTGCTCATTCTCCACACGTACTGCCGCCTTTGCACCCTCATATATGCTCTTCACTGCTTTCAGCAACTTGCCATCTACTCCATATATTCTAAGTATTTTCCACATACTTTCTCTATCCACTCTGGCATAGGCCTTCTCCAAGTCCATAAAGGCAACATACACCTTTTGTTGCTTCTCCAGATATTTCTCCACAACACAATTCAGGGTAAAAATCTGATCTACATGAACAGTCTTAATATTTACAAAGAAAAGGGAGAAAGGTCTTAAAATTGCCAAACTAATGGGCCGAACGTTTTAAAATCTGAAAACTTAAGGGGCTAACATGATGCAGAAGGGTGTCCAGAAAGAACGACCATCTCCTCGTAACTTGTACACTTGCCCACATAAGTTATGATCCTCGTAGTAGCCTTATTTATGAAAATATAATACTCATAATGATTTGCAAGTGTTTTTTCGTTTAATTATCAGTTGATTAATCAAATTGTAATAACCACTGCATAAAAAACAATCCTCGTAATTCAACCATGTGCATTATATTTCCATATACTGTATAAGATCACGGAGAGGAACAGAACTTATGTGGCCAACTGTAGTGATGTTTACTTTTTGAGTTACATTAAAGGGGAGGTAGTCACTTTGTCTGGATTCCATTCTCCCTTATGTTTAGCTTAATAGTTTTTAGATTTTTAGAAGTTCGTTCCGTTTGTTTGGCGATTTTGAGACCTTTCGCCTCATTTCTTTGTTAATATTAAAACCTCAATGAAAACACATTAATGTACAGTTGGTCAAAGTTCCAGCTGACCCACCCTCGCTCTGGGGCTCGCAGAATTAGCTGGCAATACTGGTGTAGTGGTGCAGGGATACCACTTGCCATTAATGTGTTACCTGTGTCTGTCCTGTATATTACTGCATATTAGAATATGTAATGTTCACGTTGTGAAGACTAAATGCTCCTTCAATAAGCAGCCACCAATAAAACAGAAATATGTATTCTTATAAAATCGAGTAAAGTATGTTGTGGCAGCCAGCAGGTTTTATATGCGTTGCCAATCAGTGGATATGATAACTTGAATATCTAAGCAAATCTACGAACTTTGGGTGAATGTTCGGGATCATACATAGCGATGTATGCATATTTATTTGAGATAGGCTTACTTTCCCTTGTTTAGTATATGTTCTAACAATGATATAGCCGAAATCAGATCTACCAATCCCAATCTTTGTAAGACACACCTCCTTCCTACACCAGTATTGCCAGATAATTCTGCGAGCCCCAGAGCGAGGGTGGGTCAGCTGGAACTTTGACCAACTGTACACTAAACGACATAAGTTAGGCCCTAAGTTTTCGATGCTACTCCGACCATAATCAAATCTTGTCATTAAATTGTTTACTTAATATTTACATATCGGAGGTTAATTTTACAATTCAAGAATTCAATTTCAGGACGGATTTGTATTTTTTTTTCTTTCTTAGAAGTGATTTTGGCAACACTTTCAAATTTCCCTGCAGCACTATCCCCCGCATTCTCCAAATCAACTCACAAAACACACTATTATGTTAACAAAATGCACAAAAAGCTGCAAGAGGAAGTGTATAATAATTCATTAACATTTACGTTCGGTATCAGTTTGACCCAACATCTAGTATAACCTTTTCTGGATATGTGTTCAACCTATCATATCATACAGAAAAGAACGTACCGGAACCTTAGGTCACATCAAAACAACATTAAAAACTAAAAACACAATACAAACCACCAAACACAATACAAACTACCAAACTCAATACAAACCACCAAACACAATGCAAACACCAAACACAATACAAACCACCAAACACAATACAAACACCACCAAACACAATACACACCACCAAACACAATACAAACACCACCAAACACAATACAAACACCACCAAACACAATACAAACACCACCAAACACAATACAAACCACCAACCACAATACAAACACCACCAAACACAATACACACCACCAAATACAATAAAAACCACCAAACACAATACAAACCACCAACCACAATACAAACCACCAAACACAATACAAACACCACCAAACACAATACAAACCACCAAACACAATACAAAGACCACCAAACACAGTAAAAACACCACCAAACACAATACAAACCACCAAACACAATACAAACACCACCAAACACAATACAAACCCCACAAAACACAATACAAACAACCAAACACAATACAAACACCACCAAACACAATACAAACATCCAACCACAATACAAACACCACCAAACACAATACACACCACCAAACACAATACAACCCACCAAACACAATACAAACACCACCAAACACAATACAAACCACCAACCACAATACAAACCACCAAACACCACCAAACACAATACAAACCACCACCAAACACAATACAAATCACCAACCACAATACAAACCACCAAACACAATACAAACACCACCAAACACAGTACAAACACCACCAAACACAATACAAACTACCAAACACAATACAAACCACCAAACACAATACAAACACCACCAAACAGAATACAAACCACCAAACACAATACAAGCACTACCAAACACAATACAAACCACCAACCACAATACAAACCACCAAACACAATACAAACCACCACCAAACACAATACAAACACTACCAAACACAATACAAACCACCAACCACAATACAAACACCACCAAATACAATACACACCACCAAACAAAATACAAACCACCAAACTCAATACAAACCACCAACCACAATACAAACCACCAAACACAATACAAACCACCACCAAACACAATACAAACCACCAACCACAATACAAACCACCAAACACAATACAAACACCACCAAACACAATACACACCAAACACAATACAAACCACCAAACACAATACAAACCACCAACCACAATACAAACCACCATCCACAATACAAACCACCAAACACAATACAAACCACCAAACACAATACAAACCACCAAACACAATACACACCACCAAACACAATATAAATCACCACCAAACACAATACAAACACCACCAAACACAATACAAACCACCACCAAACACAATACAAACCACCAACCACAATACACACCACCAAACACAATACAAACCACCAAACACTATACAAACCACCAAACACAATACACACCACCAAACACAATACAAACGACCAACCACAATACAAACCACCAAACACAATACAAACACCACCAAACACAATACACACCACCAAACACAATACAAACCACCAACCACAATACAAACCACCAACCACAATACAAACCACCAAACACAATACAAACCACCAAACACAATACAAACCACCGAACACAATACACACCACCAACCACAATACAAACCACCAACCACAATACACACCACCAACCACAATACAAACCACTAACCACAATACACACCACCAACCACAATACAAACCACCAAACACAATACAAACCACCAACCCCAATACACACCACCAACCACAATACACACCACCAACCACAATACACACCACCAACCACAATACACACCACCAACCACAATACACACCACCAACCACAATACACACCACCAAACACAATACACACCACCAACCACAATACACACCACCAACCACAATACACACCACCAACCACAATACAAACCACCAACCACAATACAAACCACCAACCACAATACAAACCACCAAACACAATACAAACCACCAACCACAATACAAACCACCAAACACAATACAAACCACCAAACACATTACAAACACCACCAAACACAATACACACCACCAAACACAATACAAACACCACCAAACACAATACAAACCACCAAACACAATACCAACCACCAAACACACACTACAAACTATCCCTGTTATATACTGTATCTATGTATTTTCTTGTAATAGGCGAACGCACACGCAGCACATGTACACATTTATACATTCATTTAATTACTTAAATGTTGTCCTATTCCTTTGATTGATGGCTAGTGTCACAATGACCAGGGTCTTTTAGGAGTAGCTAGACGGTAGTGGCGCCTAGCTGTCTTTAGATGCAGCTGTGTCAAGTCTATTCGAAAGACCTGGTATTGTGAGTTTCACTCCGATACCCTTCCAATTACACAGTCATGACTAGTTTTGCCGTGCCTCTAAGCATTTTTGTCTCGATAAACATTTGTGTAGAATGAGCCCATAGAGTGTTATCAGTTTCGTCTAACCAGTTGTTAGTTAAGCGGAAACGTGTGGTTTGCTAGCTAGTGTGGCTGGCGAGGGAGGTGTTGACAGATTGTTGCTCTTGCCTCGCGGGAGGTAAGGTTGCTAAGCAACACGAGTTTATTTAATTATGTGATCATTGCAAGTTCAGTTGTGTTACAATATAAAGATGTAATTTATTTTACCTGCCACGCTGGTTTAGTCAATATGTTAACACAGGAATACTTTAGTATAAGTTATTCTTGTGAAGTGTCTTAGTCTTATCATATCGTGTGGTGAGATATTGCAACCCTTGAGTTTGAGCCTGGCTCCCGCTAGCTTTGCAACGCCAGGCCCCCTTATTCTCTCATTGGCAGCCAGACTAGATAGTTGGTATCCCTTTCTCTCTCGTGACCCATCAGTCGGCCCTGCTTATTTGTCCTTGCTTGCATAAGAGTAACGTAACGTAATTAACCCGGCAAGTGCCGGAAGACCAAATTAATTTGGAGCATTTCCGGGGAACAGTATTCTTCATCGTGGTACTCGATGCAGTCCTTTTCTTTAGCCGGATGGTAGAGGGGTGGAGGTGTCCACGCCACAGGCTCCCTCGCCGAGGCCATATAAATGGGCGGGGGAGGCTCAAAAAAATCTCGAAGAGGGTCTTCCATCTCTTCTAGTTCTTCTTCCTCTTGGTCTTCATGGTCTTCCCTCTCTTCTATTTCTTCTTCCTCTTGGTCTTCATCGATGGCTTGAATTTGGTGCATTTCCGGGGAACAGTATTCTTCATCGTGGTACTCGATGCAGTCCTTTTCTTTAGCCGGATGGTAGATGGGTGGAGGTGTCCACTGCACAGGCTCCCTCACCGAGGCCATATAAATGGGCGGGGGAGGCTCAAAAAAATCTCGAGGAGGGTCTTCCATCTCTTCTAGTTCTTCTTCCTCTTGGTCTTCATGGTCTTCCATCTCTTCTATTTCTTCTTCCTCTTGGTCTTCATCGATGGCTTGAATTTGGTAAATTTCCTGGAGACAGCACTCCTCACACTGGCACTCAATGTCCATTGTCTTAGCTGGGTCGATCTCCCAGGTGTCAGGGATCGGGTAAGTGGGATCGCAAGCTTCCCAACTGAAGGGAGGCTCAAAAAAATCTCGAGGAGTGTCTTCCATCTCTTCTATTTCTTCTTCCTCTTGGTCTTCATCGATGGCTTGAATTTGGTACATTTTCTGGAGAGAGCACTCCTCACACTGGCACTCAATGTCCATTGTCTTCGCTGGGTCCCAGGTGTCAGGGATCGGGTAACCGGGATCGCAAGCTTCCCAACTGAATGGGTAATTTAACCTAATGGGCTCTTGAGGGTGAGTGTTCCAGGGTACAGGTTTCCTTGCCGAGGCTATCTCTAGGTACGGGCGAAGATCCTGAATTTCAAAATTTTTGGGGGGGCCTTGGGTTTCCTGTTGGTTGTTCTGGTAAGATCGACTAGGATGATGGTGGTTAGGGAAGCTTCGCAGATTTCCTTGTGGGTGGCCTGACGAGAGGGGTTGGGGCGGCCTTGGGATGAGTACT
The DNA here is from genome assembly GCA_032716605.1 of Paralithodes platypus. Lineage (NCBI taxonomy): Eukaryota > Metazoa > Arthropoda > Malacostraca > Decapoda > Lithodidae > Paralithodes > Paralithodes platypus. The sequence goes on along the minus strand of CM064544.1, from coordinate 12,103,780 downwards.
GCGATCTTTTCCTTCGTTTTTTGGTTTGTCCGGGTCTTCGGTACACTTGAGGGTGTGTGGGGGGGGTTTCTGATGGCTTCTTTTGTGGAAGTTTTAGGCCGGTTGGCCAACAGCTTGCGAATAGTGATGATGTCCTTTGTAAATCCCACGGGATCGTGGATATCAAAGTATTCCCTAATATTTGAGGGAAGGATCCTTAAGAGCACACAGAACACCTGTTGCTGTTGTTTCTCATAAGTGTACAGAGGGTAAGCACGTTTTACCTGTCGGCTCACTATTCTCAAGGTACTGTTTAGGTTCCCTCCGTACTTGATTTCGTTGATTTTGGCTGCAACGGGGCCTAGTGATGGCTGAACAGCGTTGATCACAATATTCCGAAAGTTGTCCCATGTAAATCTGGGTGTACATGTTCGGCTACCAGGGGCACGGCCTTCCCCAGGTGAATTAATAAACCATAGACCTTCCTTACGTCGGTCGGGTATGCCAGGCTAATTAGCGGGCTGACCATCTCTAGGTACGTGCGAATATCCTGAGTTTCCGCGTCATACGTCGGTATGGGGAATTTTGGATCCATGATAACGCATGTGCTCTCTATCTCTTTCCTGATTACTGTGTCAAACAACTTCCTTCCCGAATCAAGAACCACCAGCTGCCGCCAATGTTATGCCAGGTTTTTACTGGGGTTTAATTGGTTTTGATCAAGTGGGCTCTTCCTAACTGGAGAAGTTATATTGTTTTACCACAGACACAGAAAGACAATAGAGGATAATTATCACAAGACGTGTATTCATATTCCGTTTATTTGCACAAGAATATCGCATACGTAAAAGCTAGAACAATAATGGTCAAGAACAAAACAATTAAAGTGAACGAACGAGGCTCCACTACGTCTGACTCGCAAGACTGGATTATTCTATGCTATATCTAAGTAAGTATTAGGGACCGCTTTCTAACTGAAAGATTACACTTGTCCTGTATTTATTTCAGAGTTAAGAGTAGCACTCCTTTCAATCGAGGATTTACACTTGTGCTTAGAAAGGTTATATAGTAATTATATGTGAACTTGAGGTATTTACCTGCGTAGAGTTGTTCTGGAATTTGGGAGCTAAACGTAATTATTTTCCTGAGGTTAAATCACTGTGGTGCTTACGCATAAGTTAACTTGAATTTATTTGTTATTAATTTTAGCAGAATTATTATCAGTACTTCCCTAATTTCTTTGAGTTTCACTAGAGCTTCCTTTCTCTCGCTTTTATATACGTGCGTAGTATCCGATGTTTCCAGAATACCTTATATCATATACGCAGTAGATATATTTTAATTACTTTCACTTTTGATCTTTATATACTTTCTCTCTGACAACACGCCAAGTATAATTTCTTTTCACAGTTAGATCTTCTATAACTTTTACGGTATAATAACTTCACTTTTGATGTGTAGAATAATTAATCCAATGGGTGTAGAATTAGTAATCCAATCTGGGGTAGATCCGCTGGCCGTGGGGTTGTCCTGACGCCACTGGGTTCCCACAGTGTAACTCGAGCACTTTGGTTTGGGACCTTAAATAACTAAATTGCCTAGCCCAAGCCGTGACAAAATAGCATCGAGCGAACGCAGGAGTGAACTCCTGTCTACTCTGGTCTTTATAAGTACTTTGATGAATTTCTTGTGGTTTGGTCCATCCTGGATAAAGCTAGTTAGTACCTGACTGTCTGCTTATATCCACAATAGCGCCGGGGTTGAGGTAGGCCGAGAATATTAGATTACTTCACCCAGAAGGCTCTAATAAACCAGCTTGTTGATACCCACTAAAAAGAATTAGTATAATGGGTGACTACAATCTCGTAATTGTGTCTACGCCTTGCGATCAACTGAACCAACTCTTCAACTGTGTCCTCAACTTTCGAATCTGTCCTTTTACCCGGGGTGTCAAGAACAGCTCTAGATTGAGATGTCGATCCTAAAATCTTCCGTCATAGTCATACCGTTTCTCAGGGCCTCGGGGGTGATATGGTGAGCATCAGAAAGGCACCTAGGGGTAGGATGTTGTAGGGTGGTTAGTTCCTTGTGGCTTGGAGAGGGGTGATATACTTATTTACTTATAGTGCCATTTCTTGATTAATTTCTCTTCTTCGCTTTTCTTCTTCTGTTGGACTTTGGAATTGGTTATGTTGATGGATAAGTTGTTCCCTGGTGTTAGAGGGCGTGTCATCTCGATGGTAGTAACTCGTGTTGTCTGGGGGCGGTTGTGTCCTTTTTAACTCTGGGGTGAGGTGATATAATATGATATTGTCTTCTGATTTGGTCTGGGGCTGTTATGTGTTTTACAGGCTGGAGGTAGATGGAGTGGACAGTGGTTGCAAGTTTGTAGGTTTGGGGTGTTGCAGGAGAAGTGTAATATCGGCGAGAACTGATCACATGTTATCTTCTGCCCTGCACAGGTATATAATTGTTATCCTTGAGTCTTTGAGTCGACGTTTTCTCTGATGCGGGAGAGGTGTGGTAGAGAGAGAAAACGACTTGTGGTGGTGAATGCTTGGGTAACTGTTTCTCTGTTATTGGTAGAGGTGGTGGTGGTGGTGGTGGTGAGCAGCTATAGGTCTTGGTATGTTGGCTGTGGTGGTGAATATGTTTTTCTGTTATTTCAGTTATAGTAGTAGTGATGATGTTAACAGTAGTAATGATGATTGTAAGATGGTGGTGATGATATTAGTAATGATGGTTGATAGTTGTAGTATCAATGATGATAGTAGTGATTAATGACAATGGACAGTGATAATGGTGAGAGTAGCAGTGATAATTGTAATTGTAGTAGTGATGATGATCATAGTAATGGTGATGATGACAGTACTCGTGATGATTGTGGCAGTTGTAGTGATGATGGCAGTTGTAGTGATGATGGCAGTAGTAGTGATTATGTTGATTGTGATTGATGATGGTATTAGTAGTGATGATGGTAACCCATCGCAGAGTTGGGTATGCCGTTTTGATTTTGGGCAAAACGGCATGTCTACTTTATTTATAAATTTATTTCATTTATATACTTTTTTTTTTATTGTTCCTGTTCCCGAGGGTGTCCATGGGACCACCCCCTAGGTCCAGAGCAAGGGCAGGGCCCATAATCGAGTATTTCTATTGTTATTTTATATATATTTTGATTTATTTGATTTTATTTATTTTATATATAAAGGTATAATTATACCGTATATATATAAACAAAAAAATCTTGTCCCCTTCCCTGTTGTGTTGTTCCTGTTCCCCAGGGTGTCCATGGGACTACCCCCTAGGTCCACAGCAAGGGCAGGGCCCATAATCGAGTATTTATATAGTTATTTTTTATATATTTGTATTTATTATAGTTGTTATTTATTTTATTTATTTTATTTATATCTTTTTATTTTATTTATAATTTTATTTCATTTATATATATATGTTTTTATTGTTCCTGTTCCCGAGGGTGTCCATGGGACCACCCCCTAATCCAGAGCAAGGGCAGGGCCCATAATCGAGTATTTCTATTGTTATTTTATATATATTTTTATTTATTTGATTTTATTTATTTTATATATAAAGGTATATACCGTATATATATAAAAAACAAATCTTGTCCCCTTCCCTGTTGTGTTGTTCCTGTTCCCCAGGGTGTCCATGGGACTATCCCCTAGATCCACAGCAAGGGCAGGGCCCATAATCGAGTATTTATATAGTTATTTTTTATATATTTTTATTTATTATAGTTATTTATTTTATTTATTTTATTTATATAATTTAATTTTATTTATAATTTAATTTAATTTATATATATATTTTGTATTGTTCCTGTTCCCGAGGGTGTCCATGGGACCGCCCCCTAGGTCCAGAGCAAGGGCAGGGCCCATAATCGAGTATTTCTATTGTTATTTTATATATATTTGTATTTATTTGATTTTATTGATTTTATATATAAAGGTATATACTGTATATATATATATTTTGTTTCTTGTCCCCTTCCCTGTTGTGTTGTTCCTGTTCCCCAGGGTGTTTGGCCAAAGAGCCCCAAGGTATAAATATATTCTTATAATGCCATACTATGACTACGTCATGGTGTTCCCCCATTTGAATTACAAAATGCGGAAATATACCGTCATGAATCCATTATACTCACGTCATCTGGAATCGGATAATGCAAAACTATGACTACGTCATGGCTACGATCCCCCAGGGATCGGTATTAGGTCCCCTGTTGTTTCTTATATACATAAATGACCTAGATTTAGGTATAACTAGTAGGATAAGTAAATTCGCAGACGATACTAAAATAGGGAGATCAATTGATTCAGATAGCGATATAGAGTGCCTCCAAAGGGATCTAGATACCTTACATGAATGGTCAGTAAATTGGCAGATGAAGTTTAACATTGACAAATGCAAGGTATTAACACCTTACGAGCGGCCTAGGCGGTTTATTTATATGTACCGCCCAGCGGGGTGTTTTTACCCAAAATAGGGCTGTTTACGTGATCATTTTCATGCCTAAATAAGACCCAGAGCGTAAAACAAGTATCTATCCCTGAAAGGGCATAAACAGAGCTTTCCAATGACACCATAACGATCCTTTTATGATGGCTAGTTTTCTTGCAACAACCGTGCAACGCGAGTGCAAAAAGCATGTAATTCGGCACTTTCCCCATACAATTCCGTATATAGCGAGTGAGAGGGAGGGAGGAGGTGGGATTCGTGTCAGTAGGTTCGCCGCGGTGGTCTGGAGCAGTCATACGCTCGCTACTCTCCTGCCACCACTTGTCCCTCTCTCTCAGCAACATTACGTGCTGAAATTGCCACACGACCTATGTCGAGCGCCGCCAGATAGTCCAGATTTATTATACTCGACTTATGTTGCGCGCCGCTAATTAAGGGTTAAAGATAGGGAAGATGCAAACAAATGTTAAATATAAACTAGCTAATTTAGAATTAGAAAATTCAGACTGTGAGAAAGATCTAGGTGTGTTTGTTAGCAATGATTTGAAGCCTAGAAAACAGTGTATAAGCGTTCGTAATAAGGCAAACAGGATTCTCGGGTTCATCTCTAGGAGTGTGAGTAACAGAACTGCTGATGTTATCTTAAAACTTTACTTGTCATTAGTGAGACCCCATATGGATTATGCTGTCCAATTTTGGTGTCCTTATTACAGAATGGACATAGATTCATTGGAGAGAGTACAGCGTAGAATGACAAAAATGATCCATAATATTAGAAATCTTTCGTATGAAGAAAGGTTGAAGAAATTAGGTTTACATTCGTTAGAGAGACGCAGAGTTAGAGGGGATATGATAGAGGTGTTCAAGTGGGTTAGTGGGATTAACAAAGGGGACATGACAAATGTACTAAAGCTCAGTGATAGTGAAAGAACTCGTACCAATGGTTTCAAATTAGATAAATTTCGTTTCAGAAAAGATATAGGCAAATATTGGTTTGGTAACAGTTGTAGATGGGTGGAATGGACTACCAAGTGCTATAGTGGGATCTAAAACTGTAGGGAGCTTTAAGATAAAATTGGATAAGCATATGGACGAGAAGGGTTGTGTGTGAAAGGGGATTAGCCGGGTTGGGCCAATCAGCGCTCTGCAGACCCCAATAATCCTGCGTTAATCTCTAACCGTTTTGGTAAGATGATCCTCAGGGTATTAGAGTGTTGAGCCTATAATTGGGCTTTGTAATTGAATTGGAGTTGTGTGGGACAGGGATCTGCCTTGCTTAGGCCAATCGGCTTTCTGCAGACTCCCATTTTCTTATGTTCTTATGTTCTTATGTTAATTATACCAACGTCATATGGATCCAATGATGGCGAAATTGCGTCATGACAACTATCAACGTCAATTACGTTTTTCCTTTATTTCCATTTCTTGGTTTCAGCATCGTAAGTTAACTACTGCCTGCCGCCATACGCCAGCCTGCCGCCATACGCCAGCCTGCCGCCATAAGCCAGCCTGCCGCCATACGCCCGCCTACCACCATACGCCAGCCTGCCGCCATACGCCAGCCTACCGCCATACGCCAGCCTACCGCCATACGCCAGCTGCCATGTCGGACAAGAGGGATAATAAGAAACGTTTGTGGGAATCCCAGCTGGAGGATGTAGTGAACGAGGTGCTGGACCTGACGACGGACGAGACGGCGAGCGAGAGTGAGTCGGACGAGTGGTCTGACGATGAGGATTGGGCTTCACCTCCGCCCAAGCGACTCCGCCTCAACGCCCACGCCTCGGCCGATCCACCACCAGCCCCAGCAACGTCAGACGACCCACCACCCCCACCAGCAGAACCAGCCCCAGCAACGACGGACGACCCACCACCACCACCACGAACTGAACCAGCCCCAGCGGATCCACCACCACCATCCATCCCATCCCATTTCATCCCATCCCATCCCATCTACATCTCATCCCATCCATAACATCGCCGATTACCTCCTACCATCACCCAACTTCCCACGTCACCTCTTCCATCCACCTCGCGTAGCGGTGCCTCATCCTTGCTTCCAGCAGGATCACCAGCCCGCAGCCCACACCTGATTGCTACTCTGCTTGCTGTGGGCACTTTGAATACCCCGCCTTCGCATGTCATGGGAACGGTCACCCCCGCAGTGTCCCCCTTCAGCGACACACCGTTGACCCCTTCGGCATTTGTTCTGCCTGAGCATCGAGCCGCAATGCGTGCTGAGGTTGCTGAAGCCGCAGTACGTGCTCAGGTTGTTGGTGAGGTGCCACGCACAGCGTTGAATCCTCCAGCAGCAATCGAGGAGCTTCTTCCCCAAAGGCTTCCTCTTCACCCGTTCAGCAACTGGTACAGCTGCACCAGGTTCACCAGTTCCACACCTTTAACCACTTGGTGCTGCACCAGGTTCACTGGCTTCTGCATCATCTGATGCAGAAGCCCCCCCCATTCAACCCCTCGACCTACCTCCTATGCCACGCCAGAGGCCAGGTCCCCGTAGGGGGGCAGGTGGTAAGCCCAGGGGCCGCAGAGGTGTTCCTCGCGGTGGTCCTCGCGGTGGTTGTGGCCGTGCTCGCGATTCTGCCCCCGATCGTGATGCCGGTTGGACCGACACCCCCTTCGACCCCCAGCCTGATCTGTTCTCAGGGACCCCTGGCATGCAGGTTCCAAAGCCAGTGACTCCTCTCCAGTTTTTTCAGCTCTTCTTCACAAGGGAGATGCTGCAATACCTGGTATTGGAGACAAATGCTTACGCCAAGTTCGTTGACGGAGCAGACGGTCTTTGGCACCTGTTTGGTGAGGAGGAAATGGCCAAATTCCTTGGCCTGTACTTCCTCATGGGCATCACCAAGATTCCTTCTCTGAGTCACTACTGGCGTTCAACTGTCCTTCACGACTACCCAGTATTTCGGAGAACGAGGAGTAAGGCTAAGTTTCTAGCCTTGTTGAAGTATTTCCATGCTTTCAACAACAAGGCAGTCTGCAGGCAGAACAAGGACAGGCTTGTGAAGGTTCGGACGGTGATGGAATACCTACTTGAAGGCTTCAAGCTGGCATACATCCCCGCCGAAAAGCTGTCCCTTGACGAAGGCAGCCTTGGATGGAAGGGTCGCCTTTCATTCAAGGTTTACAACCCAATGAAGCCGACGAAGTACGGTATCAAGCTGTACATCCTGGCAGAGGCGTTGACTGGCTATGTGTGGGACTTTCGGGTCTACACCGGTCCGGGTACATCTCTCCAGGAGACGGTGGAGGGTCTCACGGAGTCCTTCAGAGGCCAGGAGTACAGGCTGTGCATGGACAACTATTACAACTCAGTTGACCTGTGCCAGCAAATGCTCACACACAACATCTATGTGTGTGGCACCCTGCGCCTTGTACGAGGAGCTTCTAAGCGGTTGTGCGACATTGCTAAAGCAAAAGAGCTTGAACGCGATGCGACAATAGCAATGAACAATGGCTTAACCATGGTCCTACTTTGGCGAGACAAGCGCATCGTCAACATGGTGTCCACTTTCCACAACCAGGACACCATCCTGAAGCTTGTCAGTTTCAAAGAGAAGGACCAACGGGGCAGGTGGCGTCGTGGACAGAGGGAGATCTTCAAACCTGTTTGCGTTGAAGACTACAACATCCACATGGGTGGGGTGGATCACTTTGACCAGATTGTCCAGTACTACCCCATCCAGCGAAGGACGGTCAAGTGGACGAAGAAGATCACCTTCTACTTCATCCAAATGGCCCTCTTCAACGCCCATGTCTTGTACAGGAAGTGCTATCCAAGGAAGAAGATGACCTTGCTGGACTTCCAGGAGCACATCTGTACTTCCTTGCTGCACTTCAACCCTGCAGAGTGGCCTATGTCGGGGAGGCCAGTCCACTGAGCACAAGATCTGCCGCGTGACCAGCGTGAGCCACAGAGGCATGCACGCAGGCAACGGCAACCCGGTGGATCATCTGGGTCGTCCGACGACGACGACCATCCAGACTCCCCAGCCCCTGCTGCTCCTGACAACACTCCACCCTCTCCTGTTGCTGCTCCTGGTGGAGGCGTTGAGAGGGCACCACGTCTCGATGTCCCCTCCCCACCACCAGAACCAGATGATGCTGCTGCCCCGGGGGGAAACTATGTCCTGGTTCAACCCCCCGTGGTACTAGCACCTGATGCAGCTGCTGCTGGTGACGATGGGGAAGCAGCTCTTGAAGCTGCCAACCAACCGCCACCAGTACTGGAAGCAGCAGGAGTGGTGCGAGTCCGGAGACCTCGACCTGGAGTGGTCCCAAGGCCCCGTCCTATTGTTCTGAACCATGTCCGGTTGAACAGGGCCTTGGAACATTCTCGGCAGAGGATTCCGGCCAAGAAGCGACTCCGTTGCTATTACTGCAAAGTAATGAACAGCATTCGCAAGGACACAAGCTTCCGCTGCACGACTTGCACGGTTGCCCTCTGCATTGACGTCAACGACTGCTTCAACCTTTTCCATCGTCACAATGCAGGTGTCCTATAGTCAGGAGCCATGTGCAATCATTCATTCATTGATTCATTCATTTCTCTTCTCCATTTCTCTTCTTCATTCACCCGGCTTCATTCACCCACCTTCATTCACCCACCTTCATTCACCCACCCTCATTCACCCACCGACATTCACCCACCGACATTCACCCACCTACACTTACCCACCTTCATCATCAAAGTGGATATAGGCCTCCTGGGGAAACCACTCTAAAAAAATAACGAGTCAAATGCAGTACCTCCTAGGGTGGCTTGGAAATCTGCATATTTCTGTGGTTTGACACCTTGTATATATATATATATATATATATATATATATATATATATATATATATATTTATGACACCTTGTATTTATATATACATATATATATATTTATGACATCTTGTATATACAGTATATATATATATATTTATGACACCTTGTATTGCATGGGAAATAATTGTATTCCGGACTCATTTACACTTTCATATTTCGATTTATTTAAATTTGTTTTTGTTTTATCATGTACTATAAATATTCCTCTTTCCATTGACATATGATACATCACAATAAACAGCATTCTGGTGGATGAAAATACAGAAAAACACAAGGCTTCAAAAACTCGCCCAGCATGGTATTTCATGGCAAATTAGAGAAGGGCTGACCATAAGTTAGCTATTTAAGTTACCGAATGCGGGAGGGTTAAGACGAATGTGTGGGAATTATAAGGGTTATCTTCTCAAGTAACCCTCTGACTTCCATGTACCTTTCCTAATCGCACGCACACCAATAAACACATGCAGAGAATAAACACACACACATACACACAATGAGAAAACTCATAAACAAACAGAATAAACACAAACACGCACACTAAACACACCAATAAACAAACTTACACCAATAAACACACAAACACACACCAAAAACACTAATACACGCCAACAAACACATTCAGTTACAGCACAGTCAACAAAAGCACATCAACACCGGATAAACACACGAACACACACATGCAAAAAAAGCACACACAAATAATAAATTACGCACATAATAATCACACACCCAATACACACACGCCAATAAACATAGACACACACCAATAAACACACACACACAATATACAAACACCAATAAACACAAACATACAGCAATAAACACCCAAACACACACTAATAAACACACATACATACCAATAAACACATACACAGCCAACAAAAGCACATCACCCCAGCATAATCCTCTTTGGCTCAGCATGGAGGGTAATTAAGGTAGCTTATAGTAGCTTTTTCTGGACCCCCTTCTCTCTCATGTTTAGCCCCATTAATATTTTAGATTTTAAGACGTTCGCCCCATTAATTTGTTGATTTTAAGATTTTCGGATCATTTCTTTGTCCTTTTACTGTATGTATGTACAGTATATACTCAGGCACATATCCCATAGCTGGGGGTGGCCGACTCGAGACAGAGCCTGAACAGGGACAACATAACACACCATAAAGAAACATACACACATATATATATATATATATATATATATATATATATATATATATATATATATATATATATATAATTATATATATATATATATATATATATATATCATATATATATATATATATATATATATATATATATATATATATATATATATATATATATTCACACACATCTAGGTCGCCCAGAAGAAAACCCAGAGACCAAGGATCACTAAGGGCCTCCAGTACTCCCCCCGCCCCAGACCTGGAGAGGTTCCGGTGTTAGCATGCAGACACGCAGCGGAGCACCCCACAATGCCCACCCACCTCACATCCATGCATGACCTTTCATATACACAAGCTCCCTGGTCCAAGCGCCTGACGGACTATCATATAGTCCAACTGGCGCCCGACTTCCTCCCCCAATGACTGCGTTATCACTAAACTATTCACAAGCATTCTCTATATTCATTCCTATTTATTACCACTTCTCTTGCCTGTTCTACAGTCATCTTTTTATCTTTCAATGCTTGTAGTAGACTATCTCTCCATCTCAACGGAGGTCTTCCTACCCCTTTAATTCCCTTTGTATCCGAGTCATAGACTCTCTTTGTAAGCCTTTCATCTCCCATTCACTGAACACGTCCATACCAGCGCAGCACCTTTCTGTCCACTCTGGCCGACAAGGGTTCCTGCTGTCCCACTCTCCTATGTATCTCTTCATTCCTCAATCTATCTCTATGCGTCACTCTACATATATACTCCTCAAGCAGTTCATCTCCATCACATCCAGCTTTCTTCTCTCTTATGCCTTCAGAGCCCATGTCTCGGCCCCATACATCACTGTTGGTACAACTATCCCTTGATAGATTGCACTTTTAGCGTTCATTCCGAGATTTCTCACCTTCCACATACTTCCCATTGCTACAACAACTTTCCTTCCTTCGCATACTCTATGTTTTACGTCCATTTACACACCTGTGTCCTTGCTTATCACTCCTCCCAGATATTTAAAACACTCAACTTGTTCCAGTATTTCCCCATCCAGTCACACATCTAGATTCACCCTACGAGCACCTCTATTACACACCATCACTTTACTTCTATTGATGTTCACTTTCAGCTTCCTCCTCCCACATACCACACCAAACTCTTTGACTACTCGCTGCAGTTTCTCCTCAAAATCCGCCACCAACGCTGTGTCATCAGCAAACAGCAACTGGTTCAACTCCCAATCTCTTCCATTCTTTCCTACTAAACCCACTCCTCTACCCATAGTTCTCATTTTCACCTCCCTCACCACACCATCCATATACACATTAAACAACCACGGTAACATTACACAACCCTGTCACAGATCTACAATTGCCTCAAACCATTCACTCAACTAATTTCCTACTCTAACTTACTCTATTCAACTAATTGTTCACATCAACCCAGCATGCAATCAATCCTAAACTCACATAAAAGGGCCATAGAGCGCCTATCTTATGATCTATCAATTATTTCTGATTGGGGCAGAGAAAATCTTGTTATTTGCAACGCCTCTAAGACCCAATTTCTCCCTCTATCTCACCATCGCAATCTATAAAGACTATAAATTATTCTTCAACAATACACTAATCAAATTTCATCTTTTCTCAATTTTCTAGGTGTATCTTTTTCATTCGACCTTTATTGGAAACAACACATTACCGCTCCTGCTACAACACCTTCCCAAAAGTTTCGTTTGCTCAATCTTCTCCATAGGTTTTTCACCCCCGCACAGCTTCTTGCTCTATATCAGGGCACAGTTCACCCTTATATTGAGTATTGTTTGCATGTGTTGGGTACTGCACTTCTTGAAAGAGTAGAGTCTCATTTCGTCTTGCGCAGTGCGCAAGAGGTCCATAGAGGATGTTCTGTTCCCTCCCTCAATTATTCCTTAATTATTCCTCTTACTAGTTCCCTACAATCTCTTTCTACACACCTCAATGTTGCATCTCTTTCACTCTACTATCGCTATTACAGCAATCACTGTTCTTCAGAGCTCTCTCAGTGCATACTCCCTCCCTTGCAGACAGTGCAAGGCACCCGCCTTACAACACAGTCCTACTCCTATTATGTGCAGCTCTCTAACCCAAGAATTGGCAATATTTCTCAATTGAACTCTGGAACTCTCTCCCTCAATCAATCTTTCCTTCATCCTGTGACTTAAACTGCTTTAAACTTCGTGTGACTAGGCATTTTGACCCCAACGTCCCTTGAACTCGGCCCTGTCATTCTTTCGGCTTTGGGGGAGACACTTGTTACAAGTAACCTGCCTTTTGTCTCCTTCATACACATAGAACAAAAACAAATTATATAAATTATATACTTTATATATATATATATATAATATACGGTACATATGTGAAGACAGAAACTAGTGAATGAACTTTTAAATGTTAAGAATAATTTAAGGTTGTGCATTTTGTTTACCATTATATAATCCTAAATATCTTAAGGGGAGATGGTTCACTTTTTGGGCGGTTTTTGCATGTATTCGTTATTTTTCTAGTTTCCTCCCTAGACCTCCATCAAATTAAAAACAAAAAAACATCCATTAGATCCCCCTTCTAGATTAATTTGTACATGATTCGGTAGAAAACTGTCCCGGCTGAAGGCCGTTTCTTCCAACATTACAGGCTCACTATCGTTCGCCAGGGAAAAAATCGACACCTAAATAGCACGAATGGTCTAAATATTGACGACGAAATGGAGCGAAAGGTCTTACAATCTACTAACTAATGGGGCAAACATCTTAACATCTGAAAACTAATGGGGCTAAACATGAGGGAGAAAGTGGTCCACAAAACCGGCCCATCTCCCCTTAAATAGCATCAGAAGTAATTCTGAAACTGTCGGAAGTTTAAATCAACAGTTCTTTATCGCACCAATTCAGAATACCATGGCACTTCTTATTGATCAAATCATTCAGTAGTTTTATTATTTGGCCACAGCGACGGCCCAAGATGGTTCCAGGTGTCCATTCCTCTCCATATACTAAAATGCCCATGTTTGCCACTAGATAACCCGTATTTAATCCCACCATTCCATCAGTCGCCGCAACGCAAGCCGGGTATTAGGGGCCGAACAATAGTATTAATGAGATTTTGTATTATACGAGCGAGATTAGGACCCGGGTCGAACACAAATTTAGTTCAGATATAATTTAAATATCCCGGCTGGCTGATGGAGATACACACACACACGCACCGGAAACCTTAATATCTACTTTATAATCTTTAACAATGGGATTTTTATTTTATTTTATTATTATTTTTATTGTTAATAGTCTATTCAGCTCGATTCTATTCATGGTATTGTTCTCGAAGGTTTTTTTTGAGGAGGAATTGTTTATTAATGTCATGGATAATATTTTTTACAGAACCACACACAGCACATACAGGCACACATACACACAAACACATAAACAGATTTACACTGAGTTGCACAAATACACGGACTGCACAGGCCTTACAGCATGTACTAAGAAAATAAATATAAAGGTTGAACAGGTGATCATAGACGCATATAAGACTCATATACAGTATAATACAAATATATTAATAGACATTTACGAATGCAACAAGCTTTATGAATATATATTATCTTCAATCAGAAAGGTACTGATTCATGCTAACTTATATTAATAGTCTTGTTCATAATGAGTAGGTAGGTCCCTACCTAGTGAACGATATCAGGGATTCAAGGAGAGTTGTTTTGTTTGCTCCTTAAACCTCCTTCAAGCTTATAAATATACCCCCAAGACCCCTCTGTATATTTTTCGGTAGAAAAAGTCCCCTATGCCTCCTACACTCAGGGTTGTTCTCTATAAAAACCACCTAGTGAGGAGGACCAGCTTCAGGGAGACGAACCACATTCTCATATAACCGAAAGTGGCATTCACGGACCATGCAACTAATATATTTTGCATCAATATCACAAAGTAGTCGCTGGTTTTAGATGTAGCCCTGCCAGCGATATCCCATGACCCTGCGAAGACATTTAGTACTAAATGAGTACCAAGTGAGTCTTCAAATTACTGTTAAGTGTTTATGTCTCACATCCATATAATAAGACAGGCAGCACTAATGTCTTGAAGATCCACAGCTTCGTCCTTCTGGGCACGTTTCAACAACGCCATATACTTTTGTTGAGTGAATCCATAACCCCATATGCTAAGCCGAAGCGAATGACATTGTAGCCCGACTTACCACTTCTATGGATCACGCTACCAAGATAAGAAAATGTATCGCAGATATTTAAGTCCTCACCAAATGCTTGGAACTTAGTCTTAGTCGAAGAGACCTTTAAACCCAGCGGCACCGATTCATCATGTAGTGTCTCGATGGCCAATCCGAGAACATCCAACTAGGATCACTGCATTATCTGCAAAATAAAGATTAGTGGTCTTGGAATTGCCGACGTCTGCTTCACAACAACTCTTCCCAACTGTTCATCCCTGTAACCAGTCCATACAAGTGTTGAAAAGTGTAGGTGCTAGAACACATCCCTGTCTCACACCTGGACTCGCAGGGAAAAAGGAGGATGCTCCCCTACCACACTTGACAGCACTCTATGTTCCTGTATAAAGTCCAGACACCAGGTCAATATTCACCATGGGGATCCTGCATGGCTGTAGTAGTTCCCAGAGCGTTTCTTGGTGCACTGAATCAACTGTCTTCTTAAGATCAACATAAACTGCAAGCAGCCCATTTTGAAACTGAAGTCAGCGTTCCACGAGAGCCCGTTTCGCCAGAATCCTGTCAATTGTTGACTTCTTGGGTATAAATCCAGATTGCTCAAGTCTCTGCTCCATTAGTAGATGGTCTCAAATTTGCATCAGTAGAAAATGGGCAATGATCTTGCCTCGCACACTGAGCGGTGTGATACCACGGTATTTATTACAGTGCTGTCGGTCCCCATTCCCTTTCCAGATAGGGGTGAGTAGATACCTTTTCCAGTCGAAATAAATAGTACCTGTATGCCATGCAGCACTCAGGACCACATGTAACCCATGGACCATGGACTCACCCCAAGCTTTCAGTAGTTCTCCAGGAATGCCACAATTACCAGGAGCCTTTCCACTCTTCAGCTTAGCCACAGTCTCCCTCACCTTGGCTAGGAAAGTAGGGTCTTCAGTAATTGGCGGATCAGGCACTGGTGGTTGGACGTCAACTGGATGAAGCTGCCCATTGAGGGCACTGGTCATGTACAACTGCTCAAAGTTCTCAGCCCAGCGGGCTCTGTACTCATCATCATCTGATGTGAGTTGGCCTATCCGAACTGAACTAATCAGGTTTTGAGCGGAGTTTCTTCAGGGCTCGGTAAGCAGGCTATTGATCGTTTGCAGAGAAATTTCCCTTGACCTCCTCAGCAATTCCCCTGACACACCTCTCTTTGTCTCTCCACAGGAAAGTACTTGCTCTGCTGGACTCTCTTCTATTATGCCCAGCGTCTCACCTGCTAAGAACCTATTCCTTGACCTCGATTTGACTTCAATATTGCCGACAGAGCTCTACTTTTAAAGTTTTCCTACAGTTCTACAGGGTCCTCCAGGAAGCCAAGCACTTCAAACCGCTTTGAGATTACCACTGCATACTTCCTGGCACACACCTCATCCTTGACCCTCTCAAGATGAAACCCTGGGGGATAACATTTTGAGATGTATTTGGTTTTGAGTCGTAGCTTCAGTGTAGCAACAAGCCTGTGGTTGGTACCAAATAACCATCCCCACTTAATGGGAGATGGTTACTTTTTCTGGACTCGCTTTTCCATCACCTTTAACCCCATTAGTTTTGAGATTTTAAGATGTTCACCCCATTAGTTTGTCGATTTTAGACCTTTCACCCCATTTCTTTGTCATTATTACAACCTTTCGTGCCATTTAGGTGTCATATTTTTCCTAGCGAGCAATAGCGAGCCTGTAATTTAAGGGGAACTGGCCACCCCGAGACATTTTTCTATAAACAAAATTACAATTGATCTTGAGGGTGTTTTTTTAAGCTTGATTGAGGTTTAGGGAGGCAACTAAAATATTAATAAAACCAAATAAATTAGCAAATAAATATGTTAGAATTGTACAGGGTTTTCAGACATTTTCGGGTGCAATATGCACCACCCCTTCACCACCATTACGTAATTGTCATCATATTCTGGTTACCATTAGACGATTTTCTTTAGATTATAATACACCTTTACGACTTGAATGGTTAAATACGATCTCAATCAACCTTCTTCGTAACATAGGTCCTTTTTAAACAGTTTAAACATCTAATTTTAGCCAGAATCTAAGGTACGAAGGCGTCATGGTGCTGAAGGGGTTAAATTAGAACAAAAGTTGGCCAAAACTCTTGACCATAACCTCTATAACTCACGAACGACTAGAGTAATCCAGCAATTATGTCTACCATTTAAGGAGGGATCAGTCAGGGAATAGGTTTGAATAATTACACCCCATTTGCTCTATCCCTTTTTGAGTAACAGAGGATTAGGGGTTACGATTTCTGGCCAACCTATTTGGAACCGGGTATAGTATGCTGGTTTGCTCACCAAAGATCACATAATGTTTCTTCCATCAAATATAACTATATGTTCGCGTGTAGATGTCTCATGGGTTAAGGGGAGATGGGCCGTTTTTCTGGTCCTCCCTTCTCCCTCACGTTAAGTCCCATTTGTTTTCAGAATATATGACGTTCTACCCATTAGTTTGGCGATATTAAGACCTTTCGCCCCATTCCTTTGTCAATATTTAGACTTTCCGTGTCATTTAGGTGTCGATTTTTTGCTGGCGAGCGATAGCGAGCCTGTAATTTAAGAGAAACCGGGGCCGGCCGGAAAACATTTCTATTGAAAAATGTACAAATTTATCTTGAAGGAGGGTCTTATTTTGAGCTTGATGGAGGTCTAGGGAGGAAACTAATAAAATTATAAAAAATTATGTGAATGAGGAATTAAATACACCCATCCCCCTTAGTATAAATTGACGAGATAGCCTACGCACAAATCCCAATAATAGACTTTACAGAATAATTTGATAATTGCTGTAATTTTAAATAATCATCATACTCTTCCAATTATCGAATGAAGGTTTGGTTATAATTATTGTGTTGTGCTGTTGGAAGAAATTAACCCTTTCAAGATCCAATACGTATTTCTGTTCCGTTTTCCGGCTAATATTTATTCAGATTAGTAAGGGTATGGGGAAGTCAGAGGGTAAATTGAGATACTCTTTCCCATTATAATTCCCACAGATCCTTCTGAAACTACATAATATCGTTTAATGATAGCCAGAATAAACTGTCAAACTGCTTCACAATATTCAAAGGGATTGTATTGATATTCTTTTTTTTAACTATCTTTTCGTTGGTGTCCATAAACATATTTTGTGATGCATAATCGGTGTTTAAATTGTTCTTCCTTTGCATCTTGGTGATATGAAATGTTCATCTAAATCTTCAATAATATTTCTCTCTCTCTCTCTCTCTCTCTCTCTCTCTCTCTCTCTCTCTCTCTCTCTCTCTCTCTCTCTTTTTATATCAAAGAAAGTCTTAACCCGACCCTCGTGTCAAAACCTCAAATTGTGAACGTCGACACATCTTTTGTGCTAATAAAGAATAATAAAGGTACAAAAATAATACTTGCGTTAATATACAGACCTCCAGCTCAATCAGTGCAAACTGACCGAGAAATTTACGAACAAATTGCAGATGTAAGTAACTCACAAGATACCGTAATTTTTGGCGACTTTAATTTACCTGTGACCAAGTGGGGCGATACTCTTACTTCACACTCCGGACATGACTTGTATACGAACTTGCAAGAGAGTTCGCTTTATCAATTTGTTCGAATGCCGACCCGTGGTAATAACGTTCTTGACATTGTACTTGCAACAAAAGAAGAATTGATAGAGAATTTGAATGTTGGTGATGAATCAGTAACAGCGACCATCGTACGATAACTTTCACTTTAAAGTTTACTAGTAACGAACCAAATAGTAGCATCGAAAAAGTCCCTAATTTCAAGAAAGCAAACTTCCATAAACTTAGAGCTATGTTTAAAGAAACTGACTGGAGCTTTTTAATTAACAATAACGACATAAATACATCTTGGAAGTTATTCGAAACCACTTACCTAAAAGCAGTGCAAGACTGCATACCATCGAAAATACGGCGTCCAGGCCATAATAATAAGCCCAAATGATGGAATAAAGATATTTCAAACTGCCTGCTTGCTAAAAAATGTGCTAATGATAGATTAAAATCCTCACAAAATGACGAAGAACGGGTGAAATTTGTAGAGCTACGACGCAAAGCCAAAAAGTTAATTAAGCAAAGTAAAAAGACCTTAGAGTTACATATTGCGAATCAAAGTAAAACAAACCCGAAAGAATTCTATAGTTATATCAGAAAGAAAAAAGTAGTTACTTCAACTGTTGGACCGTTAGTCGATGAAAAAGGAGAATACACCAAAGACGAAGTACAAATGAGTAATGCCCTCAATACCTTCTTTGCACCAGTTTTTACAACAGAAGACCTCAGTGATATCCCTACACCATCGCCGATTCAGATTGATAATTCAGATGTTCTAAGCAATATCACCGTTACAGAGAGAGAAGTATTGAATTGTTTAGATAAACTCAAGGTAAATAAAACGCCAGGACCTGATACAATCTCGCCTAGAGTTCTAAAGGAAGCTAAGAATGAGCTCTCCAAACCACTGACATTACTATTCAATAAATCCTTGCAGTCTGGAACTATGCCTGATCAGTGGAAGCTAGCCAACGTAACACCGATATTCAAAAAAGGCAGCAAATCCCTACCCAGTAACTATCGTCCAATTAGCTTAACCTCAGTTGTATGTAAAATGCTAGAAACGGTCATACGAGACAGACTCGTAAATCACTTGGAGGAAAATAACATACTTAAAGATACTCAACACGGCTTTCGTAAAAACGTTCCTGTTTAACAAACCTCTTAGACTTCTTCCACGATATCCTCAACCTCTACGATGAGAGTAAAGCTGTAGATATATATACCTTGATTTTCAAAAGGCCTTTGACAAAGTTCCCCACAAACGTTTACTGCTAAAACTAAAAGCGCATGGAATACAAGACGGTGTGTTGAAATGGATAGAAAATTGGCTCAGCAACAGAAAGCAAAGGGTAGTCATAAACGGTAAGGCATCTAAATGGACCAATGTAAGTAGCGGGGTACCCCAGGGATCGGTACTAGGACCAATTCTCTTTCTAATTTACATCAACGACATAGATGAGGGTCTCACCTGCACAATCTCAAAATTTGCTGACGATACAAAAATTGCAAATAGCGTACTCTCAAAAGAACAAGTTGACGATATGCAACACAATCTAGATAAATTGTCATGTTGGGCCCAAATTTGGCAAATGAGTTTCAATGCGGATAAATGTAAAGTACTACATGTCGGATACCTAAATGAGAAAGCAAACTATTCGATGAATGGCACTCAGCTTAAGAATGTAAACAGAGAAACTGATCTGGGAGTAACAATATCGAGTAACCTAAAACCGAGTCAACAATGTTCAGAAGTTGTTAAGAAGGCAAACAAAATAATTGGCTTTATAGGCAGGTCATTTGAGCATAAATCCAAAGAAGTTATCCTAACCCTTTACAATTCCTTAGTCCGCCCTCTTCTGGAATACTGCGTTCAATCCTGGTGCCCTTATTACCAAAAAGATATAAACAAGCTAGAACGAGTTCAACGTAGAGTTACCAAAATGATACCTAGCCTAAAGAACAAACCATACGAAGAGCGTCTTAGAGAATTAAATCTATTTCCTTTAACCCAGCGCAGATTAAGAGGCGACTTAATTCAAGTGTTCAAAATCATCAAAGGCATCGACAATATGAACTGTAGTAAGTACTTCACTATCGACCAATCTAATTACACGCGGGGAAACGGTTGCAAAATTATTGGTAAATCTTTTAACTCGCACGAATCTAAGAATTTCTTCTTCAATCGAGTTGTCAACTTGTGGAATGGGCTTCCCCGAGACGTTATAGACTGCAGCACCGTTGATTCATTTAAATTCCGCCTAGACAAATATCTCGCATCAAACCCGCGACTGACTGCGTTTGTAAATGAATAACTTTATCCTCCCCTCAGTTACTAACCCATATGTCCCCTACTAACTTCCTAGTCCTGCCACGTTAGTGGCAGGGCAGTAGTTCCCTTTCCAATGTTCCCTTACCCACTCTAAACCACTGTTTGGACACTTGATCCTCAGTGTTTTGGAGGACAAGCAACCTAGAAGGGTCACTAGATCTGTTGTTGCTTGATTTCCTTTGTACTCCTTTGTACTCCTTTGTACTCCTTTGTACTCCTTTGTACTCTCTCTCTCTCTCTCTCTCTCTCTCTCTCTCTCTCTCTCTCTCTCTCTCCAAACAATGTATAAATTCATGTAATTTAGGAGGAACTGGCCTTCGGACCCATATATTTTTCTGCTGAAAAACTTTTAAAATTTATCTGGAAGGGGGATCTTGGGATTTTTTTTTTTTTGTGTGTGTGTTTTTTTTAGCCTTGATGGAGGTCTAGGGACGAAACTAAAAACAGAATAAATGAAGGCATAAATCGACCAAAGCATAAACCTTAAGGGGGTAGAACTCGCTTTTTTTGGACCCCCTTCTCCCTCATGTTTATCATATTAGTTTTGAGGTTTTAAGGCGTTCGTTCCGTTAGTTTGACACTTTTGAGACCTTTCACCTAATTGTTTTCAATACTGAGACCTTTTGTGACCTTTAGGTGTCGATTTTTTCCTGGCGAGCGAAAGTGAGCCTCTAATTTTTTAAGGAAGCGGTCTTCGGCCAGGACATTTTTCTACCGAAAAATGTACAAATTTATTTTGAGAGGGGGTCTAGGGAGTATTTGTCTAAGCTTGATGGAGGTCTAGCAAGGAAACTAAAGAATACATTTATAAATATATATACAGTATATACAGTATATATATAGACCAAAAACCAAGCACTACCCCCTTAAGTCCATTTTCCTAGACAATCCTCCCCCCCCCCCCCCACCCCATCTTTGTTGTTGGTGATGGTTACTGTATAGATGAACCGTATTCCTACCCAGATAGTATAAGGGTATATACGCTAATAGTATACCCTGTTCCAAGTAAGTCCCTCATGTTTAGCCCTATTCGTGTTCAGATTTTAAGATGTTCGGCTCATTAGTTTGGTGATTTTAAGACTATTCAGCCTATTTCATTGTCAATATTTAGACCCTTCGTGCCATTTAGTTGTCGATTTTGTTCATGGTGAGCGATAGCGAGCCTTCATGAGAACTTTGTACATTTTTCAGTAGAAAAAAATTCCGGCCGAAGGCCGCTTTCTCCTAATTACAGGCTCACTATCGCTCGCCAGGAAAACATCGACAACCAAATGGCACGAAGGGTCTAAATATTGACAAACAAATAGGCTGAATAGTCTTAAAATCACCAAACTAATGAGCCGAACGTCTTAAAATCTGAACACGAATATATACAGTATATATATATATATATATATATATATATATATATATATATATATATATATATATATATTAATAAACCACGCGCCCATTGCCCCTTAAAATGGATAAAGAGAGATACATGTGAGAGAGGCCATAGAAATGAATTGATGAAGGAGAGAGATGGACTAAGAGTGTAAATTATTGAGGCGCGAATAACCCAGCGAGAGAGAGAGGGGAGGAAACGAAGGGATATCAAGTGTGTGTGTGTGTGTGTGTGTGAGAGAGAGAGAGAGAGAGAGAGAGAGAGAGAGAGAGAGAGAGAGATAGCGAAAGCAAGAGCGACAGAGAGAGAGAGAGAGAGTAGGAACCGAAGCGATATCAAGTGTGAGAGAAGGAAGAAGTGAACTATAGGGGAGAGAGAGAGAGAGTGTGTGTGTGGGGGGGGGGGGGGGGGAAATAGGGTGAAAGAAAGCATGGAACGAAGGTATATCAAGTGTGAGAGAAGGGAGAAGAGAGAGAGAGAGAGAGAGAGAGAGAGAGAAAGAGAGAGAGAGAGAGAGAAACGAAGGGATATCAAGTACGAGAGAAATAAGAAGAGGAATACAAAGTACAAAGGAAGTAAAACAGCAACAGGTCAAAAGACCACTCGAGGTTACTTTCTCTCTAAATCACTGCTGCTCAGGTGTTCAACGGTAGGTTTGAGTGGGTAAGGGAAACTTGGAAAGGGAATTACTGCCCTGTGGCTATTGTCCATAGCAGGGTTAGATGTTAATAGGCGACAATTGGATTAGTAACATTACATAGTTATAAGTTATCTTTCGTGTATATCTGGAAAAGAAGATAACATCTTAGTTGATTATTTATAATGCAGTGATCCTCTATGTATCTGAAGAAAACGAGAAAATAAAGTTATCCAATTATAAATGCAGTCAGTCATGGATATAAGGCAACTTGTTTTTTAGGCGATGTTTAATGGAACCAACGGTGCTGCAGTCTATAATACTTCGAGGAAGCCCATTCTACACGTTGACAACTCGATTAAAGAGGAAAATCCTAGACTCATGCGAGTTAAAAGATTTGCCAATAATTTTGCAACCATTTTTTCAGTGTGTAAATTGATTGGTTGATTGTAAAGTGTTTATAACAGTTCAGGTTTTCGATGCCTTTGATTATTTTGAATACTTGAATTAGGTCACCTCTTAATCTGCACTGGTTTAAAGAAAACATATTTAATTATCCAAGACGTTCCTCGTATTGTTTTTTCTTTATACTAGGTAGCATTTTGGTAACTCTACGTTGAATTCGTTCTAATTTGTCTATATCTATTTTGTAGTAAGGGAACCAAGACTGAACGCAATATTCCAGAAGAGGTTGGGCTAAAGAATTGTAAAGAGTGAGGAGTAAATGTTTGGATTAATGCTCAAATGACCTGCCTATAAAGCCAATTATTTTGTTTTCCTTCCAAACAACTTTTGTACATTGTTGACTGGGTTTTAAGTTACTCGATAATGTTACTCACAAATCTGTTTTTCTGTCTAACTCATCAAGCTGAGTGACATTAATCAAATAGTTTACCTTATAATTTCAGTTCCCGATATGGAACACCTTACATTTATCCACATTTAAGACACATTTGCCAATTTTGAACCCAACGTGACAACTTATTCAGTTTATTTTGCATATCTTCTACATGTTAATTTGAGAGTACTGTATTTGAGTTATTTGTATCATCAGTAAAATTTGAAATTGTGCAGCTGAGACCCTCATCTATATCATGAATGTAAATAAGAAGAGAACTGGCCCTAGTATCTATCCCTGGTGTACCCCACAAGTTACATTGATCCATTTGCATGCTTTATCGTTTATTACTACTGTTTGCTTCCTTCAACTGAGCCAATTTTGTATTCATTTCAACACATCCCCTTGTATGCCATGCGCTTTTAATTTGATCAATTATCGTGGGCAACTTTGGCAAAGGCCTTTTGAAAACCAAGTTATAAGTAACACCCCGTTCTTAACATTAATCATCAATTACAAACCCCAATGTATTTGAATAAACTAATGAAAGCATATGGTCCTCCCGGAATTCGAACTCTATATGTTATCTACATATTTACTAATCATAAATGTTGAGAGTATCGTGAGAGAAGTCTAATGCCCCTTTCCCACTGGTGAGACAAGTCACAATTTTCGTCGCCGATGACCTAGTTTTGTCAAATTCGCAAGAATACGTGCTACGTTCACGATTTTGACCGTTACAAACAGATGACAAATTATACTCGGCGAAGATGTCGCCGATGTCGGCGACACAATCGCCGACCTTCTGCGACGTTATCGGCGAATTGAGCGATGTTTCGCCGATGTCCTCTGCGAGGCATGTCACACTTTCAAAAATATCTTGCGAAATCATGCGAGGATGAAAGAAAACTCGCCGAATGTTCTGCGACGTCTTCGGCGATTCAAGCGATGGTTCGGCGTATTGAAACCTGGATGGCGGTAA